>CM069316.1:18042500-18642500 GCA_035609425.1 Epinephelus awoara | reverse complement strand
TTAGCGCTGGCTGAATAAAAGTTGCTATAGCCTCTACTGGAGGCCTGTGTCCTTTGACCTTCAGCCATTTTCTACTTTCTTGCTTTGGCTTTGTTTTTCTTTCTTTTTTGAAGTGTGAAAGAAGGAGAGAGAGAGGGAATGCAGCAAAGGGCTGCAGGCTGGAAGCGAACCCGTGGCCGCTGCAGCAAGGAGAAAGAAAGGAGTGTGTACCTGAACAATGTCCCTCTCAGCGTATCTTCCTCTGGATGAGATTCTGACTTCATCGCCATCCAACTCAACCATGGCTGAGCAGAAAACAAATAAAATACACACATTATTTCTCACTGTCGTCAAAATTCTAAAAGGGCAACTTTGAATGGAAAAAGATGTTTCTTATATGTAAATATTATTCACAAGTTCTTGTTGGCTTACCATCAAATTCTGCGGGCCCCACCCCCACGATGATGATGGACATTGGCAGACAGGCGGCCTGCAGGAGAGGAGAGAAACAGTGAATATCTAATACATGTCATAAAATGTATAAACATTCTTCTGTTGTCGCCCATGTGAGTCGTTAATGGGATAAAGATGATACAGCCTTTGTTTTCATCAGCTTTAAACAAAGCGTTCACAGATCGTGCTCATGTCTTGCCAACATGTATACAGTATGTGTAAACGTGTGTGTTTTCTACAGCACCTCCTGCAGCGCTGCGTGGGTCGAGGCATCACAGTGAATAATCTTAGAGATGAGAGAGTCAACAACAAGGCCTGAGCTCGCTGATGGCTTACAAATGACATGTGTTATGTGGTATTTGAAAGAGAGGGAAAGCGGGGTGTGTGTGTGTGTGTGCGTGTGTTCAGCCAATCCGACGGATGGGTGGGCCTCAGGCAGCAGAGCAATAGATGATCTTATCAAAACATCTCGTTTATTTTTCTCTCCCCTCGGTAAAGGTCTTCTTCATGTCTCCATTGAACTGCACTCTGTTTCTTTCCCTGTCCCCTCATCTCTGCCACCTTTTTCTACCCTGCCGCCCCCTTCTCCTCTATCAGCCTCCTTTTCTCCTTAACATTTCGCTCTCAACCTCTCCTTCTCTGCCTTCAAAGACCTGAGATGGATCACTGCCTTCATACACAGAAAAATACAGCTGCTGTTCACTGTTCACTTTGTTCGCATTCTGCATGGCACTCTGGCTTCCCTCTGGAGCATGCTGTGACTTGACAGTGATGGAGAGGACGGATGGAGGGTGAATAACAGGCTGTCAGGAGTGAGGGCGGCACAGCAAACATAAAAAAAAAAAAAAAAAAAAATTACAGTAGTTACGGCTCCCCAGTCACATCATATTTCTGTTGACACTGCAACGAAGGATGGAAATGCGGAGACGAGTAAAAATATGTGTCAATACCAAACATCTGCACGGCCCCTGGTGTTTATGTATACGCTATGATACATGCATCATTTACATTATCTGTTTTAAGGCCAACAATATGTGCCTTTTCTCCGTGTCGTAATTCCACAGTTAATACGTCTATAAGCTGACAGTGAGCCGCCTAACAGCCTAATTAGGAATAACTGGCACAGCTGCTTTCCAGCTTTCATTCAAAGACAGATTTTTGCTCCCAGGAGCAAAACAAGTGATGATAACAAGGATTTATGAGACACATTTTTGCCCAGACTTAAGAAGTTCTCACCATGACAGTCTTTGTCATTTGCATACATTTTTCATGGCTTTATATTTAAAGGTCCCTTCACAGTAGCCCAGAACAGACAAACCAAACACTGGCTCTAGAAAGGACCATTATATATGTTTGCATTGACCACCATAGTTCTCCTAAACGCTTGGCGCACTGGTGAAGTTTCACCTCTGCGAGCTCACCACTAGAGGTCACTAAATTCTACACACTGGACCTTTAAAGTCGGGGTAAAGTAAAATCTGAGATTTACATCTTAACACATTATACATGTTAGAAAACACTTGTTTTGAAAGGACTGGGAACTATATGGTACTGAAATGTGGCGTTAGACCTGTATTTCACCATTTCTGTGTCCAGGATTTTTTTGGGTGGGGCTAAGAGCCTTTTTGATGAAGTCCAATAATATAGCCTTTTTGTGCCTACTCTGTGCCAACTTTTCAAGGGCGTGGAGGCAGGTTGCTAAGCGACCATAACCGGCACCGTATCATAGCCTTCTTGCCAGGAATCCTGAGTCCAGAGCTGATCTTCTTCCAGGAGATGTTTTGTAAGTGTGTATTAGGCCAAGAATATTATCAGATGAAAGCTCTGAGTGGTCCTGCACTGTCAGCTGTGATTGGCTGTTCCTTGTCACATATTCACAAAAGTGAATAGGCGTGGCTTCAACACATTCAGGTGACATGCCCCCAGCGTCTAAGAGCAGAGAATATCGCCTTTTTTCATGATTTTGGAACGTAATTTTATATATTTAGTGACTTATTTCATTATTCAAATTTGGCTGGGTGCTTAATGACACACTGACTGTTGTGTGACAAAGTCGTTACACATTTATTTTTGCTTTACCCAGACTTTAAGCAACTTCATGAAATACTACCCACTGCTGCATAATTATGGCATTAACTCCAAATGCTTTCCTTGATGAAATATCTTCTTGATGAAATGTCTATTTTGATGAATACTCTATTTAGGTGATTTACCTTTTTACATCAGTTACACAGAATGACATAAAAATGGATAAATAACTAACTAACACCTTCCCTAACATCCAACTCATATAGAAAATGTAACGGTTACCTAAACACAAAGAAGCAGCCACAGTCCATTAAGATTCAATTTACATACAGAGGGTTTTCAGCAGCTGTCTTAATGGCAGCATTTCTCTCTTCATTCATTCGTCAGCTGTGTTTTGTTGTTTCCGAATATTTGCATCTGTCTTTTTGTGTCACTTCCAATCTTTTGTGAGGCCCATTATACTGCATCTTCTTCTATAAAAATCTGTCCAATAATTTTATTTTTTTTTCTAAGGGACTAAATTGTTCATTCATTGTACTTTTGCCTTTTATGCTTTTAGAATGGGTACTCAAGATGAAAAACACTTCATCACTGAACCTGCACAAGCTGCAAGATGATTTACTGATAAAAGTTTTGGTGCAGACATAGACTCAACAGTTCAGATCCTGGCAGTGTGCACTGAGCCTGGCCAAGCATGTGGACAAACTCATGTCAAACTACCTGTTTAAACCTTATTCAGCAATGCAGTTGACTTCCTGATCGCTCCAGGTCAGCAAGGCCGCAGTTACCAATTGCACTGGGTGTTTGCTTGCAAGTCTAGTCATCATCATTACTACTATTAAACAATTTTATAGGCCCTTTTAACACAGAGATCGCGCTATTGGGCTGCTATTCAGTCCCTTCTTTATGCTGCCTTTGCATTTTTACACAGAACCAAACAATGGCGGCATCATGTGTGTGATTTTAGACAGCATGTCAGCATCGTGAAAGCAAAGGAGGCATGATGGATGTGACATGTAACACAACAGCGTCGGCCTCCAGTGTGACATACCAGATGCATCAGCAGCGCTTTCTAAACAGTAACAGTGGTATTGACACAACAGTAACAATCATTTCCTGTCCCTTTTCTATCAGAGGTGCAAACTCATCAGGGCTTAAAAAGGTGACAAGACATGAACCCTCTAGGGAGGTCCAGGGGTATGAAATGTTTTTAAATATCAGCTTTAAAATGTGGATTTCCAGTTGAATTCAGCATGAGGATATAGGAAAAATTCACCCTAACATTAAGGTAATCTGGCTGCTACAAAAGTAGTGTGAGGGGGACATCAGTTCAGAGGGAAACCCAGGCTAGTGTTGGCTAAAGCAAAACAACTCAGCCGAATGAGGCTAATTAACAGTCACAAGCTTGACAACTTGTCATATAAGCAAAGTCAGGTTATCATAACACTACTGTAAGAGATTCTTACCTTAAGGCATGCAGGCAGACAGAAACCGACCTCATATAACTCACCATGAATCTGTCCTCGCAAACCACACCACCATCTTTCATCTACACAAATATTGTAACTGACATGTTTTGTATTCAAAATGGTGATTTCGGCTGCAAGGTGATAAGTTTGCACCCCTGTATATGGTGGCTGATCTCGTTCTCTGCTCAGAGGGTAAGGAGCACTCGGACCTCACTGTTTTCCCATTTTGTGGACTTTTCTCTTGTCTTCTTTTTTTGAGTTAGCTGCTAACTGCTACCAGCTACTTTTTAAAATCTCCCGCTGTGTCTCACACCGTTGTCAAAACTTGCTGCACATGATCCCATCCTGTTGGCTGTCCCTTCTACACAGCCATCGTTTTAGTGCTGTTACTATCTCCGATGTCGGCTTGAAGGTGAGAAAACTCTGCCCCTGCATTCCACAATTATACCTTTTATACAGAACGGTTGAGGTAGAATAACAGTGTGAAATTCTTGCCTTGAAAAGGCAGTATGAAAGAGGTTTCAGATTCAGAGTGTGAAGAGGAAACTCTTTCAACTGAATTCCCTTTTTGGTGACCTGTTTTATTTTGGGTGTGTTCATGAAGAGTCAGGTGTTCAGCAGATGCACTTACATTGACAATAGACTCCTTGGTCTGAGCCATGTCTGAGATGACGCCATCTGTGATGATGAGGAGCACAAAGTACTGAGAGCCGTCCTTCACTGAAGCTGCATACCTACACACAACACACACACAAAAAAAATTGTAATGATTTCTGTGCTACCATCCTCTTGTCTTTTGTTTCCCACGATGACTCATTACTTGAGCATATTAAGCATCATTCTGTGTGGTTTTAATCACAGTACTCAGACGGTTCTCAAATTAACTAGAGTACAGGCAAACAGCTGAGTGGGAACGAGACATTACACATCCTCTGAAAACAACTTTTCTCATTGAGTAAATACCACTTACCTCCCACTCTGGAGGATCTAGTCTGTCAAGTACCTCTCTATGTACATCTCTCTTTAAGTCAATTCTATAGATCCTCACAGCTTTCAATTTCTGCTGTGGTGTCGAGCGAGACCTTTCACTCCTGTGTGAGTCCTAAACCAACTATTACTGATGTTTACACACTGAGATTGTTTCAGTCGCCTCAGCTTCCGCTATGCATCACCTTTCTGACACCGGGAGGTAAGATCTGTGTCTGCCTCCTCCCCGCTGGAGATAACTGATGGTTAAGTGTCACACACTGAAGGTGATCACACCATCGCAGATACACAGGGCAACACCTCAGGTGTGTTAGAGAGAGGAAGAGCAGGGAAGAGAAGTGAGGTGAATAGTTATGCAGCAGCATAAGTGAAGAAAATACGAAAATATGAGGATGGTCGACAAAGCAGACGTGGGACAGAGTCATTGTTTTCTGAGTCACACTCAAGTCTCAAGTCATTTGTCACCAAATGTAATGCCATTTTGACAA
Organism: Epinephelus awoara; assembly: GCA_035609425.1. Taxonomy (NCBI): domain Eukaryota; kingdom Metazoa; phylum Chordata; class Actinopteri; order Perciformes; family Serranidae; genus Epinephelus; species Epinephelus awoara. Next base: position 18,637,096 of record CM069316.1, on the reverse strand, counting down.
CAGAGTAATATATTAAATTTACATGCTGGATGTCTCCTCCTGCAATTTTCGACCAGCATATTTTGCAAACAGCAATTCCATTTTATGTTAAACATAGCATAGCTTTTGTAAGTTAACAAAATTGTCTTTGGTATCATTGTTTTCCAACTGGCACTCAGTAATGTAACGCAAGTTCTTCATGGTTCTCTCCTGCAGCTTGACCGGATGCTGTCAGATTGGTTCAAACAAAGTGGATCTGGGGAATTAAGTGTCAACTTGATGGAAATGAACTGGGTTAATGTCAGCTGATACAGCAAATAACAGGAAATGAATTAATTTGTGGCACACATATATCTACAACTAGTTTTAAACGTTTTAATGAGGATGAGTTTGTGAAATGTGTTGCTGATTAGTCTGGTATCTATCAAACTAGGACAAATCTTTGAAGTGAAATCTTGTGGCAAACGTTAATGAGACGCAGCCTGACTGAGAGACAAGGGGTTTATATTAAATGTGTTTTATTTACATTAAAATCAACACATCTATCTCTCATTTGGGATATGGATTAAAACATTGCTTTATGTTCTGTCATGTTCTTTCTTGCACGGAGCTAGAAAGTCTTGTTCCCACCAAGCAGTCCGCTTCAGTTCAGTTACACATTAAATCGGTTGTTTTTGGATTTCCTCTGTCAAAAGTTGAGGATGGCACCAACTGAACCGCTCTTTTCTGTCCTGCTTTTTCATCACCTCTCTGTTGAGGTACCTGACACAGTGATCTGATACTAAAATTTGAAGCTAGAAACACTGCAGTCTGAAGAAGCACCGCAGAATTTTACAAACTCTCTTGTATTTTTTTCCCACAGTATTTTTCGTGGTGTCTGCAGCCTTTTCTCAAACAAAGCTTGTCTCCTTCTTGTAATGCAGCTTTCACCATACATTAAAAACCCTTTTGATGTAGTAAAAGAATTTAGTGATTTGTTTGTGCATTAAAAAATATGTTAGAGAGAAGAGGACATAAGCAAAGAGGAAAGTTCAAGTAGCTGGTTTGGAGGAAGGAACACATGGGTTTGGAAAGAGAAGTAAAGGGTATGTCAGGTGACATCACAGGCTGAATAAGAAGAAACTGCTGCCTTTGTATTACCACTTGTTTCACCATTTCCCTCCATAGTGCCTCCTCATGTGTAACGACGCAATTAAGGTTTCAGTAAATTATCTACTAAATATGTGAAGCAACCTGATGAGAGGCTTCACTTGAGTTCATCCCTTTAATTACACACTTGCATGAATACTTCCTGATTCATTTATTTTTGAATTTTGTCTAGATCACATGTCCATGTGGCTTTCCTGCAGCATTAATAATGTTTGTATGTCTACGCAGGGACACAAACAATCATGAAATCAGCTGTCAGGTACTTTCCTCTGTGTGTGACCTTAGTACTTGTCTTTTTAATTTATTCGCTACCTGGGGAGTCTATAACAGAACACCTCAGAACACATGCTGAGCGTCAGTTACAAAGTGAAATGTACTCAAAGTGAAAAGTAAAATGTGTTGCTTCACACATACTCAAATGAAGTTCATTATATAAGCAGTGATAGCAGATATAACAGGCGTAAAACAGCGTGTGTGTTTGTGTGTGTTACCTCGCCACATGGTTGATGACGGGGGAGAAGTTTGTGGGTCCGTAGAGCTGCACTGACTTCAGACTCTGGTAGTAGGCCTCCATCACACCCTCAATACCAGCACAGTATGGGTTCTGAGGGTTCCCGTTCTACATTAAACAGAGGATAGAGAACCATCATTGTTCTGACGGATTAATTTCAGATGCATAGCATACACAGGCATACACTTTAACTAACAGTAGTTGGTAGTAACTAACAGGAGGTCAATTTAGGCTCTTGTTGGTAGATGAACTGGTAGAAAAACCCAACACAGTGAACATCTCCAAGTTTTACTCCCTCCCACCTTCCATCCTGGTCCCAACCCCTCTTGTTCGTACCAAGGCAAACTCGTGGGAGACGCGTCCGTCAGGTGGCAGCTTGGCTCCGAAGCCCAGTGCGGGAAACATCTTATCGCTGTCGTAATCCTGGATGATCTCTCCTACTGCCTTCAAGGCCATTGCGTAGGCATTCAGCTGGTAGGGACTCATGTAGTGGAGGGATGTGGGCTGGGCTGGGTTGCCTGTTTGTGACAAAGGGAAGAAACACATTCAGAGGATACTCAGTGGGCGCTGATTATGGGGTTGGACAATGGAAGAGGAAAGGTGTTTTCTGCTCAGATGTTTTGTACATGTAGTGATTTAAAAGCAGTTAATTGATTTCGAGGCTCAGTGTTAAACCTAAAACAATAATAGTGGCAAAATGTCCAGAGTGACAAACTGCTACTTGGACTTAACCTACTTTAAGTGTCTTTGTTATTGTTTCTTTCCGCATTAAACCAGAGGTACTTTGACTCACCACACATCTCCTTATCTGCGAGAAACAAAATGCGTTCAATGTCTAAGCTTCAGCTTTGTATAAAGTGACTAATCTGAGGGTGATTATAGTGTGGAGAATCAAGTATGAACTTTGGGAATTTCTACATTCAAGCCTTCTCGGTTAAGTTGGATCAAAATGCGACCCAAATTTGATTTTTGATTTTTGGGAAACTGCTGAGTCAAAATTCACTTATGCTCAAAAAGGCATAATTAAACTTTCAAATCATAAAATAATCAAGTCCAAAATTGTGAAATTCAAAAGTGAAGAACACAGTTTTTGTCGATATCTCTTTAACTAACAAGAAGTCTAACTAGGCAATTCACTAAAGCCACTTCAGCTTCTTAATGATGTTTTTCCAGTAAATGATGTTCGAGGATTTAATAAAGCAGTCTATGATTCAATATACAACTAACAGCTCTCCTGTAGTTCTATTTGTACAACAAGATGATCATGCATAATCTGACTGACAGAACTAAATTAGCTGCTAACTACAGTAATTGTAATCTTAAAGGTTCAATATATGACGTTCAGAGCATTCATGTGGCAGCAAACATCTGTTTGCTATGTAAAGATATAGTGGAGTAATGGCATCCTGAGTATAGAGTGACGTTGTAATCAGAGCTTCTTTGTTCTTTGTTATGGTAGACAGTCCCGTCGCAAGTGCATGTAACGTCTGCCCACCTCCCTGCCCAGTTAACGCTGTTAGCTCTGTCAGCATTGTTGCCGTTTGCTACTTGCCACCGGCTCAGCCACCTCCACGCTGAGAGCCGTGTGCAGACAGAATCAGACTCTGAATCATAAGGTGTGTTTACATGGACACTAATATTCTACTATTAATCAGAGTCACAGCCAAACCAGAAAATCATTAGATATTTTGGGCAGATTAGACAGTTCACTGCGGGCAGAACCAGTGTCAGCACGTCAAAAAATGTATATTGATTTAATGCTTCAAGGTATGTAAACACACATTGGATTGCTGTATTTAAACAGAATGACTTGAATGGCATTGAAGATATATCCATATATATCCAATAGCCATGTAATCACAGCTATAGATTCACTCTAAATGTCAAATACAGCCCCTTTAACATGAAACTTTTTTTGATCCTTCTGTTTCATATCACTATTCAAGCTGTGGTTATAATGAACTGCAGATTCCAGTGGCCATTATTCTAAATTGACATTTTAGTGAGAGCCAGACAAGATCAAGTACACCTCAACCTCAGACTTAAACACATAGGATTTGGGGTTATTGCCGCCTCCTGTCCTGCCAGGACCAAGCTCAAGGGTAGATGGATAACAGAGTCCTTAATCACAGCTATCGTAGCCTGTTACTGCGCTCAGCTCTAGCTGCCAGGTGTGATGGAGAGGGCTATTAGGAAACACTTGATTCCCCATCTGCATATATTTGAATAAACGCTCCCTTGGCTTTCTGGGCACTTTTTGTGCCTTTATGCAGGTCTCTCAATGTGTGTGTGTGCTCATTCAAAGTCTTTGTATGTGTGTGTGTGTGTGTCTGTGTTGACTGTGAGGCTCACCATTGGAAGCTGTGAAATCAATGGCCACGGTGAAGTTAATCTGGGTCCTGAAAAGACAAAAGCAGAGAGATGACTCATTAATCAACAGTCGTTTCACCTCTCTCTGTTTCTCTCTCAAACACACACACACACACACACACACACACACACACACACACACACACACACACACACACACACATACAAGATCCAATCAGAAACACAGAAACAATCAGAAGAAATGAACTACAGACATAATCAGGTTTAAGTGATCAATGTTTGAGAGAGCTAACAGAGTTTGAGCTGCCCTTTAACTGTGACAGGAATGAGTAAACAGCAAGTAACTGGGCTCACACACCAAACACACAAGCACAGCATCACTCAGAGGAAGGTGGTTGTTTTTAAATGGAGAACACAGCTATTGTCTCCCGAACAACTGCACAGGAGGCTCAGGAAGAGCGTCTACCCTCAGGCCACAAGGATCCTACTTCCTGACTGAGTTTGTGTTTGTAGCTTAAATGCTTTACCTCCATGGTGTCCTCCCACATATTAATTTATTTGTGGCGGCCTGCCATAACATCACCAGTCACCGCCACATATTGATTTCTATTTTGGAGCTGCACGCCTCCCTCTTTCTCTCTGAAACACACTGGGTGCATTTGTAAATTGTAACTCAGAGCACTAGAGCGCACTCTAGCACAATCTTGACCATTTGTTAATTCAGAGCACTGTTGGAACATACTGTTTTGTTATTCAGAGCACCACACTCTTGGGAGCTCAGAGCATATTCTGGGCACAGACGGAGCAGTGGAGTAAAACCTAAATGTTCGTTAATTCATATAGAAACAAAACACTTCATCTCTTAGAAGGTGGCGAGCATCATATTATATGTACACATGCAACCTGAAACTGGCTGCGTCCCATGGAATCTGTGCACCCTGCAGTCTAGGGCTGGGTCTAACACGAGTCAGAAACCACGAAGAAGAAGCTTCATCAAAGAGACATGAAACAAGACAAACAACACGCACCACAGCACCCAGCATTGGAGCGGCACATCTCTCTCCTGTAAAAGGAAATGGTTAGGCACTCCCTATTCAGATAGTTTCATGCAGCCAGTGGCTCAGCATCTTTGTCACCTTGGCAGGTCATGTGAGGTAAAGGCACTGTGCTGTCCAGAGGGGACAGAGTGAGAGGCAGACATTTAATAATCAGCCCACATGTTTGGGGGTTTCAAAACACAGAAAACCTAGAAGGCCTGGGGCATGGAGCTGCCCTCTAATGTTAGCATACAGATAGGAGTAAAGTTGCAGCTTGAAAAATGAGAGGAGGGAAACAGAGAGAGTGAGAGAAGAGAAATAATGACCCGGTTACTCAAGATAATCCACAGACCTTGTTGTGAGGAGATTCATGTAGGAACTATTTTCTTTCTACCAAACTACCCCCGCCAACCATACTACCCTGCAAAAGGAGGCATGCATCCACTGCCTACGGTTGCTCCTCCGCAAGCCACCTTGTAACCCGCCTGGCTTTCTTTGTCGGCACATGGAAGGGCAGAGAGGTGTGCTTTCTCTGCCTTTACGGTGTGTGGAAGAGGCTTTCTGTGGCCCCAGAACAGAGCCATACCGCCAAATAGAACATTGCAAATGGAAATAAAGTTTTCTTTGACTAAAGTGTTCCTTACTGAAATGTATTTTTTTGGCGCTTTGACCACCACAAGTCGAGTGCCATCTAGTTCTATTTTATTGGAGAGAAGGCAGACATCTCCACGAACGATATCTCCAAACCACTGCAACTTACAACAAAACAATCGAGACTGATAAAATATGACTACAGGTAAGAAGAAAAGTATGTAAATTTGATTTTGGTGTAATCTGTCCTTTAACGGATGTACAATAGTTTAAAAACATCAATAATTCATCCAAAATGACTGTCATCAGAAAAAACACATGGCTACTCTTTGCTGCAAAAACGTTAATTGAAGGTTTTCACCAAACACTGACACTTCTCCTCAACATAATGACAACATCAAGATAATTCCAGTAAATATTTTTTCTAGAGGACAGCTGCAAGGACAAGTGAGCAGGGAGGAGATCTGAGTGAATTCTGGTCCAGATCTGCACGTTGGCACAGACAAGCTTCAGCCTAGCAGCCTAAATTATGCATGCCCTCTTTCTCTCCTACCCAATCTCTCTGTGTGCGTGCGCACACACACGCACACACACACACACACACAAAGTTTGAGAGAGGAACTGCAATTGTGAGTATGAAGGGACAACCAGAGAAACAAGGTGATTTGAGGGACGGACAATAAAAAAGTGACAAAAGACGAGAGAATCAATGTAAATGAGGAGAGCGGAGCTTGATTAAACACGTCATTCTGCAACGTCAGTCCAAGAAAACAACAATGTCAACATGACATCAGCAACATGAGTCACACACATTATGTACAATTTAAAAGCTGTCAAAAAACATGACAAAAGCAAGTATTGACAGCAACATAACGGCTCCAAATCAAAGGATATTGGCTGAATACTTTCCAAAAGTGAATTGCAATTATTGAGTCACTGGTATTGATCGACATCCTTAAACCTCCGCAGTTCGACTGTACTCACTTTGTGCTGCGAGCCTGTAAAACTCAAAGTCATTAGCAGGGTAACATGAAAGTCAATGCGCGAGTTTCTTGCTTTGCAAAGTGAACATCACCCTTAATGTTTGACATCATAATTCTTACTCCAAATGGGGAGAGTATTAATATCCAGAGCAGAACACAGGACTCTCTCACAAAGGTCAGCTCTATCCTCTGCATTAATCACACAACAATGAGATTGAGACATCAGTGTACTGGCTTTTTGGATGTCATCCTGATGGCCACTTTGTCTTTTTAGTGATTCTTCTCTCAGATCTGCTGCAATATTCCAGTATTCTCTTGTGTTTTACATCACTTTATTACACATTAATTGTGTTTGTAAAATTGCTTGTAATACAGTGCCAGTGTCAGCCCTTGAAATAAATTCCTGTATTTTAGTGTCACAGAAGGATTTTATTGATTGCTTTTTTTACAAACAAAAACAAAATCTATTTCTCTCTGAACTGGGTTATAACTTATGATTATGTTCATTATTGATTTATCTGTTGAATATTTTCTCAATATATCAATCCATTTTTTGGTCAAAAAAATGACAGAAAATGGCAAAAAAATCAATGTCAATCAATGTTTCCCAAAGACCATGGTGACACCTTCTTCTCAAGTTCTTGGTTTGTCCACAACCCAAAGACATTTAGTTTGTTATAGATCCATTTATGAATCTGACATCAGAGAATTTTGACCTTTTTTTTCTTTAAAAACTACTCAAACTAATAAAGTGTTTATCAAATTAGTCAAAAATACGAGGATACGGATTTCGCAATGAAGGCTGTAAGGCAACATGTTTGTGTCCATGTTACAGAGAATATTTGCTCGGCAGATAACACCAGAAGGTTCAGTTTAGGCTACTGGCACTGACTAAGTAAATACTTGATACGTGACTGTTTGTTTTACCTGTACTGTGTAGTACATTTCTATCCTGAACACACACGTTCACCTGAGCAGCCAAATGACATCTGCAGCAAAGCATCGCTGCGGAGCACGCTCAAACCAGAAAGGCAGCAAAACCGCTCTGGCAGCTATGATAAGGAATTTTCAGAGGTACACACACGCATGGCTGGGCTACAGAAGAGGGAGGTGAGCTGTGAGCTTACCCTACCTTGAAAGCTAAACCTTATCGTTCTGTGTCCGGAAGGCACAAGGAAACTTCTCCACCTTTATCGTGTCATGACATTTTTTTTATTGGCCTGTCTCAAATGGCTGCAATTCATCTCTTGGCAAGTTTACTTAAAGTTTTGGCTTCAGCAGATATATTTCACACTTACTCAAAATCAAATTTTACCTGTTTATCTTCACTGGTGGATTTACGTAGGTAAAAATGCAGAGACACAAAGTGTGCAGCTATGGAAGTCTAGGATATGCTGACCAATCAGAGCAGACTGGACTTTTTTGGGAGGGGGCTCAAAGAGACAGGTGATGAAATGAGGGATTGTTCTGAACATTAAAGCATGCTAACATGGTCTAGCAGAAACCCAAAATACAAGTATGAGCCTAAAAATAAGCATAATATGTCTCCTTTAAATCTGTCTGGTTAGTAAAGGGCGTCTGAGAGGAGGCACACCCTTTACCAGCACCACTGCTCCAGTGAGTGATGTCTGGCCAAGTGCCTTCCTTTAATTACACACTGAAAATGCCTGTTCACTTTCTCTTTCTTCATTACACACTATGCAGTCTACTTCCTGGTATTTCTTTCTCTCTGTCTTACACATACAAACGTGTGTTTCTGTGTGTCCATTGCATAAATACTGTACTGTATATGACCATGATGATATCTGTCCAACAATGCCTCTTTTACTTGGACAACAGCCTCTGAGTGTGGAGAAAAACACTACATACAGAAAGAAATTTGCTACAAAAAAAGTGTGTGTAAGCCTCTGTGTGTACTACGTACAGTATCTGAGAGTGTGTTTAGGGTGAGAGGGGAATGCCACTTTACCAGCTGCTTTTCTGTCAGTCACTGATCTTCCCCCGCTGTTAAAGCCCGCAGTGACTCAGCTAGGAACCAATATGACAAAATACTGCGCAGCAAGGGGGCGACTGATGAGGAGGTAGCGCACTACATTCAAATAAGCCTTCCTGCAGACTGAACAGGCTGGATGCTAATGTCTCTCTTAAATCTTCAAAGCATCTCATTTCTAGGCTGTAAAAAGATTATCTCTTCCTCATATCTGGTGAAATGCTCTGGCAGCAGCTCAACTGTCACTACTGGAGTAGGAAAACATAGGCTTGTGTTTACACATACACAAAATATGTACTGATACAGATTAAGGTGAGCAAAATTGTCGCCTTTACATGCAAATGAGCGACACTGCAAAAACAGTCCAACTCACAAAGATCAGTTTGTGGTTACTGAAATGCATTTAGGGGGTGTCATGCCCACACTTATGGCATGGTGACTGTTGCCAGGCGAAGGCATCATCATGCCAGGCATCCCTCTGCACCTTGTCGGTCAGGACCTGTAGCTGAAAATTTCAGTTTTCTTTTTCTCTCTGGCATTGTTCTGCCTTCTGTGTTCTTGGCACAAAGGCAACATTTATTATTTATACTTTACCACATAGATAATTGCTATGAGATGCAAAAAAGGGCAAACTGCACTCAGCTGCAAAAACGTATGGATGTGTTTGCACTGTAATATCATTAGTACAATATTTGTGGGCAGTCAGCTGTATATTCTAGCAGGTTTGGGTCCAACAGTCATCACTTTTCATTAACTTTCATATTGAAAGCTTAACTTGGAAAGCCATGACAATCATATATTGAATAAAACAGTAGCTGGTCAAGCTGTTTTCCATTTTTACTGATATCAGCATTTAGGAAAAATACTGAAAAATGACATTATATTCCCAACAGCATGTCTCAACAAGCTGTGTTCCCTGTAGGGTAAGTGTTCGTCTCGAAGTGAAAAGTGGAAAAACGTTTGAAAATATTCACAAGAAGTCTCCCCTCCTCTTAAACTGAAGTGCCAGAGGGGAACACATGCATGAGTGCACTGAGTGGCCTAAAAATGGCATCAGAGGTTGTGTGATGTGACCTCTCCTGATAATATGCAAACAGATGTTGGTGGTTGGACTGTGTCCATCTGGCGAGAGGAGAGGAGAGGAGAGGCAAGGAGAGGATGAAAGGAAAGGAGAGGAGAGGAGAGGATGAAAGGAGAGATACACAGCTCATACCTACATTAAGTCTAATTGGCCTAAACATTGATATTGGCAGTGCTTGTTAATTTGCTAAGTATAATCCACAAAGCTAAGCGCCTTTGTTCTTTTCAAAGCTTTGATTTTTTTTTTTTTTTTACAAATCTTTGTCTCAATCCTGCCTCTTCTATCTAATGATAACCTCTCAGAATGATTTCAATACAAGCTGAGTTCCCTCCTGCTTCTATTCTGGTTTCAATACTCAATTCACAAACCAAAACAGGGGGAAACAATATCTGTCACCGTGAGTGACAGCACTGCCTTCAAAGGCACAACTAAAAATGAAAGATATAGCCGACAATTCCTCATTTTTATCCTCAAGCTCATGAATAGCGGCCTCTTTGTTGAAATCCATGGGTGGTACTAATGCTTTATGAAAGGGAGTGAAAAGAATAAGAGCAGTGATGCTCTTCGGATTGAGACGGAGCCTTCGCAAATCTGTCATTTATGCTAATGCTGCCGGCAGATCATGTTCCTAATTAGGTCCAAATGAACAACTAGCTGATTGGGTTGAAGCTGCAAAAAACAGCTGTCAATCAGAGGGTAACAGAGGAGAGACGAAGGAAGGAAAGGGATACAAGGAACTGGAATGAGATGACAGAACACCTGCGCAGTCAGTCCAACAAGATTCAGACACTCAAGAGATGTCAGGGAAATACACAAGTGATAAAGTACCTATGAAGGTGGGTGTTTGTGCAAGTACGGGTGTGTTTACCTTTTTGAGTCTGCGCACAAACACACAGTCTGCCCATGATGCAATTGGCACAACTGGACCATTACAGTCCATTTAGGTTTCAAACAGTGAGACAGCACTTGGTACTTCATTTAACCACACAAGCGTGTAACAGGACCTGGCTCACACTCCCAAAGCAGCACTAAAAAAAGGAAAGAAAAAACACACCCTCTTCCCTGAGAGTTTCAAAGTGCTCTTTGACTGACTGTGTTGCTGGGAACATCGTCTGCGCGCAGGGAGACTCGAAGACGGGAATTCTCCATTAGCAGCGAGTGGCAGAGTGAGTAAACGTACGCCGGGACACGTGGTGTTAGTACACACACACATTTCAAAGCCAGCTGTCGCACATGCAGTCATTCTGACAAGCTGGACTGTCATGCAGATCGATCACACTTAGCACATGGCCATAACATAAACCAGCAAGCATTAGTGGGATGGAGACATCCTGTCCTGGATCAAAAATGGTCCTAGGTGGAGGCTATAATGTGGTTATGATGCAGACAGTGACGTAGTTTCAACATCTAATAAAGGTCCATTCAGACTCCCTGTACAAACATGGAAATATTGATTTTATTACTGCTATAGAAAATATGACATTTTTTTGACAATTTATTTGTTTAGTTGTGAAAAGGTTGTGATCAGACGGCCACACTGAGACGTCTACCCCCCAGTTTTTGAATATAAAAAAACTCAATGATGCTATTTGTCTATGTAAATTATATTCCCGTTTTGTTGGTTTAAGCCTGTGGAGTTTGTCAGAGCCAATAGTCTTTATCCAAGCCTTTAGGGCTCTCTGCCAGGGTGTGAGGTGACAATATATAAAGAGTAAAAAGTCGACATCAATAATAAGTTGAGGTGAATTAATGGGACAAGCACAGGACTTTCACCCTGAGTCTTGTGTGAGCTTTAGGATTTTCCTAAAAAGCCTCTCAATTGTCACTTATGGTCCACTGGAAGTGTGTAGACGTGTATTTTTTCTCCAGAGACTCTGCCCTCTGCCTGTATTTTCCTTTTTTCTTGTAATTTTCTGTGCTTCCTTTTGCTGGCACGCCTGTTTCCAAACAGTAACTGAAAATCCTGCGTAGAATACCTTTAATGTCATATCTCAACGTTGCTAGGATGCCTATAAAAGACATCCAGCTGTGCCAGGTATCATTGCTGACATTGGCACAGCTTTTCTTTTGGAACTGTTTTTGACAGGATGTCTTAATTGGACGCCCAAACAATGTTTATTCAACGCCCTAATGTTTGCTGGAAGACTTCCTGTCACATTGTTGATGAATGCTTTCGCTTCATGTCCATTTCCTTAAACATATACAGTAGATCCATCTAATATCTTAATCTGGCACACACAAAGTGCATTTCTAATGCTTTGTGAATCAATAGCATATTGATCTGTGTGCTTAGTCGCAGCCTTCACAGGAGGGCTCAAACTATGTGAGCATTACTGTACATTACCTTTATGACTCCTGTTTCTCTACCTGCTCAGGTTTCTATCGATCCAGTCTTACAGCTGCTCTTTATACAGACAGCCTTTGATGTATGTCAGTTTTGTGACTTAATTTTCACAAAGTTTACAAAGTTTTAAACATGTCATTGTTTCATACTCAAGAATGAGTAGTCCTCAATACATTGCACTATCATACTGCAACTTCACACAGTAGAAAAGTGTATGTGCATGTGTTGGATAACATGTAGAGGTGGAGGTCAAGTAGCATTAGAGTCTGTTAGTCACATACACGTTCCTGTACAGTAAAACCCTTGAGGAGATCTAGCTGTCTTTCCGTATGTGAACCAATGTTTAATAAAATTCATGCCTTGGGTTTTAGCAATGTCTGAGCTGTCTGATAAATTATTCAGAAGATATCACACTGAGATGCAGTAGTAATCATACAAGCTACTGTATTGGTAATCTTATGTGATATATCGTGGGCAACTGGATTTGCTCACTTGTTTGAATATGTGACCTTAACGACTCTGTGAGGGTTTACACCCACACAGGGTTTAAAGCTTTTGACTCCGCACCAGTTAGTTTGAAAGGAATAAGCCTCTTGGATGAAAGGTGGAGCGTCTTCAAGAAACCTAAGCAAGTCCAGCTGCTTAGGATATAGCACTTAAGATTACCACCACCTGGATGACTGAGAATCTTCATCAACATACTGTATTGTTGGTGTAAAAAACTGACTATGGATGCTTTAAACTAAGTGAAGCCAGTTCTGACAAGATGGAACTGTTTAAAAATGCTGCAGACAAAAGTTGCAGTGGTGTGATCTGGCACGTCTCAGCTCAATTAAAGCTGGCTGATATTGTTGCCTGCTACTAAGTTGTCAAGTTTTTTAGTGGCTGGTTTTACAATGTAAGGCACGTCACCCATTTCAATAGCCAATCAATCGGCTTGTGGCAAACTCTGCTGGCTGAGCGAGTTACCAGCTGTCAGCAGATGATGTGTTTGCTTGCTGTGGCGTTTTCTGACAACAACCCTCTGTCCCCGCTGAACCCATGTCCGTCTCATTTACATACCCGATCAGTCTCTCTCCTCACGGTGTGTTAGTGTCAAATGCTGCTGCTGTCTGCTATATGTGCTCATGTCACACACATCGCTGTCTGATTAATCAGCCCTGGTTATCTAATTCTTGAGGCATACTTATGAATATGGAGTAGGCGTTTCCATTTAAAACCCCAGAAAAGAATAAAGATGAATCTGCCCTTTAAGTTTGAATGGAGATTTAGGTGTATAAGCAAAAGCTGTGAACGACTTACAACAACATCAACATACAGCTAATTAATGTATCACAGTCCCTTTAAATCATTTGTGTTGCAAGAAGAAGACCGTCTAGCATAGCAAGTGTTTATATCTTGAGATAATCCTCTCATTGGCTCATGCAATTTTTCAACCAGCTTTTTGCCCCTCTGCTCTGAGCTGCGCAGAAATCCTCCTGAAATGAGTGACAGCAGCGGGAAAAAAAAGCTAGTCAGGAAATAAAATGTGTTGTTTTCTTCTGAGATTGTCACCGAGGGAACAAGCTTGTACTTTTATTGTTTTTGTGGAGATTTTTTAAACCACAAAATCAGAGACAGTATATATATTTTAAATTCTTTAAATGTCAGCCGTCAACTCTCCGTCACACCTAAAAATCACAGCTACAGCAGGATTGAAGAAATACAAGGACTTAAATGAAGATTGTTTTTCCACCCAAGGTTGTGCCTGCATACACACACACACACACACACACACACACAAACACACACACTACTCCATCTCTTTCAGTCTGAAGCCTGATTTATGGTAGGCCGCTTGACACTTTTGATGAGTGTCGCTCAAAAATTAAAGAGCAGGGGGACATTTACAATTATGATTCTGCGAAAAGCTTTCAGTCATCTCTATGGTAACTAGGCGCTATCCTCCAGCCAGCTTGTTTAGTTACGTTATATCTTCCCAGTGGGTATATATGTTTCCTTGGTTCCCTCAGTCAACTGAGACCGTTTCAAGTAGCGCGCTTTTGGGGACATGTTCGTCCCCAGATTTAGCTGCGGAGTGAGCGCTCTTGACGTTCACGCTATTCTTTGGTACAGACAGCTGCAGACACAGAGGCAGCAGCACAGAGGTAGGGAGGATTTGCACTGTAAGGCTCTGAGATAACATTATCGTCTCTCTTCTGCTGAGAAGTGGTGAATTTACAGCTCACAGCAACTTAATACGACACAGTCTCTGGCTTTTGTTTGATGCGTAGAGTTAGCAAAAAAATACTGTTGCACATTTTCAACCTGTTGTTAGCGCTGTTAGCTTGTTTACTATATTACATAAATGCCACACTGAACATCCCGCTGAGCCTGTCCGCGACATAACAAAATTCTACAGGTGCACATCATGACAGAAAGAAGTGCCAAGTGACACATCTTTCTCTCAAAAATACGCCATTTCTGTCGAGCACCACTCATTAAAAGTGTCGAGCGCACTACCATAAATCAGGCTTAATGAAGGCAGAGTGTGCAGGAGAGCATTCACGCCATGCCTGGTTGCACAGGGTCAACCCTCCTAGACACACAGGAGCACACAAGATGGCACCTAGCATGGCCAATATTACACACAAGGGCACAGACACACATGCACACATTTATGAGGCTGAGCCCTGTGCACTTGACTTCAGGTCAGCCCATCTGCCAGACTCTTTCTCTCGCCACCTTTCGCTGTCCTTCTCTCACATGCAAATGTACACTTTTCCATCTCATTCAGTCACACTGAGGGATCATTATCTTTGGCACATTGCAGACACTGAGTCACCACGGGGTTATTATCGAGACAGGGACCAGCACACTCAGCATGTCACTTCTCATTAAAGGGACTACAACCTCCATCTCTCAGTGTGTGCTGGATGAATGTGTGGTCGTTGACCTACCCTCCTTTGATGTAGTCCAGAAAGGTGACTTCAATGTCCACCAGGAATGACAGCAGCGTTACCTGTAAGCAATATGGCAACAATCAGCTTCGTGTCAGTGATAATCACTTTCAGGTGCTGCCTCTGACGGGATAAATATGGGTTCTTATTTTTCCTGACTCGTTCAATTACAAAACGAATCAGTTAGCAGTATGAAAAAAGGTACCCATCTGGATCTGTTGTAGCATTGCATTGCATTTCAACAGCCAGTGCAGCTTTATGTGTCAAAGGAAAGAATGATTCATGATTAATGGGATATTTACTCACCGTTCCAGAGTTGAGGTATTTTTTCTTCCTCCCTTTTTTCTTTGGATTTATCACCTAGAAAAAGAAAAGTTTTTTTTTTTTTTTGTAACTGTGATTTTAACATTTATTCATTCAGTTGGTCTTTAATTCAGTCTTTCAATTTGTTATCACACTGAAAGGCTGGGTATTGAGAACCACTTTAGAACTGGCTCCTTTGCTGCAAAATGCTCCTCTACATTCACCAGCTAGCTGCTAACGTTGTATGCTGTTTGGTGCTTGGCAGGCAGAGTGGGTTTTTAGCGCTTTGTCACTGAAAACAGCTGCCACCTGCTATTTTCAAAATGACCTTGATGAGAGTATTGAGATATAGCACAGTAAAGCTGCAGGCCAGAAAGCAGAAGAAAGAGCTGAAAGACACTAAAATGTTCCACAGAGCTGAGAGGAACTGCAGAGTCAGATCATAATTCTCTGTACTTAATTGAAAAATAATTTAAAATATTGATTATAACCTCTTTAAGGAGAATGCATTTTGATTCTTTTTATCAGTTCCTGGAAGCAAAGTTTCCATCTACATCACTACTTAATAAGGCTGGCTCAATTTCAATTTTGCCTTCCATCGATTTTCAAAACAAGACAGTTGAGATAAAACAATTCTGTGTCACACGATGTTCCCGTTTGGTATTTTATCTTGTGAATCAAACGCGCCCCTTCCCAGCGGATGTACTCAGCCCTTTCCCCCAGAGTCCAAGCAGAAGCTTCAGCACGAGTTGAAAACAGCGAGTCACCGCACGTCACCTCTCTAGTTGGTTTTGAACAGCTGGAGGGAGCCACTACTACTACTTCTACTCACAAAGTGGTGTATGACTAAGTCACAAAAGGACAAAAACCCAAACGCCCCTCCACTCCTGCCACTGTATCACAGTCTCAATACAGACATTTCAATATTGACTTAACAGTAGCATTTGCCATGTTGGCCTTAGGCTGTGATCGCACTTTATTTTCTGTTTTTTTTTTATATGTGGGTGAGCCTGTTACTGACTTGAAAATGTTTAATATAGTTTACAGATATATTGAATATACTGCAGTAGATTGTGGCAGTGCACTGGAACATATTTATTCTTTTTATGGAGCTAGTCTGTCAAACGTGAAGCATTTACTGCTTGATGTAACAATGCAGTATTTTCATGTCTCCAAAAGTAGTTAAAAGTTATTAGCTGAGACATGAGGCATCCAGATCAAGCAAAAATAGCCAACACAATAAGCTCAGCGTAAGTTTAATCAGGAAGACTTTCTTTGTGCTCATGCATTCACAATTCTCTCCAACCCATTCCCATTGCTTCCTATAATCAGCTGACTGGCTGTTCACTCATCTCATCAGTTATGCGATCAAACTTTGCCACAATCTCTACCAGCTAATCAGGATACTTCTGTGAAATTTTAAATCTGCTTTCTCTTCTGCTGCTGTCAGCTGTCATTTTAGGCAGAATCTTTGCACCCTCCTCCTCCGTTCACCTCCAGCCATCATATCCAGAGTCCAGGGCTGCATCCGAAAGGCCCACTGGTATACTGCATACTACTACTACTACGTACTACCACTAGTAGGCTGACCAAACATTCTCTTTTGCCCGGACATGTCCACTTTTCACGTCCTGTCTAGGGTTGATGATAATGTCTGATTTTCCTTGTGTGTGTGTGTATGTGTGTGTGTGTGTGTGTGTGTGTGTGTGCGTAATCCCCGAGAGGCTGCCTTATCGGCGGGTCTCCAACACTCACAACGAGGAAGCAGCAGACACCAGTGGCGCAGCATTCCAAGATGCCAAAGCGCAAGTGCAGCTTCACAGATGAACTGCAGAAAAAATTCCCAATTTACCGTCCCGACCCGGTCGGGATACATGGGAGGCTGAGTGCACCGTGCGCAAAGCTGGCACATATGATTCTGTGCTTAATAAGGGTGCTAAAGGGAGCTCAAAGTTGGATTTTCTAATACAGAAGAGGTATTATTTAGAACACTATTTCATATTATTTATTTATTTGTCCAGTAAGACATGAAAAGATAGCTATCATTTTACAAGTTGATTTTTCTAATACAGAAGAGACATTATTTCTATCATTATTTCATTCCAGAGATTTTACATTCATTTTACATTTATATTTATTTTTGAACAATTGAAACTTGTAAAAAGATTATTATTTTAGGCATAATAAAAGCAAGTTGAGTAACCTTGAGTAAATTCAATATAACTGAATTTTCTATCCATACATATAAACTTCAAATATATTAAAATCAAAAGGCATCTTTGTGTAAACTGTGAGTATCATTTAAGTAGGCTATCTCGTGGCCGGGGCGAGTGTCCTCTTTTTTGGAAATCAAAATATGGTCACCCTAACCACTAGATACTACTCCTACCTACTAAACAATTTGGGTCCATTCGGACATACCAAAAGACTGGTGGGAAAGCACTCCATCTGCTGGCAGAGCAGAGGTACTGCAAATGTGGATTTTGGTGCAGTACCTCAACCAAGCCAGCAGATGGAGTGCTTTCGTAGGCACTCCATCTGCTGGCAGAGCAGAGGTACTGCACCAAAATCTGAACGCACCTGTGACTATTGAAATTGCCCAAAAATGAAGCTGGCCACTCTTTACCCACCAGCAACATGTCTGCAAGCTCTCTCATGCTTCTCAACATGCAAAATGCGAGGCGTAGGCGAGCCACAGCTCGCAGACGCCTCCTTTTGCACATAATAATTAATTCACTGCCACATTAAACAATGACATGACATGCCACACTCAAGAACTTAAAACTTTGCACTTTGAAGATCCTTCATATTGTTTTTGAAATAATCCAACCTGTTATAGTGATGACAACCATCATCACTTCTCATTAGTGTCACAACGCTAACGCTCATGTGTCAATCAAGTGATTAGTTCATTGAATATCAATATGTAGATACAGCATTTCCACCAGCATGATGCCATGATGTTTTGAATCTTGCCGGGCAGCGACCACGTTGCATTTAAATAGGAGACTGATGATGGCGGTAACATGCCGTGCAACGTCTGCAATTAAGTAGAAGACGAAGAAGAAGCCCGTGGTGCATTTTGGGTAAGTAGTAGCCCTGCAGTATGCTCTGCCATCATACTACAATGCAGGCTTGTTTAATAGGGGTGGTAGCATACTACTCCTCCCTACTACGGTTTCGGACATACTGCATACTAATTTGGTCTACTACAATCCATACTACTTGGCCTTTCGGACGCAGCCCAGGACCAGCTCAACAAAGGCTCATTCCTCGACTAATCAAGATCATCGTCACTTCCCTATTCCCTATTCAATTATGGATTCATCACCCTCCTTAATTCATACCATCTCTTTGGGATCTAATCGACAAAGACTTTTCACATTATCATTCTCATGTGCATGTTAATAAATATTATAAAAAAGTCTCTCCTGATCGAAATGTAATGTGCAAATGGCATCATCAGGAATATTAATATTCTGACACAGTCCACATTTTATTCAAAAAACAAGCATCATATACCCCATCATTAAGCTGTTTATGGCAGCCTTAATGTCCTGATCTACTGTAGGTAATGCAATAATTATGGATAAGTACCTCATGCAACCCCACTTAAAAATCCAAACTATCCCTTCACGCAACAAGAGAATCTGACTGAGATTCATTACATGCTGCCAACGCTACATCAATCGGGCAGTGTGGAAAATTTGAACCTGAAATCTTTAAATACATACAGTATGTGTGGCAACTGAAGTCATATACAGGATAGTTTGTACACCTCACGCTCACTCTCCTCAAATATTACATCTAAACCAGCAACCACATGAATATGCTTTCGAGCAATGCACTTACAGCCCAAAATATCCAGAGGAGCAGCTAAATCCAGAGGTGGATTATGCCTCTAAACCGAGTGGTTTGTTTTCATGAATATGTAACAGCACACAAAGTGAGTGCACAACCAACCTTGACTGGATGAGACACGACTCCCACGCATCTAAACAAGCTTTACTTCTTGCTTTGAGAACCTGTTGTTTTTGTCAACAGATTAGAAAAGAGACGTTTTTCAGCTGTGGGCCTCAATTAATTTCCTCTCGCAACTTGAGCTCATCAAGACACACAAAGGCTCCTGTGATGTTGGGACAGCCAGAAAACAGACCTGAGACCCCTGTTGAATCCCGAACACTGAAGTTGAGCAGTTAAATCAGTTTATGGTCTGATTAAAGTGAACCAAGGTTAAACTGAAACAAAGGACCTGAAGGAAACAACATACAAATGTGTGGATTTATGCATTTCTCCTTGGTTCACATTGCAATGGGTGCACACAAGGACACGTCTGCCTCTGGAGGCGAGGTCCAATGATTGAATTGTGATTGCAACACATACACACACACACACACACAGCACTTTTTACAATGCAAAGCCATCCTCTCTTTAAGTTGGAGACCAGGGTCAGAAGTTGCAAAATAACTTTAACTGTGTGCGTCTCTGCATTTCTATCATGTGCTGTCCTCACACACCAGTCAATGTGCCACTGTGTGCACCTTTGTGCAAATGCACATCTGAGCGCTATTAGGCGAACAGCAGCTGTTTAAAATGACAGTCCCCCGTGTGCTCTCCGCTCTCTGTGTGGTGCTCTGTTAATCAAGAGGTGTTGACTCTTCCTGGGAGAAAGATAAGCCAGCGATCCATCATAACTGTCTGTCAGTGTGTGAGAGAGCAAAAATGAGGGTTAAGATTTAGATTGGCATCAACTAAGTCTTATGAAAGCTCATTGTCTAAATCATTGATTATTCTTGATAAAAAAAATACAGTTTAACATGTCAGAATATGGGGGGCATATTTAAATCACAATATTTAATGTTTTTTTCATGATTCTCCACAAATTTTAGCATATTTTCCTAACTTTTTTAAGACTTAGCCATGCTAGCATAATACGCCCAACTCTCTGACCAACCTATCTACAGTCAAATTGCATTGTGGGTGATGTAGGCACTCTTCCATATGGAATTTCCTTTTTCTCCTCATGTCAGCATGGGTTTTCTCCGGGTTCTCCAGTTTCCTCCCACAGTCCAAAGACATGCAGGTCAGGTTAATTGGTGACTAAATTGCCCACATCCTCATACTGTAGCCTACTTTTCATCTCTCTATTTAGTTTGATTTTTGACTAAGTCTGAAACCACACCATGTGTGGAACACTGATCAATCAGAAAGTTGTTGTTTTTTTTCACAAAAGCTTCTGTATTACATTGTAAAGAGAAACTATTTGCAATAAAGATATGTATTAAATATATCCGTCTGTCTCTCAAACAAACATCTCGTAAAGCGCTGCTGCATTGTCTCTGTCCTTGACTCAGTCCACAGTCCAGACAATTGGCCACTGTCATGTATACAGTTGGCTTTTAACGAGTCCGTATCAAAAAACTCTGAACCGCACATCATTAGCAGCCAGCCCTCGGCCCGCTCCCTGTTGTGTGGGGGCAACAAAAGAATATTGCCATCACTTTAAGATACTGTGTAGGAAATTAAATGAGTTAGTCGCATCAAAGCCCTATGTTGCAAAGAGAATGGGAACTTTTATCTTGTGGTCATCCACAATGATGTGAATCAGTCTGAAGAAACATGAAGGCTAACACACAGATATGTCAATTATGGTTTTCTTTTGGTCCCCGTCTCATGTTCAAGCATCTGGTTTGTGTCTGTTTCTATACAAAGTGACATTATCATAGAAACATGGACATGATCCATAGCGTTTTTATTCACTTAAGCTCCGACTGCCTCAAGCTAAAGTCAAGTAGTTCTCCATAGAAACTAATAATAAGACTTGTTTTCTTTAGCTGAGTAACAACTTTATGATTTTTTTAATATATTATTTGTTTTGTTGAGTAGGGTAGGTCAGGTTTACGATGAATTAACTTTAATAAAACAAGTTCCAGATGGAAAACCAAATGGTATAGTAGTCCAATAACTGTGTGTGTGAGTGGCCTGCTGACCTGGCCACTGGTCTGGAGATGAGAATATCTTACACACACACACAAACTCACCTCGTAGACGTTAAACTGGCTCTGCCCTCTGGATAGTTCCCTGTAGCTGGTGCTGAATTCTCCAATAAAGTCGTGACTGCAGAGAGAAGCGAGGAAGACACAGAGCAAGAACAAAAGGAATATATTAAAACAATAGTAACATTTGACAATATAGTCTGTTTGATTGTTCAAGAAAGCACATACGGACCACAATGTAGTGACATTACCAACTTATGTAACTTAAAAGTGAGAGCCACGATGATGGAGAAAAACATTTTCATATACATGAACAATAGTTAAGCAGAACGCTGGAGCTCAGTTCAACCAAACAGCTTATTAAAAACTGTTTTTCAGTCCCAGTGAAAAACATTACACCAAAATGTCACTGTGTTCCGTCTATCAGATTGACAGTGACACTGAACAGATTGCGAAGCATAGAGAAGAGAGAAATAACTCCCTTTTCAGCTACAGCTTGACAAATGTCAGTCCTCTGTCTTTCTGTCTGACTGTCAGCAGCCAGAATCCAGACTCATCATTAAGCAGTCAATCTGTGAATATCCTGCACACAGCTTCCTTACCTACTGAAAACACAGACTCGTGTTAATTATGTGTGACTTGGATTAGATAAGTGGCACACAGGAAGCCAACGTGTTGATTCTTAACATCAAATAAGAGGATAAGAAGTAAAGGAATGTATTACTGTATTGAGGTTATCATTGCTGCTATCTTCACAATCTTATAACCTTATAATCTTATAACATTTAAAAACAGTCTGAACAAACAGAACAGGTGTTGACGACTATAAAGTATTATCTTACTTGTATTATTTTGTTTAAGTTATTGTTATTTTTTGTTAAACTACTGTAAGCGGGAGCTCAGACTGAAAACAGCCCAGCTTTAAAAGAGCGTACAGGGAGTTGTAGTTAGTCATTTGGTCAGTCTACAAAAGTTTTCCTACTATTTAGTTTTTTAATCCACAAAATTCGTTCGGGGTATCGGAGGATAACAGCTACACTTGAGGTGCATGGAACCCACAGTTTGAAAATGTAATAAAACTCCGCTAATAAATTTAAAAAAACGTCACAACAGCTTGTCCGTTGTAATCCAAGTGCCCTGAAGCTGGCATGCAAAATTGACTTGAAAAGACGTAATTTACTCAACTTTTATAGCATAATTTCTCACCGTGGTCAGTTAGCCTGCCCTGCAGGAGAGCCGTGTTTACATGGCAACTCGTGCAGACTAGCTTTTGGCTAGTGGTGGTGCTAGTTCTCGAGTCTCGCGCATACATACATTTTCTCGTTACATTTTGAAAATGTGGATTCCATGCACTTCAAGTGTAGCTGTTATTCTGGCTAGCTGTTATCTTCCGATACCCCGAACAAATTTTGTGGATTAAAAAACTACACTGGACTTCTTATCGGCATGAGGGTCAGTAAGTACTGTCTGTATTTTCATTCTAAAGTGGCCATTTCCTTTAATGACTTAAATCGTGGAAATTCTGAGTTCAGGGAATATCACACCCTCCCCCTTCCTCTTGTCTTAGCCTTGTCCTAATTTAAGATTTGAAAATGCTGTTTTTCCACTGTCACTTGTAATCTTTATTTGTCTGAAATAATGAGCTCTTGAGACAACAATGAGATCCAAAAGAAAACTTGATTGGCTTATAAATGAGCCTGCACAACTTCATAAATTTGTTTCAGTGATCAAATTCAAGTCTCAACTCTCAATTTTTGTCAGAGTTGAGAAGCCTCTTCCTTTGCTCCTTATTTCTTCTGAAAATAAATTAAATTAAGGGATGTCCCGATTACATTTCTTTTGCATCTGATCCGATACCGAGTCCTTTATTTTAAAGGATTTATTTTAAAAGAACGCCTCCAAGTTGTCCCATAAGGTTTGTTTTTATTTAAATAGTATCCAAAAAGTTTATCAGTGGTTCAGCAGCACAAAATGTAAAAAATTGTAAACAAATTGCCCCTACAGAGTTGCCATAGGGTTGTGGTAGGTGAAGTTCTGCCGTTAGGTGTGGCTGTGTTGCTCGGAATAAAGAGAGAAGCGGTGGCCGCTGAACCTGTTGTCTCGACTCCTGTTCGCTTATTGCTCATTAGCTGCACTTAGTTAGGCGAACCCAGGATGCTCGGTTATAATACATTGGAAAGTGGAGGCAATAATGAACAACATAGACAATAAACCTGGCCATTTTTGTTGTTTTGATTCCTCAGATCATTTATTACAGATTTTGTAAAAATAACATGATCGGTGCCGAGGATCGGATTGGTACATCCGACATCCCTAAATTAAATCACTCAATGGTAATGCAAATGTGTTCAGAAGAAACCTTTATGTACGTCATTAATTGTGACAAATGGCACATGCACATGCTTTAACAAAAATTGGAATCTGTGCCTGTTGTGGTGTCGAGTGGGTGCTGCTACTCAGCCCCAAAAAACGCTGTCCTGTGGTGGTTTCATTTTTCAATGCAGTGCTGTTGTTTGTCTGAATGCAGCCCAAAGCTTTGTTTTTATATCTGCAGTAACAAACAGGTGTGGAACCAGATGAAAGCATCATCTGTCCAGGAAAGTGTTATGTTTGCACGCTGCAAAGGATAAAATAAAACTGATTAATTACCTGCCGTCTCTGTCCCAGTCGTACACCTCAACCTTAATCGTTCTGTTGGGAAAGACACGAGATGAAGATCAGATTAAAAACAGATTTATTTTCATTTCCTGAATTATGATTCCATTGATGTTTCTCCTGATACCCATTTCTAGTTTTTATATTCTTTAAAGCTTTGCAAAGTTTAGCTGCAACATGCATCATATTTAGAAAATGAAAGGTGATGTTGGACATATACATTTTTCTGCAGAGCACAACTGAACTGACTTAATGCATTTATAATCAAAGAGCTAAAAGCCTGTCTTCTCAAGTTGTTAATTTACAAATTATACCCAGATGTGTCTAAAACTTGATCAGAAGAATGCTAATTTCTTTTGTCACTGTTGTCATGGAGGCATTAAAAGCTGAAGATCCATTCAGCAGCTTATCTTTATTCCTACACACTGTCTGCCTGTCACTGTATTTGCCTCAGGTAATGTGCTCTCCTCATCTCCAAATACATCTATTTCTGCATCCCATTATAGCTTACAAGGGAATGTGGGGAAAAAACAGGATAGTCTGAAAGAGGCAGATACGCTCGCTATCACTCCATCTACCAATATCTTCAACAGGAGGGTCATTTCTTTCGTACAAAAGCAGGAGAGTGATCCGTCGAGAGTGAGAGGGGTGAGGCGAATGGATAATAGAATAGAGACTGAATTAAAACACGCCGAGCAAAGGACACTCTGGAGAGAGGGAAGGAGAGAGGGAGAGTGAGGGGAAGGGAAGAGGGTGTGAAAACAACTCATGATGGTTGGGGTGACAGAATCATATAGTGTTCATAGATACACTAGGTGACTAGTCATAGTTAGGGGGCGTGGTCAGCGAAGTCCTGCATTATATTTGCCAGCAGGAAGCAGAGGCAGCTCAAACTTGTCTGTATAAAAGTTTGTGAACAGATTGTTGTACTTTGTAAATCTTGTGTGGCTTAAGAGTTTGGACGGCTTTCTAAAACAAACGACACCAAACTCAAAACCTGTGCCAAAAATGCACTCTTACATCCTCCTCATCTTTCAGTCTGAGGAAAAGTGGAAATACAAAGCATCATTAATGCGCCTTAGAGCTGCTTAGAGAGCCAGATGCACATTAGAGGAAAGGAAGCAATAAAGGTGAGGAGTGGGAATGGGCTGGCTGAGAGTGATGTGTCTCCTGGTTGGCTTAACACTTTCTCCTCCAGAGAGAGTGGTGTGTGCAGAGCTGTCTGCATAATGTGGGTGTACATGTGTGTGTTTATGGGCGTGTGTCTTATTAAGTCAGTGTTATGCTACATCTCAGCAGGAAACATCCCCTCACTGAGCTTTGATGAGGTGGCAGGAAATTGACAATATCGTCACTTGTTAATCTTGTGGTCTCACTGCATGTGTGTGTGGTTGTGTGGTTGTGTGTGTGTGTGTGTGTGTGTGAACATGGATCCATCAGAGTACCTATCAGCAGAAACACACAGTTCTCTATTGTTTGCCAGCTTGAGCTCCTTCTTATCTCCTCTCCCAGGCTGCAGAGAGACAGATTCAATGTGTTTGTGTGTGTGTGTGTGTGTGTGTGTGTGTGTGTGTGTGTGTGTACGTACTGTATGTGCAGTCCACCATGAGCTTCCTGAGTCCCACATTGATAAGTCTCAACTCCTCTAATAAGCTTATTGGACCTAACTTCAGATCAATGCTAGTGTCTGCAAGCTGAGCCAAGCTAAACCCCATTATCTGCTTCTTTGTGGCCTTTTTCACCACACAGCTGCTGTCGACACCGCAGATGGACCCAAACATATGGCTGACATGAGAGAGACACACTTTAACCTATTTATTTGTGTTGTAACACAGACTTCTTCTGAGATCTAAAGTAAATCCTGTGCCCTCCACAAGACAGGAGGCAAAATAATTTAAAGAGCCAGAAGTACAGTTTGAGGTTGAACAGACGCCACATGTAAAATGTATTTTAGGAGGCAATCATTGGCACTGTAAATTGCTTTGGAAGTTCAAGTTAACGACTGTTCGCAGGAATTTACAGTCAGCACAGAAAACTGCCGATAACTGCCTGGAATTGATGTGGATTTTCAATCCCTGGCAGTTTCAAGGTGAGATTTGAGTTGAGGTGAGGCAGCAAATGGCTGACATCAATGCCAGACTGATTTCCCTGGAGGAGCACAGCCAAAACTGTTCTTCAGAAGAAGAGCCCACCAGGAAAAAAAGACGAGTGCACAATCCAAAAATTGCGGTAAGTAGATATTAAATTGTCTGCTATTTTTAAGAGAATTTCCTCTTTGCACAACTCTTGAGTAAACTAAAATTGATTGTGGAAAAATAGTTAAGCCTAGATATATTTGTTCACCAAAGGGACTTTTACTTTTACTTTTAACCCTAACCCTAACCCTTTGTATTTTATAGGAAACGGTCCGGAGTCTTCACAACAGTGAAGGAAATAACAGGCGTTATGAACCGGAGCAAGGGTAAGATTTAAAGAAAAAACCTGGATGTATTCTGTTGAATGTCAGTAAATGTATACCTTCTCTTACCTATTCATTTTGTTTTCACAGACTGAGCTGTCCCCACAATGAGGCAGTGACCTCACATTTGGTGGCAGCCCTGACTGCAAGTCCAGACATGGACGGCGTGGACAGGGGAGTCCTTTTATTTAAGTAACATGTAGGTTTTATGTGTTTTGTTTGTTGTTTTTATTTAATTTCCTGTGGCTAGTTTTTATTCTTTCTAACATATATATTTTTTCTCCCAGCGGCCTGTAAGACATACTATGAGACTGTCCGGAGGAACTTCAGGTACAGTCAACCAGACCTTGCGGACCAGGCAGCAGCCATTAAGAATTCAGCCCGCAGCAGACAGAGAAGGAAGAGGGTAAGATTTATAAGAATTTTACTATATTGTCATTGCACAGAGGACTTGTGTGTGTATGTGTGTGACACATACACACACAAGTCCATTTGAGGGACCAGTCCAAAAAATGTATATGGGTCAATGACAAATAAAGCTTCTTAACAGGTATTTTTAAAAAGTCTTTTCAAAATTGATGAAATGCATTTTATATATAAAATTATTTTGCACATAAACATTAACACATAAACATTTAAATACAGAAAAATAATCATACAAATATGCAAATAAATGCATTAATCAAAAACTGGATAGAAGCAACTGGAATAGGCTGCAATGCAATAGACTGATAGGGTTCACTGTAATGGAACTGAAAATATATTCAAACTGAACAGGTTTTATAGTATATGGCATATATAGTCATATATGCCATGAATTGATTTAATTGTTTTAAAAGGAAATATTGCACTCAGACACAAAAATATGCATGTCATGTCATTGACCAATATATATCAGCAGAAATGTCTATAGTTATTGTGTCTACAGAGCAGTACTAATAGCACTACTTGTGTTTACAGCTGCTTGAAGCGAGAAGGAGTGTCTTGGCCACCACAGAGGAAGTGGACTTCTGGAGGGGCATCACCATAGACATGATGTCTGATTAAGAGGATCACTCCATTGACGGGGAAGTTGGATGGATTGTCAGGCCTCCATCCTTCAGGAGCCACAAGCTCTCCGACCTATGTGGAAGACTTCAGGAGAGACTGGAGATGAACCCCAAATATGTGGCGACACACCACAAAAGACTTCATATTGGGTCACCTTCAGATAGACCGGCACCGACCCAATATGACCCCGATGCAGCAAAGCGACATTTGATGAGGCCTGAAGCATAGCCCTCGACCTGCGGGCCAAACGCTCCTTTGCTGTTGTTGAAAGTTGTTGTCAACATGGGCCCAGTGTGTGACCCAGACCAGGGAACCACTGGTTGTTGAAAGTGTTGAGACTGAGTGTTTTCTGTTTTTTGTCATGTTTTTTTAATAAACTATTACTTTTTTTCAACATGTTCCTGGCAGATGTGTTTTTTCTCAGTTAATATTGGTTGCAGTGTAGTTTTCAGCAACATCAGTATTAGCCTGCTTTTATTATTATTATAATTATTTATATAATACAAATATAGTGTGTGTGTGTATATATAATAAATAAATATATAAATATATATATGGGAGGGGCATACAACACATGTATTATAATGACCCACATGTGACCAGTAGTAACAGATTTACTGTCCAATCACAAGTGATCTTTCCCTTTCAAATGTATGTGGTGTCATCCAATGGGTGTCTGTGTAAGGCCATCCAGTCCAGACGGCAGTAACATTCAAATGCTAATTACAGCCATTCATGAAGGTGTGACCCCCACATCCTCATCATTCCCCCCACCCCCGGTGTTCCTTTCCAGCAGTTTAAGGTACAGGCAAACTTCTCTGTAAACTGGTGTGAATTGTCGGGAATCATGGAACTTGGCAGGAGTTTACAGGGTCAATAATCTGGTTTTTCATGCAGTGAATACAAAAGAAGGTTTTAATAACCATGTTATTTGGTACAAACTAAAGGGAAAGCAGAGACAATGTCAGTTGGTGCACTTTGAATTAATCAATTTCAATTAAATTCTAATCAGGGTTCAAAGTTAAGGTGTTTTTTTTTTTCTCACTTGTCTAGTTGGAAAAGCGGCTCAGATATCTACTTGCCTAAAGTCAATTTTTACCTGCCCCTATGCAAATTGCTGCTTCGTCTTTTCTTTTTTTTAATTAGCTGGTATCAAATAACAACAAAGACCAAAGTTAGCATTTGAAAAACAACCCTGTGTCATCTTCCTTGCTGAAAAGAAAGCGAGACGACTCACTCCCTGTGCCATAAACACACCAAGCAGTGGTAAAGTGCAGCCTGTAGCGAGCTGCCATACAATGGCTGTGTAAAGCTATGAGACCACACTAAAAGTTGGTTGGAAAGTTGATCAAAGTTGATCAATCAAGCAAGTTTACGTTACGTCTTCTTCTTCAGCTTACATTGGCTGGACTATTGTACAGTTTGTAGACATGCATC
The DNA here is from genome assembly GCA_035609425.1 of Epinephelus awoara. Taxonomy (NCBI): domain Eukaryota; kingdom Metazoa; phylum Chordata; class Actinopteri; order Perciformes; family Serranidae; genus Epinephelus; species Epinephelus awoara. The sequence continues at coordinate 18,608,262 of CM069316.1, read as the reverse complement.
AAGTAGGAACTACACAGGTGGAACAAATGTTTTTTTGTTTTTTTTTTCATAAACAGACCGTAAACAAGCAAACGTTACTGTCACGGAACTAACAGCAGATATTTCCTGCTAGGTATCAGACAAGGCCACAGCACAGGAGCGAACAGACGACGGCGAAGACAGCTGCTTTCAGGAGTGGCCAAAAGTTAAAACACATTTTCACTGAAAAATGAGACAGTTTTGTTTGTCTCATTAGTGATTTTTATTTTAATCGCCCATTTGATACAAGAAGCAGATGGCCCCAAAGTATCTTCACATTATTTAATCTCTCCCATTCAAAAAAGTATGGACACTCCTGTCCTTGGCAATCATGTAAGCCTCACTGTTGCATCCTACTAATTCCTATTTTTTCAGTAGTATCAAAGTACTTTACATGCAAGGAATTTGGGGGAAATATTTAGAAAATTACTAACTTGTACAATTGTATTTGACCAAAAAAGAATATTTACAGAGAAGCAGCAGAATTTCCTGCCAGTCCTTTTAAAATAAGTAGGAACTAGCAGCAAGTCTCCTGTCAGTCACCGAATCAATAACAGCAAGTTCCACTGACAGCTCCTGGCTCACCACAATGACCCTCTCTCATGCAGATGATCCACCTGAGCTAAAGGAGAAGAGGACACTAAAGACTGTGGGTGGGTTGATGTTACGTTCATGTTACGTATTATTTCAGATCAGAAAAGTTCATCATGGTTCTGCTGTGCGTCAGTCAGACAGAATTCCCATTAACCTGATCCCCTACCAGTTGTCTCCTAGTTTGCTCCCAGTGAGTGCTGACATTACTCGCCTGTCATTTAGAGAAACATCTTTTCTTAGATTCAGAGAGCAGGATTATAAATGTCTGCCTCCAGCCAAATACATATTGCTGCCAGTTTTTTTTTTATTTTTAATTAGCTGATTTTAACGCAGTTTCATCTCCTGTTTATTCCTCCTGCTCTCTAACGATCCGCAAAGCAGCCACACAATCACATATCACATTCATACTCAGGTGACAAAAGAGCAATTACGATAACAGACCTATTAAAGCCAACAGAGAGACTGTGTGTGTGTGTGTGTGTGTGTGTGTGTGTGTGTGTGTGTGTGTGTGTGTGTGTGTGTGTGTGTGTGTGTGTGTGTGTGTGTGTGTGCATGTGCCTAAATGCAGTGCTTCAGAATACTTTGCTTTCTGGCTCTTTGTTCCTGTCAGTGTAACATGACAAGATTAAAGCAGTCTGCCCCTTGTCTCTGAAATCTAGTGACTAAATATAAACTAAGACCACCAGAAAATAATGTTACTTTTCTCCCAAACACTGTGTGAAGTACTGTACACCCATGAATGCATCACACAGGTTTCAATTGAATGTACTAAAGTACTGGCTTAGATTAAATTATCCTTGTAGAAAACAAGACACAGAGGAAATCCAAATGGCAAAATCATACATTCATGCTTTGTTTTGGGGGTAAGGCAACAAAATAATGCACTTTCTTTCTGCCAAATCATCAAATATAATAGCATATCAAACTTAGTAGCTGAAAACAGCTTCATACATTTTTCATTCAAGCTGTACGGAAATCTATTGACGCTATTTTCCATAGTACCTTACAAAATATAGTGCCTTACATGAGTGGCCCACAGGGAAACTATAATTCAAACACTTGCAGTTATACACCACTGTCAAAAACACTTCTTTCCCTTTTATTTTATTACTCTCTCCAATGCACGGTGAACAATAAAAGGCTGCATACAGTAAGTGAGTGTGTTTGGATGCATACAGTGTCAGCAGGCTCACTGTTCATATCCCAGTCAGTCTAAACAGACATTATGCAGACATAGGGAGGAATTAATGAGCATAAACTGTTTATGTGGTCCAGCATCTCCTTTATATTTGGGTTTCTTATTCTGAAAATGACTAAAACATTTTCAATATACGGCAAGAGACAGACCTCCCTGGTGAGCCAAAGCCAGTGGGTACGTTCACATGCACACCACTAATCCACTGTTATTCAGAATATGACAATAATCCAAATCTTACATGGGTAATGTAAACAGCATATTCCATTTGGATATTCCAAACTAGGCCTTGTTTGTCCGATTAATATATGTGTGATACGCATGATTATTCAGGTTTTAGGAGTTCTGAAAATGCGTCACAGTTTCTTTTTCTTTTCTTTTTTTATGGCGACACACAGCCTCTTGCATGTTATGCTTGGCTCTGTGCATTGTAATGGATAGGCTGTACACAAACCAAAAGTTTGTGAGACTGTGGGCTATAGATGTATGCCCAAAAGTAAAGCCAACATTTTTGTCTGGAAGACGAAACACACACAAACTGTCTCATAAAGAATAGCAACAGTGTGGAAGATCCCTGTGTGCACACTAGCCTTAGAGACTGGAGGGTTTAACACCACCCCAGGGGAAGACAGAATTAGTTTGTTGTGTAATTTAGGTGACATTGAGAATGAGGTTCACTTCTTGTTTTACTATCCTGTAAATGACGACATAGTAAGATGACCTCTATCTATGTTGATTTCTTTTGGCTGGATGATCAGGAAAAATTTGAGTTTTGTGTCAGAAAGGGAACCTTATTTGTGGCTGAATTTCTTTGCCAGGCCTGAGATAGAAGGCAGAGTTTTCTAGTAAGGACCCAAACAAGACTATTTTGTGCATGTAAACGTAAGCCTCTTTTACACTGCCAGATTTTCCGCGAATGTTGGGCCGTTTTGCCGGCAAGCTGCGAGTGTTTAGACACAGAGCCGGATTGGCGAGTTGATCCAAGGTGCCCAATTTTCCGCCTGGTAGGGTAGTCATATTGGCAGAACCTTTTTGGTTTAAACAAAACAAGGCGGCCTTCCGCAATGGGAGGGGCTGTTGATAACGCTGCACGTGCGAGCCACTGGCGGTGGATAAACAGGAGACAGCTGATAGCAGGAATTAGCGAGCAGCTAGTAGCAAGAGGGAAACGCAAACCTGACAGACACTGTAAAAATGAGCAACTGGGGAGACAAGGAATCACACGCCCTCCTCGCCCTCACAAACGAAGAGGCTATTAACCGCCAAAGGATGGGAACGGTGAAGGACGGGCCAACTTACGAGAGAATAGCCAAAGGACTGAGTAGCCGCGGCTTCCCTCCCACGTCACGGTTTAAGTCACATACTGAGCTACACGTTGTGCTACTTGCTCACGCCCCCCCATTGCCCCGAAAACGAAAACAGAAAAAATTCTGTATAAACAAAAGTAGGTAGGTGGCATTTTGGCGCACTCCCCAATTTTGTTTTTATACTGCCAATGCTGAAAAAAGACTGATTGGGCTTTCCTGCAAATTTGCACAATTCCTTTTAAAAAAGGGATGTAGTCACTGTTTGTGTAAAGCAGCCTGAAAAAGCCAGTAGAAACTGCAGAAACATAATATCACCAGAGCTGCGCGTATTACCTTGTATGACACTTTCAGTGCGTCTGAAACTGAAAATAACTCCCTAATGACTCAGAGGGTTGTGTAGTTTTTTAGTTGCCATAATATCTACAATCTAAAAAAGGACTTACCTGTCGTAATCACCATTGCAGAGAGCCCGGACAGGGATCTTAAAGGCCTGCCACACTGGGTTCAATGTGTTCTTCACCACCTCTGTCTTGTGGCAGATGGTAAACCTGGCGAGAGTCAGGAATGAAAAAGAGAGAAGGGAGAGAAACAAGATTTGTGGGGAGAGAGGGGGGAAACAGAGAAGGGAATGGAGTTAAAGAGGAGACTTTCTACCAACTGAGATTAAAAACAGGAGGGCTGTGGAGGCTCGACTAGTTCCCTGACACACACATACACACACATAAACACACACTGCAAAGAGGTAATTTCATTAGTCTCTTGACGAGCAGGTGGACTTGGTATCTTCTGCCCGCAGACCACAAGGTCTTATCGGGCTTGTCACACACTGCAGGATGGAAAAGAGAGCGCTGGATCCAACACTCAGATACACACACACACACACACACACACACACACACACACACACACACACACACACACACACAATCTACGTGAACATACCACAGCACTGCACTTGAATGCCTCCTGCTTCCACCAACACGTCATACACAAACATTTCCACACATCATTCACACATGTGCTTAAAGAGGCATCGCTGCTTTTGATCTGAGGCAGAATCGATGAAACCAATTTTCTTTGGATGCGGGGACGGATTAAACCAAACATAAAACGGGAGAATGGAAGATGGAGTTAGAGTGAAGGAGGAAGGGGGAGGGGGACTCACGTGCCATCCTCATTGCTCCTGTGGAAGACCAGGAAGGGGTCGGATTTGCCAAAGAAATCCTTTTTGTCCAGCTTGTTCCCGCAGAACTGCATCATCACTGATTCCTGATGAGTAGAGACAGAAAAAGAAAACTCAATAAAATACACATGGCTCTGACACTGTACGTGCACATTTCCACCCAGCAGCAGTCCAGTTATTTTGTGACCGCTAAGAAACACTCGTAATGTTGAATGCAAAAGCAAAATAGTTCAGAAAAAAGTCCTCTTTCTTTGATAATGACAGACTATATCAAAAAGCTCTCTTCTTTTTCATTGCTGACTAAAAAGAATGTGTTTTCCTGCTTTACTGTGACGCCACAAAAATGATTAAATGTGCACTGAGGCCCAAAAAAATAGGAGGCTGGTGATAAAAAATGAAAAATAAGTAGAGCTACAAAAATAGAAGAGAAAAATACAGTTGAGGGCTGCGACTAACGATTATTTTCTAGATTAATTGATAAGCTGTTTAATCTATAAAATGCCAGACAATGTAGAGAAAGTATGAAAAGGTTGATCTGTGTTTCCCAAAGCCCAAGGTGACGTTCTCAGATGACTTGTTTTGTCCACAACCAAAAGATATTCAGGTTACTGTCAGAGGAGAAAAGAAACCAGAAAATATTTACAAATAGAACGCTGAAATCAGAGATTTTTGACTGTTTTTCTCATTAAAAATTACTCAAACCAATTAATCAATTGTCAAATTAGTTGGCCACTAATCTAATACTTAACAGCTAATCAATTAATCGGTCACACTTCATCATTACCATCACAGATAAACTGATGGTCATTTAGGCTTTAGTTAATAGTTATTTTACAGTTAACAAAAAAATAAATGAAATTTAAGAATGTTCACATCTCTGCTTTTTGCAGATGATGTGGTTCTGTTGGCTTCATCACACCAAGACCTCCAGTATGCACTGAGACCAGTTTGCAGCTGAGTCTGAAGTGATTCGGAAAAGAGTCAGCACCTCCAAGTCTGAGACCATGGTTCTCTGCTGGAAAAAGGTGGATTGCCCCCTCTGGGTTGGGTGAGAGTTACTGCCTCAATCGAAGGAGTTCAAGTATCTCGGCGTCTTGTTCACGAGTGAGGGTAGAATGGAGTGTGAGATGGATTGGCAGTTTTGTGCGGGCACTGTGCTGGACCGTCATGGTGAAGAGGGAGCGGAGCCAGAAGGCAAAGCTTTTGATTTACTGGTCCATCTACCATGAGCTCTGGGTAGTGACTGAAAGAATGAGGTTGCCGATACAAGTAGCTGAAATGAGGTTCCCAAGAAAGGTGGCTGGGCTCAGCCTTAGAGATAGGGTGAGGAGCTTGGACATCCAGAGGGAGCACGGAGTAGAGCCACTGCTCCTTCGCGTTCAAAGGGGTCAGTTGAGGTGGTTCAGACATCTGATGAGGATGCCTCCTGGGTGCCTCTCATTGGAGGTGTTCCGGGCACGTCCCACTGAGGGTTCACCTGTCTTGTCTGGCCAGGGAACCCCTTGGGGTCACTCTGGAGGAGCTGGAAACCGTTGCTGGGGAGAGGGACATCCAGAATGCCTTGCTGGGCCTGCTGGGCCTGCTGGGCCTGCTGGGCCTGCTGCCCCTGCGACCCCGCTTCGGCTAAGCGGTTGAAAATGGATGGATGGTAATGCTACATTTTTTTAACAGTGTATGGTTGCACACATGATACAATGTAATATATTTAAATATTCATTATGTCATATGTCATAAACGTTATTAAGATAACTATTATAAAGTAAACTTTTATCATGCAACAGCAATAAGGAAAAGGAAAGGAAAAAACACTTAAGATTACTGTTTGCACTGAATCTTATTTATTTTACTCTCAGTATTATACACTGATGTATTCAGTAATATTTGTGATTCATCTGATAATATTTTGCTTCTTTTTGTGAGTATATGGAGCCACTCTTTAAATTTTTCTGTTTAATTTCTTATGTCAGAGTGTACATTCCTGTAACTACTAAATACATCACCAAAAATACCTTGAAATGCTTTAAAGAGTTTAGATATCTCAGTAAGGATTTGGTTGTTCTATAAAGTTTTATTGAATAATAAATTATTCAAAGAAAGGGCCCTAGCCTCTTACACCATCTAAACTTTTTCTCAAGTCTACAGATAAATATACACTCAAAATTCAAACGCATATTCCCACAGCTATTGTGCCTTAAATAGAAAACCAATACAAATGTCCTGCCAGAGAAAGGAGCAGTTAGACAAACACAGAGCAGAAATTGAAACAGAAAAGATAAAGAAACATAACAGACATTGGAAAAATGTTCAGGGGGTGTACATCCATCCTTACCCTGCAGTTGTTCAGCTCCTCAGCTTTCACAATAATGGTCCCACATTTCTTCCCTGGAATGCCTCTGTATGTACACAAAAGACAAAACAAAGGGTTAAGAGGTCACAATCATATGGTGAATGCATGTGGCATGACATATAGTTAACTCTACATGTATTCTTCCTCCTACATCTTGGCTGTTCTCTGCGATCAAGGTCATGACATTGTGGAAAAACTAGACGGTATCTCATATTTCCTGACCGGAATTACCAACCTCAGATGACATTTCTCTGCTGTCCCTATACGGATATTAAACTTTCTGATGTATATTTGGATCCAGCTGTTAATGAGTTGGACTTGGGTCTCTAAGTCCAACAGATCAATGCAGAGAACACACCCTTAAATGTTACTGCTAATGGAAATTTCACATTCATGAGGACATGTTTAGACTCAGGTCAGGAACAAATCATGGAAAGTTTTACGACATCACATAGCCTCAAAATATTTCCAAGATACAGAAGTGTACGTGTGTTTGTGTGTGTGTGTGTGTGTGTGTGTAGTGTGGCAGCTGTGGTGAAGGTGTGGATAGGAGGTGTGATGTGTAAGCACTTTCTCTAAATAAACACCATGGGCTTAGAGGTGAACCCAGTGACATCACTTCCAGCACCTCCTCCTCCCGTACAAACACACTCACAGACCTGACTGGTTACACTGTCTACAAGTGCAATGTTTCCTTAAGTCCATTGAAAGTCGACAGAGACAGACTGTTTAGTTTCTGACATTCATCCTCTCTTCTGTAACCAGTCTTACTCACACCAATCACAAAGAAGCTCTGACTACATCACACACACAGAGGTAGTGCAAATTCATTCTGTGTTTAGGGCACCATGACTCCACTACATCTTTACAAAGCAAATAGTGTTTACTGCAACGTCAGAGGGGAGCACCACCTAAATTAATAGTTCCACTATGTTATTTCCGAGGGATTTCAGATGCTGACTTGCCAGCGAGGGGTAGACGTCGCCATGGCTACTACTGAGCAAAAGATGGGGAAAAAAGTTCATACATAGCTAACGTTACCGTCGCTAGCTAGCTTGCACTATCTGGCGTCTGTCATCTGTCCTGTTCTGCAAAATTGTCGGATTTTTCACATTACAATAACACGCCAGCTAGTATAACTACGTTGCCTCGTAATGTTAGCTAATGTAACCGACACAGTGACGTAGTGGGTGGTGTCCCAATTCCTACGGAAAGATTTCACCCCCTACCCCTTGTTGCTTCATTTCGAGGGCCAAGGGGTAGTGGGCAAGGGCTAGAGGTAGGGTCAAGGGCTAGGGGTAGGGGCTAGGGGTAGGGCCAAGGGCTAAGGGATAGTGGACAAGGGGGAGGTCTTTGGATTGGGATGTGGAGCTGCTCTATTGACAATGAACAGTAGAATGAATTTGTGGCCCTTTAGTTCCTTTTTTTAAACCCAAATGATCTTTATTCTATTGTAATGTTCTCAGTCCTGAAACAGAAAATGTGCCCATATACTCAGATCTTTCCCCTGGGTGCTCTCAGTGTCAGCTATCTTTCACCTGTAGAGCAGCTCCAGACTTTATACCTTATGACATCACAAGTTGGAGTTTTAACACTCTAGTTTTATACACATATTTCTTAGACTGTCCTAGACCAAAGGAATAACATGAACTTCAAAAAATGGACACATTTCCCCTCAAATGCTCTCCATGTCTCATACAGCTCCTTAAAAAGGAAGCTGTCTGTGTGGGAGAAACAGCAGCATAACATAATTTGACTTGACTTTTGAGAGGTCTTCCAATCCGACAAAGGGGCCAGTTGTCTGATGAGCTCTGCTCTGAGAGACCCACCTGGCACAAATCCACTCAGGCAGTCATTTAAACAGCGCAGAATTGGGGTTGAGGACCTCTGCGTGAATGTAATTCAAGTCTCCTTTTACTCCAGCACTGGGAACTGGGGGGGGAAGTGCTTTTGAAATGGCAGACAAAATGAAATAGATCCTGGAACTGATGCTTGGCTTATATTCTAAGAGCAATACCCCTTTCCTCAGAAATCGTAGGATGGGATATGAAACTAAAATAGCACCTTGGGGACAGAAGAGACTTTTTCTCATTTCATTTTATTTGCAGACAGCACAGGGGAATGAGGTTTGTTTGCATTATGTGTGTAGAATGATTAAAAGATATTCAGAGGAGGACTGATTGACACTAATGAGGATGGAGTAGATAAACAAACACCAGGAAGAATGATAGAAAGTGACCTTATTCACATGTCTAAACCAGCAAACACAATCAGAGAGCACAAACTCAATATGGCAAGACTGATATACTGCGTGTAGGTAATACTATTGACACACAAACACTAGGTATTTATATCATTAAGTAGTGCGAATAACTCTTTGTAATGATTACTTTAAGTAGATTTGCCTGTTCTGCTGCCGGGAAATTACATGAAATATTTTCCCAGGCGTACCCCCTTGGATTATTAACATCCTCTCATAAAATATTTTACCATCCAGATGGAAGTATATGTGCATGAGCCAAATAAATAAAACTGACCTTTTCTAGTTCTATAACACTAATGACGCCCGGAGAGAGCTTTACTGAGAACATTTTTCAGCACAAACTCTGAATTTAGGCAAATGTAGTGCCTCAGAAACTATTTTGATGCCTTGTAGCTTATTGTGACATCTACGGCACATGCAATAACAATTAACTACATGAATATTGGATTACATTACAAGTTTAAGTGGGGCGTGAGATGCAGGTGTGAAGGAGAAACACGTGACTGTGGTCCATCTTTGCTCCATGAGCAGTGTAAATAGTTGTTGACACACAGCGCAATGTGTATCAAAGTACAAAATGGACACAAAGAGATAGAGCTAATTAAAAATAATGAGCTGCTTGGGTTGCCAGTGTAGCAGCCACACAAGCTGCAGACATCACCAGAATTAAATCAGAACTAAACACAACATCATTTCAGATCAGCACTTCATGATCGAGACCATTAAGACCTGTAATTTTATGCTATTTCATAGTTAAACTCACACCTTCCAGAGAGTCATTTGATGACATTAAGGTTGCAATATTTCAGTAGAAATTGAATAATTACCTGAAAACAAGAGTTGTTGTGTTTTAGTTGCATTTTCAGCTGGTTGCAATCTACAATCCTCAGCACTAGACGCCACTAAATCTCCCTGAACTACACACTGTTCCAGTAAGTTTCATTATATCAAAACTCTATTGTTTTCTGGCAACATAAACTGATAAAAAGAAGTTTACAAATAAATACATTTTTGTACAAAACAAGGACTGTGGATTTTTCCCCCCATCACTTTTATACTGAAAGAAGGGGATCTTTTAGCAGCCAGTATCAACAGGTAGAATGACATCAGTTTGTGAAGCCTTTATCAATGTACATATAGGCACCACTTGGAAACCTATGAGCAGAAGGTCGGTCCTGTCCAATTCTCCACTTGGGTTGCGTGTGCCTTGTACTTTTTAGGAGCACACTAAACTATGAAAAGTTCTCTCTGTCTCTCTTAATATTGCATTGCTTCTCACCCTCTCAGTCTCAACCATGTCATCTCACTGCAACAATATGCAGGGAGAAAGAGTTAAAGACTAACACACACACACACACACACACACACACACACACACACACACTGAACAAGTGACCGGAATCCACGTCGCCATGACAACTCTGTCGAGCCGGGGCCCCCGCTGTGAGATATCGAATGGGATTCCTCTGCTTGTTATTTCTTCAAATGCTTGCTCTCACTCCTCTATTTCTCAGAGCGGCGGTCATTATTCTGTCTGAGAGATCTGCCGTAAAATTACACGTAGGTGGCAGCTGACAGAATTGTATAGACTCTAGATGAATAATGTATCTTACAGAACTGCCTTTCACACACACGCACACATGTACAGAGAGAATATGTGGTAAATACAAGAAGGAGCAGCTCAAAGATTAAATCTAAACAAAAAGTCAGGCAACACAACATTGCTTTCTAAACTGTGCATGGCAATTCATGTGAATGTGTGTTCAAACTGCCCCTAGAGAATTAGTTTTTCCATCTCGGCAAAGAAACATGACAACACGTGCGCAGTGGCAGCATATTGTGGAGCTGCAATTACTGTTGTCAAAAATATCACTGCATCAAATCACATCGATTCTGAATATAATAATACTTCCCAAGACCCTGTTATAATGGCATAATTAAAATTTTTATGAAAAGATAAATATAAAAAGGGTATAACATTATGAGTGTAATTATGCACCAGAGTGTCATTTTGCTACTCATTACCAACAGGTACACTTTCTTCATTCTTTTTCAAATACTTTTTCTTTATTGCATTTTTGAAAACATAACATAGATCTCCCAAAAGAGGAGACAAATAAACACAAACATTAGAAAAAGAACATATTGGATTGCCATGTCTCTACAGTTTGTTTTTATATTATCAGAGTGGTAGTCCTTATCCTGTCGTTGATGTGTAGATAGTCAATTTCTCCTATTTTCTCGGCACTGATCTTCTTCAGTTCTCACTTTCTTCATTCTTATTATCACGGTAAGTAACATGTTTTTTCCTGTGGGAGTGGAGAGGACTCAATCTATTGTGCGGGCATGTATGGTCAGAATGTTGGAGGGTGCGGGCCGGAGCTGACACACACCCTGCGGAAATGGTGCCGGAATAATGCAAAGTGAAAACATCGATCCATATCATTATCTTTAGGATAAGCCTTTATTTTGAAACTTTGTGTCAGCGGCACACAGCAACAGGCAAATGATGGCAGGTAAGATGAAGATTATTTGCTATTTACTAATAGGCAAAAAACATGCCATACAGTACGTAAACAGGGCCACTATGGGACAAAATACTCAGGAAAGATGATGTACCTGCCTGGCCGGGCATCTCGCTCCGCTAACTTCTCGCTACGGCAATATCAGTGGCTGTTGGGAGAAGTTTTCCTTCAGGTCTTTTAGTCAGATATTCTTGAAGTTATACAAAAATTACTCCCAGAAAGGGCTCTCTGTCAGAACGTTAACTTATCCTATGTGCTGTTTTATGTGTATCTTGTATAGCCAAAAGCAGAAAAGAAAGGAGTGGCAGCTTATGCTGTAGCAGACTGTGTGAAATGGGCATGTGGGTGCGCAGGCCCCTGATCAAAAATCTTATCGTGGCAGACTTTGAGATATCACCAAATATTGTATTGTTGTCCAGAGAATTGATATAATCTTGTACCGCAATGAAACTAGAGATTTCCAACCCTACTAGCTGCAAACACTGAGTGTTTTAGGACGCATTCACACCAGGATAGTCTTGGGGACTCGGTTCGATTGGACAGGGAATACCAAAAAATTTCACCTCCTCTCATTGGTTTGCTGGATAGTCCGTTTGCATTTCCCACTGTAAGCGAACTGCACCAGGGTTCACTTGCAAGTGCACAGAGACCCCCAGTTTTCAAGCGGACCAGGGTTTCCTCGTTTGGTCCGCACCAGGGTCGAATGAGCATTCACACCACTCCAAACGAACCGAACTATCCGTGGAAGCAGACCAGGGTTCGTTTAAAGCGGACCAAATAGCACTAATGTGAATGCGTCGTTAGTTATTCGCTGAAATGAAGCACTGGTGTATGGTACTGGTATTTATCACTTCACAATTATGAAAGAAAACATCAATTAATAGGTTCAAAAAGCCAGATAATTGGGTGTTTAACTGTTACATTTCTGTGTTTGGCATTTACAGTGCAGTGACTGAATTTCATGTGTGTTTTGAGTAAAAACAGATCCTTTGAAAAAGCTTAACATCTGAAAAATTTATACCAGTTTATCTAGGTACAACACTTTGCTCTTATTTAGTTTATTCACGACACAGAACAGCACTCCAAAGTTGAGAAGTGCTTCAGGAATATGTGTGTGTGTGTGTGTGTGTGTGTGTGTGTGTGTGTGTGTGTGTGTGTGTGTGTGTGTGTGTGTGTGTGTGACAGAGAGAGGAAACACTGTGAATCCTCTAATCAAGACACATAGATTTGCAATCAGCGTCTGGCAAGAGACGGGTAATTAAGTCTGGGCTACTTCTGGCCTCCATCGTAACACACATGCATGCACAAACAGGAGCTCAGGCACGCACACACACACCTCACAAATATGTCATTTTCATTATATTCTAGATGAAGGGAGAATACCTGAATGAAATATCAATTATAATTATAAAACCATGAGACTCCATCTATTCTCGGCCATGCCCGACACAATCACACACTTTCTCCCCCAAAAGGAAACTCATAATCATAATTCTCTCACACAGAAGGAACGCTGTCATCAAATCCATGTCACACGAGAGGCAGATACAGTTTCTTTGTCCCTCTTTTACAAATCTACACAATCAGGCTTGTATTCACAGCCAGCAGCCTTTGTGTGTGTGTGAATGTGTGTGTGTGTGTGTGTGTGTGTGTGTCAGCATTCTTGGCTCACTTGTATCTAAAACTGTAGCTCACTTGGCTCTCCTATAGTTCACCAGGGCTTCTCTCTGACCCTGTGGACACTAATGATCTTGTTTGTGAAAACAAAAGAGGCATGGACAAAAAAAAAGAAAGAGGTTGGCAAGTGTGAGAAAGATAAAGATGGAGGGTTGGAAAGGAGAAAACAGAGAAAGGAAAAGAGGGGAAGACAAAAAATTCAAACCAAACCTGAAACTGCACACTGAATATTCAAGAGAATACCGGTTTCGTTTGTTTGGTGTCTGCGTTTTTTCAGTGCTGTACCAATGACTTTCGTAGCCTCCTCTCAGATGTGTGCTGCCTACAGCCTGACACCTGGTTTCTACCTTTTCATGAAGTCAGTCTTACATGCTTGTGTGCCCAGCAATGTCCTGAACATAGAAGAATAAGAAGAAAATACAGGCAGAGGGCAGAGTCTCTGCAGAACAATGCACTGCTAAACACAGAGTGGGTCATAAATGATGACTGAGAGAGATTACTTCTGTCTGAGTCTATAAATTGTGGGTTGTTTTTTTTTAAAGTAAATCCTGCAAAGTACATGTAAGTTTTGTTTTGTCAAAATATGGAAAAGTGGAATGGCCAGAGCTGCTTGTGCCATTTTGGTTCTTCGTGTAAAATTGTGTTTTTTCAGAGTTTTCTCTCAGGGGTGGACTTGTTCGTCTGTGCAAACACAGCCTTCCTCTTTCATTCCTTCGACCACATTCTTTAAAAGGTCAATACATTGTGATATTTGCGCATATCCAAAAACCTGTTGATAGCCAAGGCTTTCATAATGTTTAAAAGTAGGTGAGTTTGTCCTTCCGATCAGAAATGTTGGCTTTTCTTTTGGGCATGCATCTCTAACTCACAGAACCAGCCGTACACAAGCAAGAGGTCATGTGTCACTAATTGTAAATGTGCTGTATTCATGTCCAAAGAATACCAGCATGTCTCTCAAATTAATCGCAAAAAGGCTAGATTCATCAAAAGGCCCAATTGGTAGTATCTAAACAGAATACACCGTTTACATGACCCACGTCAAATTCCGAATACTGTCATATTCTGAATGATAGTGGACTATTAGTGTGCATGTAAACATAGTGTAAGGTGTCTTTGCAAGTTAAAGTAACAATATGACATTTTGGGAAATACTCATTTTGCCTTTCTTAACAAGAGGTGATCGATCACTCTCATGTCTGTTCACTAAATAGGAAGCATTAGCCAGCCGCTATTTAACTTAGCTTAACACAAAGATTGGAAACTTTGAAAAGCTTGGCAAATCTTGTTTGTTCAATTTTTTCTTGTTTTTTTTTTTTTTTTTTTTTTAATCGGAAATCATGTGACAGACAATTTCTCAGCCAGGCGCAGTTATTTCTTTTCGTCGCCATGAGGTTGGCAGGTACCCGACGGTTTCCGGTGTTTAAACTAAGCTAAGCTCACCACCTTCATATTTACTGAACAGATATAGTGATATCGGCCACAAACAAGCTACCGTATTTCCCCAAAATGTCAAAATATTCCTTTAAACTGTGTTTTTATTCTCTTGGCATTAGGGGCCATTACGGGCTGTAAATATAATTTATAAACTATAAAGCAATGAGGAAAAACAACTACATGTTAGGACTTTTATACCATAGTACACATCAATTTTTTTACTATGCCTATTGTTTATTTATCAGCTTTCTGGACATGTAGGAGTAATACAGCTAATTTCAGGTGCAATTTTTCTCTTCGTAACAACAACAAAGAAATGAATGCAACTATCCAACTACAGAGTCCGAGAACTGCCAAAATATCAATTAAAGATCCTGTACAGGTTTTATGAGATGGGTAATGGTCAAATGGAGATTAAAAGAAAAGAGGCACCAGCAGGACTGAGAGTGATCAGACAACACAGAGACGCATGAAAACACATGTGATACCTGTTGTGCTCAAACAACTGCAAGAGCCAAACATTGCAGGATAGTGTGCTTGTCATTGTTTAGCATTCTGTTGCTCGTTACTCTCAGTCTCTTTCTCTGTTTCTGTCTCTCTCTCACACACAAACACACACACACACACACACACACAACCATGCAGACTCCTGAATGCCCATTGGAGTTTGATTGAACAATGTAATTAGCTGTAATTAGCACTCATTAAAATTGTTAAAGATTCCCCCAGTTGTGTCAGGCTGCAGGTGTGTGTCTGCCAAAGTCTTACACACACACACATGTACACATATGCAGACAAACACATGTGCACACACATACACACACACTTACATACAACCCCAGCAAGACAGCAACTGCACCAGCTGTGGCTTCTGTGCCTTTGTTTTTAATAAATGTTGACAGGGTTTCTTTTTACGTCTGCACCTAAGCACTCAGGAAGTCTTTGAAAACAGGGTCTATAAATGTTCTATTTGACACCTGTGGAATATAAAAATCTAATAAACGTATCAGTCTTATTTTTCCTGTTGCATATATTTGCAGTAGAATGGTACAACACTCAAACAACTCTTCAGCACCTGAAAGTAAAAAACTCCCACATTCGTCTTTCTTTAGCTATTATAGTTTTGCGTTCGATCTATTGTCCCCAACAACCTTTTGTCACACAACCTTTTCTCCAAATAATAAAAACAACATCTTGTAATTTCTATTCAACACATTTTTGCAGCCATAAAAATGGGAGCGTAAAAGAGAATACTCAATAAAAGTGATTGATCGTCTCCAGTACGACGTGTCTCGTACATTTACAAACAAATAAATCTTTTGCCATTAGTGTCAATATTACAAATAAATGTGTGTGCTGTCTGTGAGTGTGTGTGTTTTTAAATGGATGATGAGGAGTAGAGTGGAGGGAGGGGAGCGGAGCGCTTCAGTGCTTCAGACAACATCATTCTGCACTTTGGAGGGGTCCATAGTGCATGTACAAGCATGTGCAAACACACATACATGGATGGACAGGTCTCTCCGTCTCTATCTTTCCCTGTGAGTGGGAAACCTGCCACTGCAATCACCATGGCGATTGCCGCTCAAGTGGATGACAGTGTTGCTTTGAAACGAATAGAAGAAAAAAAAAGTAGAACACACACTAAAAGACACACACAGGTTGCCAGGTTGTTGACAGTGTTCAGTGAAGGGATGCCAGCTTGGCTGTTATTTCCCCCGACACCCTCCTTTTTAGATCTCAAGGCTCATGAAAGCTTCAGATGAACAAGCAAATTGGATTAAAAAGATACAATTGAAATGGAGCCAAGTGGGCTTCGCCATGAGAGGGAAGAAATATGTGAAACAGAGGGGGCCAAAAGAGCAGCATCACAGATAAAACTAGGTAATGATGTATCCTAATTAGGCTTCCTAATGAAGCTGCTCAAAGAATTCTAATATGAACTTTCTGTGGTTAACAATTTTAATACAACTGCACGGTGCAAGCTAATGCTAAAGCCAGTAATTTGTTATGTTTGACACAGAGCAGTTAAGCACCCTGCAACCCAGCTTTCCTCTTATGCAGCGTTTGGTAAAATATCTGTGTTAGTGAGGAACTGTTGTGGCAGAAAGATTTAGGCCAACAGCAACAGAGATAAGTCACAAAGAAGGCAATATGATATATATATATATGTTTTTTTAACTGCCAAAAGCTCCCTGTCAAAGTGAATATTTTTATGAAAACAGCAGGCTGTTTGTTTGTGCTTTCCTTTATCACTTACTTATACACCAACAGTTTTTTAACAAAGCACAGAGGGGCATTTCTGACAGCTGGAGTAGCTCAAGCACAACGGTTTAGAATTAACATAAGACCGGTATTAGATTTTTGTATGAAAAATTCACACAGAAATTTATAAAAACTGAATGTGTGGGTTCTTATGGATGCTTGCACACCCCTACAAGACATGTGTGTAGGGGGAAATATATTCAGCCCTCAATATTAGCGGATTTCTGCCTGCAGAAATATATGTCCGACAAATGAAATCCTTTGCTCCAACTGATGTCGTATCTCCAGGTTACAGCTAGCTAGCTAATTTGGTGTCTGCTTCAGCTGATACAATGAAGATGTTAACGTAACTGCACTTGCTAATATTATTTGTTGGTCAAGGAACCTTATGTTAGTCAAACAATCCTGTTTCCCTGGCATTATGTAGTATTCCATGCAGTAGTGATATCATGATGGTAGTAAGGGCTGAATCCCCAAAGAAGAGCAAGCGACTCACATTTCTTCATGACAGGGTGATTGTTTGTTAGATCAGAGGTCTAAGCAGGTATTTGGTGTAGTTGGTATATTACTGAGTGGTGTCGTTGCAGGCTATGAATCTTTGTGGCTGTAGTGAGAGTGTATTTTGACACTCTCTAGATAGGTTTGTTGTTTTGTGGAGTGGACACAGGCACTGTTTGTGAGGAAACTCTTTTTAATGACGAAAATGGAGCATAGGAACACTAATAATTTGGACTAGAGCCAGTGAGGACAGCTGTCAGGCGTAACATTTGCATGCAGATTTTCCATATTTCCACACACTATTTCTGCACTGCACTGATGAGAAAAGGATATTAGTATTCTGAATTTAAATAGAATGTTAAAAATCCTGAACGTCACACTCTTGGCACTTCGTAAGTTTGCACAAGAACATGCTCTCATGCACATCAGTGATGAAAAAATTAAAGATGAAGAGCGACAATGATGTGTAAATGTATTCATCCTCTGTGGATGGATAACATACTTTAAGTCTGATGTGACAGATTGAAGTGTATTGCAGCTGTTAGGTACTAAATATCACAGTACAGGTCACTCTGACAGCATTAACCTTTATGTGTGATGCATGTCATATTGCTGAGAGTGAAGACAGTCTTCTTTGGACGACTGAAGGGTGGAGAATGAAGTGTGAACATGAGGATATCCCGAATGGGTTCTTGTATTTCACTTACATGAAAAAGGATGCATTTATCTCTAAAGCTTAAAGACAGCAGGCTCATTTAATCTATTATGTTCTGCTTTATCATGACTGTAATTAACTCCAATAACTTCATATACACAGAGAACACTTTATAAAGTTGCACACTCACATCTGGTGCTACAACAGCAACAAAGCAATGTTAAAATATACTTGGGCTTACATGCACACAAGGAAACAGTGATCTATATACACTGCTGCAGAAGACAGACTGCCTAACAAGCCTGATGAACACAATCGATGTTACAAGTCTATTGGTTTGTATATGTAAAAATACCCTCGAGTGCGTGGGAGTGTTTTTGTGTGCATGTGTGTGTATGTTCATTATAAAAGTGAAGGTGTGTATTGTTCCTCAGCTTAGCATATCCAGAAACAGACTTCAGGGATTCACCCTTGATATTGATGAAGTCACTCCAATTACCAAACAGCAGATATTATCCCATCCATACAGAGTAAATCCACAAATATCTCCAAGCTCTATAGCTCTATACCTTCACCGTATACATACATGGCTAAGAGATTTACTGGCTTTCACACTGGTTGTTAAAAAGTCACCTTGTTGTTCATTTACTGTAGAGTAAGCGATGGGGATTTACAGTACCAGTCTCACAGATGGTGAGTGACGGACTGTCATTTACCAAAGTTCCATAGTGTTGGAGCCGCTACTTCAAATGCACAGCCAGTATGTCCTGTTCAGATGACCTAAGGGACCTAGTGACAATATATGGATGGAGGAGATCACTGATGTATTCAGGTGCCTGAACGTGGAGGGCTCTATATGTGAGAACAAGTATCTTGAAACGAATCCTGAACCTGATGGGAAGCCAGTGTAAAGAAACTGTCCTCTCTTGAATATAATGGAACTAGATGGCACTCGGGTTTTGGTGCTCAAATGGTAAGAACGCAATGGTAAGAATGGAAATATCTTTATTCCTCGACGCTTGCACACAGTCGAGGCTTGAACATAGCAACTCCCAAAGGAAATGCCTGGGGACCCGCTCTGCAGGGCAGAACATCTCCGACAGCTCTGACAGCTGTTTGATGTCATTTTCCGTGACCATCACTCAACGTTGGTCGGATAATTACTTAAATATCAGCACACTTCCAGCTACGGGCACACCTACTCACCCAAGAGGTTTTTCTGAGCGACTGCCCAATGATCCAACCACCTCTCCAAGAGTACAGTAAGCCTGGCCCAGAAAATCCTGCCGATAGAAGAAGAGAGACAGTTGAAAAAAAAAAAAAGGCAAGACAGAGTACAAAAATACACAGTTCAATTCAATTGATAAAACAACACTGACATAATTACTCACAGCCATACAGAAACAAAAATCCCCTTTGTCCCTGATCGCTACAGAGCACAACTCCACAGAGCCAAACCATTTCAAATCCCTCCATGTTCCCCATTGACAGATAATACTGCCAAATAGATTGAGCTTTCCTCCCACCAGCCCTCGCACCTGCCACGCTCTGCTCCCTTGCCACTTTCCTGGTAGATTAAATCGCCATCACACAATGAAACTTTACAGCTGATACAGAGGGACGGGCAGAGAGATGGAGAGAAAAGTACATGCACTAAAAATTGGTGTGTATCAGTCCTGGAAACAGTTATCAAAATAAAAGCTAAGTATGAAACACACAAAAAATTGCAGAGCCCTCTCTACGATAATGAAAGCTATTACAGAAACATGCCATCTCGATCCCAATATCACCGAGGGGCACGCTGTTGAGCTCGTTGGTCATTATTGGACAGTGTCTCTAATATCTGACTGGAGCCGCTCCAAGCAGCACTAACATAATGGATTTTCTTTGCTCCATTGATTAGCCTCTTATGTTATTCCGTCTCTATATCAATCCATCTACCCAGCTTCATGTCGACCTCTCGAGCTCATTTATCTCACCAGTGTTGCATGCATATAGTCACATGACTATTTGTTTTAGCCACAGTGAGTGCTGCAATATTTTAAAATGACTTTTTATGATATGTTCTACTGCCTATGATGTAGAGGCTGGGCAGTAAAGTCATAAATCACCTAGCAACCGCCACCGTGGCCAGCATGAGGTCCAACGGAGAGCTGGCTGTGTGCAGCTAACTGCTAAATATATAACAGCGTGGGCTAAAAAAAGACACAATCAGAAAAAATGTAGTTGTGTGGGTGTCGTTCCATTAAGTAATGTTCTGGAAAAATCAACTGTCTGATGGATAAGACTGCAATTAACAAAGGAAAAGGAGTGTGGCAAGTGTGAGCAGATGGCTATAGACAGTAAAAAAAACATTATGGATACTAGTTTGAAGAAAATACTGAGATCTTAATGCCTCTCATCCATAAATCTACTCTGTGGCAGAGCTGGAACTGTTAATGCATCACTGGGTTTATGCTGAAATTTCACATCAATTGCAGTGTACTTTTGGACGTTTCACTCCCCAGATTCGGCTGGAGATTGAGCGCTTTCAGGCAGCTGCAGACCCAGAGCCAGGGTGAGTCTGAGTAAGATAGAGGTGGCTGCCTGGTGGAGGAGAGGCTTTGCCCGGTCAGGTCCCAAGATGATGAAATATCCTAATTCTGCTTGGAAGTGGTAAATTTACAGCTCACAGCAACTTAATACAATACAGTCTCTGGCTTTAGTTTGATATCTGCTGTGTGCAAAAAATGTTGTTGCACATTTCCAATCCATGCTGAATCCTGTTCAAACTCTAAAACTCTATATGGAAAAAGGAATGAGTAGTTAAATAATCATACAGAACAGCCATGTTAGCCCCATGTTGAACTTTGAGTGTTTTCACATAGCTAGCTGCTAGTGGTAGCTTCATAAGAGTGGTATAAATCCTCTTACGTAACTCTCAAAATAACTCAATTCGCTATCAGTGTTGGATAGTCGGTTCAATAATGCTTTGAAAGTCCAGTCAAGTTAAATTATTTCATCCACGTTAGCGTAGTGAAGTCTGAAGTCTCTAGTGCGCCTGCTCTATAGCACAATGATGAGAAAGCAGAGTGGAATATCCTGAAATTTTACACACAAGAGTCAAACTTCTGACTTCATGGACCACTGAGTAACTGTCATAGGAATGAACGGGGCCCTGCCTCCAATGTTGTATCCAGTTCTCTTTATACATGAATGGGTGTGTCATGAACATGCTGGAAAACAGGGTTAGTAAACAACAAAAAGCAGCACTAAGCCCACTGAATGTTTGGGTGGTTACTTGTTGTCATATCTGTCACTTATTCAGCCACTCATTCCAACTCCTGCTGACTCATTTGAAATTATGTTCCAGCACTGCTTTGACAGAGACGGATGGTATTTTGTGGCAGCACGTCATTGCATCGTGCCAGAAGAGGGGTGAAAATAGTGCGTCCACTCGGGTGTAATGTTTCCATCGCTGCCAATCAACTAAATATCCATGACTAGAGTCATTTGTTCTGAGTATGAATGCAGATGAAACCTTTCCAGCTAAATACAGAAATACAAAAAGCCAGATGTTGGTGGGGTTTTTGTCCAGTGAGACAGAAGCTTCACAAAAGCTTTCTAAAAGGTGACTTATTAGAGGATTTTTTACAGATGCCTTGATCTGCCTTTGATTTTCAATGCAT
Organism: Epinephelus awoara; assembly: GCA_035609425.1. NCBI lineage: Eukaryota > Metazoa > Chordata > Actinopteri > Perciformes > Serranidae > Epinephelus > Epinephelus awoara. The sequence continues at coordinate 18,586,636 of CM069316.1, read as the reverse complement.
CTCTGAAATGTGTTCAGCCCGGCCTCCTATCTATCTGCATATGGAGACAGAAATGAGTGTGATCTCATAAAGTGGAAAGTGTGTGTTTTTCCTCTCCCCCACTCTCTCAACCTGTCCCTCTAATATTCCACACTCTTTCTCACCCGGTTCCCAGGTGTGCCTGCAGCCTCCAACTCCCATGTTAAAACACCATCTAATGGATTGGCTCTCTGGCCTTCCCTCCCCCTGAGACCTGCATCAATGCTGGTACACTGCCTCCAAGCCAACATGCCTGTCTGGGCTTGTATGAGATTATTGATTACAAGAAAGTGAGGCGGGGAGGGGGGGGTGGGAAATGGAGAGATCAAGATGGAGAGAAAGTGAGAGAAAAATGGTATGGCAATGAAATAAAAGAGAACAGGTGACAGAATGCAGCCGTGAGAGGGAAAGACGAGGAAGAGAGATGAGAGCAGACGAGGGACAGCAACAATACAACAAATGAGGAAAAATAAGTCCTGAAGGGAAACTGAGAGGGACTAAATTTGCTTTTGAGAGACTGGGAGTGCTTCTCAGTCTAGTGTTCAATTTATCAACACTTCGTTTCATACAGATACTTACAAATAAATGCCAGCAGTGCATTTGATGGGTTCCATTCAGCCATTTAAAAATTCTAAACTCTGAAAACTCATGTAAAAGTAAAGTTTACTATGAATTATTGCTGGGGGTAGACATGCCACAGTAGTTAGAATGAGTTATTGGCTAGAGATGCAATAATAGGGATGTCACTGGTTACATTAACAAGAGCCACTTGAGCCTTGAAATGAGCTTTCTACGCTGTAAATTACCCACATCTATACAACCCATGATTTCAAATTTTTTGCCCATTAGATGCTCCGAGACTTCAGGGTCGGTTGCTGAACCACTATGGCTCGAAGGCCTTACAGATTTTTCTGAGATACATACCTTATCTGGCCAGATTCAGGTCATTGCAAGAGCAATACTCCAGTTATTAAGTTGCAATCCACGATTTATTTTACATGTACAACAGCTTAATTTCATATAAAAATCCTCACTGGGGACCTACTGGTCACCTTTCATGCGTGGGAATTATTAGTGTGTGACACGTCAAAAGTCGTGATTGGCAGCTGAATACATATAAAAGGAGAAAGCCGTGACTGCATATACTGTAAGGTTCCTGTTTGCATTGCTTTGCCCCGTTCAGTCTGAAGCCACATATTGTTACTGCACATCAGTTTGCTGTAATTGAGCATAACAGCTTCATAAAATCCTCTTCCTACTGGCTCTCCATTCCCTTCGACGAGGACTTTAACAAAAGTACAGAAAATACAGCCTTGTGTCCTGTGCCTCGACAGAGAGCCTCAATTACATCTATTATACTTATTCACCTGAGGTCATGAAATGGCTCTATGACAAAAAGCCAGAAAAATAAATATAATTCTTCCCAATTTCAAGGTAGCTGTTGGCAAAGTGTTGTTAGAAATACCACAGTCACATAATGGGAAAACAGGGGAGACAGGCCTCTTATGTTCCTAACCAGATGCCCCCTGATAGGGCAAGCATTGTTTCATTTATTTTTTAGCTATATTCCAATAAAAAATAAAAATACACCATTAAAACAGAGCATGCAGTATGAGATTATATGTTTCACAAGATCATCTTATATTTTGTTTTGTAATTCTAAGTAGTAGTCGTTAATCCCCCTTGGACAGCAGATGAACATTAGCGTTGTAGCATTATTATCACCGTGGGACACAAAACATGTCTGAGTGCTATTCTCTTATTGCAAGTTATGTTTAGTTCTGTTAACTATCAAGAAATCACTTGCACAAAGGAAAGTTTTCTTTATAATAGTCTTTTATAGCACTGTAGGCTTCTAACATCAGGATGAAGCGTGCTGAAAGATGACATACTCATCTGTACAGCCTCAAGTCATAAATTCCCCATCCTCTAAATGTGTCTTCCAATAATCCCTGCCACTTTCCATTTGTTTATGACACAAAGGAAGTCATATGACGGTTTGGCTATGTCATATGATATGTGGGCAGACCGACTGGGTTGGACACTGAAGAGCAAATACTGATAAGAGCACAGGGCTGGAGTGTGTCACCTTAAGGCACAATGTGAGTGTGCTAAGAGGCAGACTGAGAGACAAAAGTGAGAATAAATTGAAATGAGTCTTTCACGGACACATATTGTATATACACAGTCACAGTGATTCTCTTCCAGATAGTGGACAAATACTGATGAACAGAAAAAGGAAACTAAGCGTGACAGCACACTGCCATTACGGACAATGAAGCTATAAATGTAAATTTCCAGTAACGGCCAGAGGTTATGAGAAGAGAAGACAGCTGTTATTATCATTTATTGCCTTCCATCATTTTTATTGTTGCTTTGACTTCCATGCATTGGACAGTGACAGTCCAGGTCAGTATTGACTGTTACCAAAGCGAACACCTGCCCAAACACGTCTCAGATATCACTCAAAAGCTGATTTCGTGAAAACAGATGTGCACACAAGATTAAAGACAAACACAGACATTCGGGAAACACATACAGCTCAGTGAACGGATTAAAGCTGTACATTTAAACAGTAGTTGCCTCACTGTTGTACGATAATAGTGCCACCAATTAAGGCAAAATTCACCTGTAAAATGACCATCTGTGTATCAGTTATTCACCATGTGTTATCTTAAACTCGTGAAGAAAACTTTGTTTTTCTCATGAGCCTCCATGATGAACAGAAAATCCAACAAAAGTGAACATTTTTCATGAATTCAGGTATCAGGGGCCATGTTTAATAAAAGCAAAACTATCTCAAAACATCTGTTCACAAACTCTCTCATCTCTCAGCATAATCCAAGTCTCATTTCATTTTTTTAACACTGCACATGGGATTTCACTGCCTTGATTCCTACTGTGCCAAGTCTCAAAAACTTGTTGCATAAAATACACAGAGCCTCGTATGTATTACCTTGTACTTGTTAGGCCATGCTGCTAAATGTTGCTTAAATAGCCAATTTTACTGAATTTGCACTTCTTCATGTTGTCCAGATTACAGTGACAGATAGGGCTGCAACCAACGATTATTTTCATTGTCGACTAATCTGTCGATATTTTCTTCAATTAGTCGACTAATCATTTTATCGAAAAATGTGTTAAAATGTTATAAAATGTCGGTCTGTCTCTCCCAAACCCCAAAATGATGTCATCTAATGTCTTGTTTCGTTCTCACGCCAAAGGCTTTTATTTCACCGTCATGGGAGAGTGTGTAAAGCTGCCAATTATTTGAACGTAAGAAGCTGCAACAAGAGTATTTTGGGGTACTTTTATAGTACTTTTCCATGAAAAATGACTCAAACCGATTCGTCGACTACTAAAATAGTCACCGTTTATTTTAACAGTCGATTAGTCATCCATTAGTTGACTAATCGTTGCAGCCCTAGTGACAGCTATAACTAGTGGACAGTGGACAGTGGTTACCAATTATATAATTTTGAGATTTTACAATGCAATGTTGAGAAAAAAAAGCAATTCATAAAATCCGATGTAGCATTTTTTAAGAATTTTGAATTTAAATTTATAAAAAAGTGAATCATACTTCAAAATTAATGAATTCGATTTAAGACCTTTGAAGACCATTTAAAACATCTTAGTAGCATGCCTGGGCACACGGGTGCATATGAACTCTGGTGAGTAGCTGACATACAAATGGTCAGTTTGTGGGTGAAGTATTGTTTTAAATGAAAAGTAAGACATTTCGGAAAATAAGCTTATTTGATTTCTTAAAGCTACCAGACAGCTTATCTCAGAAAGAAAGATTGAAAACGCGGGAAAAATCCACCTGCCAGCATCTCTCTGTAGCTCACTAATTACCATGTTGTATCACATTTGATCCAGTGATCAAAAATCAACCAAACATATGAAAAACAACTGGCTTACATGGCTAATGAACCGCTCTAAACACGACCAGAAAACCTTAAAGGGTATGAGCTCGGACTGCTTGTACTACAATCCTCAGGATGTAGACGACAGGACACAGCTATTACTGGCAAAGCCCAAGTTATCACACTGTTGTTCCTAATTACCGTTATGCTTATCACTGCTATCAGTGAGGGGGAAAAAAGGGAGGACAGGGGAAATCAGTGTTTATTTATTTCTAAATGAACTACAGGCTGTTTGTTGTGCTATTACAGAAGATGATAAACACACTCATTGTAATGGCCAAATTGCTGTTATGTGGCTGAAAATGAGGCTAATGGGAGGTAATAACGAGGACAGCAATCATGCTCACACAAACACTTAGACCCTCCAAATGAAATCAGCAAAAGTGCAAAGAGACAAAAATAACAGCAAACACACATGCCGCAATGTGCGCACAAAAACACGCCTAATTAAGTACTCACATGTTTTGACAGGTTGGCGCTCTTCGAGTCGACATCATACCTGCACAAAAAGGAAAGACAGTGAGAGTCAGTGCATTAGAAAGTGATGGAGAGTGACAGGCGCTCAGCTGGAAATATAACAAGGGATTACAGACAAAGTAAATCAGTACGGGGCCGAGCAGCTTGTCACGGAGGATCTCACAAGAGACCTCAGGTATTTTGCTTTTCGGCATCACAGGAATCTTTCATCTATGGACTAATTGGCAGTCATACATACATGTGAGAGATGTAGAGAAAAATACTGTACTACTGAGTAAATAAGTGTCCGTTCCTCTCTGGGTTTCCATCTCCGCTCATTAGTGTGGGTTTCGGTGGGCGTCCATGTTATTTGTTTTGGTATGTTTGAATATTTTCACATTTTTTTATTCCTGTACTCCATCTGCAGGTCTCTCATATGCACAATACTTGCAAAGAGAAAAATGTGTCCAGAAATGGGCCCTCCAATGGAGACTACTCTAAGGAATGAGAAGCAATCAGACGAGCCATTCACTCAGCAATTTCAGGTCATTTCACAGCTCAGGTCATTTCATCCGCCACTAAGAATGGGTCGCCCTTTGCTCAGTAATATTTTGGGGCAGAGAGGGATGAAGGGCAATTTAGTTACTTGACAAGAATGTTGGGGATAATGTACATCCTGTGTGTGTGTGTGTGTGTGTGTGTGTGTGTGTGTGTGTGTGTGTGTGTGTGTGTGTGTGTGTGTGTTTGTGTGTGCGTGTGTGTGTGTGCGTGTGTGTGTGTGTGTTTTGACCATTAGGTAACTAGAATTCTAAATTAATCCGAATCCAAAGCATGACTTTATCAACTGAACTGCTCTGTTTTACACAAGTTTATTCTAAATTATTTGTTTATTCCTTTGCTTGAAGCACAAAACTGACACTGAACTCACCTTAATCCCCTACCTTTATAATAAACTTGCAATTCTCTAATACCTTAACGACAACTGACTCCCAAAATGACATATGACTGTTCTTTAAGTCAAGGTTTTGAACTCATCCTTAACGTTATGAAACGGTCATCGTAATGCTATAAAACTAGGTGGTTCTGTTTGGAAAAAACATCATAGCTTGGGTCTAAATATGTACGTCTTGTTACTGACTAAACACCACATAAGTCATGTGACAGATATCGCATACATCAAGTCACTTACGTAACTAATAGGGATGCACTGATTGTGAAATTCTGGACCAATACTGATACCAATGTTTTGTGGTTGTTGTTTTTTTATTTTGTTTTGCTGCTATTTATTACTATTAATTGTGCCAGTGAAACAAATAAATCTTTGTTTTATAACACCAACCAAACTGTTTTAAGTGATTAAGCGCTTCATTAAACTACCTTTGAATGAGCAGAAATTCAGTCACACACATTTATATATATATAGCTTTAAAATAACCTTCTTTTAAATGAAAAAGAACATTTTTTATAACGCTTTTAATGTACATATAATGTCATAATTCCCTCTCTAATATCTATTTTATATTTCTGTGCGCACATCAATGAATTTCTCCCTCAAATAGCTGTATTTATTCAAATTTCTCACCAAACTATACCTCATGAGACCATCATAATTTACCTTGGCCTAATACTTCTTTTTTACAAAACAGAACATGAACGCATCCTAATGTAACTTAATGTAACCTCCATGAGCTGCTAATCGTGGCCAATGGCTGCTTAAAGCTAACGTTAGCTAGCTCTCCTCCTGCCGATTTCTACACCGATTTGTTGTTCACAAAGTAGCATTATCAGGAAAACCAAAGAATGCATTCACTGGCACACGATAGTGAATTTACTGCGTCGTTTCATCTGGAAGGCGTCCCAGGGAAGATCTTTGTTCCTCTAAAACACATTTTCAATTGCTCCCGAGACAACAGGACACTGTTAGTTTTGAGCCCAGAAAAACACTGCTGTTGGGATATGTCTGCCTTTGGGGCTTTTTGCCAGAAAGCGATTTTGTGGTTAAGGTAAGAAAAATTGTGGTGTGGTTAAAATACATAGATTTCTATCAGAAAGTCCCATGTGCAAAAATATCGACCACTGCCATCTGTGAATGTCATCTTATTTGCTGCCAGTTGGCAGTCAACAAGGCGAATATTGGCCGATGCTGTGGTACACTACACAAACTAGCATACAATACTACGCTGTTATTAAAAGAAGTCAACGTTGACTTCAGCGCACAAACACAGGTGTCCTGGATAAAAGTCCTGTGCTTGTTTGACCCATCCACCATCTCTCCCTATAGGGACTGTCTTTTTACACCACATCACCTCACTTCCTCCTCTGCTCCTGTAGTAATTACTGCAGCCACTAGAATGCACTGCCTTACAATAAGCATAAATATGGGTTGTAATAACTTGCTTGCACAGTCAACCTATACGGCCATTTTTTCACTGAGAGTGGGCTGTAAACTTGTCGTTCAAGACACCCTGTCTCAATGTAATTCTAGGACCCCGAGTATGTATACAAACATTAATAAAAATGTCAGACCTTTGAACCCTATCTTACTCATTTATTGCTCTGCAATATAAGCATATATAAGCAAAATAAGGGTGTAAGGGTTTGCTAATACCTTTGTGAGGCTGACTGAACATAAGCACAGCTAAATCCTCAAACAAACACTATGACCTATAATGATAGTCACATGTTAATATTTACAATCTTATTGTAGTGTATTAGCATACTAATATTTTTGCTACCTAGCACAAAAGACAAAAATGAGGCTGATGGGAATGTCACTAGTTTCACAGGTATTTGGTTATGAACCAAAGTTTTGGACAAAATAACATGTTGATGTTATGATAGTGCTATATGAAAGGTCAGAGTTTTTACAGTTCATGCTCGGTGGAACATAGTTGTTAAATTATTGCAACAAAAATCAATTGTGAACCTTATGGTGGCACTGGAAGGAAAGTCTGGGGATAACCAAAGTTGTGCAGTGACAATGATAGTATGTTATTCTTCTCTGAGATGCATACACTATCACTAGAAATTGATATTGCAGAGAGGTCTACCACACACAGTGCGGTCTTGTAATTCCTATTCAGAGGACACACTGTAGTATTTCATAACCTCCACTCCATTACAGTACTCCTCCGAGGGAGGAAAGATTCTTTCATCTTTTATCATATCAGACTGTGTTACCCTCTGCATGCTGGCAGTGCCAGCTATCTACAGCTGTCAGACATGTTAGCAAGCTAGGTCCACATATACACATGTATATTACATTAACAACAACACACACATAGATACACAAACAGGCTAACAAAAAGCCAGTCCCTCAAAGGGTCAGTTCCATACAGAAAACCACTCAGCAGGCATAGAGGCATGTATTCATACATTTATTCAGCTACCTAAACAAATCAGAAGGCATAGAAAGTCACACAACACAGATGTCCCTACATATACTGAGCATAACTATAGAAAGAGTGTACATCTTGTGCGTGTCTTTGCAGAATAAGTATACAAAAAAAAGTTATTTTTAACCAAGCACACACAAGTAGTATGGGGAAAAAGTTCTCTGCTCTGGAAAACTAATTTGAGTTTCATATTAATGTGAAATTTGACACTTATTCTGATAAGTTAATGGTATAAGTGAGTAAGATTTTATTTACATAGCACCTTTTAAAGCCCTTTTTGTATGGTAATAGTATTACTTCTAGTATTAGGCTACCTCTAGTAATTTGTAATAAATGTGGAAGACATTTGTTTTTGCTTATTTTAACTGTAAAGCACTTTGGTTGGCCATAGGCTGTTTTAAAGGTACTATATAAATAAAGCTGACATTGACATTGACATTGACTTTCATGCAGATGAGCTTGAATCATTTTGAAATTTAAAGATGGATAATGCAATTAATTGGATTTAAGACATTTTATGACTTTCAAAGACCTGCATTAACCGTGACAATGTGTGGTAGAATCAGTTGTTTGTCCAACCAACATTTAAAAGACAAAAGGAGGTAAAATGGTATGTACAAACAGCTATTATAGTGTAGGTTGCTTTAGACTCTTTTTTCTTTCTTCTCAAGGAAACAATAAAAAGCATAATTGGAAAAAAGACAAGAGGAGGTTTACACTGAGCATCACTGCCAGTGGTGCTTTGTAGTGATTCTGTATTGTGTAGAATGGAGCTAGAAATGACTGTGCAGCATATCTTGGGTTTAATGTCTATAAATCCAATTAAAACACAGACTCTGCTTAGCATGTGAATACACCGCACGAAACACGGATGTGGAGGGCGAATATCTAAGTCACATGAGGTCTCCTGGTAATACTATTCTCATGCAAACAGGACTAAAAACAAATCAGAAAGTGCTTCACATGATACAGGTATGAAAGTAAGAAAAAGAAACTAAGCTAAAATAGAAAACATATAAATACAGGAAGAACACCAACACAAATAGTGAGGACACAAATAAATTAAGGCCTCTAGGCAGGGAGACAAGTTGGTGTAAATGGGTTTTGAGAAGTTGAGAAGTTTGACTCATCTGATTCGACAGAAGGGTCGAGGGGGTTCCAGAGGAATGGGGCCAAAACGGTAAAAGCATAATAACCCCTGGATTTTTGCAGAGAGAGTGGGATATAAAAAACACATTCAAGTGCTCCGCTGTGCACAGTTCAAGCATCTAAACAGGGCTATTATCAGCAACTGGAAGTGATTCACAGGAAGGCCAAAGGACCAAGGCAGCTATAAAAATCATTTTAGAACAACTTTATGGGAAGCATAAAGTTAAATAATAAAACCAGTAGCAAGGTCACACAACAAAACACACAACTCAAAAACTTATATATACATTTCAAGTTAAAAAAAATCCACTTCAGTGTGGTACTGAACACTGGGTCATAAGTAGAGCAAGCAGAGTGGATATGAAAGGTTAAATGCTTCTCTTTCCCTGAAGGAAACCTGTCCACTCCGATATCACCCCCACCATCCCCTGGTACCCTGGTTGTTATGGTTACCATGGCTCACATAGCCAAGAGCACGTGCACACACAAGCGCAAACGGCTGTCACCATGGCCACACACAGTATGTGGGAATGCACAAACAAGACGCACACATCAGATTTGCTTTTGTCTTGGAGTGGGACTGTCCACGTGGCCCGGTGACACTTCTCTTGTGAGATGAGAACACAAGTATGTGTTGTGGCAGAGCGACCAGCTGAGATAGTACAACACCAGTCTATGTATGGATACACAGAGAGAATAAAGACTTCTTACTGCACACTACTGAATCATATAAAGCTACAGTTGCTAACTCAAAATAACTTTTTGCAGTATGTGAAGAAACTCTCACAATATGCTGACAGCAGAACATAGAGACACAGAGACAGTCTGTTCCTTCTCCGCCTTGTAGTGCATCTAATGGTATAATTATACATCCACCACAGCTGTTGGAAAACAAACGATATGAGTTGAGGTGTTTCTAACATAGCTGTCAGTCATGTCAATCACTCCTTGTGAACTGCGGTGTATAAACCGTCAAACTAGCTGTCATTTTACAGCCAAGAATATGTTTCTACAAACCTCTGAGAAAAGAAATAGACAATTCAGTGACATAATCGCAATTCACATTTGACTACTAACTAACTACATATTGCTAGCTAAACAGTGTTATTATGATGATTCCTGTCCCACCTGCTCCCATTCACTTTATATCCTGTCCCAGTCACGTGATGAATATTAAATTTAACTCCCGTGCCGCAGGAATTCCACAGGAACCTCAGTACCCACAGGATTCCCGAACAAATGTCAGTTTCTGGCCCAAACACACCACCAAAGAACTAGTGGCGACTAAAGCTGATTGTTGTGTCGCCTCCTGTCGCCTGTGTATCAGCCAAAAAGTTGCAGGTGAGTACATCGCACAGTGTGACTACAGCCAACACCTGACTAGCACGTACGTTCTGCACCTGTGTGAGAGGAAATATCTCTCCACACCAGCAGGCTATATATTGTATTTGTCATATTATCAAGACGCTAGTTAGCACATTAACAATACAACCTGATGTTTAAAGAGTCTAAAGTCTAAGTCTAAACGTAAAAGCATTAGAAGTTCCTCCAAGGAAAGAAACAAAAGGATAATTTAGAAAAAATAATCTCAGGTCCTGTTTATTTCAACCGAAAACGGTAAACTAAAGTTGTGTTTTGGCCGATCGTTCACACGACAGCAGCTTTTTGGGTACCTGAAAATGCAACGTTTTAAAAACGGGTTCCAGAGTACAATTTTTTGAAACAGCACTGTCTCCATTGTCATGTAAAGTAACAATATGCAGTTCCTCTAGGCATGCGCGAGAAAGTCGACCATGACAACAACAATGGTGGACTCCCGAGCTCTGTTTGTGCTGCTCACCCTATTGAATTTATCAAAGCTTCGCCAGCAAAGTCGTCCAGACAAACGTTCATGTGGTTGCCATTTTGTTTGTTAGTACATCACAGCTTTGCAGATGGAAGCACATGTGCGCAGGCGTGTGTTGTTTCATTACAATGTCACACCGCCAACTACTGGCCTGGTATGTATACTGCAGCGTTTTTGGTCATTTTTGTGGACTGTTGTGGGCAATAAGCACTCACTGATGGCTCAATATTGTTCAACAGCTGACCATCAGGGACCTTAGAAGAACTACGAGAAGAGACAAAGGAATAGGGCTATCTGTCTAATGTACTACTGCCAGGATATAGTGCCAGTTTCAGCAAATGCGACGCAAGTTATTTTTTACCAACTACAGCTTTAGCAGAAAATATGTTTATAATTAGACTGATGCCAATGCAGCTGTGAAATATAGCAAAACCCTTATGCCTAACATATAGAAATACCTCCACCCACACATGGTGCAAAATCACACATGATACATGCAGCAACACTAACTCCTCCTCACAGACTCTAACTTTCAGATCCCAGTTGGACTGCGGACGTGACTCCCTGGTTCATAGATTATAACATAATTAGTCTCCATCTAATAAAATAAAGCCACTAAAATCCCCTCTGTAATTCAATGAGGAATACGATCTGTGAGCAAATTGAGAAAGAGAATCCCCTCACCTACAGGCAGTCTGGTGGCTTAATAAAGCTAAAGACCATGTGTCTCCTGCAGATAGCATCTTATGCCTCTATACAAAGGAACGCTAATGAAGAGAGAGATGCGGCCGCAGAGCTTTTAATACATGCATATACAGAGCCATATATTGTGTCTTTACATGGTACAGTACAGAGTGCGGACAGCCAACCTTACGAGAGACTTTTAGACTTAGAGACTTTTGGTCTTTATTTAACCAAGATGCTGTTATGATGCTAGACGAATCAGTCAACTCATCGGAGTGGGCGGATTCCAAGGTCTGGACCCAGACAAGCACTCACCGCTCACAGATCCCAAAATGTCCTTCAAGCTCACTATTGCTGAGCTTTGAAACTCAACACAGTTGCATTTCAGTAATTAAGTGCTTTATTACTTTACTAATTTGGAGGATGTACTTAGTGGTAGGTATGCCAATTCCACAATCAGCCAAAAAAATCAGTGTTAAAAGTAATATTGGACCAACACCAATACTGCTTTTAAAGTACCAACCAGTATAGTGAGCACAGCAATGCATCTCAACAAAGGAAGCTGCCCTTGTTAAAGGCTATGATGAGCTTCTGTGCAATAAATTACTGTCTAGTTGTTAAGGTAAAAGAGGAAGATTTGTGTCTGTATGGTTTATGATAAAAAAAAAAAAAAAACCTTATGCAACACATCATCTGAGAACATTTCAAATAAATGTAGATATAATAAGGTGGTAAAATGTCCTACTTTTAAGTGCACGTTTCGATCAAATTAAGCCTTTTGTTCTGTAATTGTTTTATAATAAGCCAGTATTAGGTGGCATGAATGAATTTTAATCAAGTGGCACATGCATTATGCAATCTACTCAACCATCTCTCAAGTTACAGATACTGAGAGTGATTTAGAGAGGATGAGAAAACTGTGCTGTAAAGAAAGAAAGAAAAATCTAAGATAAAAGCAGAGATATTTGTAGGGTGTTAAAAAAATCAAATTATCAGACCGTTTTCCTAATTTTGCATGTGACATCTGGAACTTCTCCAGGGTTCAAGGGAAGCCTAGTTTGTATGTCTGCTTTCTAGAAGAGGCTTCAAAGACTGACCAAAATTTCAACTTTTGAACTTTAAATGCGAACTGACCTTTACAGTGTCTGGTGCATGAACAAGTAGCACTCTCAGCAAATATTTACACCATAATAAAGCAGACACACATACATATGTGTGGACACTACTTACAAGTCAAATCGGAGGTTCTGTCGCTCTTCAAAGAAGTAGTCCAAAATGAATTTCCGCACAAAGTCTGGGTTTAGCGTGTTGTCTATTACCTCTGTTCTCCCAAACTAGAAAAAGAAAGGAAGATAAGAACAAGATAAGAATACACTTTGCATAAATGTTGGTCCTCAGAGGAGTCAGTTTGATGATCCAGATCAACATCATCTATGAAGATGTCCACATTGATGAGAAACTATCATCTTGTTTAAAAGTTTTCTTTTAATGTTTCTGCACAAATTCACACAAATCACAGTTTTCACAAGCACTTTGTCAAGCTGCAGTGCCTTATGTGAATAACTTATCACCAGCAGGTTTACTCCTCAGGTGACACGTCAGGGGAGAGGCTGGTGGTTACAGGAGATTACGTACATCTTTAGGGTAATGAATGCAAAGCAGCCGAAGTATCAAGTCAAGGGGGGTCAAGTAGGTTCCAGGTTTGGTATTTAACTTAGCCTATTAATAATGCATGCAGAAGATGGGCAGCTAAGAGCTATGAATAACCAGGGATGATTGGGGCTGCAGGTTTGCCCCCTCATTTACATTAATGAATATTCATCATTGTGAAATGCACTGGTTAGTGCTGTACAGTCATACGTGACCGCATACATGCTCATAAACATAGAGTAGGTACTGAATGTGTCTATAAACACAAACAAGGTGGAGTTACTCATAATTATTTCGCATTAAATACTAAAATTGACGACACCTTCAACAGCACTACCACTTTCTGTGTGTTGCAACATACTGTGAGTAATATATTAGAATTTATTTACAGTTTCTGAAACATCCTGACTATCAACTGAACAGCTGTATAAAATCTCATCAACTTCAGTTGTACTTTAACCCTGATTGACAAGTGTTAGCATGCTAACACGTTAAACTAAGACAACAGACATGGTAACCAACCTACTCACCGGAAAAAATGTTCACATTGCATGTTTCTTCAAACCACAGAAAGGTTACGTTTGTGCAATATTTTGAAGCGGATACTATGAAACTTAACATTTCTCAACAAAGCTGTGGTGAAGGTGTGGTGAGGTTTAGGCACACAAAACTCTTGGTTAAAAGTTTTGGCTTAAAAAAATACATACGACAAAAGCCACTGGAATAGCCGGGATGGATCGATGAAAAAACACAAAAAAACCACAACCGGTATTGCTGTTTGTTGGTTTAGAACCGTGGTCTGCAGCTTGGTAGGTGTGGTGACATGCCATCCACCCTTCCAGCCACGTTCCAATGACAAAGTTATCATTCATAACATATTCATGGTTTTATAGAAATGTACACTGCAAACATTTTTTTCTGGCGACTAAACATGAGCATATTAGCACAGTGATATCGGCATTCAGTTCCAATGTGCATAAGGACAGCCTCACAGAGCTGCTAGCATAGCTGTAACCTCTTGTTGTATCGTATGTAGCCACATGCTGGCAGCTTGAAACACACTGAGTTGATGTTAAGACTGCTGAGAAGTGGTCTATGTTACAGGAGTAGATTGAGACATTTCTGTTGATGTTTCCACTGTGTATATTCTTCAACATTGGAGTGTTGTTTTTTTTATCCAGGGGCTCGACATTAACTTTTTGAGGCACTCGTCCTTGTCCAAAAGTCACTTCTCTGGGTAAAAATGCCAACAACTTACTATTTTATCTTGTTTGTAAATGCAGATTTCAGCCTAACCAACAGCTGAAAGCATTCACACAGTGTCAACACAAAAATGATGCCATCTATGAATTTTTTTAATGTGTGTATGTGTAACATTTTCACCTCAACAAATCGTTGTCATATTCATTTAGATTATAGGTAAGTAGGCAATGCACCCATCAGGCACCTGTCATGTAGCTGCTGAGCTGAGTGGCATCCTAATGGCACTCTGTTGGCAGCTGAGCGACGCCTTCCTCAACGTGATGTCAACCCAGCAGCTACTTGGCAGGTGCTGCTACTGTCAGTAATCGCACTTCCTGTCTCACAATTAGTTCTACTTCATCTCCAGGTAGCTATGTTTGTAGCTTAGTTAATCACGAAAGACACCCTTTTTTTTTTGGTTGGTTTGTTTATGATTTATTTGAGCTAGTCTAATGGAGTGGGCAAGTTTCCCTCACAGTTGCCAAACAAAAAAATTCACTTGTTGCGTACAGGCCTTAATGTTGAGCCCTGTGGTGACGAAACCAACATTAGCCACAGCATATTCTCTTTAGGTCTCACCTCTCTCCACTCCTTGTTGCCCATGCCTTGTGTGTAGAGGACACAAACTGTGAAGAACAGAGACACATAACATTAAAGACAACAGTACCTGAACAACTACCTGAACATTGTACATGTATTCTTCATTATACTTCTGAAATTGGTGGCTAAGCTAACTAAGGGGAGGATAGAGGAACATTACTCTCGTTAGCACCAAGCAAATAACTACAAAAAAAACAAACTCAGACGTTATGGTATTTATTGGATCCATCAGAATATGACTAATAAGGCATAAATGCATTAATAAGAAATAACAAAACTAGATCAAAGCACCTAATAGTTTTATTCATGAAGCCCAAACATATTTCCGTCTTCAGATGGTGAGAGGCATCATTTTAGGCCATTAAGCAATTTCCCCCAAATGAGACAATTCACTGAAAGGCAAATTACTGAGCTCGCACATCATACACTTCATTTCTAAAGGCCTTTGATGTTCTTTTCAGATACGTGATAGAAAGATATATCAATGTGAACGTACACACAGATACACCAGATCTCTCTTCTTATTCCTGGATTAGCAGACAGGTGATATTTTGGGGAACAGATAGATATGGTTTCATGTCTCTTTTCCACTTGTAGCAGAGGGTCTTGCTTTTCTCTTTGGATCACTCTTTAAATTTTTATCAGCGAGTGAAAGTTCCAAGGTATCTCTTTATTCCCAGTATCTCCTACATGATCTTTTTGCTCTTTACTTTCCCTCCTTGCTCTTTTCCCCCGTCAGGCTGGTTCATGTCAACAGACTGAAGTGGCAGTGCTCAGCATAATCACAACTGCTACTCAGCACAAGAGCACGCCTAAATGAATGGGTAAAGTCTGAGCTTCTTCCTCCTCCTCATCATCATCCCCGTGTTAATCACTGTCATCCTCGTCATCCTGTTCATCACTGTCATCATCATCACCTTGAGTCATTTTTATCCTGTGCTACTGTAAATGTGCTGACATAGTGTTTTGCAAAAACAGTACGTGTGTGTGTGTACGTTGGTCATCCTGATATAATCTAAATTTGTACACTCTTTAAAATGACAAATATCATTTCTGTTCAGGATGATGATTTAATTCTATCTTTACGAGATGAATCTTACACGATTCATACTCCCTAACACACCCACACCCACATATACACACCCTGAATACATCCAGTATCAAACCACTCTCATATGCACAGTACTGTATGTCATTTCTGCTGCTAGGGGTCTCCATTGATGTATAAAGAGGCCTTGATACAGCATTGGAGGCAGGACCTCATTCATTCCTATGAGAGCTGCTCAGTGGCGTATGAAGCCAAAAAAGCTTGATTCCCATAGTATGAAATCACTTGGATCTTCTGTATGGTGGGGCGTATAAAGCAAGCGCTCTTGAGGCTTACAGGGGCTGAGCCGACTAATTCTGGTTTAACCCTCTGCTAACTTGAACGGGGATAAAATGATTTCATTGTGCGGTTCTTTCAGACTTTCAAAATATTATTGACATTTAGGGATGTCCCGATCTAGCTTTTTAACTTCTGATCCGATACCGATATTACAGCCTTGAGTTTTGGCCGATACCGATACCAATCCGATCCAAACCGACCCTTCGTGTCTGCCGTCTGCATGCTGGCCTTGTGGATTGATAGTAAGTGCTGGAGCATTGAACTTTGACCCTTTTTCTCACGCATCTGTTACCTTGGAGATAAACCAAAACACCATTCATCGAGCTAGCAAAAGAAAACAATCCAGTGAGCTCTGCTGTTGTTGCCTCGCAATGTATGTCGTTCAAACTTTTGAGTAATAACTGCATACAGTGTAGATTGTCACATATATTCCGGGCAGTGACATTACATATGACCATATGCATTTCTCTGTCATTGTTATTTTCATAGTTATGTCATGTTATGTTCATTTAAACAATTCATTTTCCTGTTATTACTATTCGACTGGTCATCAGTCACTTGTACGTGCTGTCATCCGTCATTACAGACTCTGAAGCCTGTAAGTCAGCTGCCAACAAGCTGTCAAGCTATCATCTGTTTGCGGCTCAGTCGATGTGACGTATCTTTTGCTGTGCATTGAATTGTGGGTCAGAACAGCCAGAAAAGCATGCTGGCTTGCATACTGCAAAATCCAACCAGATATACATGTAGTAGAATATCCTGGTATTTTTGGCAAACTGCATCTTTATGCAGCATACTGCATCTTTATCTGGCATACTTTATAGTATGGGAGTAAGGGTACTGGAATGCACAGTAAGTCTCAAGCCAACAGCTCTGGCATACAGCAGAGTAGTCTCGTCTAACTCTAAGAGAGGAAGTGAATAGGCTTATTTACAAATGTCAAACTGTCCCTTTAACTCACTTCCATGGCACTAACATAATTACTTTAATGATTTTAACTGCTGGGAGAAAAGCAGAGAATTGTCGCCCATTGTGTGAATCTATATGGAAAAGCTTCTTGCTGTAGGTAGCCTCGTGCATTAGTCAGACCCGCCTCCAGCCGAGCAGATGCATTTAGTGAACGAAACAAACACTTACACATGTAAGAAGTGAGTCACGACTACATATGGCAAAAGAAAAGACCTTCTTTAGGTGCCTAATTAATTCCTCGCTCCCTTACACTCCATTTGTTCCTCCTATTTCTGACATTTTTCCAATTTGTTCTCTCCTTTTTTTATACCTTAATTTGCCTCACGTCCTTCTTTTCTGTCCTTACCTTCTCCTTGTGATCTGGAGCTACAGAATTAACGATCATGCACTGACAGAAACACAAACAGAGAGGTGGTGGATCTTACTTGGGTCTGATTTTGAGAAGGTGTCCCTGTCCAGCAGGTTTCTGTGGAGACACAAAGGGGAACGGAGTCAGAAACACAGTTACCTTGGTGAGGAGGAAAAACATTTGTCATCCAATTTGGCAGTGAATGCATTTTAACACACACACTATTTATGGACGCTGAGAGTAAGCACGTTACCATCATGCTTTGTTTACAGGCTCATTGTGAAACTCTTATCCATGGTGTCAAAATACAACACATGTAAAATACTGGATTACCACAGCATTAGCCACGATACAGAGGCTTGTAACAAATCCCATGAAAACGTAAAAAACAACAGGGTTGGACTTTCCATTGTGCATCATTTCGACAGACAGGGTCGCAATAATTCCGTCAAAATCTATTACTAATTTTAATTTCAATTATATATTTAGTATTAGAGCGCTCGGTTAAGATGTGACTTGTTTCGAAGGTTTTGTAACCACTGTTTCTATGATAGCGCGTTAACATACATACGTCTAAGCTCAGCATAAGTTCAATCGGGAAGACTTTCTACATGCTAAATTCATTCACTCTATTTCACTCCCACCACTATCTCCAATCAGCCAATCATGGGCATTCGCTCATCCAGTACATAAACACAATCTCTGTCGCTGTCAGTGTCATTTTAGGCAGAATCGTCGCACCCTCCTCCACCCCATTCACCTGAGAGACAAGCTCATCAAAAGCCCACTCCTCTTCACATGCACAACCTCAAAACTCTTCATCTAATCATCAGCGTCTAAACTCCAATGGGGATTCCCTATTTCTCTTGAGCTTCAACCCCCTCCTTTAAATACATGACATCACAAGTCTTATCACCAAAAGACGATTCCCTTTTTTCATACTGATGTGCACATGTGAATAACTATTCTTCTCACTCATTGTAACTACAGAATGAAAGGGTGTTTTGCTGCCTTTTCATCTTTACTAGTTAACAGTTAGCAGCTATCGACTGAGAAAAAAAAAAAATCCAATGCACTGTGTGGCTCCAAGGCTACTGCTGGCAGCTACCTGCAACTGTTACTGTGGAATATATTCTTTCATGTTACTCGATGCATGAGTGGATGTTGTGAATCAATCGACATACCTGAAAAGTCAATTTGACAACCATGACCATTCCATTTGTTTTTTCTGTCTCTCTTGCATAACATACATAACTGTGATGATTCGATATTCAAGGCCTTAGAAAAAGGTATGTAAATTTCAACTAGAATATGCAAACTGTGAATATGCTATTTCCTCTCTTGGAGGGAAAAGAAGTGCCAGAACAATGTTCTGGGGCGCTCTGGCGGCACTACACTCTGTTTATAACGGCATGGAGAGAAAAGATGAACAGAGACACCAACTGTGCTAATAAACTTTTGGACACTTGGCTGCTGCAACATTTTGCAATGGTATGTACTGTAGTAATGTAGCCTGCCAATGTAGCCTGCTAAAGCCAAGACAAGGTCAAGCATACAAGATAAATCAGTTACTTAAAGGAGAAGTCCAGTATTTTGCACTTTGAGCCCCATTTTGTTTATGATGAAATAGAGTGGTTAAGACCAAAATTGTGACGATTGCTCCTTTTCAGAGAATTTGGCTTTCCCCTGCCTGGCTTAACACTGCTGCCTATAGCCATGTGAAAATCTGTCCTAAAACCACCCTAAACGTTTGTTTGGTCAGTGGTGTTCGTTGATGTTTTGACATAAAAATCGTAGCAAGCTGTGGTTTCCATCCATGTTTTTGCTATTCATCTCGATTGTGGAACTATTTTTTCAGCTACATCACACCCATGTGTAAACTTCCGCTTGACCGTTCGTTTGATCCTGAAGCGTTATACACTCCAGCCCACTTGATGGCGATAACGCTACTGTACGTGGGTGTCGTCAACCAGCAGGAAAAAATTGCAATGTAATGGGACACAGAAAAGAAGCAGAAGAAGAAGGTCAACGTTGTGTTGAAAGGCATCCTACTGCCAAGGCTGTTTACAAGCGGGTAATCCATTGTGCAGTTGATTAAACTTATTACAAAACTTTTTCGTTTGCTCTCACTGTCGAGCCGGCACTTTCGCTGAGCTACAAGACTACAATGCCTACAACCTTGTCCTAAACAACCCCCTTTCCGTTTCTGGTGGCGGATTAATACCAACAGACAATGAGGCTTCTATAGGAAACCAATGGATTAGACAAAATGTCAAATAAACTGGACTTCTTTAAAGCTACGGTAAATTGTCCTCTGTGTTCTGATCCATCGAAAGATAGGCAGGCTTACTGTCACAAAAAGTCAGTCAATGACGGGAAATATATTTGGTTAACCCTTGGGTGACAATAACACAGTTTTAACAGCTTTAACACAGTGCAAATGGACACAAATCCTGTCTGAGACAGGACTGTGCTGACAGTCAGGCATTTGGATAAAATAGGAACCAATGGTCTCTCTTGAAAGAACATAAGTTTCTCTTCACTGCATTTTACTTAATCTTAATTCCCACAGTGAGCAATAAGGAGCTGATTTCAGTCAAACCCAGCATAAGCAGAGAAACTGAGCTGCGTGACTAACATGTTCTCCACGTCTACAGCACTGAAACAGCACAACAGCACAAAATTTCAAGCAAGACCTCCCTTGTCACAAAAAAAAATAGCAACCAAAGAAGCACGTCTGCAAACACCTCCCAAATACTTCCAGTTCATGCAACTTTCATTTAACTTTTATCCAGACTCTTTATTTATGGGTATTCAGATTTTTATGGCTACTCATTTCATGCTTGGAAAACACTACGTCTAAAGTCATATTCTTTATAGTAAATTATTGTGCAGCCTTCTGTCTACACAAACCACTGACTTTCAGCCCAGACGGACATTAAGAGAACCGTTACGAATTTATGTTCCCCAAAAAAACACAGAAGGAGGAGGGATGGGGAAATCTAAATGTCCTGGTTTGGAGATGGCATAAGATTTTATCATTAATTCTGATCTGTGAATAATGAGATGAATGATGGTAATGATGGCACCTAATGGTGTAGAGAGGAGAGGAGAGGAGGGGAGGGGAGAGGAGAGGAGAGGAGAGATTGGGATCACTAACTTGTCAATGAGGTTAAATCACTCTAGCGTGGAGAGGGCCTTGATGAGAATTAAGATCTACCGTCAAATCCACTTCCTTTTATCTATTTAAGGTGTCATGGTGTTTCCTGGTTGCAGACGGGGCATGGAGATGTGGGTTATGCTTCCTGTCATCCTTTAAATCCTGGAGGATTGTGGAAGGCTCTCTGACAAAGCCCTGAAACCATCACTGGGTGGAGAGTACTCACACTGCAAGCTGGTGTTCACAGCCGCTCTAAATGTAGCCGTTTTCTTTTTTCATTTCACTTTAAGTTGTCTTTATCTTTATTTTTTAATTAGAAACACCATCTGTATGGCACCTTTACTTTGTCTCACTCTCTAGTGTTAGTTGTCAAAACAAAAACACCTCTGTTATCTACTTGGTTCCTCCTGCTTGTTCGCAGATTTACTCGTCAGGTCCTTCACTCGTTCAGTCGTATATTTCTGAATCTCTAACATCAAATCACTAATACCAAATGGACCACGCCAGGCACTTTGCACATTGATTAGTCATCATTTTTGCACAACTTGTCCATTATTCGAAGCAGTTATGTGTAGCATTTGGCTCAGGTTACATGTTCCAGGTCACTAAGGTGAGTCCTTCCATAATCCAAAGACAAACCAAGTCACGGTAGACTCAAATTACCCTTAAGTGTTTGCCTATTGTGTTGTCTGACCTCAGCAACAAAAACAATGGTGGACACAATAATCTAAAGATGTTTACAAGTCACGGCTCTACAGTCACAGTTGCCAGGTTGCCACTGGCAACCATTTTGAGAATGAACCATTTCTTGGCCTATGGCCTTTAATCTGACAATGCCATCACTCAGGGCCTCTGGCTGAATCTCTGCTGCTCTCTGTGCACAATGTAAGCATTTAAACATTTAACTTGTCACATTTTAATTACATTTTAAACTGATGTATAATTGCACTCTATCTAACCCTACTCAAAATATAAGGTGAGTAAACCAAAAGCTGGTGCCTGGTTACCAACCTGGCAACCACTTTTAAAAGTTAGTGTCGAGCCCTGCGTGTGCAAAGACCTTTCCGTTCAGTACAAAGCCAATTAGTCTCTGGTGCTCCACTGATAAATGAGTGGACTGCTCCCACCTATAGCTGACAAGTCGTGAGTATTAGTACTTGAAATGATTTAGAGATATGCCTCCACAAAGTGTTGAGTTTTTCATAACAGCACAGGCTCAAGAAGATAATTCGGCTCAAATTCATATATGAATGAATGTGACACTTTGAACAAAGTTAATGTAACTTGACGTTATCTTTGTCAAACATCAGTTTATTGGTCTAACAAGTAGGAGATGCTGTTGCCTGGTAACAGTGAAATCAACAAAAGAAAAATGTTTTTCTTACTGCTAATAAATGCCATTGAAAGACCAAGAAATCTGTTACCCTTGGGCTTCACTGTTGTGCACACATGCTGTTCTGTGCTTCATATGACATACTGGAATGACAGTAGATGAGGAAAACATTATGTAACATGCAACGCCAAGCTTTGATCATAGAACTACTGTGTGTAAATGGCCAAGGACGAGTGTAAGTGCAATCCACAAGTGGTAGAGCCATAGTCAGTGTGCACTTTAGTTTGTGTGATTTTTTACTGCAACTAACTGGAGATCAGTAAGATTCATATTTATTTTTCATATATTAATGTTCACAGCAGGCTTGTTGTTCTGCAGTGCTCTGTTGTTGTGTTTTAAGATTCTCATTTAAGTTTAGCTCATCCATTTTTACTTTCAAGAGTACCCAACACATACAGGTTTGACACATCTACACACATACGCATCTATATTCACCCGTATGTCCACATGTTTACAACCCACACACTTTCACCTCAATCTGTCAGCAATTTCTATGTTTAGCTTTCTTACATATGTCCATCACACACTGTAAAAACCTAACTCCATATGTTAGGACTAAAGGTATGTTGTAACATTCTAGTGTGACAAAAGGTCATGCATCAGTTCATTTTATTAAATGCTAACATGGAGGCATGGTGTGTGTGAAATGACATGCAGAAATGGTCGCAACATCCAGTTACTTTAGTTCCTAATTAATCTGCCAGGTACTTTCTTTATTAATCGATATCATGGTCACAAGGTGTCTTCTTCAGGTGTCTTGTTGTGTCTGACCAACAGCCAAAACCCACACTCAGTTTACAATGACAAAAAAACACCAAACCACAGAAACTACAACCACAAAATAATTGAAACAGTTAATCAGTTATCATAAAATTTATTTCAATCATCTTATCAATTCGTCAACTAATCGTTTACTAAAAAACTACAGTGAGCTGCTGTTTGAGGAAATTTCTGTACGTTTAAAAAAACAAAAACAATATATTTGTAGCCAAATTTTATTGTTATTATTTTTTTATTTAAATTATATTTTGATAAAAAATATGTAAAGTAATGACTTTATGGATGGACTTTGAGGTACGATGTTTTACATATGGCTTCTAAAAAAGTTGAACATAGAGCTCGGTGATATGGAGAAAATCAGATATCACAATATTTTTCACTCTGATACCTTGATATTGTTATTGGGAAAATATCACAGTGTTGACTATTGGTGCTTTTACAAATTATTTACACTGTGAGATTTTTAATAAATAATTATCTGTATTTTGGATACAATGACTTAGTCAGTAAATAATAGAGTAGCGAACAGCCCGCAAAGTTCAGTAAATTACGTCACTTTACTGTAAAGTTAATCAATGAATTACTCAATCAAAATTTTAATGCAAAAATGGCAGAAAATGCTGTTTTTTAGCCTCTCAAATATGGAGATTTCCTACTTTTCTCTGTTTTATATGAATAGAAACTGAATATCTTTAGGCTTTTGAAAACAAGACATTTGAAGACATCACATTAGACTCTGAAAAACTGGGATGGCCTTTATTTTGACTCTTTTTGGACATGTTATAGACCAAATGTTTGATGGATTAATTGAGAAAATAATCGTCAGATTAATCGACAATGAAAACAATTATTGGTTGCAGCCCTACTTTACTGTAATGCAGCCTTTAAAACCAGAAAAGACAACACTTACAATATTTCAATATCCAAAATCTAACACAAAATCTCGTCTCATATCACAATATCGATATAATACCAATACAATGTCTTGTAATCTAGTGTCAACACTTGTCAGACAAGAAGGGGTGGAGGTATGTGGTCTGAAATCCACAAACCACTTTCACCGTCTAACACCATCTGAACACACCTAGACATCAAAAGATGAATACACACCTACATGCTAAGAAATACAAACACTCCTTTAATAATGTGGCACCACATGGCTTGTGGCTGGGAGTCATTTCCCACTCTGTACCCCCGCAGCTGGAGCTACAGTCAGGGACCCAAGTTAAAACACACTTTCTCCCCTTGAGAAAAGATTTTAAGGCTCCACACTCTCTGACTGGCTGCTGCTCAAAGCACATCACACATGGTGGCACTCAAAATGGGCTCCTGGGCTCCCCTTGCGCGAGAGTTGTGTGTTTGTGTGCAAACGTGCATTTTTGTGTGTGAGTAAGACACATTTTTAGGATTTCCACTTCAGAGGATAATATGAATGAGTCATGGCTCCCTCTCTTTTTCTCTCGCTCCTTCCCTCTTTTCATCCAGAGGCAGGCAGCGGAAAGCTAAAAGCTGCCATCCGAGTCAAACAGAGGTCTGCGGGGATAAGGGTGCCACACTAAAATAGTGTGCTAGTATTTTTAGTACAGCGTTTCCCAAAAATGCTATAATCACATACAAATAATGTGTTTGTTTTTCTTATTTTTTGGCCAAATAAATGACAGTACAATAGATCTCTTACTAGAAAAATATGAATGTATCAATCAACTCACTGGCTACGAGGAAAAGCAGTGCAGTCCTACTGTTCATAGCAAAGTGAAGTACTTGGTGACTAGAAACACTGATTTGTTCAATAGATTTCCCTGAAGCTTTCAGCTTTGGTACATGCAGCCTCTTTTTCTCCTTGGTCACAAAAAACACTTGAGTCTGAGCAAATCACTAAATTCCTCTTTTCTTTATCTCTTTTTTAATCTGTCACCACATCTAGCTGAAACCCACTGCAAATAATTAAACCTATGTAAAGGTGACTCAGTCAGCCTTAACTGGGTTCATTAACAGATTCTTGGCAGAAAAAATATGTTTGGCGATGCTGCGATTAATATGTTTTTTAAAAATCTGTTTGGATGTAAAACAACTTTCTTTCTAACAAAGGACACATCACAGGGCAGAGCCCTTTTCATGCATTCACCTATACAGCTTTTAAGGCAATTAGTGCGAGGGAACAGAGACCACGCATGACGCAGAGCACAAAGCAACCCCATTAGGTGATTAAAGTGTCGGAGACATAAATACCTACATTTTACCTGGAAGCAGTGAGAGCATTCAGTGTTCACAGGTTTGTGTGAAGGGAAGTCACATCTTTGTGACAATAAATAAGTCCAGTTAAGGTTTTTTTTTATCTGCTTGACACAATTCAAAGTCATTTTTCTGAGAACAGCATTTCACCGTCCTATTATATTCTACAAATTCCTCTACATTGTAAATGTATGTGCTCTATTGGAGAAAATAACGTCTGTGAGACTTGGGATCTGTGGATGGCTTACATGCAATAATTTTTATGTAATTATCATTTTTTATCATTACTAATATTATTATTACATTCTTAATATATCAATTCTTTGTATCTTCAATTTGAGAGGGTGTTGGAGGACCTGTCTTCATTTAGGAGGGAGCAGTGGTGTGTACGTATGTTTTACTGTAAAATGCAAGATATAAAGTTTCTTATTATGGTGCTAGCTATATGTTATGTTATGTTTGTTATTCTATGAATATGCGAAACTAATAAACTGAATGAATAAACACATAATTCCTAAATGTTTCTGGTGATCTTGATCGGTTCCATCTCCATAAATATTCAGATTTATCGCAATAGAAATTATGCTAACAGTCGATAATGTCTAGTTGTAAAAGTTTTTTCTGCAGAACATTATGATGTCACAGTGAAGTTGACCTTTTGGATGTAAAACGTCTCGATCATTTCATCCTACTAGACATTTGTGTGAAATGTTGTCATAATCAGCACATGAATTCTTGAGTTATCACCAAAATCGTATTTTGTGAGGTCACGGTGATCTTGACCTTTGACCCCTAACTCTGGTCAGTTCCCTCAAGGCATTCCTGAGATGTGAACACACAAATGGAACAGATGAACAGACAACTTTGATGATATGACTATGATATTGTCTTCAACACGATGACTATTCACGTACAGTTTTGTCAGAATTTTTTTCAGCTCTACTCCAACTTTTTTCAACTCACTACAACTTACTTTTTAGATGCACAAAAGCAAGCAAAATGCATCTCAAGCATCACAGACACACTGAATAAATCATCACCAGCTATGGCAGTGCTGATCCTAGATCTGATCAAAGTGTCTACGTTGCTGTCAAACCATGCTTCCTCCTCCCTGGGGGAAACCTACACCAGTACAGTTCTCTACCATCATGGCCCTGCCTCTGACACATCACCCCTGACAGCTGTCAATCACAGCTACAGGAAGTGAAATCTGACACCAGATGGGCAGGAAACACACATACATGCTCCGTCATGATCATTTGCGTTTTCAATCTCCCTCTGCGAGAGTTAATTAAAGGCTAAAAAGCGACAAATAGGGACAAAAGTTAGACAGACAATTGGTGAGACAGCATCTTTAACCGATATGACAACTCTGTAATTATGTCAAGCGCCTGTTCTCTCCCACACACACACAAACTGGAAGACGCACCTCTGTGCGTTTTGCTCATCAGGGAGAGCCACACGATCACAGCAGGATGGGGATGGTAACCATGGCAACTACCGACAGCCAATTGGGGCCACTTGACTGACTTGACTGACAGCTGTGCGTTAATTTTCCCCCCTCCGACTCGGCGAGCAGGGATTCCATCAGTGCTGTGATATTCGTGGCGCTCACCTTTTCACCTCTCTCTGCAGTCTTCCTCTCCTTTCACGCCCTATCCCACTTTTGCCAGCCTCCTGACCTCTTTTGCTCTTACCCCTCTCTACTTTTCACCCATTTTCCTCTTCTCCACTCCTGTTTTTAAAATGAATGAAAGCATCTACTGCACCTTTTGGACTGGTTTGAGAGGCCACATCCCTGACAGTGTGCAACAGTAAAACCCCTCGGGACCCTCACAACCCTCTCCCACACACACAGAAATAAATTGGGTTTTAGCCTGCTAGAGGAGAGGAGAGGAGAGGAGAGGAGAGGAAATAAAGAAAGGGGAAGGAAATGAAGGAGAATGGAAGAAGAGAACTATACAGAGGACAGAGTTGAGAGACAGAGGCAGTACAGGTGTTGAGTGAAAGAGATGCACACTGAGGAAGAGGATGCAGGCAGTCTGATTAGCCGAGCCAAACTGTGTCTCTACAGAGGAAGCTTTTCTGTGTGTGTGTGTGTTTCAGACTGAGTCTTAAGCTGCTCTATTTCTGTCGTTATGGACTCTATTTGGAGTCTAGCCTTGACTATGTTGACTATGGGCAGAGAGAAAGAGAGAAAAGTTGAGAGTGTGAAAGAGGAGGGGGGGGGGGGTTTACTCGCTACAAAACATGGTGGCGCTGAGTATAGCAGCTGAGGCTCACAACAGTTATATTCTAGGTTATACACTGAGCTAGATTTACTGTTGTGGTAGCCTCCGCCGCAGCTCAGGCTCAGCGCCAGGGTATAAATTTTGGATTTGCAACAGCTTTTTTTGGCGGAGTCTTTTAATTACAAAAGTTAATACTGTTTGCCTTCCTTTGACAGTTTCCAACTGGTGGTCTCGCTACAGACAGAAAATGATTGATATCATGCTGTGGAAGGCGACTCACGCGTCTGTTTGATTACTAAAACATTTTTAGTGCCAGGATTGCTAATTATCTACTCACAACAGTTTCTATTTATTACAAGCGATACCCGCCGGTATATTGCCCAAGTTGTGCGAAAATGAAAAACAGTGGGCTAGTCTATCTATCATGTTTATTTTGAGCTGTGGATTGTGTAGACCAATGCATCCATTTATTTAAAACAGTGACATTTACATTCTGTTTGAGGAAATACCCTCTTGTTTGGATGATCTGGCCGGATTATTATTTCTTGAAGTTGACTGCAGGCAGTCTAGATCAACTACTGAGTGAGCTCGATTTGTGTTGTCAGTTCCTAAGCTTCTATGCCTTCAGACAATCAAGTCAAGCAGTCATTTTCAGGTCTAATTTCGGCCTCTAGGTTCTACTAGTCTCAACAAAATGAACAAAAGACCTGGATTATTCTTACATCACTTACTACTAAGTTGCATTAACTCCTTCTCTCCTGACTCTCCTTCTACACTTTATGAATTAAATGAATTGAATTTCCTCAATAATGTTTGAAAAAACAGTATTTCAGTTTTATTTTTTAGGCAGCTTTGACGCTTCACAGCAGGTGGAACCACTTTGCACAGATCAAAAAGTTATTTTCTGATTAAATGCTGTAATGTGGGGCATGTAAGCGCACATCATGCCAATTCTAAACCGCTGAAACACCCATTCACACAAAAAACCAAATTATTTTCATATTTATTTACAATTTCCATAGACACATTGACTATTTTTTTTCTTTGACTTTTAGTGGTTTCAATACTCTCACAACCAACTCAAAAAACAGATCAACTGTACAACCTCCACAGCGTGATGTCACAACTTAACAGGCCTGTTCTGTTTGTTTGTTTGCTTTTGTCTTTTTTGTCTTTATATGTTCATTTTAACAATTAAAAAATAAAAGTAAACAAAATGTATGTTCTCCCATTCATTTAGGATGGGTCAATGTACATGTGAGAGGTCCCAGGCCCATTAGGCCCACCCATAGCTAACATAATTAATCATTACTTTAAAGGGCAGCCTGCAAAGCTCTAAATTGATAAGTCAATATTCCTTGTATTCTTCAGTTGTTCAACAAGAGACAACAGATAGCATCTTTTCCTAAATATATCATTATGAAAATGATGTGGGTTGCACAGGGAGGCCACAGTAAAATCAGACAATCAGCGTTTACATAGGTTACTTAGTAGCTTTGCAATAAGCATCTGCCTAAATTTCGCGTAAAAATCTGCTTCATGTATTGCGAAATTAGTCGGTCAGCCAATCAGGGACTGGAGCGAGTCCTTATGAGATATTTGAGTCACGAGCACAATGGCAGACAGACAAAGTTTGAAGACAAGTGAAAAATGGCCTTGCCAAAGAAAACAAGCTCCTCTGTCTGAGGAGGCAAAGAAGAGCAAAAAGGAGAGTGATAAAAGAAGAGGAAAAACAAGAGTAAACCTCAGTCAGGCGTTCAAGAGATGGAGGGAGCTCCGTGACCAAAGAGGCTTCAAAACCGAAGTCCAAAACCACACACCTTCTCATTCTACATATACAGAGAGGTATACCGGTGGCTTTACAGCCTACATTTTATTGATTATCTCTGATCCCCACAGTCAATTTGGTCGTTGCGAAAGTGCGAAGCAACACCACTGACGCTAGGTGGCGTCAAGCTAAAAGAAAAACAAATCCTATCTATTGTGTCTTTAACTCTCTGTCTTTGAATAAATGTATAAAATGAGTACATGGGACATTTTCGTTCACACCATGTTTTTGATTTACTCTGTGGTTATGGTTGGTTTGTTTGCCTGAAAACGTTTTTGTTCTAAATGAGTTTCATTCATTCTCTGTCAACTCTAATTAATAAATTAAATAGCTAAGAGTTAATTTTAGTGGAAAGCACTCAATTTCTGTACATTTGATGTCTACACAAAACCTTTAACTGCACTACATTAATTTTACAGCCTTTTTAGGTTGTTATTATCAAATTTGAGACCAGTTGTTCCCAACCTCTTCGCCTTGTGACCTCTTAGAACAAAACATTGTCTGGTTGGGGCCTCTTTTAACCTTTCAGATGTCTCTGAGTTGTAAACAATTTCACTACAGAGTGATTTGCCCTTTAAACCTCCAAAATGGCTTCATTTAAATAACTCAGGCCAAAAGCTGCCCAATTATCCAATATTTAACAGAAGAGGAAAGCTTAGAGAAAAGAACAAAAGAGATATACAACTTGAATTTTTTCCATCCTTCCCACTCATCAGATTTATCTTGCGACCACTGTACTTTTACTTAAGCAAAGGATTGGCAAAAGCCCAACACAGTTACCTCAAATGACCTATAGTTTGTATAAGTATGCTTTTGAATGATTTACAATACCATTACAAAAATTTATCATTGATTTCGATATGTTGCAATCATCAGTTATGGGTTAATAGCTTCATAAATGAAGTTACATTTTGGCTGCTGCACATTGTTTACAGAAGAAGAGCCCCCTAAAGGACACTTCATCATCATAATTAAACCAGTTATCCTGATCTGTGCCATCAACTGACATTTATTCTCATGGCTGGTTTTCATCCAAAGATTTAATCAGATCTTTTTGATGACACAGAGATGCATCACTCTGGTATGGTATGTCTCATCATTTAGTCCTCATATAGCTGTTTGCTACCTGGAACGTGCTGCTCTCAAGCCTTTTACATGCTGTGCTGTCTTTTCCAAACCTTTCCTCTGCTATACCTCTGCGCCCTTAAACCATCTCTGTCCCGACTTGAGCTTTACACACGCCTTGAGTTATTCTCCACTGCTATTACATCATTACCCTCTTTATTATTACAGTAATCTTCATTTCCAAGTCTACTTGTCTCCTGTTCTGTCTTCTCCTCAGGGGAAAAGGGGTTTTCTCAGTGAGAGCCAACAGCATTAATTCCTGCTCTTTCTTCTGTTTGACTTCTTCTTCTTCCCCTCCTCATTCTCCCTTTCTCTCTCTCTTTCTATCCGGCTGTCTCTCTCTCTTTCTCTCAGTTTGACCGTGGCCTGAATAGGCTCTGTGGAGACTACACCACCTCACTGAACTAGATACATTTACACACATGTAGATACACACAGAGAACCACATGGAGCAACCTGTGCACGCTCTAGTGATTTTCCAGTTCAGCTACCCTGGATGTCCACCATGTCACACACATACACACACAAGTTATTGCTTAAATATTGCTTCACGATACAGGTAGGTCATCCGGATCCAATAAACCTAGGGTGTGTCTACTCAATGAACCCACACATGGAAAAAAACAACAATGCTAAAGATAATGCAGGGTGGAAAATAAGGAGACTATTTTTGCTGTGATGACTAATATAAAATTAGAGTCCATGTGCGACTGCAAACACCAGCACAAGAAAGAAGGAGAACGTCACGCTGAGAGGGATGCAATTCACCCTCGCAATTCCCTACACAATTAACTGGAAACATTCAGTGAATTGTTAGAGGATGGAAATCCAATACTTATTTTCAAACAGTAATATTTCCTTATGTGACAAAGTCAAATCCATGAGACACATCAGACGAATATAAAACTAGAGACCTTGTGGAAGCATTGCTGACATTCAATTTCTTTGAGTTGCTTTTTCATATATTAAAACCCTTCCACCACCACTTAGTACACAAACAAACCTGCTGTGGCTGCTATGAATAGATGAGTTGCAATTCAAGTTGGAAAATCAATTAACATCTTGAAAGATTGAAAATAATCTGCAGACATAGCAGACAGTCAGTGGTCTGTGGACATCAAAATACAGCCAGAAACAAAATTTACCTTAATTCAATACGCAGTAAAAGGACACTAGAGAAAACAAAGCCTGATAGCATACAAATACTGGATGCTTGCTCCTATTCAGCAGGACTCGCCAGCAGAGTGAAAGTCATAAGGACTTCAGTTGCACAAAGGTAAAGGAAGACACTGAGTAGTACAGAAAGATCACATATCTGACATGAGACGGCAATGGAATCAAGATTTCACCTACTGCAATGAACTAATGAAGGACTGAGAACTGCTTTAAAGTGGAAACAGACACAGGTTTTTTTGGGCTTAATTTACAGTCGATTGCAAATTGTAGAGGCTATACGGTGACACCATCTGCGTTGAGATTGGTTACATTGGCCTTGCTTCCACTGTACAATTCTGTCTGCCACTGGGGATGATCTCCCGAGCAAATGAAGGCTTTTATGGCACAAAGGAAGTGCGCCAACCACTGCACAAACCAAAACAGGAAGCTTTTGTTTTCCCTGGTAGTTAGTCCACAGTTACCAAGAGTATCAAGAGTCAATTTTACACTGCCTGTTCAGGAAATGTCCGCCTTGACTTTCTATATAAAAGGTTCCATTGCACAATAGAAGGGACAGGGTCTTCTCACCTTTAAGGCAGCAAAAGATGTAATAATAGCACAGAAATGTTGTCTGGGTAAAAGCGTCAGATGATAGCAGTTAGCAGCTAACTCAAAAAGACAAAAACAGCAGCTGAAAATGTCTGCAAATCGGAAAGACAATAAGAGCTTCCAGGATATCAACATGCTATCTGAACTCAAACAATGAAAAAAGAGACGTCATAGCTGCCCTATTGCGCAATGTTTCTGTAGAAAGAGCTAATGTAAGTTCTTTGCGGTTACTATCCCCAAAAGCAGAAGTGACATACCATATAACCACTGTGTAAACTGTGGTAATTGCTGGGCTGTGAGAAAATCAGATAGCGGTTTTCTTTGTGACAGTAGTTAGTTAGTCAGTCAGTTCCCGCTTAAAGTAATGTAAAATAACACAGCAAAACCATCATGGATAATTATTAAAATGTTTTTCACCATTTTTGTCGGACATACATATTCTTCACAGACATCACTGCCATTATATTTATTTTTTTCTTATTCCAGGAAGCATTATTAATTGAGACCACTGTGGTCTTTTTATGTATACATATGAATGTTCTCTTTCCTGAGTGTGACCTGGCTCATGCAATCACACTGGCTGAGATCTTCACCTTACAAAAGGGGCCTGATTCATAACACATCTATATTATATATTATATATATAGACTCAAGTCCAATCTCAGCCTAGCAGCAGCAGTGGAACACAGAGCAAACACTGGCTCATTACACTGGAGACTTCAGTTTCATTGCCCTACCTCCCAGTTATGACTATCACAGTCTTTCCTTTTGCTATTTAGCCTAAGTGCCAGTGTGACAATTATCTTAATTTTGCTCTTAATTTCTCCTTAGGGGTTTCCCCCAATAGTTCAAAAGAAAACATCCTGAATTGAGTGCTTTCAAAATAAAAATATGACTCATTTCTCAGGAAGAAAAAGAAAAACCCTGAGAGACGTTTCTCCCAGACTGGCCAATCCACAAAACCACAACGAGCTGAAAGCGGTTAAAAGCTGCAGACTGAGGGGGCCCAGCAGTACAAGAAACCCTTTCGCCTCACTGGGAGTTCACTCATTAAATGTTAATACCAACAATATTGTTAAATGGAGCTTTAAGGGCTTGTTTTGGAGGTCTCACACACCTCATATATAATGCAAAGACTGTACGGGCCATTTTTGCACCCACACTGATGATATTTTGAAATTTTCTGGACATCATGTCCTCACATTTTACACTTTAATTCAAGTGTTTTTCACTTGGGATGTGAGATGTGCTGTTGTTATCACACCCATATTGTATCGGTATGCATTTACATTTAGATAGAGCTTCTATTCTCTTTTCGGTATCACATCACATCACATCCACCAATGCAGGACTCTTCTCTGGGTGTGTGTGTGGACGCGCTTAGCAACAGACCAGGAATATTCTTGGAAACATGTGGAGCGAGAGGAGACGACTGGGCATGCTCAGATGTTCTCAACAGGTCGCTGAGCACAATGCTACAGGTACCTCTTCTGTCTCTCGTGTTCTTCCTCTTATTTCCTCTCCATCACTTCTTTCCCTTTGCATTCTTTACTGATCTATCCAATTTGCCAGTGATGACACACACATGAAGAAAAGCACATGCTTGCACAATCCCCCCCCCCAATCTCTCTCTCTTACACACACACACACACACACATACACTGAAGGGAAGCATCAGCAGCTTGTATTCTCTCTCTGCTTCTCTAAGAGGGCTGCCCTAATTCTTCTTGACAAGGGCTGGGAGAGCCAAGAGAACATCTCAGCGCACACACACACACGCTGAAATATGCCACGCCACTATCCATTTACACACAGACATGTGCAACAAAATACACATCAGTCATAGACAACACACAGCCACGCATCTATGCTACTGGCATTTTACCTTAATTGCCTTTGTCACCGCTTTCAGTGCAGTTTAGTCCAACTGGCCTATAGCTTCCACCATCAACACACGTCACTGGGCTTCGTATGCCTGTACCTACTCAATACAGACAAAGGCCGAATGTCTCAGCTGCTTTCTATGCAGAATGACACAAACTGAGGGTGAGATAATGGCAAAAAGATGTAATTTGTTTGATATGCTCAGTCATACAGTTTATTCTTGTACTACAATGTCAGCGTCAGCACGAGTATTTGTCAAGAAGCCAAACTGTGTGTGCCTATGCGAGGTGTGTTATGTCCGTACGAGTGGTTTGTGATTGTGTCTGCACGTCTGACTGTATGAACAGTGTTACAGAATGACGAATAGTGTGTAAGCATGCGTTTATGTCTGTGTAAGTGTTTCGATGAGGCTGCCCAGAGTGACCATAGGCGACAACAGGGCAAGAGGGAGGGAGGTATTTCTTTCCAACTCCCCTCCATATCTCCCATTTTCTCCATTACATGTGTGCTGTGGCCTTTATACGATGTTTTTAAGAGGATACCGAGTGTGTGTATGGGCATGTGAGAGAAATACCGAGACATGCTTGGATGTGCAGGCCGAGGCCAGGGGCTTCTATGTGCGAGAGAGGGGGAGGCAGACAGAGGGGGAGGCAACATCCCTGGAGGAATTCAAACAGCCTCTGTGCTATGTGACCGGGATGGAGATGACTTCATTAGACCAGCCAGTTCCTCTCCCTCCCCTCAGTTTCTGTCTCTCTCTGGCTCTAAATAGGTCTGTGAGGGTGATTTACTGTAAGTCAAGGAATCTTACTTGTCAAATAGTTTAAATCTGTGTCCGGTGTTCAAGAGTTCGGTGTGCAGCGTTACGCTTGACCTTTCTTTTGTGAATCCGCAGCGGGAAAATCCTAATCAGATGTTGCCAATTTCTATCCAGATATCACACCAAAAATGTCAAAAAAAATCTAGCTGGGCTGGGAGAATTTAAAGGAGATGTTTTGATTTGTTTTATTATGAATTTATGTCCCACAAGAGGCAATCTACATCAGAGTGAAAATAAAATGTCAGAGCATCAAATGTGATCGTATTTTATGTGTGCCGCTTGTGCTGAAAATGTCATCAGCTGTCTGACTGACAGGAGGCACAGCAGCACAAATATCTGTGACTTACTGTGTGTGCGTGCGCAAGTGTTTAAATGCTTTTAATTGCGTGTGTGCGCCTACTGTGTGTATTATGTATGTGCCTGTACGTGTCAGCCCGTATGCAGTCCTTCAGCTAAATTGCTCCCTAAGGCTTTCTGCTCTACATGTCAGTGGTTATTGATGGATTCATTTGCAATTAGCACTTTAGCACGTTTTCTGATGGTCCACTGAGCAGAGTTTTTAACGCCTGTTTGAGACAGAGGTCAGCAGGTCACAATGCTCAATTATTCCCAAAGAATATTCACAAGAAGGGTCTAGAAGAACGTCTTCAAACACAATAAAATACATATGAATACATGGCAGTGATGGGATTCGTTTTGATTAAAGGATGTCCCGAGCAATCTCAAAGATCAGAATCAGGGTAGATCAAGGCACTTTTTAACTGATCAGGATCAGCCATTTTGAGTAATATAATTGACCTGATCCTTTGTTGTATGTCCGCTGTCACACAGGTGTTTTCAGTGCTACTGAACAGAGACAGTTTGACCACGTGACAGGCTTACAGATACGCAGTCAAGATGTAAAAATGTCAAGTGTCTGAAACAGTTTCAACATTTGTTAAGAAGTACAAAAATGTTGAGTGCCAGATCCTCCAAAGCAACCTGATATGTCACAAATTCACAATAAGCTCACAAGCTGTGTCCTTGCTATTACAGCTAACGTGCAAACTGCATGCTAACTGCCACGTTATTTTAGGGGAATCAACTGTCCTCTCAGGAAAAAAAAAATTAATCGGGACATCAGTCTAAAAGCAAGCTTTCAGTAACATCAGTGAGGGGGAATGGCAAACATATAAATGTAATGGGAAGTGTTATTTGCAACCACCCATTTTTGACTCAGGTTAGCTTGCCTTTGAGTTACTGATGTGAATGGAGTGTATCTGTGTGTGTGTGTGTGTGTGTGTGTGTGTGTGTGTGTGTGTGTGTGTGTGTGTGTGTGTGTGTGTGTGTGTGTGTGTGTCCTTGAGACCATGTTTTATCACCGGTATTTTAAAATAACACCACAACTGCCTAACCTTGAGAGTAAGGTCAACGTGTACACCTATTACCCCTCCACTCATTGCTTCTGCATGTAGTAGTAGAGTGTGTGTGTGTGTGTGTGTGTGTGTGTATGTGTGTGCGTGTGTGCATAGCCCTTAACCTTTGCCAATGACCTGCTCCCGCTTTTCGTCAGATCTTTATCAATCCATTTTCTCGCTGCAGCTATACAGCTTGATGTATGGAGCGGAGGCACTATGTCACTGTGTGGTCTGTGTGTTCTCAAAGTGTGTGTGGTGTACAGTGCAATTTAACAAAATTGCACTGTATACCACACACACACACACGTGTTGTAATTCAGCACACACAACCACTTCTTGGTGACTTATGTAGAAAAGCACCCCCCGTGAGAGGATAACAGAAGGAAGGAAGTCGATAGTAATTTCATCTGAGTGCATAAATCTTAACTGACCCAACCAGAAAAAGCCCAAACCTGATTATGCAATAAATACACACACAAAAACTCTCACAGAGGCACATAAACACACTCTGACAGCAGCCAAAAACACACCCTGCCTCACTCAGAAGCAGACAGTCAAAACGACAGCATCATTTTGCAGCAGCTCAAAAAGGGCTTCTTCAATGTAGCTTTGTCACACTGATTGCCAGCACCGCTGTGTTCTCATCCAAAATCATTTGCGCTCCCTGCTGCTCAGAACCACATGTAAACAGAAAAAGTTATCGGCCATTGTGTCATCACGCACTCTCGCTCACATCCTTTTGTGCTTTTGGCTGGCATTGAACCGGCACTCAGCAGGCGACCCTGTCTTCACTTCAAAGTGACGGCTGTCAGCGACGTCTCCGATAAAAGAACCATTTTGCAAGTTCTATGGGGCCAAAAAGGTCAACGCAATCACTTCCCATAGACAGAGTGGGAGCGAGCAACCATGACTATTGATGTTAACGGGCAGGGCTGCAGGGTAAGTGGTTTGCCCCTAACACTTGGAGCAAAATATAAGGCTGCGTGGTGAAAGATTTTCTGTAGTTACAAGAGAAATGGTGATAGCGTGTTTCAAAATGCGAATCAACACAATCAATAGTGTGAAGCCCACAGGGGCCACTGGATACGATCTAGAGCATGTGACCCTCAGGAAGAGTCACATCTTCAAGGGATGAACTATGTCAGCTTTACTCTATCTCTTCAAAAAAGACTTTGACACTAAATGCTTTGCTGCTAGCAGCGGCTCATGTGGCTCAATGATATATGATAGCAGTTCTAAGAAACACAACACGTCACTTCAAATCTGAACATCTATAATCCTTTCTGAGGGATTATTTTCCAAGATGACTGAGAATGCAT
Organism: Epinephelus awoara; assembly: GCA_035609425.1. Taxonomy (NCBI): domain Eukaryota; kingdom Metazoa; phylum Chordata; class Actinopteri; order Perciformes; family Serranidae; genus Epinephelus; species Epinephelus awoara. Next base: position 18,549,029 of record CM069316.1, on the reverse strand, counting down.
TTATAATTACAGCAATAGCCTGAGGTCCAAATGAAATCGGAAATGTCAAGCATTTCCTTTAATCCTGACTCAATAGTCCAAAGTCTGCATCTGTTTTTATCAGATCCAGCCTCACACAACCTACATTTGGCCAACCTAGTTTTCATCCTTTTCTTGGCTGTGGCCCAATAACCTGAAGTGTCTTCCCTCTATCTGCTTCCCGTGGTGAGAAACCAAATCACTGTTTGCACATTGGAAGTCTCCTATCTTGATGTGGTTGTTTGTGCTCTGTCTTACTTCCTTCAACAATGATGAACTTTGCTCCAAAACCAATATAGAGTCAATGGAAAAATCAATGTGTATTTCTTAGTTTGCAAAAAGCCCTTTGGACTGGGAGATATCGTATTTTTTTAATGTTAGCAACAGTTCAATGGTCCACATAGTCTGTACGACATCTTCACTAAATCAAGGTTCAAATGGTGTGACTCGTCACACACCAAAAGCCTCAACAGTAGCATCACCTAACAGTGTATTCCATACATCAAAATATGACAAGATTAGTATTGTTAAAGAAGTATTGTACTGCCTGAAGGAAAGTCTTTTAATAAAATTAGGTTGCCCATGTAGTAAAGACGTAAATGTATTTAAAAATTGGTGCTACATGACCAGATAAAACAGAGCAAAAGCGATATGGCATTTGCTTTTGCTCAAGAGGTAGAAAACCCACAACCACCGGATTGCTCTGAAACCTTTGCTTTGGTAGGTGACATAATACATGCGGATTTGACACCGGAAACAATATGTCAGCTGGATGCTAACAAACAATCTCAAATGACAGTAATATATGTATATAAATATGGCAAGCTCAAATATGTTTCTGAAGACATTTTTGGCATGAAACAAGCAATACAGTAGAAGAATCTTGTGTCAAAGTTGATCAGCACTACCTAATTTTACAGTTTAATCAGAGTTTGAGCTCTTGATCCGCCTTCATACTCTTTGTGTCCATGGTGGAGGGCAGATGAAAAAGGCAAAGTACAATCTATGAGTTTGAACAACAACCCTGAAGCCAGCAAAAATCCGACAGATGATAGGTAACGCATCATTTGGCAAACTGGACCGAGATAAGCAGGGAGATCCGGCTGCTGGTAAGATGGAGGGAACTTTACCACAGCTCATTACACACACTGCCCACACTGTTAAGATACAAAGCTGGTTGAAAATCTGCAAAGTATCCCTTTGAGTCTAGGCTTTCTTCTTGTGCATCTGAAAGTGGAAGAAGTAGAGCTGCAAGTAGTAATCTATTACTCAATGGAAAGAATACTAATTGGCGACTACTCTGATAATGTAATAGGCCTAATTGTTTTAGTAATTTTTGAAACAAAAAACAAACGCTTGTTTCATGTTTCTTAAATGTGATAATTTGATGCTTTTCTTTGTAACACACGATAAACCGAATAGCTTTGGATTTTTTTTTGACTGTTGGTTGGATAAACGTACCATCTGAAGATGTCACCTTAGGCTCTGGGACATTACGCAGATTATGTTTCACCACCTTTATCGACACAATGATTAATCAAGATAATAATGGGCTGATTAATCAATTGCAAAAACAATCACTTGTTGCAGCCCTAAAAAGACTTGGCCTGAGTATATCCCTTTATAGGTCTGGGTGAGCTGTAGATAATGGGGCTGCACAATTATTCATATTATTATCAAAATACTGGGAATGGCAATATCCTTATGTTAGGACTAGGAGCTGTAGTTTTTTGATAAAGAAAAAAATGTGTCACAACATTCCACAACAAATGAAGCATTGTGGTGATGCAGAGGTTTCTTTTATTTTATTTTTTGCATATCATGCAGCCCTGGTCAATTATATCTCTTTTTGTATCCAGCAGCCACATCTCAGTGCTCATGTTGGTGTAAGATTACAATGCATGCTGATAATTTTATCCATCTTATATACATGTCATTTCTGTGGATCATTCGTTACAAATTTAAGAACTAGGAACAACTTAAAAAATGCCTTGCTCTAGGAAATCTAAAATCCTTCAGTCCCAAACTACTGGCATCACATGAGCGTTAAAAATCCTTGGTGGACACAACCTACATTGAGCGTTGGCTTTCTATTGATAATGGATACCATGCTGGTTTTCACAGAAAGCACAAATGTAGTCTTAGAGGGGGAAAACTGCCATCCAAACAAATTCCTTTGGCAAACAGAGTTATTTAGAATTGCCGCAAAAAGCACAATGTGGAACATGGAAAAGCCACAAATAAGCACAGACAGTCAAACTGAGCTGCAGTTTGTTTACTTCAAGCAAATACTCACAGCCACGGAATTACAAAGAGACACACACCTCGCTCCCACAAAAAGTCCTTAAAAAAAACATTGCTGGTGGTGTACGCATCCTGACCAACTGAGAGACAAACTAGTCCTATTACGTTTTCCTCTAATTCTGGGCAACAGGATGTCAAACGTTTACCTTAAAACTGGTTGTCTGGACCCAGAGCACTGCTGGGTCCCTGGATAGCGTTAACTGCATTCACCTGGCATCACAGGTGCAAAGCCTCCACTGATTAGAAGGACCAGTACTAAAGACTTTGATATTTGATTTTCAAAACCAACTGCCTGGAGTTGGTTCGTGTTCTCAAGGCGTCATGCGATGCAACAGTTTCCATGATTCCAACATGGATTTGTTGTTTAGAACGTAGCACTAATAGGGTAAACAACAGGATGCGTCACCCGGAAGCATTGATAGTGAGTTCTCTGCGTCCTTTCAGATTTAAATGTATCAGGGACACAGGATGTGTACCTAACAGCGAAACAGAAGGAACAGGATGCTACTTGTGTAGTCTCTTCTCACTGGGAGCCTCGCTCCAGTTTTAAACTGTCAGTATGTGCCTGCCAACACATACTGACAACCGTGCTGCCAAATGGCCCTGTTCAAAATGAGACAAAGACCAGGTTTTCCACTGGAAGGGAGAATAGCGACCTCTTGAACACAATGACAAGCATATGATTGCCTCATGCTCTGTGTGGGAGGCCTCCATTCACTCTGCGGTAATTAAGCTTCTGAATGAGAGTTTAGATTGGTTCCACTGGTGAGTAAACTCTCACCTGTGGTTTCCTGAGGCAGTGCTTAATGATAGATATATGATTCAAAATCGCTCTACTGTGCACAGCGTCGACTTTGTCCTGTACTCACATCAAATCAACATCAAACAACAGCACACAATCAATGAGGAAAAACACCCAGGAGATGTGCTTTAGCATCTCTTATGTAATGGTTATTTTAACTCGTATTCGGCATGACAAGAAATACCTAAAGCTGCAGGACTACTTGTGGTTTGAAGCTGATACGATGACACATTTTTTGAGTGAATCCATTAAGATCACAGCAGTCGCGTGTCCCAGCCTTCAGGCCTGCACAAATATGACCTCATTTTCAAATTTGGCCTCTTTTCATTTCCAAACCATGCTTTACTGAAATCAGTCAGGAACCACTTGTATAGACATGGACTTGGAAGTATTTTGGATATATGATGAGATCAATTAGTTTTAACTTAATATAGGGCAATAATATAACTTGAAATTCATTCAGACAGTCACACACATGCAGGACGAAGCCAGCCCCTACTATAAATAAGCACCACTCTCTCAATTTATCATTTACACCCCAACTAATATGTTGTGGCAACACTGGATACAGGAAAGCCATGGTTTTTTTATCCTTCCCATCGCTGCACAGCGGAAAAAAAGATAGACAGAAGAGGAGGAGGGAGAATCTGAGAGTTATTACTGTCAACAGCTACGATGTTTGCTGACAGTGCTGGGGTGCATGGCAAGACACAGAGAGAGGGAGCAAGTCAGAGACAGATATGCCATGCAGTCTGAGAGACAATGGGGGAAAACTGTTTCAATACTACTCAAAAAACAGTCCCCTCTTATCTTTCTCAGGTCATTTGTCTGGGACTGCAGGCTTGTTTTTGAGCAAGTGGTATTTCAACAGCACCTAAAAAATTGTTCACAGTGGCAGACTGTCCAGCAAGGAGCAATTTTACTCAGGATACAAGTATGTCAGCTGACATTCTCTTCCACTCTGACTTCAGTCTGAGAACAACACAGCAGAGTATGGAGAAGTGTTAACAATAAAACGCTGGTGTCCGTATTCTTACCACAAGGCATTGTTTGAAATTTTTCTATATTGGACTGATATGATACCTGAGTTTCGGTACCGATAGAAAATATTATGCAAAAGTCTATGACGCCTTATTTTCAGGGAACATACATGTATTCAGGTGTGCTCTCTCTGCCTTAGGTTTTCCACGTAGACACATGGAGGAGGCCTCTTGCGTAAGCTAAGGAAAAGGCAGAGGCCCCAGAACAGAGCCAAATATAATACTGCCAATGGAAATAAAGTTTTATTTGACTAAAGTGTTCCTTACTAAACTAAGGTTTGATACCCAGCCCTACACTAACAGACATATTATGATAACACACACAAACATACACACAAAATGAATTACAGCCCTGTTCACAGTTACCTCAGAAATAATAACAGGAAAGCATCAGTGCCAGTGTGCTAACTCAACACACATGGAATTTTTTTCCATAGTTATTTGAGGCCCTGCAAACAAATTTTCTCAAAATGCCAAGACATGTTCTAAACATGTCGCTTACTTCAAATATACGAAGTATTGATTTTGTGTGTACATGTGTGTTTCAGTGTAAAAGAAAAAAACAGGCAACAGCCTGTGTCCCGGCCGATCAATGACATAATGGATTATTTGGACTTGAGGCCATTCACAGCAGAGTCCCACTGTGAGTGCATCAGGGAGTAATTTATTCCTCTGTGACTGTGCCACTGTGGGTGAGGAATGGCTTGTGTGTACGATCATTCGTATATGTGCACCTATACAGTTTGTGTGAGGACACTTTTAGGAATGTGTAATGTTGGTAGCGCATTGATTCCAGCTGACACCTCGGGCTCTCCCATCGATCAGCGAAATGTCTCCAGCTCACTGCCGAGTCTGAGCCAAGCTCTTACTTCATATCCCCATAGCATCGGAGCATTATCTGAATTAGCTGGAGATGCACGCTTAAGAAGATCTATCAATACTTCTGCAGCAGCCCTGTCACCACTGACTACAACAATTATATGAAGAGAGTTACTTCAAATGAGAGTCTCTTAACCTCTTCTTACTTTTTTCATTTTCCCCTCTCTCTCTTTCTCACACTGGAAAAATCTCCACTTTTAACAAGCCATTCAGTGTCTTAAAAAGGCTTAATAAGTATGAATATCGAATCAAAAGTGAAAGCAAAAGATAATTATACCACTTGTTGGCAAATTGCCTGTTTAAACTGTTTCCCGAAACAGGTGTCAACACCTATAACCAGAATGTATACTCTGTGGATCGAGAATGCAGATTTGCATTGGAAACAAGCCAAATTACGCTACTCCTGACCTGTTAAGATGGAAACTTCCTTCTTGCTGTCATTCAAGATCAGTTCTGAATGACAGTGACAATTGTTGCAGCCACATTGGCAACATTATAATCTAATTGTTCATTCATATTGCTCTCACTTAAACCATTGTCTCCTCCATGAAATTCTCACTCTAACACCCCCCCTACACACACAGAGGGGAACTTTAAAAAAGTAGTAACCATGGTGATACTGTACACTGCCCTTTGCGTCCAACTGACACATGCGCACGCACACACGACGTATATGCTGTAAGCACAAACAAAGATGTATGCGCACGCACACACACCTGTCCTTAACTATGGCATCCTGGCTTCACCTCAGGTTGGAGGTGGCAGGAGAGCCACCAAAACACATTCCCCCCCTGGGGGCTTGGGAGCTGGGTGACTCAGACATTAGCAAACTCTGCACAGCATGTTCATACATTCTGTTGGGAGATGACATTGGCTCACTGTTACTAAGGAGATGGTACTAAAACCTTCTGGAAATACAGTAACTACAGTATCTAAGAGACCTGAGCAGGGCAGGAAACTAGGAGCGCAGCAGTAACACCACATAAAGTTTGATATTTGAATAATGTCAGCATCGGGGCAATCAATGTCGTCTACAAAACAGAGCCAAAATATGTAAATTTAACTAAAATTAGAACACTGACATTTGATTTATGCCCTAATTTTACAGCTCTTTTATTGAACAAACTGCGGATAGATTTATGCAACACATGTAAAGAATTTTTCACACTTTTATAACTGCCTCAACATCCTGTTAATTTTACTGACAACACAAAGCTAAATTGTCTCCAAACATCATCACAATCCAACCACCACAACAATGAAAGAGAGCACTGTCAGAATGAGCACAGCCACAACGTCAGCATGCAAAGACATTTTTGGTTTCATTGCAATTAATTGGAGTACCTGTCTGTCTGGGAAGGAACGTGTTTTTCTAGATCCACTGAAAAGTTTTACAAGAACAGCTGACTGACTGCTGGGAAGACACATTTGCGTATGATCAGATATACACTGTGCACTGCACAGTCTTGCTGTGAAAGTTCACTAATCACAAAGAGAAACCACCATGCATTGCGACTGTTTTCCCCTATAATAAGCATGCAATGACAGCAGATGCAGCATGACCGATGTCATCTGATTGAGATGACACATTTAATTGGATTCCCTTACAGGGGGGCTCCTCGGAAAACATGGCTGACCTACGAAGCTCACCGCCTGTAGCCTACTGTGGGTCACCAGTCAGGCAGAAACAAACCACATTCTCTTCATATCTCACCCTGCTTGTGTGCATGGAGGAAAACCCTCCCTGACTCACACACAAAGACCTCTTTCAAACAGGGGCTACATACACACCAGCCATATCCCCTGCTTTCGCGGTCACTACACACACAACATACCTGCAGTTAATGATTTATTTTAACACCTTTTCACACGCCAAGGTGATGCCTCACTCTTGACATGTGACCAAGCAGCAACACAAAGACTGTCAGCTGTCAAATGGCGCAATAACACTGACACAGATATGGTAGGAAATGCCTAAATAATGAGTAATACGTTTTACTACACACACAATGGCGGCAGTCCAACTCAAAGATTTACAGTGTTTTTAACATAACAAATACTTTATATCTTATTATTATGTTCCAATTTCTTATTGTAACACTATATTAATCGTGTATATGGTCTTTAAGTGTTTGAAATTGCCATAAAACATATTTTTATCGCAGTGTCACTGTAAACATGTACCTGTTTATGTTAATGATAAATTACAGTAACATACATAAAAGTGAGTTTGAGCGTATCTTACTGGGGTTTCAACGCTGTAGTTTTAATATATTAGTCACGTATTACATATACTTTTGCTATAATAGTCGTGTACATATGTTAATACTATGAAACAGCTCCTTTAAAGTGGAGTTAAAGTGACCAACCGACATTAACGTTCACTAATTAAGCTAGCGCTGCTAACAGTGTGTACAGTAACTGACAGTTTTACGTTAACTCGCTGTAAATGGCGTAAAAGTGACACATTTCACGTTATTCTTGTCGTTAAAAAAGACGCTAAACTGACACTGAGCGCAAACTTGGACGGAGTTGGAGTACAGGTGACTTTCAGCTGCGTCCACAGCTCGGTGTTTTTCCGTGAGAGTGAAACCAGGTTAAAGCAGCAGACACATTCCCTTACCTGCAGGACACTGTGATTTCAACTTTGGTGGCAGGAATAGACGCGTTGAGCGGGTCGAAGTCGCCTATCGACGCCATGTTTAGGAAAGTGTTGGTCATCCTGTCAAAAAACAATGTTTTGCTTTTCCTGTTCTCCCCGTTTTCCGTGTGGTCCGGCCCCCTTTTATATAGCGAGCGGCGTAGCAGGACAGAGGGAGCTGTGTGCTGTGCGCCTCCTCGGCGAGAAGTGGAGCAAAGGTGCCAGGGAGAGGAGGAGAGAGGCTGCGAGATGTGATGTCACTCCTCCTCTGTGTGTGTGTGTGTGTGTGTGTTTTCCTCTTTCTTTATGCCCCTCTGCCATCTCCTTCCCCCTCTTTCTGTCTGCCTATTTGTCACTCTTTCAGCTCAGTTTAGCTGACTTCTGCTCAGCTCATTTAAAGCGCAGTGCTTCAGATTTACTGGCATGGATGTAATGACAATGATACAATCATGGAGAAAATAGGAGAGATCTGTCATGAAAAGTCTTTCCTGTGTGTGTGTGTGTGTGTGTGTGTGTGTGTGTGCCCTCAATGCTCTCATTCACATCACTTCAATTCAGTTTATTTCAGTTCACTTCAGTGTGGGTTGTTGGCATGAAACTCCCCTCATTCCTTCTTTCTTGGCCACATTAGCTTTATAGGGGGCCCGGGGCAAAATACACACAGTTGGGGCCCCCTGATTATGTCATCAGGCCTTTTTCAGCGTTACTTATTTATATCAGAAAAGCTGTGTTACAAATAGTAGATGTAGAGTTAGAAAGAGGTTGTTACCAGGCAGGAAAAGAGTATGGCAGGTTTTTTTTTATAGTGTTATTAGGTTAATTTTGTCTACTCAAAATAGTTCAAGTGTAGAAAGTTTCTTTTAACCAGACAATGAGTTTTTAAGGAGATGTAGTTTACCTCGACATGTTTCGACTGTCACTTCAGTCTTCTTCAGAAGCGACATCTGACGTGCGTCATGACGTGTCTTTATCAGCTGGTAGTGTCCCGGAGGCATGACAGGGGGTGGTATAGGGCTGTCCAAACGTGATTTTTGGCTCACGCAGAGGTGGAGGGAGTACAGATCTTTCAGTAAAAGTAGTAATAACTTTGCGTGGTCGACTGTTGACGAAAGCCGATGTTGAAGTGCCAAAAACTGCAGTTCCTTGAACGGCCACTTGAGGCTGGCTCCCTCCATGTTAAGATGCCCAACTTCACAGCAGAAATAAATGTGTTTACAGCCTGGTACAAAAACAGCTTTGGTCTCTATCGCTGTTTCACCCATTCATATCAACTGTACTGGGAGTGATTTTTTTACATAACCTATTTGTTGATGAAGGCTTAAAGATATACTTTGCAGCGCTCCACAGCGCTCAGGTGAGGTAGGGGCATTCAAGAGACTGCCGAAGAAATGTTAAAACAGCAAGGCAAGATGATGAACAAGGGTGAATCTGGGTGTTTCTTTTACTTTCACTTCACTGGTGACTGTTACAAACAGTAACTGCGTACCTGTAAAGGTATGCATAATCAAGGGCGGGGTCGCTTTATGTGACAGGCTGTCTGCCAGACGACACTACAGCCTGTAAGTCAGATTCACCCTTCGCTCCCCGACAGCTCCACACTTTGGTACAAATATGGTCACTTTGGCTCCAAAAAAGCATACCAGTCCAGTAGAGTACACCTAGTGCAGCACATTCAGTCCCTCTGTCGCACACTTTTTAAGATTATTACTATTCATAATTATTATTAGTGCTTGTATAGAAACACTAATAAGTCTCTTCTCTTTGGCTCTCCACGCTATGAGGATAAGCATCTGATTTAATTAACTGGAAGGGAGACCCTCCGCTGGCGGAGAATAGAATGACAGCATGATGAATGGAAAAGGATAAGGAGAGTCACATTATGAGGACACTGTGTGTTTGAGCCCGTGTGTTTCCACGAGAGACTTAACAGTATGTGTCGCTCTAGGTGTGTGTGTTTGTACAGAGTTTGTCAGAAACAGAACACACTCCTCCTGATTTCACTGTATGTGTCCTGCCCTAATGAGTACAGACTTTCATTTTTTATGTTCTAAAAATAAAAGTGGAGAGAGGTTTCTTGTTAGAATATTGGCTCTTTAAAATTAAGTTGTACAATCAAAGGTACAGCTGTCGTCTTACATTACAGGTGCAAATACATGCCACGCCACCACATCACAAGCATCCCAAACTGTTACTAGATTTGCTTATATTGCTACAAAAGTGTGTGTGTGTAAGCATTTTGTTTAGATCATAGAGTCATAGGATCTTATAATGACGCACCTCAGTATTACTCAGTGTGTTTACTGGCTAGCCACAGCTCTAAATATAACTGTCTTACACACACAAGCACACCCAGACACACACTCTCAAAAACAATTGGGGCACCTCTGGGCCAACACCATGCCACCGCCCCGTGTGTACATGGGTGGGTGGGGTGGATGGACATGCGCTGAAATACACACACACACATACACACAGCATCCATTGTGCGAGCAAGCATCACATCATCGTCTCATGACTGTAGCACCACCAACCAGGAAATGTCAGATTTAAAGAGGTTAATAATCCATATTTTATGAGCTTCCCTTTTAAACAGAAACAAATGTTTACACATTAATAAAGTGTGTCTTTTAATTTAAGCCATTAACAATGGTTTTGCGATATTTAAAATGATAAATTATTCAGCATTAAATAGAAGTATATAAAACCAAGTCCCTGCTGTAAGAATGTTTATAACCCATGAATCATAATTCAGCCATTAAATCCGTGAACATGCATAAAACATGAAGCCAATTGTTACCAATAAATTACTGCATAATTATTACACACAACCACACTTACTATTATGGTCAGTTTTTCTTATGCATCTACATAAAAACACCCACCTGTAAAGAGTACATTCACCAGTAATGTTTCTTCATAATGTATTTCTGTTGTTGGAACAATGTGTTTTTCTTTCTCTCTCATGTATATTTTATATTTTACTTGAAATATTAAAGAAATTATGATTATGAAAGAGAAAAATATTCCCACTTAGACATTGCCAGAACATTTTTATGCATAAATAAGACCTCGATTTACATTTACGTTGTGATGAATATTTATGAATGTCATTCAACTCAATTGAGATAGTGGGATATTGCATTTACCTCTCTACATCTCACACTCTCATAAAGAAGAAAATATATCCAGGATACAGTGCAGGCATAATTACATGATGTGTCTCAAAACATACGTTTTAGCTGAGAAAAAAAAAAAAACTCATCACAGCATCCATTTGGAAGCTATTCTGGAACTTTCTGTCAAGTAACATGATTTAACTAACATCTCATTAGCTAAATGCTAATGTCAGAATGCTAACTTGTAAAAAAAAAAAAAAAAAAAAAATTGTGCAGGTGATGTTCATCATGATCACCATTTTAGTTTAGTGTGTTGGCATGCTAATGTTTGCTGATAAGAACAAAATAATCAGCTGAGGCTAATTGGGCGGCACGCAGCTGTGGTGGTTAGCACTGTCCTCTCACAGCAAGAGGGTTCCTTGTTCAATCCCAGAAGGGATTGAGGTCGAGAAATATTCTGAGTTTATTAACCCACAGTCAGTTTTGCCTGGTTGTCTGTTGATGAACTGCAGGGCAATGCATGCACATGTGCATGTACTAAGGGTGGCATTTGACTGCGGAGGCGCTGTTGTGTTTTCAGCTGCCTTACTCTGCCTCTTATTGGCCTACCCTGACATTCTCACCCCAACCCTAACCAATCTCTCTCCTCTTGCCGAACGTAACCAACCCAGTCAACGAAAGCAACAAGCACTAGCCAATCCGAGGGACAGGACAGTAGGGCGGATCATGCATTTGCCATCCTAGGAAAAGAAAATTTGCTTCCTAGACCTAAAACTAAATGGTGGATTGCCCCCTCTGGGTTGGGTAAGAGTTATTGCCCCAAGCAAAGGAGTTCAACTACCTTGGGCTCTTGTTCACAAGTGAGGGAAAAAGGAGCAGATCAATGATCATGAGCTCTGGGTAGTGACTGAAAGAATGAGCCAGCTGATAAGCATCCTAAATGAATTTCCTCAGTAGGGTGCCTGAGCTCAGCCTTGCAGCCTTACAGATGGGGTGGGGAGCTCAGACATCTGGAGGGAGCTCAGAGAAGAGATGCTGCTCCTTTGTGTCGCAAGGGGCCAATTGAGGCGGTTCAGGCATCTGATTAGGATGCCTCCCGTTTGAGTTTTTCCCGGCACAGCCAACTGGTAGGAGTCCCTGGGGTAGACCCAGAACAACCGGGTGTGATTATATATTTAGAGGGATTCGGAAAGCGTTGCTGGGGAGAGGGACATCAGGAGTACTTTGCTCAGTTCCTGTCCCTGGATGGATGGACCAATCTTCTAGATTGGTCTGTCTAGCTTAGAAGAACTGAGCAAGGGCTGACCCGATACAGTAAATGTGACATAACAAAAAACAAAAGCAAAAATGTCTTTCTGTCTTTCTCAATAGATGTTAGAATACCCCCTCCGAATTACCTAGTCCTGCCCTGTTGTGCTGTGATTGGCTAGTACTAACCCTAACCAGGACCTCTTTACCTTTACTTTTACCTCCTTCTCTTTCAACATACCCATCAAGGCAAAAACTAAGTAAAACACTCCATTCGGTGGGTGTATATTGTCTTTCCCTCTCAGCTCAGCCATGCCTAAATTCCCTGTTGCTCTGGTTTTGAATTCAAACTTACGAACTCTAATGTTCTCATTTAATCGCCACTACACAGGGTTCAACTGGAGAGCTCTCCTGATTCAATAACCACTTGGCATACCATTGATACTGACCTGCACTTACATGGAGAGATCTACAGCAGATAATTCAATGCAGAGAGCTCCCGTCTGTCAAATGTACACAAAAGCACACACTTGACCCTCTCACTCATGCTGTCACTACAAGCTATATATCCCTCATTGTCATTTTACACCTGTTCACAATCACACTCCCGCTTGGTATTCATTTCCACCTCCACCTCTTCATGCTGCTCAATTTGTTGGGATGTAAAAACAGTAAATTAAATTTCTTCAAAGGCACTGCCCTCTAATTTCATGCTAAAGCGCTTTTACCGGCGTATTAAAGAAATGTTGTTCTATCCCAATCTGTTTTGCTTGATAACTGAGATCTGCCGAGAGGGGACAAGGTTGATTTCTGTAGCCGCATTAAGAGAGCAAGCACTATCATGGCTCATCAGTTCTGGTCATAAAGCAGCAGCGCTGGTATTTTTAGCCGGAGGATTCATTCTGTAGACGCTCACAGATAGGAGCCAGGGTGGTGAATATTGACCCTGTCCTCCTGAGCCTCATTGCCGCTCAGAAAAACGTCTTTAACTACCACTCCTGGTCGTTCCTGCCTGCCCCCCCCCCCCCCCCCCCCCCCCCCCCCCAAAACCTTCACTGTTTCCTCTTCCTTTGTTTGTGTTTGTCAGCCACGTCTTTTCCCACCAGTTCTGTCTTTGAGTTTGTTTCCATATTGCTCTCAAAGAAATGCAAATTAGGTGTGTTTTTTCATACCGCTGGATGTCAGAAAACAAAATATTCTTGCTCCTAATGATGCCTGTATTTCTTTCATGATTCCATCAAACGTTAAAAACAATAAAATGCACCGTAAAAGTCTCTAATGGCCAAACAGTACTGGGAACACAAAACAGAAAATATGGTCCAAAGCATAGGGTATATCATTATATTTGACAAATGCCTTTATTTTTTTTAGTGCAATAAAAGGAGCCTGGCACACACACACACACACACACACATGCACACAGGGCTAAATTTCATCCCAGGCCATTCCACATAGATTTGAGCCTGTATTGATTCGAATCCCTCAGTACATAAGAAGCACCTGCAGCTGTGCAAATCACATTATTCAGACGGATTTATCTGTGAAACAAGAGCATCCGGTGTAAGCCCACACACAGCACCAATCAATGTGTTCACTGAACAGATTAGAAGAGGATACATTATCCAAACTCATCATAGATTACGCTACAATTAAAGTGAAAGTGGAAAGTGGAACTCTCTGCCCACATGCTCTGTCTGAGAAGTCGTTATTGATTTCTGGTGGAACCTGATCATCTGGCTTAATGTGCAAGGGTTATCACATGATTCGTGTATACTGTAGTCATCCTCAAGGAACTGGTCGGGCAGAGACTTGGTGTACTAGTATGAAAGCTAATTAAGAAAGGCATGCAGGTGTTTTCCAAGAACTTGTCATTTCCTTTATGGTAAACATGAGCAAAGAGATGACTAAATCATCCGTCATCTGTAAAAACAAATGACAGATGACTTACATTAAAGTGAAAGCAATTGCACCTGGACACAAATAGTGCTGGCACATAAATGCCCATAAAGAGAAAACATACCTCAAAGCCTGTTGCACACTGTTTCATACCGAAACATGTTGTTCGACACGTAAACTGTAGCAAAACGGTGCACACCATTTTGACATTGAATGCGCCTAGTGAGTGGCACACGGAGAAGGAACTTGGATACGCTGGCTTCATCAGAACTTCTAAAATATTAGTTGTTGCCCCCAAAGGCTCCCCTCATCAGCACACTGGTGGCCGATGAGTTGAGAGATTGCTCTCAACAAGAAAGCAAATTACCCAAAATGTCACTATTCTACAGCTACAACTATTTTTCTGACAACTATTCATGTCAGGTTAAAGGTTAGATGAACATCACGGTTATAGTCACATGTGAACTTTTACACTTTTGTGATACTAGTTGAAACTCTGCTGAACATCCATCGGCCACCTTGTAGTTGAATATCAATGCTCTAAAATGCTATCGTACAACAAACCAACAATGTTAGTTAGCTGCCTGTTACATTATGCAGCTAATAGGATCCAATATTATATGTACTGACTTGTGTGTGTGTCATGTGTGTGTATACAGTAAGGACAAGGGGTGGCTGTGGCTCAGGTGGTGTCAGAGTAGAGCGGGTCGTCCACTAATTGGATGATTGGCGGTCGGATTCCCGGCTCCTCCAGTGCGTGTGGCGAACTATCTTTGGGCAAGATACTGAACCCCAAATTGCTCCCGATGTCTGTTCCACTGGTGTGTGAGTGTGTGTGAATGTTCACTGGGTAGCAGGTGGTGCCTTGTATGGTAGCCTCGGCCACCAGTGTGTGAGAAGGTGAATGTGTCGTAGTGTAAAAGCGCCTTGAGTGATCGGACGACTTGAAAGGAGCTACACAAGTGCAGTCCATTTACCATTTTGCACAACAAGGTTGCGAGCAAATTTCCAAGTTGGCAGTGTTGTGACATTAACGCAAATCAATCACACTTCTCAACATAAGAACCAATCAGTTCCCCTGTCAGAAATCAGGTTGAGAGATGCATCGTGGGGGTGTGTTATGTCATCCGAGAGCACTTATTAAAAAAGTAAAAGTACAATAGAGCAAAGTAGAAGCCCGACACATGACACATAAGGCAGTGTGACTCAGCTGTGAGTCAATGCTCCGCTCCTGCGAGGCCAATTAACACTCTGCTGCTCTCTGTGCAGCCAAATATTAAATATTGATCCCTCCATCACTGTACTGTTCACATTAATGTGTGTCTTCAGGGGGAGTTTCTTACCCCTTTTCACCTCTCTCTGTCTGTCTGTGTCGACGGCGCTGGAGTAAATCACAGGACACACTATTACTGCCTGCAGTTATAATTAAAGGGGGAATGAAACAAGCTGCAGATAAATGATGACTTAGTGAAGGCAGAGAGAGCCCAGAGATTATGTGAGCAACAGTACTCCCTTATTCCCCTCTTATAAGACAAGCATTTGGGGGACACTTGAAGGTAACCACTGAGCTCCAAACACAAATAATACAAATTAAAAAAAACAGAAAATGTAAAACAGATTGCCTGCAGCTGTTTTCACTAACCATCTCATATGATCACAGTGCCTCATTTGAATTTTCGCCAAGGAAACACAGAGCTCGCACAAGTTGCCAGAATATCAAATCCAGTATGATTACTAATCCAGCACGCCATGTCATTATGCAGCACTACCACCATGTGGTCATAACACATTAATACACGGTTTTAAAACTGAAAAATAAATCAATAAATAAAGACACGACTACGGTAGAGCCATTTTTTTTTTATATTTTAAAATTTATTTTCACACTGCACCTGACATTTCAGTCAGTTGAAATTGTGCACGAGAGAATCAGCAGGAAGAAAACAACAGTCGTATTTACATGAGCAGATTTACAGATTACAATTGGAAGGACAATTCAGATTTTAAGCAGCCTTTCTGATATCAAATTCATTATGAATTAGGAATACGTACAGCTCATATTGTTGCTTTTTTTGGGATTTTTTTCTCTCCACAATTTAAGTGCAAGTCAATGGGACTGAAAACCAGTTTCTCTAACTCATCTATTTCCCTCCCAGGTATTAACCTGTGTTACAAGACAATTGGAAAACAGATTAAAAAAAAAAAGAATTTTCAGTGCAATTATTTTAGTCCCATTGACTTTATCTTTGCTAACATACCGCCAATATCCTTATTGTCCTTAAAGCGTTTTCCCATTAATTTAAGGGACACTCTTGACAATTTCATGAGGGATACTCAGCATTTATCATGTAGTGATTCTACAGTTACTGTCTGTTTAGGATTTATTACAGGCACTGATAATCCACCTCTGATTATGTGGAAACCATCCCATTTATTCAACTCAGTCCATCGTATATGACGCTGAGATATCAGAGGCATTAAATGAAAATAAGTTCAAATCTCTGATTGATATGGAGGACACAACAGCAAAGTCAAAAAAATAAATCAATGAAATAATAAATAAATAGTAGCATTTTAGACTCACATTTAAAGATTGAATCACGTTTGATATGGTTACTTGCAGCACACGTGCAGTTTACAGACACTAAGACAGCAGGGGTGAACAGTACTGTACAGGAATGAGAACTCATCGCTTCGTCTGGATTGAAAAACACACACATACACACACGTCTTTCAGGAATAAACGCTTTCATGAAATACACGTCGTATCCTGTGACTTCAGAATTACAAGGTGCTTGATTCCATCAGACTCGAAACAGCCTCTCATTAAAGTATCTTTTCATCAAACTGCTTTAAGACTAACATTAAAAAAAAAATCGGTTTTCTAAAAGCACTTGCTGCCAGAGCTGTGCCTCAGCGCGCAGAGTTAAAGGTTAGAGAAAGTAAATACTCAGTGGGTAACCTTTTCATCTGAAGAATCAAAATCCTGAAATTGAGAAAATGTTTCCTTGCCAGAGGGGAGCGTGCTGACAGGGAAGTGAAACCATTCAGCAGAGGAAAGTAAAACGCCACCTGAGGCTATGAATGCTTAAAGGAAACTTTCTGTGTGTCAACCAGAGAATACTAAACCAGAAACCCAGCTGTTATTTATGAACATATCACTGACTGAAATATTGAACCTGCTGTGGCTTGGGAAACACCGAGACACCTGTATTATTTCAATCTGGATGTAGCAGCTACTCTGGGGTTTTGAGATTTAGAGATAAAAACAAGTTTAACTGTAGGGTAACTGTACTGCCCTATAAAGCCAAATGCAGTACACGACATGGGTCAAAATTGAGTTAAGAATACAGTTTCACTCTCTGACATCTGCTTTACCTGCTAAAATATCAGTATGCCACAGAACTTACAAAAAAACAACATATCAAATCTGAAAAAAGAAGGTTAAAAACAACTGGCTAAACACTAGTAAAGGCTAGCTGGCGAAAGCTAATTTAGCCACTTTTTCCTCTGTGTTTTCTGCCATTAAAACCTATGCTTTTAATATCTAAAATCTTAGCAATTGACTTTTTACCATAAATTTACCATTAGTTGTTACTATCGACAGCAGTGGCTAACTCTGAAACACCAGTTAAGCTAGTCCCACTAATAGCTAACTAGCTAACTTTAAAAATTATATTTAAATGTATTAAATCATAAATTAATTAATTAGAGTAGTTCATCAGTGCAAATGGGCAAGAAAGATAAATTAAATGATCTGTTTGTAACTGCGGAAGCTGGGACTAACTGTGCTAGCCTACAAAGGTCAAAACGCAGGTCAAAATTGGGAAGGGTAAAGACCACAATTTGCCTTTTAACATCTGTTTTATCAGCTTTAAAATCATTATGCCATTAAATTTTGAAAAAGAAAACATATCAAATTTGAAAAAACATGTAAAAATCAAACTGACGCCATATTAGCTAGTTAAGGCGAGCTAGTAAAAGGAAATTAACCCATTTTTTCTCTGTTACCTATAGTTAAAATCAGTAAAAGAAATCTTAAAATCTTAGCAATTGAGTTTGTAAATAAGTCAGTAGCTAAATCTGACAAAAACACCACTTAAGCTAGTCCTGAAAAAAGATGACTAGCTAGCCTAGCTTAAAGTAACAGAGTGCCCCAGGAATGAGTGAGGAATGAGTTAGCATTTTAGCACTCCGGGTTCCCTCATGTTCGTTTAGATGCCTGACATAAGGTCTGTAGTTAACGTAAGCTTAAGAGATTTTTCCTTTTTTGTTCTGTGACATAAAATACATCAGTAAATACCTCACTTATGAATCTTGAAGCTTTTATGTATCTTGAAAAAAGCGTTTGCTAACAAGTGGCTAAATTAGACTACAGGACGTCAACATGCCAAGCCGCGCAGAACACTGCTAGCCATAACAGTGTTTATAGTTTATGTTTGTAACGTTAAGTCATGCAACTGTAGTGTAGTTCCTTTATAGCCTAACGTTAGCTTTTTACTTCTGACGATTACATTTAGGCTTCAGTAATCATGAAACAGGTGTTCATTTGTTAAAATTATCTCACGCAACAAAATATGTAAGTATCATAGTCTATTTTCGGCAATAATCCATCATCCCACAGGCTTTTCGACAAGGAAACCAGGGTGATGCTGACCTTCGCTTCAGCCTCCAGTAAAACGTCCTCCCTGGGGCACTCTCAATTACTCTCACAATTATTTTCATTGTTTATTAATCTGTCAGTTATTTTCTTGATAAAACATTTAGTTGTTTGGGCTATAAAATGTCAGAAAATGGTGAAAAATCAGTGTTTCCCAAAGCAAAGGTCCTGAAAATCCTTTTGATTTTTTTGTCTTTCAGAAATTGTTGGTAATTAGTTTAAAAGTTGACATCTTCTCAATTAATCAGTTAATGGTGGCAGCTCTAAATCATATATTTAACTGTATTAAATCAAAGCCTATATTGGTTAATTAGTCAAGTTCATTAGTGCAAATAGATGAGAAAGTTAAAGGAAACATTTAGTTTGTAGTTACTGCTTGTCCTTTTTTATTTGTTCCTCTGCTTGACTAAGTAGCATTTAACTTCAAGCTAATTGTCTCCAGCCTCACTGTTTTTGTCGTTACTGCTCGCTGCTTTTGTAAGGCAGAATATAGGAATATTGTTATTATTGTTATATTGTTGTTCAGCCATGATATGCACATTTTTTTGGAGACATAATATCAGTCAGTGGTTGGTTTAATGAACACTGACTTGACACTGACTATAACAGCGGGAAAAGTACAGAACTTTAAAGCGGAAAATGTGTAAGGACCCCGTCAAAGGAGCGCGGTATGTTTTATTTAGAGGATTCTTATGTTCCACTGAGGGTTTGGCAGTAACAGCTGAAGGATAAGACCATATGCAGTTTCAGTAGTTATTTGGTCCTTGCTTACAGAAAACACACACGCACACACCCAAAATGGCCTGGAGAGCAATGACACAACACATCACACGTCATGAACACACAGGATAGACTCACAGTTATTGCTGGTTAGCAGGAGATGTCTTGTCTTGGGCCACTTTGAGCAAATCATCTCCCCTGAGCCTGTTTTTTGTCTCATCAGCTCCAGCAAAATTCATGAAAAGCATAAAAGGTATCCATGTTGTCTAGTGCTGGAAAGCGGGGAGGAATGTTGAAAGCACAGGAGAGACACAGAAGTCCATGATTTATTTTAATTTTGTTGTTTTCTGTCGCAGTCATGAAAGATGCTGTCCATAGCAGCTGTTCTGTCGTCCTTGGAGCTCTACAGCAGACTGGAGAGGCTCCGCTGTGATTCGCTTTGACCTAAATTATCAGTAAATACACTCATCTTGAAAGACTGAGAGCTGTCGCATCTAATTAGACTTCCCTGAAACTGATCCCTGGGGAGCACCAGTGAAGGATCAGTGTTGTTTAAAGATTCTTTTTCAGCCCATCCAACGCTTGATTAAGTCACGGGCGATGTAGTAGATTCACAAACGATTCGTTTTGATTGGGTAAAGGCCAGAAGACGATCCTCGATTTCAGGTAAGGTGTCAGTGGACTCCTTCCTCCAGAGATCCTTTGGCTTCCCAAATCTTCACTGTGCGGTCACTGAGAAAAAACAAACACACACAACATGATTATCAATCTATTTCAATCCCATCATTGCACACTTGACAGTAATGAGAAAAACATTCATATGAGCATGTTTTGTGACTCACTCTGAGGCAGTGAACAGTTGGCTACTGTTGGTGGCCAGGCCGTTGATCGGACTGTCGTGTCCCCGGACCTCGCCGAGGGGCGCCAGAGAGTCGGCGTGCCAGAGGCGCAGCAGCCCTCCTCGGCATCCGCTGAGCAGCACTTGGGAGCCTGGCACCATGCCCAGAGCGCTAACCCAGTCTGCCTGGGCACTAACGGATTGCTGGAGGAGATGACAGCTAGTTAGCACCGAGTTTATTCTGTATCTCAGATCATACTGTGTTTTTTTTTTAAAAGGGTTAAACTATTATTATTATTATTTTCCATATTTTGTGTCTTAGAGTGAGTGTTAAAATGAAAGATGTTTATATTAAACAATACAACAATAGTAGAAACCTTGAGGATGAACCTTGAAATGAGCTTATCACCATACCTGCAGCAGCTGTTTACTGGCTAAGTCCCACTTTTTGATGTAGTAGTCTCTGGAGCCGCTGAAGAGAACATCTCCGTGCACGGTCAGAGACTCCACGCCATCCTGATGAGCGGGTTCAAACGTGTGGCCAGAGGTGATGCTCCCTTGGGCACCTTCTGCCACCTCAAACATCTGAAAAAACAAATAAATATACCCAAATTGCATCTGATTCTTGTGTAGTTAATTCATGCATGCACGCAAACATGGGGATGACATTAAAGTTTTGAGTGTGTGTCTGTGTCTCTTACTTTTATATGATGGTCTTTGGAGCCAGTGAGGACAAGATCCTGTCCATTTCCTAATTTGTCAACAGTCAGACACATGACAGGTCCCAAATGGCCGGTCAGCTTCCCTGTGGACACAAATCTAAAGAAAAGAATTAAGAAGAGATTAATTCTCTTTTATCTGACTGTGAACAGCCCAGTCGCCAGAAGAAAAAACACAAACACAACTTTTAAAGTGATGTAGTAAACTAGCTGACTTTATTATCAGAAGGTGGACAGGATGGTAGATGGCGTGACACTTTGGCGAGATGCCTGCCAAGCTGCAGACCATTGTTTCAGCACAACAAACAAATACAGTTGTGTTTATGTGAGTCATTGCTGTGTTTATAGCCGCTTTTAACCCACCAAATGTGGGCGTTTTTTAGTGACACATTGCTGGTTTTCAACCAGGGATAGTGCCAGAAGAACGGGTTGTATTTTACTGAGATAATGCTGCATATCCTCTCGGGAGAGTGCCATAAAAAGCAATTGTTTTTTACTGATACACCGCTGTGGATTGTGCCCCTAAACTGGGTATTTCAAGTGAAAACATAATCTTTTCCTGACCATAATCATGTGTTTTTTGTGCCTAAACTTAGCCACATATTAAACACAGACCCTGTGGAAATGTAAAGAAACTTTCTGCTACATAAAAACCTACAAATGTAACGAATCCGTGGTTTCCACAAACATACGATGCCAACATTTACACTGGCGACTGGCTTGCTTTTAAATGTCTTGTGCAACTAAAATAAGTTCGACTTACTTGCGGAGGTCCCACATGCGCACAGCGTTGCCAGCAGCAGCATAAAGGAAGGAGCCAGAAGGGTTGAGAGCGATCTGGTTGATCTGACTCTCTCCTGGTGGGATGGATAAACTCCTGACAGATGAACAGATGTCCCCTGAACCCACTTGGCCTGATGACCTGATGTCCACAAAAAACGACCCTATTAAAGGCATTACACTTGGACAATGTCACGTTGTTAAGGTGTCAGAAAAACAGACAAACTTACGTGAGTGTGCGGATACACTTGGCAGAGTCTCGTATGTCCCACACTTTGATGTAAGCGGTGGAGACGGTGAAGACAAGACTCGACGTGTACCTGAAACACAAACAAAAACAAGAAGAACAGATTAAATAAATAATCAAAAGCTCCCCAAGTACTGCTATTAAATACTACTTGTATTATTGCTGCACACTTGTACCTGACTGAGACAACGCTGCTGGGATGATCTGCCAGAGACATGATCTCCTGACCCGTCACCAAGTTCCAGACTTTACATGTACGGTCTGAAAACACACACAAAATACGTTAGAGAACAAACTAAAAAAAAACAAAAGACAGTAGTATGTTTTCTGAGTTGCAAACAGTTTCATTTCGACCTTTGGATCCTGTGAAGAGCAGATCATCTGTGGCATCCACACAGAGAACAGGTTTAGTATGGCCCTCCGCTACGTAGACACACTGGAGTTTGGCCCCTCGGCTGTTCTTTGGGGCGGTCACAGGGTTGATCACGCCTCTATAATGCACATGACAAGATGAACGTTACATCTATAGATTGGTTCTACTACAGAGGATGGGATACATAAAAAGCGGCCCAGTCGATTCCTATTAAAAAGACTTTAGAGACAAACTAAGAGATAAACAACACAACCTACCTGTGACCTTCAAACACAGGCGACTCCTCCAACCTGAATAAGAAAGCAAAGTAACATGAATTAAAATGTAGCAAGCACATTTCACAAGTCATTTCTTTGACTGTCTTTCATGGGGGTCTTAAAAAGACAGTTCATTTTTCTCTTATCTGTGGTGCTATTTATTAATCTAGACTACACTATCAACCGCATCACTGTGCAGAAGGAAACGTGGATCTACTCATGGACAAGAGGTTAATGCTCGTGACAGTGCAAGATGTAAACATTAATGGCGTCCTCCTCGGCTGAGCTGTAACGTTAGCTAGCTCAGTGGTGCTAACTGATGTAGTAGTAGATGCACTCTTCCTTCTGCACAGTGATACAGTTGGTGGGTGTAGTTCAAAAGAAAGAAAACAGTTCCTATATGAAACTGCTCACATAAAGGTCTGTGGATTATCTCAAGTAACCAGGACATGATTTCTGGAGAGAGACATTGCTGGTGAGTTTTTCAAATGTATTTTTTTGGCACTTTGAGCACCACAAGCCGAGTCCCATCTTGTTTCATTATACTAGAGAGAAGGCAGACATCTCTACGACTGATATCTCCAACACTCGACAACTTTCAAAAAAAAAATCTAGACTGATTAATAGCACTACAGGTAAGAGGACAAATATGTATTTTTGATGTTGGAGGACCGAAAACCGTTTAAAGCACCGTTGTTGATGGCAATTTTCACTTACAGTAATTTGTGGTCACCGCCTTTAGTTTTAGCCTCTGCTGCACTAGGTGGAGGTGTGAGAGTGGCTGCTGCTGGGATGTGTGTCGCCGTGGCTCCTCTGTCTTGCACCTTTCTTCGGCTGAGGGGCGAGCGCTCCAGTGGCCTCCTCTCAGTCCCCGTGGGTGACCTGGATCCAGAGCTGCAGACAGTTAAAGCGACAGGAGTCGTTTTGTGCTTTGGTGCAGTAATAAATAACACTTAAGCAGGGTGGGAGTGTGGACTCAGTGTCCCTGATCGTAGCACTCCTTACTTCATTATTTTACAGTACTTGATGATGATGACCTCGCGATAATGGTCCCCCTCCCACTAAAATAAATGTTCATTTCAGACAAAAAGAAATATCTTCAGAAATGTGTCTACCACTAAGAAATGTTGCCCCCGACACTTACATGCCAGCTGGCCTGGCAGACAGTGCAGATGGGGAAACAGTTTGCTCGCGGTCAGGGGTTTGACCAAACACGTGAGCCTGCATGTCCGCCGGCCCTTCCAGGCGCTCCGAGAGGGGCAGTAGAGGGGCCGGGAAGTCTCCGGTGGGGGATTCACAGAACGGATCCCCACTGCCGGCATACAGCAGCTCCATCTGGGTGGTGGTCCGCCTGCGAGCCTGAGGGAGCAGAATTGTTTGGCTCAATATTCTGCTGACTCACAAGTCAATGGACCACATAGTAATTGTTCCAAGTCCTATAAATAACTACTGTGAATAGAAAAAAGTTGTAAGGCTTATAATAGGATGTCAAATGTCAGAATGTCAAATGGACTCAAATTTGAGTTTGATTCATACTACTACTGGTATATCAAAAAGCCATGCACAGTACAATACCTTGCTTCTAGGTCTGGATTCCCCACATAACTTCATTAGATCTGATGCCAGGGTGCTGAAACAACGTCAGGGATTTTCAATCAGTTACACCCACTATGAGGGCTAGAGTTCTGAGGCATGCATGAAGGGACTATCAAAGTTATTTCAATTCTAATGTCAGTACAAAATTACTTGAGATATTTCAGTCACCTTGGTGGTGAACCTACTGTGTGAGAGAACAACAATACATTTACATGGCTTTAAAACTAAAAACAGTGTGAAATGTACAGGAAAATAAACATATTTTATGAAGCATCAGCTGTAATAAACATGTGCTGCTTCCATCTATACACAGGGAATGACATTTATCATACGAACCATTTAATTACAACACTTGTTTGTTTGTTTTTTAATTGGGGAGGTCTTTGTATTCACCCCCTGGATTCTTTTCTCATTTGTACATAAATTAGTTTTATCATTCAGTGATATTTTAATTGCACAAGTAAAAATACTGAATAGGACAAGCAGTTCAGAGCATAGATGGGTGGTTTTGGGTAACATACTGTATCTGTTTATTATGCTTTGAAGCTAATGCTTTTAGCTATCCACTAACCCTTCTAACAAAGCTAAAATACACAGTGAGCTCTCTAAAGGCCCTGCACACCCATGGTCCACCCACACAGGTGCTCTCAGGACTGAGCCCAGGTCTAATTACCCAGCATTGAGAACACCTGTGTGCTGTGGATGTGTAGCATCAGAAGACTGCTCTCATTTCTACAGTAGGCAGTTTGACTTGTCCGAGCAGACAAAGCACAGGTGTAATTCATGCACAATACCAAGATACTGGAAGTGACAGGCCTAATTAATGTTATCCACTACACCTGAGCTTTTCCCACTGTGACATGAAAAAAAAGACTTAAAAATATGAACTACTGTTGTTTCTGCACATTTAAAGAAACAGCTCAAAGGTAAAAATGTCTGTGGACTTATTAATGTGAAAAAGAGCATACTGTATGTGTATTTACCTGCCCTCTGTGGCTGGACTGGGGGTGGACTCATCACTACTGCTGTCGTCTCCATTCTCTGTAACATAAAACACACACACATTGCACACATAGTAAAAAATATACACTATATTAAAAAAATATAGATTTAATTTGTGAAGCATATGTGTTTCCCTTAAAGGGCATCTTCAGTTTATTCAAATCTGGACCCTATTTTTCCATTCTTTTGCGTCAAAGTGACTAACAGGAACTAAAATTTTTGAGATGCATGTTCACACTGACAATTTACATCCACTAAAAGTGCCACTGACAGGTTCAGCTTATTGTTTTAGGTGTCTGCCAACATTATGGAAACTGTCACAAAAAGGTCTATCTCTTTTATTTAGTTTTTGTTTCTTATTTTAACCAGAAAAACCTTGAGATAAAAAAAAATATTTTTCAAGAGTGTCCTGGCCGAGACAGGCAGCAACATAAGTTACAGACAACACAGAACAAAAATACTGCAGATCTAAAACAAGCCATACAAAACACAAAATAAGATTACTTTCAGTCCTTCTGCAGAAGATTCCACGAATAAGGAACCGCATACATAAATGCTCGCTCGCCAAACTCTGTACGTACTCTCGGTACAGACAATAAAAACATGTTCTGAGAGTGGAGAGCACTCACAT
Source organism: Epinephelus awoara (assembly GCA_035609425.1). NCBI lineage: Eukaryota > Metazoa > Chordata > Actinopteri > Perciformes > Serranidae > Epinephelus > Epinephelus awoara. Next base: position 18,523,262 of record CM069316.1, on the reverse strand, counting down.
TTTCATTTTTTTGCTTAACGTACACACATGTATGCTGGAAGTAGGCCAAGAATAGCTTTGTAAACAAAAGAATGTGAGTGAAAAAGTCTACGAAATTATAAGAATTACCAGCCAACCAGAGCACACTGGATACAGTGATGAGTTAATGGCCTACAGTTGGTAATAAATCTCAATGCACCATGGTACACTGAGTCCAGAGCATGCTTAACCGACAACTACTGACAATCTGAGCCTGTCAGTGGCAAAAACAAGCACTTTCAGTGGACGTAGATCGACGATGCGAACATGCCCTGAGTGTTCACACTGCGGTCTGGCTGCTACTCTCGCTCATAAATGACCTGGCATAAACTCTTATTGTGTAATACTGGACTGTTGTTTCACATGAGTCACTTAGACACAAAAACATGGACAAATGATGTCCAGGTTTAAAAATAATGAGCTTAACCTTTAATGACTCATCTGTTAAGAAGCTGTACTTTCAAGAAATCTTGCAAAAACTAACATCCACTCTGCAGTGATTACAGCCTTGGCAGCTCATAACAAGGTCAAGGGTCACTGGGTTTAGTTTAACATAAAGGGGAGCAACTAGGTGTCATTAGTGTGATGCAACTGGAAGCTGTAGTGTTTGAGTATTTATCCGGTGTAGAGGAAGAATGGAGGAAGCACGTCAGAGATACAAACACAGAAATGACACAGACACGTAAACTGCCGTGTAAACTTTAGCTTTGAGTCCTGCTGCAGCGTGGATTTTTTTTTTCTGCTGTTGAGTTTTAGTGACCTGAGTCAGTGGGGACTTGCTAGCAGGTGGTGGTAACAGGGGAAACGTAACACAAGACATCATGCACGTCATGGCAGAGTTATTTCAACCGGGTTAGTTTTTAAATGGAGGACTAAGGATTGATGCACACTACAAAATTTCTTTATCTGGTTTCACAAATGTTTTTACAAAGTTTTTATAAACAATTTTTTTTTACAAAATCTTTTAGTTTAACTCCATATTTGCCTGGATATTAATGTTTGCTCGGGAAATCTTGTAGTGTGCACGTGTCACGCTCTCTCCAACACAGCCACATTGCTACACAATCCATACTCACCTGGCGACAGGTAACCTAACTCTGAGTTCACATCAACACAACAGAGAAAACAAACAGTAACCAAATCAAAATCAAACCCAAAGATGAGAAAAGGGGCTACTCTTTATTTCACAGGCCTGATTTTTTAGTTCATTTTGAGCATCAATCTTTACGATCTGAGGCCCACAAAATAAAATGTAGCCGTACGGTGAAAGAAAAAGGTGATTGTGATTCGCATGCTCACACAGGAAGTGATTTGTTGGTGTTCCCCACCTTGCAAAGCGCTGCCCAGCAGAGCGTCCAGCTCCGGGTTGATCTCCGCTTTCTCCTTCAGCATGTGGAACAGCAGCTGGTTCTGGGTGGCGCTGTTGATCTCAGTCTGCTTCAGCCTGCCCTCCATCACCTTCAGCTGAGAGTCCTTCTGAGCTGCCTGCAGACCCTGATACAAGATGACACAGCAGATGGTTTGTCACTGGACATGCAGTGGTAAATTCTTTGTACCTGTTTGTGTGTCTCAAACCCACAAACCCAGTGAAGCCTCTGTATCCTTACCTTAAGTGGCCGATTTATAATTACTTCCACCGCTTCATTTGTTCCATCCGCCTAGCTCTTTGCAGCTGCATTTCCTCACTGGACCAATTAGGTTGCATCAAATCTAATCTTGTCTAATCTAATTGAAACTTAATTTAATCAAGTTGTTCCATTTAAAGTCTCATTGAATTCAATCTTATAAAGCAGCCATGGCTACGAAAGCAAGATCGAGATGAACGCACAAATTGTTTCCAAGTTGCCGCAACAACCAGCTTGTCAGGGTTTACTTCTCGGCAAAGAAGATGAGGACAGCAAATGCCGAAGGGTTTCAAAACAGACAATTTGATTAAAATGGACTGATGAATTTGCCTTTATCTTTAATGTTTAGTCATGATATTATTAATGTTTGTTTATCCATTTTGCAAAAGTGGCCCCCGGGCAAAACAAGTCGAGCATCCCTCGATTATCAAGTTACTTTCAGAGACATACAGAGACCTGACTTATCTTTCGCCAGCTCGTGAATGCAAACAAAAACACAGTGATAGCATTAAGGCTGAAATCACATTAAGTCAACAGGGGCAGCAGGTACCTTATTGATGGCCATAGTCATGAAATGATCCAGAAGGAAGCGGGCCTCTGATAAATTACAGGAGCTGACCACTGCGGTGACATCCACAGTGTCTCCTTCCTCCTGTAACAGAATCATAACACATTCAATAAAGTGTTGGGAAATACACTTACTCGCTTTCTTGGCAAGAGCTAGATGAGAAGATTGATACTATTCTTATAGATGTCTGTTAAATACCACCTGCAGCTGGTTAGCTTAGCTTAGCTCAAAGACTGGATAATAACAACACACGATATTATACAACACATACATTTTCAAAATATATTCACCAAAATAACACAGTGTAGCTACTTCAAATTTCAAAATGTTAGCTAAATCAGATATTTCCCATTCATTGTAAACTGCTTAACTTATTCTGACACACACAGGTATTTCTCCATGTATGCAGATACATCTCTAAAGGAGTGTTAGTAAAGTTTAATATATTCTTTCTCGTTTTAAAACTTGAATATTTTAAAGTTAAAGTACAGCCATTAATACCCCATCATATTTTTGTTGTTGCAGCTCCGACTGAAAAATGCTTCCACCAGATTGAAAAACACACATTACATGATGCTTACTGGTGTTTTTTTCGAAATACTAAATATGTGTGTTCTTGTTATCGGTCTTCAAACAGATCATGTCTTTGTCCAGCAGCTTCATCTCAAGCCCTCGTTTGTTTCAAGATCGCTAACGTTACATCCTGACACATAAACAAACAGGGCAGGTTCGACCTGTTATCGCTGACCAGACCTCAATCATAACCAGATCAGTTGTTAATGGCTCCGATTATTGTTCTGGCTGGACTTAATGATGTGCCCCTTCTGTTGGGTTTGCCGCACTAGGACTTGACTGTATGCTGTGATGCTTTGCAGTTTGTCTGTGGCTCTAACATTTGCTAACACTCACTGACACCACATTAAAGGTAACAGTCCAAATTAATATAGAGCAACTCAACAGAGATACTGCTGGCTAATGTTAGTTTAGCAAGTGCAAATGCTGTTGTTTACAGACAGTCAAAGTAACAAGTACCAGTAAGTGATGGAGGTCCAGATTAAAAATAATTTGGCGATCAGCGCCACCTGCTGACAATTACTGGAAACACTATCTAACGTTAACCCTTCTGAATAGTCGTCAAAATCATCAAGTTTAAAGTTTGGCTAGTTACTGAAAACCAAATTCATGTACCCACTAATAGCAGGTAGTGTTAGATTTCTTGGATCCAACAGGGACTTGAGATGCAGCTGCTGGACACAGACAAGATCTGTTCAGAGACTAATAACGAGGCAAATTAAAGCGCATATTTTGCATCAAAAACTTTTGTGTTTTGTAATTTGGCGGAATGATTTTCCAGTCAAAGTTGAAACAATAAAGATATGATGTGTTATAGTGTGATTTACTGTGCCCACCCCATTGCCTCCAATACAACTGACACCAAAGTCTGGCCCCTCGAGCACTGTCACTGATGCCATGACCTTTCCTTCTTTTATATTTTCCTTGGTTTACATAGTGTAGGTAATAGGAGGCTTTTGAATGGGCAACAGCACTACAAATGTCTCCTGGCAACTCATTTACACATAAAGTCTTTACTAGCTAATTCTTTTTCTTCTAATGGTCCAATCCAATTAATTAAATCCATAGAAATACATATTTCTATGTGTAAAACACTACTTCTAAACTAAGAGTAAGTAACACAATCCTAAGTTTGCACTTATTCAAAAGTTACTGTGTCATCCAGGTATTGAACATGTCAACTTACACAGCATTACAACAGTGTTCCCAGTGTTAACACTGTAGCCCTCAGGCTGCTTACAGCTGATAAATAACTGCACAGTTTGGCAGAAGTGACAGCAGTTGCAGGATTTTGTTGTAACTTCTGATTGGATATTATTTAAGCTCAAAAATAATTAATTAAAAACTACTGATGGAGCACCATGAGAGTGTGATGTGAGAGGCCATGCAGAGTGAAATACTCTTCACATAATACTTGTGAAGTTGCATGTATTAACTGCTGTTCAGTGAGCATCATTAGGCTGCTGGACCTAATGGCTGCTGCAGTAATAGGCTGCACTGACCGTGGCTGTTGTTTCACTGAGCCATTGTTTCTGTGACAAATAGGTGCCTGATGCTTATTTGACCAAAATGCTCTGGTGCAAAACTCTGCAACGATTTCCCAGTTATTAACTACAGTCCAGTACGAGCATGTACTAGCTATTGAGGTGGTGATACATAATACTGAGCACTGTTACTAAGACTCTTTCTTTGACCTTGTGTTACCTTCACTTATCAAGCATTACGACTACAAAATATTACGATCCTTTACCTTGGCCTCCTCCATCTGCATGATGTTGGCCTGGCAGTCGGCGATGCTGTCGTTGATATAGTCAATGTTGGCGCCCAGAGACTCCAGCTCCTCATTCAGGGAGGCCAGGGAGCGGTCGGCATCTGCACCCTCCACTGCCATCTTCTCTTTCTTTCTGGACACTCGCTCTCTCCGCTTGGTCAGCTCCTCCCTTTGCTGAATTTGGTGTTGGAGTTGAAGGCGAGGGAGTAAGAGGAGACAGGAAGGGAAGGAACAAAAGAGGAATGAGGATGAGGTTTCACTGGCAAATATCATTTCCTATTTCTCCTACAGGACTGAATAACACACAGTTTCCTCCCTTATTGCTTAATTTTTATTATAATCTGATGACCTGTTACCTTCAACAGCCTGTTCATGTCCGTCTCCATGTTAGAAATGGTCATCCTCTGCATGATGATGTCAGTGACACGTCTCTCCAGTGACTGCCACTTGGCCCTGGCTGTCCTGGTGAGGTAGATACTTCCCATCCGCACCGGGGAACTCCTGAGGAGAAAGATATGGCTCCTTTTAAAACTGTGTAAACACACACTCAGCTGTGTAATGCACATTGTTTAGGTGCCACACCTGGCTCCATTCGCTGGGGATGCTCCAGATGTCTGCATCCTTCCTGGGGTGGCTCTATGAGGCTCCTGCAGAGGGTCGGGTAAGCTCACCTTCCTGCTCACCTTCCCAGAGGCGGGCCTCACCTGCCGCCTCAGAGCCGTCACCTGATGCAGCATTTCATATTGCATATTAGAGTTAAACAAAAGACGATGCAAACCTGTTATAGTATCCATACTCTGTTTATGTGGCTGTGTGTCTCACCTCTTCATTCTTCCTGCGAAGGATCAGCTCCTGTTGTCTTTTCTGGGCCTCCATCTGCCTCAGTTGGTGCTGTAAGAAGAAAGTGAAAGGTTGGTGAGCAGTCATGACAAAAATCAATCTACTATTATATATTTTCCTTAAAAAAAAGCAAGGCTTCATCATATTATTTAAGTGAAAAATTTAGTGACCACTAAACCTACATCAAGTTAAGAGCAGTAACTATGATTAAAAAATAAAATAAAATATATAAGTTTTTTTTGACACACTTGAGTTTAGGTGACTGACTACATCTTCGCTTATGTGTAAAATAAACAGTTATAGTTGATTGTATTTGATAGGGACATTACAGTAGCATTTGAACTGTACATTCATGCACAAGGAGCAAATGTACTGTGTTTAATGTTATAGAAAACACAAATTTTGCCAAACATGTTCATAGGAGGTTTTTCAAAACGTTAAATACATAGAAAATACATCCACAAATCACACACAAATATACACCCACACATAGGCATAGGTGTGAGTAGGTGACAGGTTGGGCATGGGAATAAGCCCCCTTCAATATTTTGAATATATTTAATATATTCTGACATAATTAAAGTCATAAATTGATGCAGAAAAAGCAAAGATTTGTGTATGAAAATTCACCAGAATGCAGGAAAAAATTGTTTGATGCTCAAAATTTTCTTGCAGAAGACGTCACCTGCAGTGTTGAAACGAGACCCAGACCCTTACACCCACAAAACCTACATACACATAAATATATCCACACAAAATACAAAATACAGGTGTGTCTACAGTGGGAACAATGTTCCTCTTTCAGCCATGATTTAATTCCTCTATGAAAAACTTTAATTCAGTTGGTCGACAGTTTCGTAGTTTTGCTCTCCAAATAAAAGTACTCTGATAAATACTGTGTGATTATGATAAATGTTTCCATCCCTCTCACCTCAGCTCTGCGCTGGTCTTTCTTCAGAGAGGCGATCTCCCTGTTCCTCTTGCACTCCGTTGCTCTGCTTCGCTCCTGCTGCTCCTTCATCTGACGCATCAGCGACACCTGGTGGACACACACAAACACAGCAGGACAAAATCAGCACTGCAACGACAGGTGTGAAGCAGGGCTGGGCTATATACATGGATATTATATCAATATTGTGATTTGAGACTAGATATCATCTTAGGTTTTGGATTTTGTAATATATAAAGTGTTTTATTTTCCTGGTTTAAAAGGCTGCATTACAGTAAATAAATGTCATTTTCAAAACAAAACAAAACAAAACAAAAAAACTTCTTCCTTTACCTTGGTCTTCTTCATCTCGGTCACATCCTGCTGGAGTTTCTTGAGCTGCTTCTCGTACTGCGACTGGTTCTTCAGCAGGCGGGCGTGCTCCTTCTGAGCTGACTGGAGCTTCTGCAGCTCTTTGTTCATGGAGCTCAGCTTCCTCTCGTACTCCGTTTTGATCTTCTTGGCCTTCTCCTCCGTACCCGACTCCACTGAACCTGGAGATGGAAATGATGAAAGGACAGCCTCATTTGTTTTGTCCTTTTAGACCAGATTCTTCAGTCTCTTCAGTTTCAGAGGGGTATCTAAGTACTAGTTACGATGCTCATTACTGATTCAAGTCTCTGTTTGTGTGTGTCTCTTACCCATATTATGCAGCACCTTGTCCCTCTCCAGCTGCGTGTCTCTGATCTTGTTCTGCAGCATCATCAGCTTCTGCTCGTACTGCTGTTTGAGCGTGTGCAGACGCCGCTGGCTGTTCTCCAGCTCATCGATCAGCTTCTGCTTGATGGCGATCTCGCAGGTGATGTTGGCCAGGTCGGCCTGGACGTTTTCTGCGCACGAACAAATCATCACATCCTTTTGCCTCTTCTATTTTATCACCTATGACTTCATTTAAGAAGCTGCACAAAATGGTGACTACCTTTCTCCTCCAGTTCATCAGAGTCAGACTCATCAGATGTCTCATCTCCTGCAATGTCAAAGTCCTCCTCCTCTCCATCTGCATCCTCGCCTTCTTCGTGGTCGCTGGCCTCCTGTCAAGATATAAGCACACACATGAACAAGACAGGAAGAAACACACACTTTAAAATGTGTTATCTTTAAATGGAAATGCAGTTCATGTGCACCTCTGCTTCCTCGTTGCCTCGCTCGTGGTCGTTGTCTGGCACGTCCTCTTTGACAACACTGAAAAGGTGAGAAGGCTATTAATCAGCTGCCAAACGAGCTCTCATACTGGAGGTCAGATTAGGAATGAACTGCAATTTAAATCAGAACAAGGATGGGTAAAGGGCACATGCAAGTGATTATACACTCGATCAGATCAGGAGATCAGATGTGGAGTCAGTGTATTAATGGATGATTTCAGTGTGATTGCATGGAGGGCGACAGTGATGATACACTGGGAGAGGCAAAATGATTACTGATCACTATCAACAGTTAATATCACACACTGATTTCATTTTGAGAGGAAGTGCCACACACTACTGAAGATGTGTTGACCAAAATCTGCAGACAATTATCTAAAAATCTCGAATTTTTTTGCACACAATCAAACTCCAATTTAAGACGCTACTTATGATGAGATCTGATCAACAGCTCGTGTGTAGTGAAAATGAAAACAGACAGAAGAGGAGGAGGTAAGAGCTGGTTAGAGTATCTGCTTCCCTCCAGGAGTGTTAACCACCTGTAGGTGCAGAAGAAGTTAGAGATTAGTCACTTTGGGAACTCATAAAGGGAGATCTGGGTTCGGACGCAGGTCTACAATCAGCTGAAATCCTTTCAATTACTTGGCTCATATCAATGATTTGCACCGCCGGTAATTGAACCAGTTTCAGATTTGACCCAATCCTGGGTGGGATATAGCAAACCTGGTGTGTTCAACCTCTCGGTGGTGACTCTCCTCGTATCGCCTTAGTCTTCAGAGAGAGAGGGATGGAAGGATGGGGGTGAGGATGGTGAGGTGTGGAGGTGAAGGAGGAGGTAGAAGGGGGCAGACAGGCCGCAGAAGTTGGGGGCAAGCGAGGGAGTGTTACAAATTGGGAGAGAGACAGAGAATGAGAGAGCAGCACATAAAAAAAGAGAGACTGACAAACACACAGTGTTCAGATGATGAACACTGCTTATGGAGGTGCACATGACAGATTTTGCCTTAAGAAATTCTGCTAAAAACAATTACCAGATCACAAATTAAATTCCTCTCCTCTTCAGACAGCCGTCATCATTTATATCTGTCACCCTCGTCTCTAACTCCAGCCTTCATTCCATTTAAGAAACACCAGGGAGTTAACTGCTAATGCAGGGAGCCAGGAGATAATTACCCACAACACATCAGGCCACACGCCCTCGCCGTGGCAACAGAAAAACATTAAGACTCTCCCTTTTCAGTATCTTCACAATGCGTTTGTTATTCTACTCACCTCCGGGGAAGTTCTCAGGATTCAATACTAATTTAGCTGCATTTCTTTGATCCACACACTGACAGGGGAATTCAAATAGAATGGACTGTGGCAGCTGGTAGCATTGGGAATTGGGCATTACTTTCCGCCTTGTCCTGTCCTGTCCTTACATTGTGAGATGTCTGTAAATCTGTGAACACATTTTTTGAGCATCACAACCCCAGCAAAATGACTTGTTTCACTGTTGGGGATTGATCCATTTGGTCCTTTAATGTTTTTCAAGTCTAGAAGAGCCACGCGATCAAGTCATTTTTATCCCCATTGAAGTTAGCAAAGTACGACACTGGAAATTAGCCAGTAAGTCTCCAGTGCACTTGCTCTATGGGCCTCACAATGCATAAGATCGAAGTAATTTTATACCCAGATTGAACTTTCTTAGCTTTATGGGCCACTCAGCAACTCTCATAGGAATGAACAGAGCACCGCCTCCAATGCTGTATCAAGTTCTCTTTCTATATGCATGGTCTCAAGGTCCAAATCACAAAAGATATTGCGCTGATAGTACAGCACAAACAGACCCAATGAGTTTCATAGCAGAGGGCAGTTTGCCTTTTTTGTGTCTAATTGCAGTTATTCCCGTGGCAATGTATATAAATGTTGCCTCTGCTTCAAGAACACAGTAGGCAGGACACTAACAGAGAGAGAAAGGAAACCGTGAGCTACACGTCCTGACCCACAAGGTGCGGTGGCATGCCTGGCATGATGATGTCTTCGTCTGGCTGCAATCGCTGCAACCCTGATCATCAGAAAGTCTGGAGCTTTTTTCTAACCCTTTGTACACTACAACATCCCTTATTTTGACCGCCTGCACATTTTTTCACAGAACCAAATGACCGCAGCATCATTCTGCTCCAGTGTATGAATTTAGACTGCATTCTGGCAATCCTGTCTTTTGCTCGGAGGGTAAGGAGCTCCCAGACCTCATTGTTTGCCAAATTTACAGACATTTACTACATTACAGCCACTTCTTTAAGTTAGCTGCTAACAGCTAAATGCTACTTTTTAAATCTCCCTTAGTAGGTTGAAAGCATAACATGTCATCAAAATGTCACACCTATCTAGCCAATGGTCCCTTCTTGCTGTTCTCTACCTCCTGTGGCAAATTAAAGGTGAGAACTCTCTGTTTTCCTATTCCACAACCGTACCTTATATACAGCACGGCGAGGCGGCGTAACGGCACGATATTCAGGCCTGGATCAAGCAGTTTTTGAGGGGTTTTTTTTGGGCGTGACACCCCTTAAATGCACCAACTCTCTGTTGCGGTTTGTGCAGATTTCGCAGCAGCAAAAGCTGCACAAACCTTTTCTGAATTTGTCCCTGAACGTCATCATATGACAAACCACTGTGTCAGACCCACAGCATACCTCTTCTTCTTCTTCCTCTCCTTCTTCTTGAGTTTCTCCAGGCTTTTCTTGGCCATCTCAATGACGTCGTTGGCTTCTTTCTCAGGGGCAAGTAAAGCCGGGGAGAAAGAGCCGCCGGGGCCGCCGTACAGCGAAGAGCGAGTGGAGGCCCGAGACAAGGTCTTCCTGAGATTCTCGTTTACAGCCTCGCTTTCAAGAAGTTTAGCTCTGAGAGAGGGGCAAAGTAGATACAGCCAAGTGTTTAAATTGCTCTACATAGTACAATAAAATAAAATTTAAAATGTGGTCACGACATACCTGAGCTCCTCGATTTCTTTGATGTAGTTCTGAATCATGTTCCCGATCTCTTCATTCCCATCACCTACAGTCAGAGGTATCATTTTAGCTTTAACATGGATTCATGGAGACTTGTCAGAAGCAGTGGTGGAGAAGAAGACTTTTAAATGTAGTAACACACAATACCTTGAACAACAAAAACTACTCTTCAAACACACAGCCATTTCAGAAATATACACTGGTAAACCAGCTAACTTTTTCATCTAGCACCATTAGCTGGTGAAAAAATTGGTAGTATAAATAGTAATGGCTTTTTTATCCACCTGCTTTGGCCATGATCTGGTTGGCCTGGTCACTCAGGATCTGTGTGAGTCTAGCTCTCTGGGCGTCGATGGTCTCCTGCATGGCCTTCACTCTCACCCTCAGGTTGTTGTTCTCTGTCTGCAGCATCGAGTTCTCATGGACCAAGTCGTTAATGCCTTCCATCCCATCTTCACCCACCATACGCTTCCCCTGAGCATCAGGCAAGGCAATTAATATCAAGACATTTCCTTTGCACTCATGTCTGTGCACTGATTTTATTTTCTATATTGATCTCTTATTTACATCCTCCCTCCTTACCGTCTTGTACTCCATCAGCTCCATCTGCAGTCGCGCTATCTCCGTCCTCAGGGCGCTGATCTGCTGGCTGGCTCTGTCCTGGTTCACCATCACTTTGTTCTTAATGTTTCGGGCTCTGTTGGCGTACTTCAGAGTGTTCAAGGTCTCCATGAAGTCCCGGTCTGACGGGCTGATGCAGGCGATCATCACTGTTTGACTGGAGAACACACGAATGAGGAAAGTGGTGATTGGTTGCAATGAGTAATCAAAAAAAAAAACTAAGTTATATGTGTACTAGTTAGTGAAAATAAGGACTGTTATGTTAGGCATAGTAGGACAAATTTAACTTAAAGGGTGCATATAAACTTTTTTTTTTATCTGACTTGTGAGGCACTGCTCTCGACCTCTTGAAACTGTGATCCATCATCAAAGATATAATCCATATTAGCACACAGTGGTTACAAACCTGTTGCCACCGAGTGAGTCCTGTAACAGCCGGGTCAGTTTGGAGTCTCTGTAAGGCACGTGAGTGGAGCGTTTACTCCTGTCTCCCAGAGCACTGATGACGTTTCCCAAAGCAAGCTGTGGTAAGACAAGGAAAAACAACAACTTTATGACTGAATATTTGAGAGTAAAAACAATGCCAGGAACGAATGAAATAGGGAGTTAACAACTCTGTACTTTTGGAAAACACCATTCGTTTGTACTTGAGTGAAGCTTTAAATAATGATACTTGTGTTAGGGAAAGAATGAAGTGTGTAGTTCATGTTCTGGCCACATGGGGGCTCCCTTGCTTCACAAAATCACCAGACGTGCCATTGTAGAATGACAGATTGATTGCCTTGAATCACTATCAGGGTGTCTGCAGTTCCTTAACAAGTCTTAAAATGTCTTAATTTTTTTTTTAAAAGCCTTAAATTCAAATTCATGTGGTCTCATTTGCCACAGACATTTTATCTCATTTAAGTATCCATCTTTGAATTTCTTTTTGTTAAAATGAGTCAAACTCTTCTGCATGTAAGCCCACATTTCTGCTGTCAATAATACTCTAATAACACTCTAATAACCATATTCCTAGGTTATATAAAACCTACTCCTGCATGGGACCGCATGTGTAATACCTAACGTTATACTTACCTGCAGTGCCTGAATAAGTTAAAGATGATTTGTCCAAACACGTGACTTAAATGTGGTTAAAATCATCTTAAAGAGGTCATAAAAAGCCTTAAGTTTAAGTATCAGATTAATTTTAATATGCTGACCGCAATAAAAAAGTAGGTTTAACATTATTTAATCCATAATGGATCAAATGCATTAATATAGTACATGACTCTGGCCTATAACTGTACTTCACTGTGCAATATAAAATGTCCGGTGCAGACTGAAACATGTTCTTAGGTTTCTCACCAGCCCACAGTTGATGGAGATGCCCTCTTTGGCTCTGTCTCCTGTCGCTCCGGTCCTCTTCAGTCTCTCAGAACCTGCCAGGTCCACAAAGTGGAACTTGGCTGTCAGCGTCTCAAACTCATTAATCTCCGAGTCGTTAGCTAGACGGTTGTCTGTTACATTATCCTGAAGGAGGAAGAACGGAATAGAATTGGAAGGAGATACACTTTCAAGCACAATTTAAGGGTTTGATTATGAAATTCTAGCTGATGATCATCTCAGTCTAGCAGAACATCAGTAACATGTTCACTGGCAGCAGAGATCTGCCGCTGTGTGTTAGAGTACGTACGTTGTTATCGGGAGAGCAGACTCGGACTTGGCACAGGTGGATGGTGAAGATGGCATGGGAGCGCGAACTCTGGACGTTCATCTGAGTGCTGGCGGTGGTACGAGACAGAGCGCCCAGCTTCAGACACTGAATCATCTGTTAGAGGAGAGGTGGAGGGAACAGACGGCAGGAGAGAAGGAGACAGGAGATGACATAATGTGAGTGTTCATACTGTATGTCACAGACATCTCTGTGTCACGGTCATGAAATGATATTAATATAGAAACTATATAGTGAACCGGTCCATTATATAGCAATCAGTGGGACAAGGAGATTTGTCCTGTCACTTATCCACAAACCTTGATCAACTATTTCTTAAACAGAGGGTAGCACTACATTTGAGAAAAAAAAGTTTTCTTCCCAATTTCAACACAACAAGGGGTGAGTAACTGATATACAAATGATCATTTTGAGGACAAAGAATTCCTTTTAAAGCCACTTTAATTAAACACAGCTAAATGCTGGACAAAGATGGGGTTGGTGCAAATAAAGCTGTCTTTGGGGTGTCAAAGCTGACCTCAGCAGCAGAGGTGACGGTGCGCGTGGTGACCCCCACGGTGTAGATTCCTCCATTGGCATCCTCATGGATTTTGATGTTGGACCTCTGCTTCCTGGCCTCGAGGTCTCGTGTCGAGTCAAACAAGTCCAGCACCTCCTCGTTGTACAACTGGAGATTTAATTAATAAAAAACAGCAGAGACAAAGTGTGATTATGACATCATCAGCACCATCTTTTACTTTACTTTTCAGCCTGATCTGTTCCCGCTCAGCTGCTTCCTCACCAGCTGCTAGCAGCCACTTGTTGGTGGTTAAAAATAAATCCAGGAGCTGACCACGGAGACAGACTAATGACAGTTTAATGGCTGTAGGGTCATCTGGACGCTTTAACAACCTCAAACCCTTACACCCTTTGCTGACCTTTGACCTCTTGCTGTCTGCATGCTCTGGCTACATCTAACTAATGGGCCTTAAGTGGACTGGACATGTTGAGTGTCGAGTTTAGACTATGGGTGATAATTGCACCTTAATATGGGAGGAAAACACTAATTTCTGGGTTGAAATCCTGTGAAAGTGTGACATTTTTGTGTGTTTCTGCACCTCCAGGAACTGTGCGTTGATCTTGAACTCAGGAACAGGCCTGCCCTGCTCGGTGGCAGCCTGTCTGCGCTCCTCGATCCCTCTGAACAGGTGGTAGACAGCTCGAGGAATGATACCAAGCTCGTCCTCGCCGATGTTGACGTCGAAGCCGGTTCCCATGGTGTAGGTCTTTCCTGAACCCGTCTGGACAAAGGGGAGAAGACAGAGTCATCAGTTACTTCACCAACAGGGGATAAAATTTTTGCTTACATCATGTGGGTTCCTGATGTAGTTTAGTAGGTTTTTATACCCATTTATCTTTTTTCTTTCTTTCTTTAGTTTTATAATACTTTATTTCGATCAGTTAAAAAATAAAAATATGGAATTAGAGGGGCTGAAAAGTTATTTGGTAAACAGGAATCAGTTTGTGCAGATGGGTGATCACCAATCAACACACCTTGATATTACATGTGGAGTCCCACAGGGGTCTGTTTTGGGTCCCAAATCGTTTATTATGTATATAAATGATATTTGTTTATAACCCCCTTCTCTCTCTTCAACCTCTCAGCTAACTAAAGTCTCTGGGGCTTGGAGGTTGGGGTGCAGCTCTGAGGAGTTTCTCGAACAGAGGGAAAAGAGGGGTCAGAGGGGATGGGGGTAATCGCCATGGTGACAAAAGGAGGAATGCAACATTGAGCTCAAATTCACGCGTCACCCCTCTCCTCCCTGTCGAAACGCCTGAAAGAGACCCTGACAGGAGTGTGTGTCTGTGTGTGTTTGTGGGGTGATATATTAGGGAGTGTGTGTGAAAGACGCTGTGTGTGTGTGTGTCTGTTAATTCTACGAGACCACACCTGTGTGATTACTGTGTTTGTGCACATGCTCCTGTGTGTGTGTGTGTATGTGTGTGTGTGTTCGGCCTCCGCTGCGCCCTGTGAAAGGCTCTTTGACAGGAACACAAGGGCTGCAGGAACAATGTAGGGAGAGAATAATGAACAGAAAGAAGAAGAAGAGCGCAGGGGAAAAGTAAGAGGAGGGAAAGAGACGCTGAGAGGCAGGAAGCTTGCTCTCTCTGTACATTTCAGCCCAGACGAGACACAATAAAGGCTAACAGAAACACTTTGTATTGAATAGGCTTTGACGCTGCTGCACCGAAGTATTCATGTCATGTTGCCACATACTGTTACAGGCCTTCACTCTACCACAGGGTCCAGAATATTATGAATACACAGAGCAGAGGTATCAGGGACGTTAGCAACAGCGAAGCAGTGACGTTAGCTCGAAGCTCACTCAAAGTAGCTAGCTTGAAGTTCAAAGGCTGCTTAGTAAAGCAAAGGAACAGAAAAAGAATAAAGACACGCAGTAACTAAAAACAGAATGTTTCCTTTAGCTAGTCTAATTAGTTCATCTATGATTTAATACATTAAAATAACTTAAACATAGCTTAAACATATCATATCATGTGTATTCCTTTAGTTTCAGAGGCTGACACAGCAGCTACTGCTACCTGCTAAGCTAGGCTAGTTAGCTTTTAGTTAGCAGGACTATTTTAACTGGTGTTTATGATAACATTTAGCCGCTGCCTTATTTATGTGATATAACAAAGTCATTTGCTATTTTATGGATTTATTAATTCTGATTTTAAATGCAGGAGACACATAGGAAAGGGTGGGTAAATTAGCTTTCAGCAGCTAGCCTCAGCTAGCACTGAGTCAGCCATTTTTACTTGTAAGTTCTATAATGTGATGATTTGGTAGTTGGTAAAAGAGATGTAAGAAAGTCAGATTGTAGTCTTACCTCCATTTTGACCCATGTAGTTATTCTGTCTGGCTTTTTTGGGCAGTGTAACGTTAGTGCTAATGATTTCCTGTCATAATCTGCTGCTGTGAGCTCAACACTGGAGAGTACGGAAAAGTCCAAAAGAGACGACTTATAATGAAGAAAAACTATTTCGTTTTTTCAACTTGTCGGTTTAATTTAAAAAAAATGTTTTCAATTAATATCCTATGGTCTGGCTATTTTTGTTAAAAAAGAAACATTAATGTTAAGTTTTAGTTGAGTTGGGTTGTGCCTTTTCAATGAAATGAAATGATTACAGTAGCCTTGCTACTACTGCTACGGTTGCTTGCCTGGTGCAAGCGTCAAAGACATTTCCTAGCTTCCAGATTTACTTCTGCAGTATGCGGCCCGCTGAATATTAAAAATTCAGAATAGAAAGAATCCATACCATATTATTATGGTGGCCTACAGGGAAAATTATTTCTGGGCTGCAGGTGAATTCTTTTGCAACAATACCGTGAATAACCACTGGTAAAAATTTGAAGACAGGGGCCCTTCTTGCACCATGTTTGAAATGGACAGTACTATGTGTGTGTGATGGGCTTTTCATTTAAGCTGATGATGGAATTATCAGGAGCTTGTCTTATCTGAGTGTGTGTTTAAGTCTTGTTGATGCTGTAATGTTATCACGTGTGTTATGATGATGCTTGGTATTGTTCTCTGTATACTGCAATGTTATGTTATGATGTAACTCGTAAAGGCTGCATTGTCACCAAAATGTCTAACTATTCCTTTAAACTGCTGAACTGTCAGAGGGCAGGTTAGTGTTTCATCTATTTAATGTTTCTCAATTATGTTTCGACTTTACTTCCCTGCTCTGGTACGAGGCGAGGCAATCTGTTCACACTCTGCTTTGATTGGGTAATAAACTCCCTTTCTATCTCGCCTTCTCAGGCTAATCTATCAGAGCCAATATAAAGCTGCGGTGGAGCGAGCAGGTCGGAACAAGTCAGCTGATTGCATTGACAGAGCTGCTGCAGCTCTGAGGCATGTTCACTCCCTCAGTACCCAGACTGATGATATGAAACCAAATCAGCTTCATGTCACATGCCGCCGTAAATCTTGCTGGAAGTAGCTCCATCCCCTGGAGCGATGCAAAGAGGGAACACAGTGCATGTGTGCCCTGTGCCGATCTAGCGGAGTGCAAAACACCCACCTGTCCGTATGCAAAGATAGTGGCATTGTAGCCTTCGAAGCAGCCTTCGATGAGCCTCTCAGTGCAGTGGGTGTAGATGGATTCCTGCTGGGTGTCCATGTCGAAGACATAGTCGTAGGTGAAGGCCTTGTCCTTACCCAGGACCACCTGCGGCTCCCCGGGCATCACATACGTACAGATGTGGCAGCCCTCGATCTTCTCTTTGGCCAGCTGAGGACGGATCCTGGTAGACAGAGGGAGACAGAGACAGTGAGACAGTAGTCTGGATTTCTTCCAAACTTTCAGCTCCTGAGGAAACATTTTTTGTCTATCATCCAAGACTGACTGGCGCTTTAATAGGAGATAATAGCAAGACACAGCCCTGCCTAAAAAACCCTGAAATCCCTCATATAATGACTACAGATATGAGCCAGAAAAGGCTAAAAATCAAACCCTGTTGAGGACATTTCCACGATCAATTTTAATTTAAAGCCTCATTTTTTAAATGCACAAACTTTCCAAGATTCTCAAGGCCTCTGGCAACTCCGATCCGTGGATGTTTGTTAATGTGTGTGTAAGACAGCGGCAGAGTGGAGCTGTCTGTGCATGCAGCCACAGCCTGATTTACGAATTTGTCTGATATTTGACATGATTGGTTTTTACAGCTGTGATGATAAAAATGGAGCTGAGCAGGAGGTAATATTTTCACTCAGTTGCAAACAGATGAGTGCTGCTACTGTGCCGTGTGTGTGTCTGTTTGTGAGTGTGTGAGAAGGACCATGCAGTGCCAGCATACTCTCCAGCAGCAGCCACCATACACAGCACAGTGCCCTCACTGTTCAAGAGAGAGCTCTGGGTAAACAGTCCCACCCTGGATTTCATTAAGGAATCGCTCCGTTTGCTTTAGTACAAATAAACACACTGTTATTACATCATTTCCTCCCATGATGCACCTCTGGCCACTCATCACTGAACTCACTGTCCACCTGAAGAGGAAGTGAAATATTGGAAGGAAATGGCTTGGACTTATTGGGAGAAACATTTGTAGCCTTGAAAGGAACATATTAAAGATTATATACAGCAAAAGATAACACTGAAATATCAGAAATATTATTGGACATGAATTTAAAAAAAGGAAATTTCCTGCTTGGATATTTTTTGTAAGTATAACATTTATTTCTCCAAAGCTGTAGCCAAAATGAACCCAGATAAATTAAAGAGAAAAATAACAACCGAGACACCTGAGAATCTCAGGACAGTATCGTTATAAATGGCTGCTATTGTTGCTCTCTGCTGACAGGCACTGACTCTGAGTGTGTGTGTGAGAGTGTGTGTGTGAGGATGTGGTGCTTTGCATGCAGTTTGTATTCTGTGTGCACTACTTTTTGAGTGTGCTTGCATTAAAAAAAGACTCTCACATTCATCACAGCAAGGGCGTATAGATGTTCTGAATGGCCTGAAAGGACAGTCAGTGTGCGCATGTGTGTGTGTGTGTGTGTGTGTGTGACATCAGATCCCAGCTATTTAGCAGACTCTATGTGGGACTAAAGCCCTGATGAAAAAAAGAGGACGGAGGCAGGGAGGGACCAGTGGAACCAGGCTTGAGGAGACACACAGTCCTTCCTGCAGTAACTTTACACCTGCAGAGCATTACTGTCACCTTTGTGTTATGGACAGCAGAATTGCCCAATTTAGCAGAGTTT
Source organism: Epinephelus awoara (assembly GCA_035609425.1). Classification (NCBI taxonomy): domain Eukaryota; kingdom Metazoa; phylum Chordata; class Actinopteri; order Perciformes; family Serranidae; genus Epinephelus; species Epinephelus awoara. The sequence continues at coordinate 18,504,659 of CM069316.1, read as the reverse complement.
GCACAATTACAGATATATGTCATGTCAGTCTTTCATCATTGACAGCCACAGCAGGTGAAATGAGTCAAAATGTGGATATTCGATTCGAAGAGTCCGGAAGAGTGCAGCTTTGGAGAGTAATCTAACACCAGACAGTCACGATCATAAATTGACTTCCTGTCAAATTTATAGCTCAAAATCATTTGCTCATCATTAAGTGTGTCCTTCAGGTTCTCCTGGTCGCAGAACACTCTTCCTGGAAGCCTTATTTTTTCTCATTTATCTCCATAAACTCAGCCAAGTTGCAGTTAAGATGGAGTCAGAGGTACCTGTGTTTTGTCCTTACTTTGGCTACTAAGGTCCGACAGTTTGACAAACTTAAAGGAATTCCTTAAGTACGAGACCACATTAATGGGAAAAACTTAAATCGTTAAGTAAACATTTTAAGGAAACCTTAAGGATGTTCTGTGCAACTGATTTTATCACAAGGCAACCTTAACTCTGACAGGAAACTGACCAGAAAGTGAAATTTATCTAAGCTTTCTTCAAAGCCAGACTCCATTGACAAAAACAGTAATTTTACCTAACTGAACACAGGAGCTATTGGTCTACCACTGCCTCAATCTGTAGTTTGTTTGTGTTGTTGTGTGACTTTGGTGAAGCCGAACTAAGTCAAAGTCACACAACAACACAAACTATGTGCTATGTTTTCCAGTTAGTTAATAACTCTGTTTTCTCTGTTGGTTGGTACAGGCAGATGGTGTACAGTGGATTTTTCAAAGTTAAAAACAGCTTCTGGAGAAAAAATACTTGTGGGAACAGTGAGAGTGAGCCAAAACAGAACAAGTTTTGGCTGTTATACCAAAGACGTGAGCTGAAAGATGCTAAAAAGCTCAGAGGAACCACAGAGTCAGGTAATTACTCTCTGTGGATTTGTCACTAGGAGCAGTTTGACCCGTCGTTAACATGGAAATATAAATTAGTGCTGCTTTAACTTTTATAACAGAGCTTATTAAAACCATTCGCAATCGACGCTGTTCCAGGTGTTTAGGGCATCTGAGGAGACTGTGATTTAATAGTAGGATGGTATCAGGCATTACAGGAGGGAATCTGCGTTAATCCCTTTGGCCACTTTCCCAAAACCTGACAGAGAGCCATTACTGTAATCCCGTGTAACAATGGAGGCACTCACTGCTGCTTACAGCAAGGGCATTAAGTCACTGGGTCATTGTTCACTTCGGCAACTTGAAAGAAGTGCGCCGATATGAGGACTTCAACATGAGATGTCAAAGTCAGAAAACGTCAAATCCAGCAAAGTACAATGAAGTAAGTGATCGGCTGCTCGTTGTGTAGAAGGACCGAGGGAACAAGGCTGTTCAACAGTGGCCCCATTTAGACTCCATGCCCAGTCTTTCTGATTGTGTTCATCTCCACAGTGTGACACAATGTTTGTTTTGTGTGACATCCTCAGGGTCCTCTATACATCGAGAGATAGAAAGGGTGGGCTAAAGAGGAAGATGAATGTCTGAGAGAGATAAAGACAGAGGCTGAAAAGAAAACGAGACATAATGGTTACAGCTCAGACAAAACACTGATGACTATCTCCACATTAGGAGGCCACCACAGTCCATCCAGTCAAACAGACCTATTATCCCTCTGCGTAATGATGGTCTTTCACATAACGAGACCATGACTGAGTTGCTTCAGCCTTTAGAAACCCTATAAAGAAACTTTTTCTCACTAATTTTTGAGGTGCTAAAGATGTTAAGACTTTCCTACGCACCACTATCAAGATTAAAACATCCTACCTCATGCCAACCCACTGGACTACTCTGAATAATCCCCTCTTATTTTTAACAACTTTCCCCCCATTAATCATACAAATCTTGTGTTTGGTAGCTACCAGCCTAATTTCACCTGCCTTGCCTTACGTTAATGATCTTTGAGCACTGTCGCACAATGGACCTCTCTCTGGGTATGTATTCACAACTAACACAAGTTCTGGCATCACACATGTCAGCTAACTGTAGACAGGTGAGGGATAAGCAAGGTGTGAAGCCCGTCCTGCTGCTGTGTTATTAGTGTGACTGACTGTAGCTGTGATTATGATCTGGCAGGCTTCACTCTGTGGTTCAACCCAAAACACTCTTTTCTCCTGGCTGAATAAGGGCTGCCCTTCAGCGCTGTGGAGACTTTCAGCACTAATCCACCTTCTAGAGTGACACACGCTGGCTCCTCACAGGCTGTTTTTTCCAGGAAATATAACTCCGCCACTTCCTAAATGTGCACGATCGCGCACTCGTACACACGCACGCAAACAGAGAAGCATGCCTCAACACTTTCTCTTGTTCATGCAGCTTCACTGCTTTGAGGATGTTGATACTTTGTGACTTTGGCCACATTTGATTTTTTGCATCTTGTCTCGTACAGTGTCAAGAAACAACTATTATTATTACTACCACACATCAAAGGTGAAAACCTGAGTCACAGGTACACACAAACGGATCAGGGGCCCCTAAGGCCAAGTGAAAGCCTCTGTGTAATAACTGCTCAGCACAATAATCTGCTATGACAGTTTCAGCCGGTCAGGGCGAAGGCTGAGAAAAAACATACTAAGAAGTTCCAGAGTGGAGAGGATTAGAAAGACACCAGCCACTTTACATTATAACAAGAAGGTCTGGGTTGTTTTGCCAGGGTTGTACAAGCAGTGGCCATTAGTTAAAACCCCAAAAAGTACAAAACTTGTACTCCAAAAACACACCAAACTGCGGTGTGGCCTGTGGCGAGCTGCCATGTAATAGCCATGGAAAGCTGCAGCTGCTGCACCGAGCTGCGGGCGTGTCACTCTGTGGCGAAGTGTGGCCGAACCAAACATTGGGGATAGTTAAACTCATGGTGTCCAATTGCAGCCCACAGCCAATCAGTAAACAGAGCAGCGGTGACACCTGTGACCTCTGTTACAAAAAATTTCTTCCCACCTGAAACACATGAACACGCCTCCATGCTGCAGAAAAATTTAATCACTGCAGCGAGCCACACTTTGCCGCTGCTTGATGTGGTTTTGATGCTAGTAAGACGCCTAAATTTTAGTAGTTAAAGGTCAATTGTTAAAAATTAAATTGCAAAATATCGCAATATATTGTATTGCAATACTCTGCATATCACGATAATATTGTTTCGTGACCTAAGTATTGCGATAATATCATATCGTGGGTCCTCTTGTGATTCCCACCCCGACTTATAGTCAGCTCTTGTTAGCTAACAATTTCCATAATGATGTATTAATATGCAAATAAAAGATAAAAGATCAAACTCTAAAATGGCACTTTATTTTAGAGTCAACAAGAATTGACAAACAAAACAAAATGTACTGATCACTACAATATTGTGACCAGCAGCCAAAGTGGTTTTGCGCCCTGACTAGCGTGCAGCCAATGATGTTTGTAAACAAGAAACCAGTCTCCAAGAAAAGCCTCTGGCTGGCTGTGACTTATGTGAGGAGTTCAGAGAGTGGAGATACAGTTCACTGAACTTTCTACGAAATGAAATGGGGCGTATACACACACATATATAATATAGTCCAGACACACATAGGCCTATACCTTTTATAATACATACATAAACCCACACACACATCACATTACAGACAGAGACACACACACACAGAGGAGCTTTGTCAGCGTCTCCCCATGTGACAGGTCCTGTTAGGCTCCTGCTCGCCGTCTCATTACTGCGATTACAGCGACAGCCTGAGACACACTGGGCTCCTCGTGCACACACACTCATGCTTAGAGAAAGCCCAGACATCATACGCCACCGGCCTTGGATTTGGAGGTCTTTAGAGAGGAGATAAACTGGTAAAAAAAAATCTCAACCAGTTTAAGAATTTACATGCCACACATGATATCAGTAAGATATACTTGTAGTGTAGCGATCACACAACCACGCACATAAAAACATCCTATATGACATAAAGTAGACCTGGTGGCTACTACCAAGGCATTTAGTATTTAAATGACGATGTTAGAGACCATTACTGATCCTGATCTTGGAAATAAGAGCAGATATATGATATAAAAATAGATAAATCGCCATCAGCGTTCCCCCTCTGCTGACCTATTGATCAACAAAAGAGGTTGACAGGAAATGAGGAGATGCCGGTAAAAAGGAGATGAGTCAGTCCATCACCACCATGCTGCTGATCTCATCCTTCTTGAAACATAGCCAATCAAATCACTTGCTGACATCACCCCTCCTGACAATCAGCCAATCAAATCGCTCCCTCGGGATGCGGCCGATCACTCTGCATCATCGCTGACAGCAAAGCATGACGTTTCATTCCTACCTTCCGAATCTAATCCTCAGTAATCTAATTTTTGGTTTAGTGTTGAGGTTCGCTCAGACGCTGCGTAGAGCAGGCGGCACCCAGTGATTCAACACAAACAGAAAGGAACATCTGAGCCCACGAGGCAGTGCACAACAAGACTCTTTTCTGCACTTTTCACACTGCTACCAGCACTCTGACTCATCACCTGACCTCGACATGTACAGTCACATATTTTTGGATTCTGTAATACTGAGAAGCATTCAGTATGCAGCTTTAAATGACAGAAATATATGTGTTTGATGGGATTGGTCCAACTAACAGTGATTTTGTGCCTTTAAAATTCACTTTAGGCTGTTTTGATAGTAAAAATATGAATTTAAAGAGACATGGACATTGTTGATACTATAAGTTTGTTTTTTTAGGAGTGACAGAAACTAAACAGTCCTTTAAATCTTATATCCCAAATCCCTAAAATCTATAATAACCCGTTTGCATCATGCATTACCTGCTACATCCCAAAGCACAGGCCATGTTGGCAAAGGTGGTGCGATTGCATGACGCATGGTCATGCAAATTTTCCCCCATGGCACAAACTGAGGCAAAGACGTGTCCACCCGAGCTGGAATTTTTTTTTTTAATTTTTATTATTATGTAGTATTTCATTATTATGTAAAATGGAATACATCTTAGCCTTGCACTTCTTTTCAAAATACAAAAATGGGAAATTATCGGTTATCTGTATAGGTTGAAAAAAAAAATTACCTTGGAAATTAGCTCCAGTACAACAAGCAGTGTTTTCTGTCTCAGTTATGAATAATGTGCAGTGGAGTAAAAAGCTTCAACAGCAGCTGAGCCTTAGCAGCTGAAGAATGTCTGTGAGTGCTGTGATGAAGATATGAGTGGACTGTGGTCCTCTGAGGTGCCTGAACTGTGGACGGATGCTGTCCAACAGAGGCTAATGAGGGGCTGCACTGCAGCGCGCGCACACACACACACACACACACACACACACACACACACACACACGGCCAATCCCTCTCTCGTGAAAGGCCTCTGTTGAAGTGTAAATACCAAAGAGCTTCACTCTCTTCTTCTTCAGGACTGTATGACTGCAGGAAACACGATCGTACTATTCACTCACATCCTTTTCAGTGTGAGTGCTTCAATGGTGCCTTCAGGTACACTATCATCATGACTTATATAACAACATGCACACACAAACACACAGCTCCTTTATAATACATCAGCCAGCAGGTGCACTTGTATTTGTGTGTGTGTGTGTTGTTTGTGGTCTAATGGCCGCCCAGAGCAAAAGTCTGAGTGAAGAGACACAGATATGATGGAAAGCTGTAGATAAAAGAGAGAGTAGACCCACAATGAGCAGCTACTGTTTTAACACAACTCAGCAGGACTGTGTGTTCACCAACAGCCTTTCTATTGTCTGGCAGCTGCTCTTGACATCAAGAGCCGATCCACTGTATCGCTCTCCTCAGTGTTCGTCTGTACGCAGCAAGCTCGAACAAGTCTTCGACCTGTGAGAGGCTGAATGCAGCTAAACTCTGCCCAGAAATGTGCAGGATTTAGAATCATAATGAAAGATGTAAGATGTCTGCAGGGATCAGAGGTTATGTCCAAGAGGTGGTCTTGTATTTAATAATGTTTAGCAACAACCATACAGTAAAGAATTCCCTGTTTATTAGCGCCAACCAGAACGTTCAGGATGCCGAGACAACTCCCACCAGTTCACAGGAAGCAATAAAGACGCATGACAAAGACCTTGGATCTGTCTTTTATGTCAGAGTCCAGTGTGAAAACAGCTCAGCAGTGATGTGACAGAGGGCATCTGGCATTGACGCCTGGAAAAATGGAGACGGGTCAAGAGAGCGGGAAAGACAGAGGTCGCGTACCGCTGACTCAGGGTTTCAGTTTCCCCCCTCTCTCTCTCTCTGTCTCTCGCTTTGTTGTCTATATGGCGGACTGACCGGTGTCCGTTCACAAGGGCACTGCTCGACATCACAGGCCTTGAAACTGGTTGCCCGTGGTTACTATGGTGACAGCTACAACAAAGCTACCACTGGAGGATTCTGACTGGGTCACTGATCACAGCTCTGACTGCTTCCTGGGTCAAAGGTCGCCGGGCAGGAAGGAGGGAGAGGTTTGACGGTGGCTGTCAAAAGAGGGCGTATGAGGATACCACACACATACACACACATACACACACACACCACTGGCCTCCAGCACTTACACCAGCTTAATGGAAATGTTCCTTTTGACAAGGACAGTTCAGCCCATTCACGACACACATGGGACACTAAATGACATACCTGATAACAGCACTGGAACACTGGGGGAAACATAAATATGATATGAAAATATGTTTTGCCTAATATAAGTTTAAAAACAGCTACACTATACACAACTCAGATTTTTTTTTATGGATTAAAAAATCCATACTCAATTAATTAACCTCTGACTAGTTAGACACAAGTTATTGAATATCTCAGTAACAGCAGTATCACATGACTGCAGCTGGCAGATGGCTCGCAGCGTGTTTTGCTTTGTGTCTCAGTTCACTTGAGCTAGTTCATGAATATTTATCATAATATGCCTGGATGGACATGTGTTTATGCACACACACACACACACACACACACACACGAGCATACACAATGCTTTTGTATCATGGCAGCAGGCGCACAGCCTTTGCTTTCACACATAATCCACAAAGGTCAAGAGGGCGGGACTTGTGTCTGACACACACCTGAGAGGAGCCAATAGGAGTTCTGGGTTTTAGGAAAGGGGTTAAGATGGTGGGGGTGTAACTTGGTCTAGTTTGCATTTCCCAATTAATTGTGCAATGCATTTTGCACATATTCAGCGTTTTTCTTTGTCATAGTAAATATGCAAACCTCGTGGTTGAAGCTAGCTTTACATTTCATTGCAGTCTCCATCGCAGACTGACAAAGATGTCAAATACGAGGACTTTAAATCAATCTGAGTTGAAGCTTATTTCACAAAGGTTTGGGGGAGCTTTAGTTGAATCAAGACATGCTGGGGGCTGCTCCACTGAACGAACCTAAAGGCAGATTTCAGGTTGCGTTTTGGATATGAAAACTATGAAGTAATCTAATTATAGAGGAAGAGCTGTCTGAATTCAACAGTACGAAACCTGACTCCTTATTGCGGCTGACTAATTCTGGCTCTTAATTATTAAAGCTGCACTTCAAGGATATTGACATGCTAATAAGTTATTTGAGTGGCTCCTTCAGTCTGTACCACAACTCATGTCTTGGATAAATCGTTAACTTCCTGTATTGTTTCTTTGTGGAATATGGGTCGAGATGAGCATATGCGCACACACACAGATGGAGTGTTACGTAAGGAAAAAGATCTGGAACACAGGAGCTGAAACACACATGGGATAACCCAGTAAACACTAACTGTGTCTGTGTGTGTGTGTTTGCTGAATCACCCAACAATGTGCTACTGGAGTGACCCATCTGTACGCTGTCAGCCGTGATAATCTTCAAAACCAGAGATGGCAGCTCAGCACACACATGATGTTTAAATAAACTGAGGATCCATCAAGAGGAAAGTCCACAGAGCAAATAGACTTTTAAGTGACATCATCTCTCCAGTTATAAATCAAAATGACAAACACTCCCTTAGCACCACGGCCCAGACCCCTTTTCTTTCTTGTTCTGCCTCTAAAAACGACACACAAATGAGATGATAAAGAAACGTTTCATCACTGCGGACATGCTGGGATGGGGGATTAGGAACTTGCTAACAGACAGCATTAGCCTCACAGGCTGAGGCAGGCACTGGTTGGCAACCTGCTAGCTGATTACCACAAACACACACACACACACACAGCTAACTAAACTATTACAGAGCGGGGAGAAGTCTTTCAGATGCTTCACAGTTCAGGTTCGCCACAAGCCCCAAATAATTACCATGTTGCCACGGCGATTAACCAAGCTGAAAACACCAACATGTAGCAGCGGTTTGATGTTCAAAGGGATAAAGCCAGTGATTTAATAGCAGATGAAAAGGTGTCATACAAGATGAGACTGCTTAAAAGTATCTAATGACTGACTTGGCTCTGAGCATTATTACTGCTGAGCCTAAATTCAGCATTTAGCAGCAATATCTGCAGATTAAAGCCTCGCCTATCAACTGAGCATAGATACAACACAGCGTGTGCACATCATCATAGCACAGAGGCTTATAAGCAGAGGTGGGACCAGGTCAGTGTTTAACAAGGCACAAGTAAATCTTAAATATCTGCACTCAAGTCAAGTCAAATCAAATGTCCTAAACTTTGAACCAAAGTAAATTTTGTATGTTTCTGTGTTTCGTTGCATTTAACTGACTTTGAAAAACTCTCTTCTCAAATGCGATCTTTCAGTGGTGAAGATGACAAGTGGTAGCATACATGGTTTGTGTTAAACTAACTTTCAGACAAGATGCAAGACATACCTGAATAAACTGTTGCCTTAACTACTTGCTAATATTTACCAGCCCTAATTAGGCCCGACGACTGACAGCAGCTACTGAAACTTCCCCCCACTCATCCTAAAATAAGCCTTGACCCAAACATCCTCCAGGCAAAGCACCTGGATAAGCTTGTGGTGGTGATTTCTCGTCTTTCTGAGGGTGTCATGCACCCACAGGGAGATCTTTTTCACACACATTTTGACATGTCATAGTTCTCGGGTTCTGGTATTGCACTTGCTGGCTCACTGTTGTGGCCTCTGAGGGCACTCGAAATGAGCTATTGCTAATGTTATTAGGTCCACCTGTTTATTTTAAGCCCAAATGTCTGCTGTGAGAAAGGTCTGAACTCATTCATGCAAATAAAGCACGCAGTGTACTGAAACATTAAGGAGCTCTGTGAGCTTGCAGGTAAATTCAGCTGAGTCTCAGTGACAGGAAGTGGATCAGTCCGTGTGTGTGTGTGTGTGTGTAATAAAGGATTAGTGACACAGCACTTCAGGTGCCACAGCTGACCTCAGAAGAAGCTCTGAACTGTTGACTCTACCTACACTCTTGATATTTTCCACAGCCAAGTGAGGATTACTTATTGTTTTTGAGTATCATAACAACCAAACTCAACTCCGACCTCCATCCATACATACTGTCACAACCCTTTCATGACAGAGGACCATAATTGGCACATAACTTTCACCCATAACATGTCAGCATAGAATAAGTTATAAATAATTACTGACCAAAGTCCACATTTAATGAATGAGCGACTTGAAAAACAGAAGAAAGAAAGACAAATAAATGAAAGAATAAACCAGTGAACAGTCGGCTGACCTTCAATAGGACTAAAGGTGGAAAGCCGACTAGCAAACAAGACGGCGGAGCTCTACAAATAATGAATGAAGCCTGAGCTTACTAAGAAGATACAATAGCAGGTGTAGACACACACACACACACACACCTTTCTGTAGCCTTGAGTGCGTGTGTGTTTATTTATTCTTTTGAAGCTTATAACGTCTTTGAAAGTCGTCTACAGTAAACTAACAGCAGCTCTACGCTCATGTTGCATTATTAAATAAGCCAGACAAATGAAATCTGACACTATGAATGAAATCTTCCTGATGAGACTTTAGGCCCTTAAAGAACCATAGTGCATGATGGGATATCTGCTACTGACAGATTATTTATTATCTATGACAGAGAGGGAAACAGACTAGTAAACGGAGTTGCCCCAGCGAACAGTTCTGGGTCAAAGTCTGAATGCACAATAACAAGCGAGGGAAGAGAAACGTGATAGGAACAAGCTTTTGTCCCTCTCTCTCTCTCTCTCTCTCTCTCTCTCTCTCACTGATCCAGTTCACATGACGATACAGATTGTCTTTCCAACACACACACAGAAACACACACACACACAGAAAAGCACCTGCCCTGGACTTTAGCTGCCGCACTATCATGTCACTCTATTGATGTCTGAAGCCGCTGCTCCGCACACAAACACTTCAGAGAAGTGCTGAAATAAGCAGTGACCAGACGGCGACTGTCTCAGCTTGTCTGTTAGTGGCAGCGTGGATTGGCCAAGAGGGCGAAGGTCAGATCGGTACGATACTGCAACACACACTAACAAACACTACAAATGTGAAATGGTTGAACGCGAACGGATCAAACGCAGCTGACACTTAAAAGACACAGTGTCTGCTTTGTAATAACCTGTATGTGGCTACAGAAAGCCTCGTAGGGGAGAACGGGGTTGGTTGTCACATGGGTTGGACGACATATTCATTAGATCTCGCTCTCTAGAGGATGCTGTTTAAAAAATACTGGTCCTGAAATATTCAGAATTAGGGTTGAAAGTCACCTACAGGGTTATTAAAGATGATTGACGCTGAGTTGAGAGGACTTTTTTTTATTCTTTTCTTGGCTTTACACAGTGGGATTATAATAAAACAATCATGACTGTGAAAACATCTGAAGAGAGGGCGACAACGTGTGGCTGTTAGCGTCCTCGCTAGTAGATTATGTTCTGTAATCACTGTTCTTGGCATTGTTCTTTATATTGCTATGCAGGGATACAAACGCGCATTTTGGATTTGTTAGATTGTTGCATTTCAATCAAACAAAACTTTTAAAGTCATTTTTTAAGATTGCCTCCATTTTTTGTTTTCATTAAATACTGTATAACATTGTAGAGAATAATTTCCGGAGAGTAAGGTCACTCTGTTCCTACCTGACACTTTGAAAGGAAATCTACCAAGGAGACATTTTTTGCAGGATTTACATGAAAGTAAGAAGTGTGACAACCAGCCCCGGTCTCCCCTATCCTCTATAGAAAGGCTCAGACTGTGTGTGTTATTGTGACCACAGGAGACAGACACACAGTCAGAGGTACAGTTACAAGCTTTTCTTTGGCGTAATCCCTGAGAGCTGCAGCTCTTCATTCATAAATCCACTACACAGCATGTACATGCAGTGCAGGTATTAACAAAAGACGCTCATGTAATCATGCTCCCCTGGTCTGTGTGTGCTGTGTGCAGCATGCACTGAGCTTCAGCTCCTCCAGACATGGGGAGGCATCAAAATAAAGGCACACTGGAAGAAGAAGGGGTGGTGTGGAGGGATTGGAGCTAGAGGAGGAAGAATTGATGCAGATGGAGTGTCTGAGGTGAATATATGGAGAATGATGGAGGGTGGAGCAACAATAAAGCAGGAGAACATGCATGGCTGTAGCAGCAGGTGTGAGCAGCATCTCTGGAGAGAGGAGGGTCTGAGCTGGATCCTTACCTCAGGGCGACGCGCACCGAGCTCTCATCCGGCCCGCCGCTCATGTTGCTGTCACCGGTGGATAGTCCAACAGTCCGCCGCTTATAAATAGCTCGATTTCCCTTTTTCCTTGATCCTCTTACGAGACAAGAGAGCGCCGTGGGCTCCCCTCCCTCCTCCAGAGAGGCGCTTCTATCCTGAGCTTCCACCGCCGCTCTCACCGCCGCCTCCTCGCCATGTGTCAAGATAAGAGTGTGGTCTCATTTATTTGTTGTCCATAGCTGAGGAGATGGGCTTCATGTATCCGGCGGTGGTCACCTCTCCACAGGCATCGTGTCCGCGCTGCTCCCCGGGCAGAGAGTGGCTGAGTGTGCGGACGAGCTGGATCCACTCGGCGTGTGATCCTTTGGAGACGTAACCAGACTCCTCCTCCTGAGCTGTACCAATCCACACAGGGGACAACCTGACCCACTACACGACACAATGCATGCCTGTAATGATAGCCTACTAATAATACTAATACTAATACTACTAATAATAGTAATAATAAGGGACTGTTCGTTACTAATGAGAGGGGTGGTGCAAAATATTTTTAAGCACTGGGGAGGGACTAATACTTTTTATTTTGGCTTAGGTGAGGGGCAAACAACATTAAATGGCTGTGTTTTTATTTTGTTTTGTTTTATTTTATTTATTTAAAAAAAAAAAAAGGAACCATGCCTTTCAAACCCAGCGCAAAGGCATGTTTCCTTTAAAATCTGCCAAAATTACAATTTTGACAGTCCTTGAACACATTAATACACTTTTGTCAGAAAATATGTAAATAAAAACATTTGAGCTTAAAGTCGTAATATTTCATTAAAATCACTTTGTTCTACGTCTAATTTAAAATTCGGCCAAAAATAAACCATCTGCAACTTCAACGTTTAACTTTCAAACATCAAGTAAGAATAAGTTACAAAAATCTAACAACTAATTTATGGTGGAGGGAGGTTAAGCATTTTCCCCAAGTCACTCAGGGACGCTCAAAGAAAAAATATTTCTGATAAGTAAAGAACAGTCCCTAAAAATAAAATAGAATATATAAAATAAAATAAGATAAACTAAAATTAAATAAAAAAATAAATAAAATTAAATTATATAAAAGCAACAACGGTCTGGTGGGAAAATGTTTATTAATCAACAAATAATGTCCTAAACTTTAAACTGTTAATTGTCATTCATCTGTGATTAGTCAATAACAGGAAAATAATCACCACCTATTTTGATAATTTATTGATCACTAGTATAAATTTTCATACAAAATGGCAGAAAATGCTGTTTTCAGCTTCTCTTCTCTGTTTAATATCATATTAAACTGAATATTTTGGACTAACAAAATCAGACATCCGAAGACATAATCTTGGACTTTGACAGACAGGGATGGACATTTTCAAATATTTTCTCAAATTTAATTGATGAAATGAATAATCAGTTAATCGAGAAAATAATCTGCAGATTAATCTATAATGAAAATAACTGGTAGTTGCAGCCCCACTCAACAATATAGATATGACAGAAGTGATCAGAAGACACAATGAAGGTGAATGCTATTAAGCGTTTGCAATGAATGATCTTGGCTGCATTGCCATGCTGCCATCTTGTGGTCAAATCATGTTACTGCACTTCAGGAGTTACTGTAGTGATGTTCCTTCCTCACCAGCAGATGGCTTCACTAACTCACTTACTGTGTCCTAACTACTACACACACTGCTTGCATGCAGAATGCAGCTTATCAGAAGTGTGTTGTCTTTTTTACAGTTATAATTAAGAGGAAAGACACATGACAATCTTGATATAAGAGGCCTAGTTGTTGTTGTTTTTGTACTCAGCCAAACACACTTAATACTGAAAACCTCTTTAGAGTTCATTTGTACTAATTGTGGATCAGATATCAAATCTGTCTAGAATCTGAATTATGATGTTTTAGTATTGAGCCTGACACTTTAAATCTACATATCACAGAGTGAGGAGGTGTCATGATCTTTGGCTTGCTGAGACAGGTTTATTTTTAGGTCCACTCCGCCTCTACATGTACCACCTACTTGGGCTATAAATAACTTGACATACACTTCTCAATGTTAGGAAGTACAGACGTGATAAAAACTCATAGCTAACCTAAGCACTTCAACATTTATTTACGGGCAATGAAACGTCTGTTCTATGGTGAACAAATACACAAGGCCCATTTTTCGAGGTTGCACTGTAGTTTTATTTACAAGAAAATACATCTTCATCTTTCAACGTAAAGTGACCTCAGCACATGATTTCTGAACAGACGGCCTGTACGCTGATGCACCTCTCTCGGCTCTAAGGTTAAAGAATACAGATTCCAACACATGCACGATGAGATCCCGATAAAGGAAATCTGGGCTACTGTTCCAGGAATTAAAAATATAAAACTGGTAGAAGTCTAGGAGTTTTGATTGCAAACTGTTGAGGTTACTACAAAGTGTAGTAAACCCTGGCTTTGAGAACTACTGTTGAACTACTGTACTCATGGTCATCCACCTATCAGTGTTTCACACCAACATTTTCTCTGTTCACTCACCACATGCACAGTAAGTCTCAGTTTAAAACCACTACGTGGCTCCAGTAAAATAACATGCACTATCAACACAACTATAAAATGATCATTTATCAAACGAAAAGGAAACCTATATGACCTGACCACGTGTATTCATTGTCTTCGTAACCTTTAGAGATGCTTTATCGTACATAACGGATACATTCAATCTCTTACTTACAAAAGGGAAGGTGTGAAACTTTCAGTATCAAAGTTTTGCGAGTAAGGATGTCATTACAGTATATTGCAGGGTCATACAGTATAGCAGGCCACAACAGGCCTAACTTCACTGGTGAGTAAGGTATCTTTACTAGGTTCCTAAAAGGGAGAGGAAATGATGAGGTGCCATGTTCAAAGATAACTTCACAGGGTTTCATGCAGTCATAGCAGCGGTACATTATTTAATAGTTACTGGAGACAGAATATTATTGTACCTGCAGTAACTATTTTTGGTCACTTGGGGGCAGCGGAAACAACCTTAACACCTACAAGGTCTGCTGCAGATCTCCGGGCTCAGGCCCACCTCTTCAGTTGGACGTGAACGTTATGTCTGCCTGAGTCCAGGCCCTCAGGAACGCAGGTCAGCCTTGCTTCCAATTTCTCCAAGTGGCCACTCACTGTATTGCGACAGAGAACTCCCCTGCAGCCGAGAAAACATTTTCCCCATAGACCACCATTTCAAAAGAGACGTCTGTAAAACTGTTTAAAGGACAACTCGAACTGCAAACATGGTCATTATGCCTCTTTCTTTTATGCACACTTTTATGTTTGTTAAAGTTTCCTTGAGCTGAGAAAAAAGTTTTTAAAAATCTGTGACATCGTTGCAATCACAAAGTCTACGAGCCGAGCAGAAACTTGAGGTTGAGGCTAGCGGGAGACCAACTAGTGCTCATATTCAGTGAGTCACATAACACAAAAGTAAACCCAGAAGCTAGAAACTACTTTTAACGAATGCGCCAAGTGAGCAACTCCATTGGACTGAATAGGCGCCATCTTGGGGTCCAGTCCAGTATCCAGTTATTATCATTGATCAATGCCTTTCTATGAGTCACGTCAGATAGATTTTATATCGCAAATACAGACTACAATTCTTGTGCTGCAAGAAATCTGAAATCTTTTGTTCTAATTGAGAGGCCCCTGACAGTGATTTACCACGTGTCCTAGCACCAGAGGTGGGCCTGAGCCTGGAGCTCGGGACGCTGTTGAACCAGAGACCATCTTGATCTAAACTACACAACTGTAAAATTTCATGACAGTATCTTGCACGGTTGTGGCGCTATCCCATGGACATTATCTGTCCATTATCAGACAGACAGGCAGAAAAACACCTGGCAAAGCCCTCCAAATCCCCTCTGGGGTAGGTGTCTCTGAGACCACATGTTGCCACGATGACATACTCGGACTTACAAGGTGAAACCAAAACCAGCACTTACTGTAAACACATCCTGTCAGCTGATATTGTTAACTTGTGTAAACCCACTTACACGGCAGAAACCAGACGTAGCAAAACGAAACTATTATTTTAAGTCATGTGAGTCAAATATTTACTCTTTAAGTGCTGTTTGCTAACCACCAAGTCCTGAGGCAAATACATGATTATGTAGCTGCTAGCTAATGTTCCACTTGCCCTTCGTTCACGAGCTTGCTGCTAACTTCGCTGGTTTGCCGTGCCTGGCAGGTAGTCTACGGAGCGCGTCGAAAACCGCTGCCTGCTACGACTGAAATCAACCTTACGAGAAAGTTGCAGGGCATTAAACCAAAAAAAAACAAATGACTTGACTCGTTGCTACGACTGCAGGGACCCAATTCACATACATGTATGTGATCCATTGCTAACACAAGTTTATTTATTATTGCCATTTTAAAGTTATCAATAAATAAGAACGCATAAATTTGAGGTCTTTTCATGTGTAGCAGATCCTAACCACAAGATTGAGATTTTGGCTTCCAATGATCATGAAAAGATTGTCGTTTTTTTTTTTAAGGATTTAAAGTTCAAGGATATCAACTGTTTCTGTTTTTTTTCCATAAACAAGCAGTCCTACTAACAGGGTAGTCAATGGACAATTCGCTATGCACAGGACTCTGAAGAGCGGCTGTTATCAGTGGTCGAGTTCAGCCTCCTCAGGCTCAGTTTTGTGGTGTGAGTAAAGGACAAATCGTCCCAGTCTTAGCTTTATAAACACCAAAAAGAATAAGTAAACACTGAAAAGAATACGCAGCACAAAAAGCACCCTGTTACACAACTCAGGTCTGAGGGCAATAAAGATCGACACCAAAGCATGAAGCATCAAACAAAATGGCACCTCATCATCTATCACCCCGTCCTCTCAAGATGAAATAGTATTACTTGACTGTTTAACTACTGAAGCTATGGTCATGCCTACGAATGTCAGGCACTGTTTGCTCTTGAGCTGACCTCATGCTCCAGTGTCACTTGGCAGACTCCATGTCATTCAGCGGCTCGTCTGGCCTCCTGTCAACAGAGTCTGAGTGACGCCACACAAAAGATAACTTATTTCAGGTCAGAAACTCCCGCTGCCGAAAGGGCTTGCCGTGCCGTTTTCAAGCCCTGCAGCGATGCCTGTGATGCTCTCTTGCATACCAAATGAAAGCTTCTTTTTTTTTGTATAATATTACAAGACCATGAGAGAGCATTCCAGTTATTATCCCTTTAGATATTAAAGGGATTCATTGACATTTTCATGTTTAATTAGTTATGTTTCTTCTCCTGTCACATTTGGGAGGGAGCATTTTTTTACATTTGTCCTTCTGTAACCGAGCAGCCATCATCCTGAGCAGAGCAGGGCTGCATCCAAACGGTCTTAAGTCCTTTTGTAACTGTACACTAAAAGCCAAAAGGGGAGGTTGCAAAGTTTTAAAGTCTCACTGGAGCAAAGATGCTGCACTTTTAGACGTCCTGGATGCAGCCGCAGCTCAGCCTAACAAAAGGCCTGAGGGAGTTGATAATATTCTCTTTGCAGACAACAAGCCGATGTGTATGTTAAAATATAGCAGTGCACTTGTTTGTATTCTGCTGATGATGTGACTGATTGTCCGTTCTCTGTTACACAGACATGTTGGACCAAACAGAGGTATAACAACAGAGTAGTGGTGCTCTAACCAGTGATATTATGAGTACACCGCACCAGTCACACAAGCTTCAAAGAGACATGGATGGAGTCCTGTGTGCGGTACAGTCAGTGTGAGAGTAACATCCAGACATCCAGTGATTCTCCTGTTTGTGGTGGCATCTGGACCACTCATACAAATACATTCAGATTTCACCATATTCATGTTTCTGAAGGGCTTACACACTGTCACTTACTAAGGGGATTTAAATGAAAGTTGCGGGCCAAAAAACTCAATGAATGAAACTTTGCTGCAAAGCTTCATAGGGCTGAGGGGTATTGAAGCCATTTACCGCCAATGTGATGATGAAACAAAAAGATCCTGTACGTCATTATTTGAAGTTTTCTCAAAATAATGAGAAACTTTACTAATCTGATTAATCCTGACATATGGTGAGTCAAAATACTGACAGAGTTGCTCATTATTTTGAGACACCAAGTCATAATTTTTGACAACTGGGTCATTGTTTTGAGAAAATGTCTCATCATTTCCAGTTACTCACTCACTATTTTGACATACTGAGTTATTTTCAGAAAGTTTCTCATTATTTTGAGAAGCCAAGTCTTTATTTTGAGATACTGACTCATTATTTTGAGAAAGTTTCTCATATTTTAAGATATTAACTCATTATTTTAAGATATGAAGTTATTATTTTGACATATTAGCTCACAATGTTGAGAAACTAAGTCATAATTTTGAGATACTAACTCATTTTGACATATCAGCTTGACAATTTGATAACGTTTCTCATTAGTTTGAGAAAATAAGTCATTATTTTGACATATTACCCCAATATTTTGAGAAAGTTTCTAATTATTTTGAGATATTAAGTCATTTTGTTGACATATAAGCTCATTATTTTGAGAAAATAATGAGTCATTAAATGACTCATAGGATCTTTCTTTTTTTGTATCACATTGGCTGCAATGGGCCTCCATACAGGGGGACTGCAGCACTGAGAGATAATACCTCTATGTGTCTATCCCTTCATGTATAGTTATAATTTCTATTGCTTGGTGAGCTTAAGGTCCAATTGAATGTATGAAACCTCAAACATATAGCTCTGCATACCTATGGGGAAATCTGAAAGACCATGGATGAATGGCAAAAACGCCCTGATCCCCTCTCCTGTATTCAGTACAATCTGGGAGGCAGAACAGCATCATTTACTTTCCCTTGGACTGTTAAAGCTGGATGCAGTGAGCAACAACACAGGTCTGAACCACAGAAGGAACACACTGTAAAAGCAGCCACGACCACAGCTTAGAACCACCACGTGAGAACACAGCGTTTAGGACCTTTTCATAAATGACGTAACAGACCACTAACTTCACAGTATCACAACTTCAGGTAAGTTGTTGGTAACAAAGCTAAAGAAGCTAAATCAGGGGAAAACAATCAATCAAATTTTGTTCCTGTCGAGTTTTGTTCCAGCTAGTCAGTGTCCTCGAGCCAAAAGTGAAATCCCAACCAGCTCCAGTGATCTATAAACCAGCTTGACCTCTGACCTTTCTACTACTGTTTATCAGCCCTATTATGTCATACACACAATTATGTATAATCCAATAAGGCCTCATATATTGAAACATAATAATATGTGGAGTGTCATCTAAAATCAGATTTAAATGAAGTGTATTTATATTGGAAACAGACAAGTTTTTTGCTTTAACTCATTATCAGGAAGTAAATGTCTATCATTTTGATTGAGCACAATGTAATTGCTATTGAATAATGACATCATCAGTGGTCAGACTGGTTCCCTATAAGTCTCACTTTCGATATGCAATTTCGTCTACCATTGGGTACAATCTCCCAGGAGAATGAAGATCCAATTTTCAGCATAAAAGAAGTGCGTCAACCAAAACAGGAAGAGGATAGCAGAAGCTATTGGCAGCTTTCCCCAGTTCCAAAAATCATCGATATATGTTCCTTACATAGCGTGGCCATAGGTCTTTAAAAAGTCTTAAAATATCCTAAATACACATTTGTCAATAAAACTGTCTAAAATTCAGATTGGACAGGTCTTAAACGTTTTTTAGTAATGTCACTGTCAGAATTTTTGATGTAGGCACTACAAGGAACATCATTTTAATAGGAGGGAAACACTTACTGATGGTGATTTAAAGTGATACTAAAAAGGTCTCACAAGTCTTAAATTGACCTTGTTTGTACGTGTTGAAGTTACTATCAAGACATAGTGGCCAAACCATGTAATTACAACTTCCGGGTTCTACATCTGATGCCAGGGGGTCCAAAATTACTTTCCCCATAGACTGACATTTTTCCCATAGACTGACGTCTGTAACACAGTGGAATTTTTTTTGAGGTACATCAACTTCCTGCTATGAAGACTTAAATAGCCCTTTATTTGGATCATAATGAATAGCCAAATTCAGAGGTGATTAAGTGAGGCGGCCTGAGACAGCAGTTGGTAAGTTGGGTTAAAGGAAACACAATGTGGCTCGACGGGCCACACGATGCAGGAGATACAGGTGTTTTCATGTATGTTTTTATGTATGTACTCTTTATTTATACATCCACTGTTACTATCCCAGTAGCCAAAACCTGGACATGGGTTAGCATTTTTTGCACTTCCTGTTCCTTTGTCTCGAACTCAGTTGCTTTTTTTTTTATGGGTTTTTGTTAGATGCCCAAAATAAGGTCTGTGGTTAACACAAGACTTCAGTGTTTTGTTCCACGACATAAAATACATCAGTAAATACCACACTTTAGAATTTTAAATGTTTTACGTGTCTTAAAAAAGGTGTCCTCAAACAAGTGGCTAAATGAGACGACAAAATGTCATCACGCAAA
This sequence comes from Epinephelus awoara, assembly GCA_035609425.1. NCBI lineage: Eukaryota > Metazoa > Chordata > Actinopteri > Perciformes > Serranidae > Epinephelus > Epinephelus awoara. Next base: position 18,484,554 of record CM069316.1, on the reverse strand, counting down.
ACACGGCTTTGCGGCCTCCGTGTGGTCATGCAACTGTGGTGTAGTTTGTTTATAGCCTAACATTAGCTTTTTACCTCTGGCCGTTGCATTTATGCTTCAAAAATCACAAAAGTGGTGTTCATTGGTTTAGATTATCCTGCTAAACAAAATGTGTACGCAACAAAAACTACATTTCTTAAGCACTCTATGGTGGATGGTGGAACAGCCGAAGTAACTGCTGTCACACTCTGAATGTGACAGCAGCACCAACAACACTTGCAAACACTGGGGGGCAAAAAACTTGTCTGTTTCCACTTTAATTAAATAAGCATAATGTAACTAGCTCATTTTCCAGGACCAGCACGTAATAACGTCCACCTACACAGGCTCAAAGAGACATGTGACGCACTGCAGACACACCAGTGTGTTTTGTGTCAACACAGGGGAGAGCTTTAACATGTGGACAGTGTGTACGTGTACCTGACAGTTTTATGGCGTGAATTTCCGCCTGCTCATCCACGTACCGTCTACATGTGTGTGACTATTTACAGACCAGACTACCAGGGTCAGCTTGCTCTTTGCTGCTCTTCCTTTGAACAGGGCCTCTTAAGCTCATTGTGTTTGTTCAATAAACCAGAAACCTATAGTTTTGGAGTCAGACCTGCGTCACTAATCGCTCTAATAATAGACCCCAGATGGGCTCTTCTTCTTCACTAGCCACGTGTGAGTCTGCATCTGAGCCTGCATCAGTGGTTCAAGGATGTGAAATGACCTAACAATGACCAAGGCGAGGTATGAGGAAAGGGATTGTACCGCAGCTAGATACACGAAATTAAACAAAGGCATATTGTGACATCTTGAAAAATATTCTCTTTTGACCTCTCCAAACTAAAAGGTCACGCTCAGTTCAGTAAAAACTAAAATCTACCGCTAAATTAGACAAATGTGGATCCTGCACGACCCAGTGCACTGGGTGTGAAATACTGCTTTGGACATTATCAAGTGGCTCTACATTAGTTTTCCCAGCTAAAACGCAGCTATCACTGTATTTCACTGTGAGCTAGCACAACAAACAGGAACAGCCCTCTAAAAGCAGAGTAAAGTGCTATAAAAAAAACAAATAAATTACCCTGGTTAATTTGGATTTCTCTGTTTTGCCACGTTGATCTGTGGCAACTTAGTTGATCCTGAAAATGATGTATGCTAAAACCAAACATGTAAAATCTACAGCTGAGTATGCAGTCGATGTGCGTAAGAAGAGGGAATAATACTTGTGAATCCACTTCAGTCTCCTCCCCTCCTCTTCTCGGGTTGGAGTAGGGCAAAGGAGAGATTAAAAGAGGAGGCAGAGGAGGAAGGAGAGCTGAGAGACTGGCTGGCATTAAGAGCTCTCTCGCTTTAACCAAAGAGGCTCGCAGCAAAGCAAAAAAATCTAAGCCTGAAAAAAAGAAACTAACAATCCCCAGACAGATCTCTTTTTCTTTCACTGCCTGTTTGTCTCCCACACTCTCTTCTCCTCCTCCCCCCAGCTTCCTCTTCTCCTTCTCCCCTTTGACTCTTTTCCCCTCCGGGCCTCCTCCCCTCCCCGTCTCACTCCTCGGCTGTTTTGAGGACAGAGTCGTCTCCCAGGATCTTGCAGAGCTCGTTGAGGCGATGCTGCATCTCGGGAATGCCGGCCAGCTGGGCCTCCAGCCGCTGTTTCTCCTCGGTGAGGGAGAGGCGCGTCGCCGTGTCCAGCTGCTCAAAGCGCCAGCCTCCCTCCCCGTCGAACTGGAGCAGGTGGGTGTGGTACTTCCTGGAGGCGGAGAGGAAGGGTTTAAAGTCGGTTTAAAGTCAGAGAGGGACCAACGTGTGTCTTTTAGCAGTTTCACATTTCTTAATCCGGGGTGTACATAGAATTTACAACTTCATGACAAGTTGAAACTATGGATGGACAATATGGCCTATAAGTTATATTGTTATATGTTTAGGTTTTATTGGGATACATGCTTTATATCATGCTTTTTTTTTTTTTTTTTTAATAATTTTCATATAGTACTAATATTTTTATATAGTACTGTTACAATAAAGTTAAATACAGTACTGTTACAATTAAATAAATATAGTACTGTTGCAATAAAGTTAAATAAAGTACTGTGATAATAAAGTTAAAAAAGTACTGTTACAAAAAAGTTAAATACAGTACTGTTACAAAAAAGTTAAACAGTACTGTTAAAATGAAATAAATAAAAGTGGAACCACTGGTGTTTTTATTATGAAGCAAGTGGCTTGTTTGGCCGAAGTGTTAATTATTTGGTGAGAACTTGAAGCTTCTGGTCAACAGTTAGATGTTAGTGGAAAATTAAACCGTTAAACGTAAGGATTTACTCACTGTAAGCAGGAAACAAACTAACAGCTTTCCAGTTAATATTAACAATATTTACAGGTCACACTGGTGCTCCATGGTCACAAAATGTGACTAAACAGTAGCAGCCTGGAGCCCTGCAGATACAAAAACAGACACCTCGCCTACTCACACGCAATCCTCCAGGAGAGTGGGGTGGATGGGCGGGGGAGTGTGTTTGATGTATCATGTCTGTGAGTCTATTTGAAAACTGAAACTTATACCGGTAACTTAAAAAAATAGATGTGAAAATTAATACTCAGTGTTGCCAATGCAGTCATTTTGGACATCCTGTGTGGAACAAGACACGGTACATCGAGTATAATTGCTATATCGTCAGGCCCTAGTTTAAACACGAATAAACCATAATTCACAAAACCCTGAGTTACTCTCATGCACACTTCTGGAGACATTTTAATTCAATTTCTCTTTTACTGGACACACGAGAAACTGTTGTATGGGGTGTGACTCACCACAGGGAGGGTCTGTGTGTGATGGAGAGCAGAGAGATGCCGGCATCCTTCGCAGCCTGGAATATCTTTCCCTCCACGTCGATGCTCACAGCGCTCGTACACTCATCCAACAGTGCGTATTTAGGCCTGATACACACAGGGGGAACTGTTATAATAATAGCTACTATCCATCCAGCGAGTAACAGCTGACACTGCTAAAATACTGGCAACATGCTCACAATGACAATGCTAACATGCTACAATGTTTACCATGCTCACCACCTCAGTTTAGTGTGTTAGCGTGCCAGCATTAGCTCATAATTACTGAACACACTGTGCCGCTAGCATGGCTAAAAATAGCTTATTGTTTGTGTCAGAAGTAAAGTCTGCCCTCCAGGTGTGTCACATGTGTATAACTGTCCTGATGACTAATGACAGACAACAGTGACTTACTTGTGGTAGAACATGCGAGCCATGCCCATCCTCTGCTTCTCGCCTCCTGACAGCACGTCCTTCCAGTCCAGCTCAGCATCCCAGCCTGGGCGCAAATGAAGACATATGTGAAAATGATGTTTACTTCAAGGTTTCAGCAGTCTAGCTTTACTGTGAAACACTCACACATCTTCCCGTCACATTTTCAAAAACCTCACAGTAAATTCTCTGCAGTTATCTCATATGTGTGCCAACATCCATGACTGATGATCCGTGACTGCATATGGTCATTTGCATTGCGCGATCGAGACCTTTCGCAACACTTTCACAGTGCCGGCATTCATACATTAAAGCCTCTCGCAGCTCTCAGCTTTGTACAGTAATTGGTTCGCAACAATAGGCTTGTTTGTTTGGTGATGAGAGGAGAGCGACTGCGAATTAGCCCCAGACTCAGGTTTGGGCAATTCCAGTAATACCCCAGTGCATGAGATCAAGCTTCTGGCTGGCACACACATACATAGCTGAGTCTGCTGGATATGAAAACACCAGGAAAACCTGCATGGCAGCTACAATGTGCAAATTTTGCAAACGTTTAAATGATTTGAAAGTCAAAATTTAGAGCGGTTCGTACTGAAAGAAAAAGAACCCCCACTGTCAGGACTAAACTGTCAAGTTGACTCAGATTTGTTGCAGTGGCTGGTTGCTATTTTGTCTTGTTTGGTTGGTATTGCTTTGGTATGTCTTACGGTTATTTGTTCTGCTTGTCTGATGCTTGTTTTGTCGAGATGACGGTTATTAATTTTATCTAGGGGATGGTTGTTTTTCTCTGATGGTTCATTTGTCCAGTTTTGTCCAGTTATATAATCAGTTCTGTCCAGTTTAAAGTTGTTTTATCTACTTTGTTTGATGGTTAGTTTGTCTAGTTTGGGTAGATTTAAGAAATAGGAGAGGGAATCAGGCCTAGAGATATCTGAATCATAATTGGGAGATTCAGGCTCAGACTACCATATCAAGATCCTGGCGCCAGTTCTGCTAAAAGAACATAATAATTTGTGACTCTGAAATTGAAATTTAAACAGCAGGGTGATCAGGGATGGAATGAGTGCTGGAGGCAGCGTGGTAAACCAATGGCAGGCCACTTTCATACATTTTTGGGACTGCCCATAAATCCTTTGAATCCGATTAGAAGTCGATTGCTGTTTTGGCAAATTATACCTGGGCAAAATCCAGCACAATCTCAGGCCCAAAATGTAATACTTTCGGTTGTGAGCAAGAACGCCATCACACAGAAGAAGCTGCCTGCAAACCTGCCCTCAAAGGACGACTGGATCACATCTGTCACCAAAATACATTGTATGGGGAAACTGCCCTTATCACTGTCCTACCTCCCTCTCTGGTGACAATGTGGTTGAGGTTGACGATGTCCAAGATGGCCTCCAGGTCCTTGTCACTGAGGCCTCTGGCAGCCATGTCCTCCCCCGAGTCTGGGTAGATCACCTGATCCCGCAGTGAACCCATGGACATGTATGGCCTGGAGAAACACACACACACATACACACACCTTATCCACTGAGTGTTTCTTTGTTGCTCATTTATGAAGTGCTGCAGACACTGAAGAACAGACATAGGTGACAAAGTGGGTACATGTGTACAAAGGGCACATGTTTAAGAACAAGAACTAAAAGAGAAAGACACCCATTACACTTCTGTTGTGTCTACTGAAGATAAGAGTGTTTGATTCTCTTACAACTGCCAGGTGGCCCGTCTCATCCTATGTATAAAATATTCACCGCTCTGCAGGAGGGAGTCAGCTGAGTCTGCAGCTCTGAGTATCCCTGGGTAAGATTACATTTGATGGTTTGTCTCAGTCGGGTTCAGTTCAGTTTAACAGCTACAGTCCTTCTGCTGCCTTTCTGGAGAATTAATCAGCCATCTTAGCTTTTAAGAATTGAGAGCACTGACACCACAGTCTTCCTCATGAGTTGTCAATAGTATGGTGTCAGTAGTAGAGTATGTCTATAAGACGTCAGCATAGTGAAAATGTCTTTCAACATTTTCCAAAGCCCAAAGTAGCATAGTCACATAGCTTATTAAGTTCAGTCAAAAGCCTTGTCCACACGTACATGGGTATATTTAAAAACTGTGTTTTACGTCACTAAAAATGGACCATTTATTGGCTTTTAACCTCAAAGTGTGTGCCGTTATCTCCTTTGTGAGGCGTCACAAATGACGAAGTGTTTCGAGCAATGGATGTGACCAAAATAGTGTTGGCTCTAACCATGCTAACAGGACTTTTTACATGTGTACACATACATGTACAGTTACTCTTCCACTATATTGAGGGACAAAGGCATCACAGTGTTCTATGGAGGTCGCTGCTCCAGGTAGCCTTCAGGTAATGGCTTTTTTTCTGACTTCTGATTGGCCAACATCTTCCTCTTTGTCTTTGTGTCACTTTAGGGTTACAGTTATTTAGCCACCTGTTGGTTTGGCACGCTCTAACAGCGCTGTAGTTGTGTTTTTACGTTTTGATGTGGACTGAGATTCTTTTAAAACAACGTTTGTGTGGACAGGAACTTTCTTTTAAGAATACAATTGGGAGTCTTTTTTTTTTTTTTAAAAATACCTTGTTGACTAGCCCTAAGACTCAAAGATGTTTGTAAGGCAAATAAAAGCAGAGAATCCCCACACTTGAAAAGAAAGAAGCAAATGTTTGGCTTTTTTCATGAGAGGTGACTTAGAGGATTAACTGATCATCAAAATGGGTGGCAACTAATTTTCTGTCACCTGAAATATCTGGTACTTTTTATTCCTGTGGTGACACGTTGGATAATTCTATCTACATTTAATCACTCAATAGAGAGTTTTTCACATATCACAATCGATCAAAATGATACTAACACAGAAACAGAATGTGAGTAAAATGGTGATTTCCATTCAAATAAACAAAGCAGGATGATCAGGACGGCAGCCATTTTTATGTGTACCGTTGCCACCGCAATTTTGCTTGAATTAAGTGTGTTTTACGATGAGTAAACAAGGCAATTAAGCTAATGTTAGCCTTTGATCGGTGGAAAAGAGAAGCAGGAATTGGTGTGAGGATGTATTTTTCTATTTATTAAAGAGTAACTAAACCCTAAAACCATTTTTTTCAGCTGATAATCATTATTTCTGGTAGTGAAGTAGTGTTAGTGAGTGATCCTGCTCAAAATCTTGACAGTTTAGTGCAAACTGTTGAAAATCCACGTTATTTTAAAAATGTGGTGTGGAGTGCCCTCTACAGCTTGAAACCAAGTTACTACATTTGGGCCGCGAGGGAGGGAGGGGTGGACGGATGCAGTGGGCTGCTGTGCGGTGAGCCCAGGCTCCCAGAGAGAGAGAAATAGAACCAAGTAGGATAAAATAAATCAAAGTGTGGAGAAGGGGACCGGCTGAGCTCCGGCCGCCATCCCTTCTGCCCGTGTGACACAGTTAGGGGCGGTTTTCCAACCCACCATCGGCACAATGAAAATAAGTCTAAGTGTGGAGGAGAGGGACCGGGTAAAGAGGCCGACCTCCGGGGAAGCCCCCTTCATTCTATTTCTGGGTATATAATACTACAGTTAATGTCATGCTGAGAGAAATATGACAAGGGAATTACTGTAATTGAAAGTATTTCAAGCCCTGTCTGGGTGGTAAATATTTCACGGTGACCAGAGCTCTGGTTTCTCTTCGTCAGCCACATACACACACACACAGGTCCTGTTACAATGGATTAGATTACTGGTAGGGTTCACCGGTACAATGATCACACTCATTAGTTGTTTTGTTACAACTCACTGCTGTGGGGTATTGGAATAAGTAATGTGTGAAATTCTGTGTGTGTGTACCTCTGAGGGATGTAGAACATATGTTCAGGAGAGGGTTTGTGTAGGCGGCCGCCGTAGACAGGCCACAAGCCGCTGAGGATCCTGAACAGAGAGCTTTTCCCACAGCCATTGGGCCCCGTGATCAATAGGTGCATGCCCTCCTCTACCTGAAATGGAGAGGGACTTTATCAAGATGACTTGAACCTCAGAATAATTATAAACATGAAGATTTAAAGCCCTGGAGAGATAGGAGGCAACAGTGGGTGTTTGATAGACAACATAAAACTACTCAACATTACACACAGGAGATCTGAAATGTCAACACAGGAAGAGAGGCAAAATTCTCCTCCGAGATCCTCGCTTTGAACAGAATACACTGTATTTTACCTTTTTGTTCTCTGCTTCTGAAAATGAATCATTCTGAGCTATCGCTGCAGACCTGATCAAACTGTTTGGAGATGTCACTAAATGCCTCCAGTTTGCCTGCAGCTCAAAGTGTGATAGAACAGCAGTAAAACATATAAAGTACAAAAGCAATCAAAATAAAAAAGAAACAGCAAGGTAAAAAAAAATACTGAAATAACTGTTATGTTCTGAGGTCAACCATCAGTCCCACACTACAGCAGTTTCACTTATACGTGAAACAGGAAGGAGAACATTTGGTGCACGATATTTATATATATATAAACCTTTGGGCATAAGCACAGTGTCAACAGATTCTCCTGCTATCAACCAGCTCAATATCAGCAGGTGTATTGACCTCAAATCAGCATTCAGAGCCAGGCTTGATAGCATGAGCTGCTAGCACTATCTGAAAGCAATACTCCCACAAGAGACTCTTTCTTTATTTTTTTTATATTGAGGCCAGGGAGGTTTTGATCTTTGCTGAAGTTTCAACCACGTGGTTAAACTCCTATAAGACATGAAAGACACGTTGGTCTGGCAACAGTTGTAAGTCAGTTTGAAAGCCACCTCTGAGGGACTGGAATAAAGCCAGGCTTGTGTCACATTATCAAGCTAACTCAATAATCCTGTGGCTGTGGGATCAGCAGACTCTCATTGTCTCTGTTTGAATTCAACAGAACATGCAGTGAATGCAACATAGATACAGGACACTTCACACAGTGTGTTATATGTAGGTAGAGAGGGCAGTTAGTGTCCTAATCATCTCAGATGTTTGAAAAGTGACATTTTACTCCTTCCTCAGCACCGATCTACAACTTTAAACACCTCTCCAGCTCATTACAGTAGCCAAAAGCCTTGGAGGAAGCAACATGTTAACACCCAAAGGATGTATCTGTTTCTTAATGAGACCACGGAGGATGTCTTCATAAAGGTTAATAAACTCCCCATCGACCTAAAAACCCCTCAGAGAGATTGATGGTGGGGAAGGGTTGAGAGCATCGAACACTAAGCACCTGCAAATACACCAGTTAACATTAATGTGTAATAAGTGGAGTTTGACGCTGGAATAGAGATAAAATGATCTGGTGCTTTTTTCAATGTTACAATGACTTCCGGGTACATCAAATGAATTGGCCCAATAGGCCCCCTTAAAAAATCAGTATCACATTAAGTGTACGCTATAGTTAGAACAAATTCACCTCTTCAACAAGTGTCACACAACCCCTTTGACAAGGAACTGAAGCTGCTATTTAAAAGCCACCAGACTCTATTGACAAAAATAGTATTTTACTTTGCAGAACTATGGAGTTGCTAGTCTACTGCTGCTTTGATTGGGTAGTGCAGGGGAAGCCAACCTGCGGCTCAGGAGCCACATGCTACTCTTTAGCCCTTCTCCAGTGGCTCCCCTCCCTAACAGTGATTTTTTAGCATTTTAATTATAATTTGTCACTGTTGTAGCCCTAAAGGAATTCTTAATTTTCCAATTGTATATATGTGTAGCCTATACACTTAATTAAAATAAAAAAATTTTTTTTACATCTTGTCGACTACGTGCGTCACCATCTACGGCCTGGTGCCTTTTACTAAAATTTGGCGCATCTCAATCAATAGCCTCGGGTAGTCTTGAGTCTCCTTAGTGAGGCTAGCTATTGATTCCAAATCCAAACAAAAAAAGGTCTCGGAGGAAAACGGAGAATTTCAAAGTGAGCGGACCGATTTGTTCGTGCTCACCACTAACGCTGCAAAATTTAAGCGACAAATTATAATAAAAAGCCCACTGCTGAGTAGCTACTTTGTTGTAAATTAAATTAATATCAATAGACTAATTAAGATTTAATAGTTATTGTATTGTAATTATTAACCAACCTAACCAAATTTAACAGGGATCAAGATGGTCTGAATAATAATTACTAAAAAATTACTGAAAAATATTACTATCCTTACTCTTTGCTAGTGAACAGCTTACTTGTTAGCATAGCCCTTCTACTTAGCAAGCGAACTTGCTAACATTCTTGCCTATTGCCAAGTGTACTTACGAACATAGTCCACCTAGTTAGCAACTCGCTAACCATGCAGTAGCTTTTAAGTTTTTTGTTCAGCGTTACTGAGGATTTTGTTCAATTGTATTAACTTCAAATTGAAAAACTAGCTCAGAGGAAGCACAAAGGGATTTCTAAAGAAACGCAGGAGCAGCACACTGATGATGTCGGGGGCTTTGATTGGTTGATTACCATATTGGTCAAAGAATGTGATGTGGGATGTTGATCCAGGAGCATGACCTACTTGGCAAAATTAGGCACAATTATGTATTGTGGCTCCGGACATTTTTTTTTTTTGGGTTGCTGACCATTGGGTTAGTGTGTAAAGTAAAGCGGACAAAATATTCCACATTTAGCGTACACTTAAAATGATACTTTTTTTTTTAGGTGGGTCTTTTTAGCTGGTTTAAATACCTTTTGCTGTGGCCCTGTCCACCGCAGTGCATTGCCACGCTTCCGTACCAGTAGATTTGGTTTATCAAAGCACACAGCAGAAAGAGAAAACAGAAGCTCAGAAGAGAATGGCGTAGAGCTGTCTCACCTTGACGTTCAGGCAAGACACTACTACGTCCCCATTCGGTGTAATAATTGGGACATTCTCACACACAATGCCGTTGTCCACATCTATCACTTCCCCTGAAGAGACAAAAGAGACAGAGAGAGAAAAACAGAATGAGCATTTAAGACCAGAAACTGAGGATTAGACTTTGTTGATGCATAAACATGGTTGTGCATGGGATAATACCTACAGAGCAGGAATTGTGGGGTTAAAAATAAATAAAATCCCTCTTTACCACATCACTTATCACTTAGATTAACTGTGCTCTCAATGGGAGATTCATTCTGGGTCAAATGGACACAAGAATGTATTTTTTGCAATGATTACAACCGCTGACCTTGATACTGCTGAATGCGTGTAATATCATGCTCGTGATCGAGAAATTTATTCTGCTTATGCAAGTTGCCCCAGATAAGGGTTTGGCTAAATGCAGAAAATCTGGATAGAGAGTCTGTTGTTTGCTAATGATTGCTGTTTATTTTGTGTCATACAACAGTGTTAAAAGGGGTTAAAAATAAACAGTGGATGTGAAACTCACTACCGTTTGACTTGAGTTGGGTTAATTAATTGCCCCATGCTCCAGACAGCAGAAGTGGTAAAGGTTTGCCCAACATAGCAACAGTAACCATGTGTGTACAGTAACTACCTGTTTCACTCTTTCAGTTTATTTTAATACAGAGGGAAGCGTGGGTGTGTGTACAGCAAGGAAAGGCATACCCTTTATCTCCAGCGGTCCATCTATGTGCATCTCAGGCTTGCTCTTCTTCTCTGCTCCTGTAGTGGCTGACACAGAGGAGCGCTTGTAAATGCCCCTCTGGACGTCCTCAAACACCACAAACATGTTGTGGACCCGTGCAGTGTAGCCTGCCAACTCTGTGACCTGTTGCAACAAAGACACAAAGGTCAGTACTGGGTAAGATCAGGGGCATGTTAGTGTGACCCAAGAGAGGAACAGATTGTAAAAGTTCAGTGTCATGGTCATGTGCTGATAGTGATTCTCAACCAGGGGGATTTATGCATATACCAGGGGGTATGGAGGAAAACTGTAGATCCACTCAATTAAAAACACAGGAATTACAATGTGACTATAGACTGCATCCAAATATTGAGTCACCTGTGACACCTAAACAATATGTTGCAATTGAAAGTGTGTGAACTAGTTACTGTAGCAAGCAGAGGTTAGTAAGCTAGAAGTAATGATGGCTGAAATAGATAACTAAAAGTTAACAGTCCAAATAGTTAGCTAAACTAAATGGCTCAAATGTTAAAATAGCTCAAAGTAAAAAAACAAATTGAAATGGTTGAAATAACTAACTACAAGGGACAGATGTTTTGTTAAAACAGTTAGCTTTAAGTAATGAAAATGGTCAAAATAGTTAGCTAAAATGTACAGATATGAAAAAGTTAGCTACAAGTAAGGAAAATGGTCAAAAATAGTTAGCTAAAAGTGATGGATCAATTGAAAGTAGGAAAATAAGTTAAAATGGTTTGCTAAAAAGGACGGCTGTTGTTGAAATGCTAAGCTAAAAGTAGTGAATAAATATACGGATGCACTAATTTTACAGTTTTGGACCATACCAATATATTTTCAAAATAACAATTTAACCAATAGCTGATATCAATGTTTTATATTGTTTATTTTGTTTTTGTTGTTATTTTTTCTCCTTTTGTGCCAGGTAAACAAGGAAATCTTAATTATAAAAAACCAAACTGATTTAAAGCCGTTAAGCCATTCACTACACTACCTTTAAATGAGTGCGAACTTAAGCATAAAAATATATTCAATAACTTTCAAATGAAAAACTTCTTTTTTCTTAAAAAAGAGCAACTGCTTAAAAAGCCTTTTTAATATGTATATCACAATTTCCTCTCTAGTATCAATTTAGGCTGCTAAATGCTAACTTGAACTAGCTCTCATCCTGGTGATGTCAACACAGATTTGTTATTCATGGTGTAACATTATCATTTTTATTTCATTTTGTTATATTTATTTTTATTGATCTTTATTTGCAGCTTGCATATATGTCATGTTTACTATTTTATGTTGGTGTGATGGCTCTGGAAAATGTTTTAAAATGTGTCTGAATAATCCCATGAGGGATGGGCTGCCTTGGGGCAGCCAGACACGCAAATAAAAATTTCATAAAAATTTCATTCATCAGGGAATGAATAAGGTGCATCCTCTGATGTGTCAATGGTGAGTTTACTGCATCCTTTTATCCTGAGGCATCCCAGGGAAGACCTCTGTTCATCCCAAACACCTTTTTCTATTGTCCCCGGTTTAAACAGTTAGCTAAAAGTAATGAATGGTTGAAATAGATAGCTCTTACTCCTATAATTAACAGTTAAAATAGCTGAGCATAATGGATCAATTAAATCAAAAAGGTTGGAAACCACTTTGTTAGAGTGTGTTAATGTGTGTGAAACAATGTGTGACAGTGTTAATACAAATATGTAGCTAACACCAAAGTCGTAAAGCCGATGCTGCTGCTGTGTATATGTTGTTTGAACTGTATTTCTACACTGTATACTCTAGGATCAGTTATAATCTCTGTTGACAGTGTGTAGAGTAAGTACACACACACACACACACACAGATCTGAGAACTTGCTGAGTATAATATGCGATGGGCTTTGAGAGACGGGTGAATAAAAAAGTAATGACACAAACCGAATATATTCAAATGTAATTACATTTAGAAGATGAACTACGGCAATTACAATGTTTTTTACAGCACAAAATGCTGTTAACACCAGATACACACAAAATGCATTAAGGTATAAAAGGATAAGGAACAAAACAAGTATCTTTATAAGCAACATAGCGATCTGAAACTCATAAAGACATGAGGAAAAGAAGAGAAAAATCACCCTCTCTCTTTGACTTTAGTGCTGAACCCTGCAGCGAGACAGTGCAGGCTGTTGACACAGCTTGATTATATCAAAAAACAAACACCAATTCTGGGAATTCCTGGACACCATATGGGGCTTTAGAGATGTGACCAATTCAAAGATGAAAGAAACCAAAACACAGATGAAATGTGGCGAAAAAAAGATAGGGACAGATAAGAGAGGAGTACAGGACTGATTGTTCTCCTCATGTAAAATGGTGAAGGAAAAATATATGATTAAAAGCGCTTCAACAGCTTATTGCAGTAGGCTACTAGGACCAGTAGTTATAAAACACACTGCCTCTACATAGCCAATAGCCTCTCTTCTCTACTTTAGAAACCATGTCACTTTTGTCGTACTGTATCATTTATTCCTGAACATCCCCACCTTTAAATCAGAAAAAGGCCCCTTACAACTCAAAAAAAGGTACAGGGATATATTTCTATTTTTATTCAGCATAGATCTAAAGATCCAATAAACAGTGATACAGCAGGGTCAGTCACACCCTTTGATGAATCTCAAAAGCTACTGAAAACAGATTCATGAGTGTGTTGCTGAAATTATTTGATTATCACTTTAATGAAAAACTGTTTTATCATTGATAACTGTTTCACAAGGTGGCACGTGGTGTAGTGGTTAGCACTGTTGCCTCACAGCAAGAGGGTTCCTGGTTTCCTTCTGTGCATGTTCTCTCCGTGTCAGTGTGGGTTTTCTCTGGGTACTCCGGCTTCCTCCCACAGTCTCCAACAACCCCCAACAAGATAAGCGGTTTCAGAATGAACAGCTTCACACAACTCTTTGTTTTTATCATATTTATAATTTACATAATAAAAAAAACAATACCTGGCACTTTGTGATTATACGATACTGCCACACAAAAATATCGCGATACCATGCTGTTCCAATTTTTCCGCCACCCCTAAATTGAATGGCTTCTGTGCTGGCTGCCCAATAGATTTATAGAGATTGCTGTGTGATCTTTATCTCCCACAAACCATCTCATGTCTACTGCTCTGCTTCACTTCACTTAGACATAGAAAAAAGTAATAGAATTAGTGCACTGCCCATTCTGAAAAGATTAGGATCCATCCGTGATAGCCCTCGGAGACATGCTAGTGCTCACCATGCAAAAACAAAAAATATGCAAAAACTGTGCAATCCTTCCCACACCCATCCTCCAACCTAAACTACACTTGCACCACCACTATTACGAGCCATAAAACTACCAAACAGCTGAACATGCCAAAACTTGTCTTGCACCAAGTACAAATGCCACTGTGACTCAGAAGCCCACAAGACCTTAGGGCCCCGAAAAAGGCGCTCAACTCAGGTACTGAGCAGGTGTATCCTACTGATTCCTGTTGTTGTGTAAATAAAGTCATTCTAAATCAGACGAATAAAAGCAGTGTCCTCTCCCATTTGCCTAAAAAGTGTCTGAGCACATGCTGCGAGGGAAAGTGAGAAAGAGATGCAGAAGTGAGGGCTGACAGATCAACAGATGGAGGATTACTCACAGCTAGGCTAAGCCCCAAGGGAAGGAAGGAAGGAGCTCTGGACACAGCACACACACAACACCAGGATTCACTGCTGGCTGACCTACAGTGACCTGAGGGATGAGGGTGGCAGTAGATTCAATCTTGAGGAATTGATGCCTATAAAAGTCTCTCTGTTCAGTTTGTTTTTGTGACATCTAATGTGGGGCTGCAAGTTACCATCATTTTCATTGTTGATTAATTTAACCATTATTTTTTCAATTAATCGTCTTGTCAATAAAATCAAATTGTGAAACATTTTAATTAATTTTAATTAATTTAATTTTAATTCCAACACTTGCCATCTTCTTCGTCTTGGCAAACCAGGTAGTCCTGCACACACCACCAGTTTTCTGAAATTATATTTTGCAACTGGAACATGCCCAGTTGGCACACATACTATGTGTATACTCCGCATGGTCACAAATTTTGGCTGCAACACGTGGATGTGGAAAGTACAAAGCTGGCTTAACACTTGTCAGAGGACCGACCTCACCCAGTTGTGTTGTCAAAAATCTGATATTTACTCCAATGAATGCATGATTAGGGAAAGATATTGCTCTGGCAGAACCTCTACATACACTGTGCCATAGACTTTCAGAGCAGTTAAAAAAGAAATAATGACCTCAGAAAGCTTATATGGAGAGCCTCATCCCAGATGGGGATAGAGCAGACCTTCGAAGAACAAAAAGAAAGTCTGGAAGATGAGTAATCACACACACTGCACATCACAGGGCAGTGACTTAACTTATGACTCAACTTATGGCCCAAAAGGGTGCCAGATGGTTCCCCCAACCATTTACTAATTGACAATAAAAATACACAGAGATTTTTTTTTCATACTTAAAGAGTAAATAAGGTGCCAGTTGAAACCTCAGACAGAGCAACACATTCTCACTCTACTACTCCAGCTTCCTCCCACAGTCCAAAGACATGCAGGTTAATTGGTGACTCTAAATTGGCCAGAGATGTAAATGTGAGTGTGAATGGTTGTCTGTCTCTTTGTGTCAGCCCTTTGATAGTCTGGTGACCTGTCCAGGGTGTATGCATGTAGTTAGGTTTACAAGGTGTTAAGTATGCTTGTTACTAACGTAATATAATGTAACATACATCGTTAGCATGGCATGCTCAATATACAACTTTGGCTTCACACTGGATATGAACATTCAGCTCCTGGGTGAAAGTCCATAGTTTGTTTGACCCCTCCACCTCAATGACCTGCTGCCAATTCGGACTTTCTTGCTCTTTATACTTCTGTAATCTCCCTGAATGTCAACAAATACTGCTGCTTGAGTCATCTCATATTGCAGTTAAAGGGTGCCTCTGTGAGATAATGTCTGACGCCAATGGGCCAAGTGTCGGTATTTGACGAGATAGGAGTGAGACCAGGCTGGACAGAGGCAACCCCGAATGTCCTAAAATCCTAGAAACACCCCTGTATACACCTGACCTGTGCAAGGTTCCCGTGACTGGCCCCTGGCCTCGTGTCCTTTGCTACAATAGCCCCCTGCCAAAGCAAGTTGAGTAACCCTGTCAGAGGGGATCCTAACCACTCACACAACAAACAAGTACACACAGTGTACACTGTCATATTAAACAGGCAGAATGTTTGGAGGCGTGAGCACGACATACAGCCTCAGGAATGTGCTCCATCCGTGCTGCCTTTTATATTGCACACACGCTCTCTCACACATCACTTGGCCTTGCATGCAGGGGCTTGCTGCTGCACATGTGACAGCACTGTACTCAACACACACTCACACCAGAGATGAATGCAGGCTAAAACTTGTATCCTCCAGGGACGTGTACAGAGCCAAAGACTCCCAGTGAAATGACAGTCGTGACAGTGTGCTCTGCCACAGATTCGCACATGACCGAAATAAATTTATTCTCTTGGAACTGGTTCGTGTTTTCTAAGATTTCGCAGCAGTTTGAGCCTTCTGTGTATAAAACCGGGCTTGTGTGTTTGTCTGCCCCTGCACATTCTGGTGTGAATGGAGTGGTACAATGGGAGGTTTTTTAAGAAGAGTGACTCACACTTAAGGAAGCAGGACAACAACCTTCTAGCACTCTTGTAAGAGTTTAGACTCCTCCTCTTCACCACAAGCACATAAAGACACGCACCTGACCCTTGCTCAGATGCCACGCATGTTGCTGTGGAAATTAATGACTAGCTTGAAAAGTACATCCCAAAACACGGGTGAGAATATGACCAAATAAAGACAAGCAGAAACCAGCTGTACGGCAATTTCACCACAAGTGTGCTGCAGCCAAATCCTCTTATGGCCCTCAAAATGCAGCCTGAGAGAGAGAATGCATGAATGGGTCTTGCTATTTTTTTGGATTAAAATGCAACGAGAGATCAGGGATTTGGCCCTCGATGAACGAGGCCTTTCATTCAGCCATCCTTTTCAGTCAGGACTCTAATAAATTCCTGTGCATGCATGGTAAGCTTCACACGGGGAAAGTAGAGAGAGGTGGATATACAGTACGCATCTGTCAATCGTTCGGCCAATCTGTGCATTCATCCATCCAGCCAGCCATCTGTTCAAACCCGGGCCAGTGAAGTGACCCAAACACCCGTACTTATACATCTGTCTATAATCTTAATATCTAAGCCTGATAAATCATATTCTTTAGAAATGAGATGCAAAATTAAAATCTAAAATGAAAAAAAAAAATAGGATCATCTACACATTAAAGGGTCAGTCCACCCCAAAGTAAAAAAGTACATATTTTATCTCTTACCTGTAGTGCTATTTATCAGTCTAGATTGTTTTGGTGTGAGTTGCAGAGTGTTGGAGATATCAGCCATAGAGATGTCTACCCTCTCTCCAATATAATGGAGCTAAATGGCACTCGACTAGTGGTGCTCAGAGTGCCAAAAAATACACTTGAAAAACTCAACAGCAATGTCTCTTTCCAGAAATCATGACCCAGTTACTCAAGATAATCCACAGACCTTGTTGTGAGCAGTTTTATGTAGGAACTAGGGGTGTTCCCTATGACTAATTTTCCTGATGTTTACACAGAACTGTTTACGTAAACTAGTCGACTCTTCTGAAAGTAAGACGACACTATGTATAAAAAAAATATGTATAAAAGCCTTTTGAATCGTATTTTTTATGCTGCTAAAATGTGTGGCACTTTGCACTGTGCATTTTAAGTGTGACACATAATAACCTACGAAACATGACAGCGACCCAGAAAGTTTATTTTCTGCGCATTTAACATCCTGACTGGTCTTTTTTCAAAAATACACATACTTGTGCGGTGACTCTCTCATGCATGAGTGTGCACGCAAATTGACACACTTGCATATGGGAGTCTGAGAGCGCACATGTGTGTGTTTGTCTGTGTGTGTGTGTGTGTGAAAGAGAGGGAGAGCCACTGATGATCAGAGCTGCTGGTTAGTCTTGCATGCAGATCAAAATTCCTCCCGTTTCCTTGGGGTATCTTAATAAATTCAAACGAGTAGCATTTCTAGTGCTGACTTGGGGGTAGCAACCTTTAAAAGACTACTCAACTAACCATGCACATCCCTAGTTTAAACTACTTTCTTGCTACCGAACTACACCTGCCAACTTACAATGTCACAAGCACAAGCCTTTCGTCCACGAGTAATTGCATACTTCCTTTGGCGTGATTATACAGTTGGCGAGTGTTCCAAGATGAAACTGCTCTCAACAAGGTCTGTGGATTATCAAATGTATCTAGTTCCATTATAATAGAGTGAAGGCAGACATCTCCAAAACTCAGCAACTCACACTGAAACGATCCAAATTGATTAACAGCACTACAGGTAAGAGTATCAGCTACTTTTGTGTTTAAATAAGAACATATCTTCTTTTCTCTTCTCAAAATCGCAATATGGCCACGTTATTATAATTTCATGAAGGTAAAATGTGTCACAATATACCATTATAAATGTAACTCTGTGGTGCTACAATTAATATCCCAGACGAAAGGGAACATGTTTGTGAAGTTCAGACCCAAGAAAAAAAATCACTATCACCATTTTAGTACTTTTTTTTTCAGTGAAGATGAAATACAAAAATGACCATTCCCACTGAATTGCAGCTCATACTGCAAACATAATGTCATTTGTCAAGAAAATGACTTTTTAGGGTGATCCAGCTGCTCCTTTTTTTGGCAACAGCCATATTAACAACTCACATTTCCTATTACTTCCACAAAAAGTGTCCCCCACTTCCTCTAAGTATGTGAAACTACCTGTATTAATGCAACTAGTATGCAAACATAACTGAACGGCATTATATAAATCTGAATTGGGTGATCCAGCATTTCCATGTTTCTCAGCTGCGAGAGCCGGTAGAAGATCATTTAAAAATCATTCTCAATATTACTGTGGGCACTTTCACACACTGAAGTGAAAAGAGGGAAAATTATGTCACAAGGAAATCCTCTTCATCAGAGACAGAGAAAGCTGTGGTTGCTCTCAGACAAAGACACACTGCACTCCTGCAAAGCTACATTAACTTCAGCATACAGTGTCCTCACCTCTTTGTAGGAGGACATGATCCTCTCGATGGCATCGGCTCCGGAAGCCAAGAGGTTGCGGGCGGTGGTGAAAGCCTCCGTCCTCTCGCTCACCATCACCTGCGTGTGGCCGTCTGCTGTTTCTAGAGGGAGGAAAGAAAGACAGTGGACAGGGTTGAGAGTGAAGCAACTGATTTGAGAACCTGTGACGCTACAGACATGTTTATTTAAGCAGCAAAATCAAGTTTCTCAAGTTTCCATTTGGCTTCTGTTTTCTGACTAAAATTCTGTGTCTCAATCTCTGCTGTGAGCCTACTGTGAGCGTGATGTCACACTTCCACCTGCGAGCATTAGAATATCATGGAAATAAGTTATTTAAATATCAGCAGTGACACTGGGACAACAGCACAGCAGCAAACAGAGTCTTAGTTATTGCTTTATTTTTGATGCAACTGAAATGTCATCAGGGAGGTGTGGGAGGCAGCTACTGCTCTCACACATGCTAATCAGCCCCTGGAAACAGGAGCTGTTGGTTTGGAGGTGCTAATGAGCATCATGTGGACTGTGAAACACGCTTACGTCACGGACAAACAACTATTATAGTGGCACTTGTGCTGCACGCCAGACTATCAGACACAACCGAGCAAACTGTGGTTCCCTCTGACAAAACCGTAGCACCTCAAGGTGTCCTTACTGTTGTCAGCGAAGCCGGTAGCGGTGATGATGGGCACGGCCACCATGACGAGCCCGCTGCCGCTCCACACGTACTTCATGAGGAACTGCTCGATCATGATGTACCAGAGACGCTTTGACAGGATCAGGTTCATCTGGTCCGCCAGGGCCCGGTAGCATTTCTGCAGCTGACGCATCTCCACCTGCACAGGACGGCAAAATGCAATATATAGCAGCACAGGCACTTCCTGTACTCTGTGAGGGGATATTGATTGGGATGTGACCATTCAATTAAAGGGGAGCTACGCCCATTTTTGAAAAATCATACTTGTTATTCCTGTAGTCTAAGACAGTCTGAAAATATTAGTCAACATGAACAACTCTCTCCTTAATCCAAACACCAATGTGCTAAAACTCAAATTTCTGATGTCATAGGCACTTTCATTGACCAAATCACAATAATGTCATGCCAACAAATGACTTCCTGGTTGACAACTAGCAATTGTGTTCAATTACAGAAATATGTCCAATTAGCTAACTTGTTTATTTCTATTGTCATTTCAACCGTAGCTCTATAATAAAAGCTACTGGCACAGACACACACTGAGCAATGTACTGCTGTGGATAGGGCCGCAGCATAAAGTGTTTTAGCCGTCTAAAAAAAACCCTAATATCAGTGTAACTGCATAATATAATTTAATATTTGCTCCGCTTTATATTCCACTTCAACTTCAGTGTTCTGCTACATAAAATTACTGTTTTTGTCAATGGAGTCTGGTGGCTTCGACATCAGAAAAGGGAGTCTGACAGCAAGGTGAAGCGGTGAAATTTAATATTCTAAATATAATGTAAGCTTGAATTGATATTGATTTTTTTGGCCGGCCTTTTTTTTTAGGTGCTAAAAACTAACCAACTAAGGCAGCGCATGCTCAGCACTGTTTTATTTAATGTCTATAGAATAAAGCTCATTTAGGTCAAATGGGCCCCCATTCACTGTCAATGGAGCAGCTCCAGACTTTATCACATGTTTGAGACTTTCTTCCCTGCATTCTGGCTTTGAGAGAGAGTAGCTCATGTTCACAAATAGTGATTGAACTTTCATCACCATGGTTATAACATACTGGAATTCTTAATTGAAGCGTTGCTCCACTTTAATCTGATCTTTAAGCTGCACTGAATGAACATGTGTGTAATTCTCAATCTGATTACAGTTATGTACACGTGTTACGACACTATATGAACTTTGCTATTAGATGTGGTTAATGATAATCTCATATTACATGTTTATAAGTGGATTTAAGAAATGCAGAGACTGGTGTGGCAGATGAAGAAGACAAAATTGAGTTTTAAATGTGCATATTTGTCTAATACAGCTAACCAGTACAGTGAATGTGATGGTGGCCATGCAGACATTAACATTCTAGCATGTGGTCTATTAATGATCTGTTAATGGAGAATATGGATTTGCTTTGTAGTTGTTTTCTATTCTGAGAGATCACAATTGAATTAAGACTATATTATCGCCTGCATGTCTGCCACAACAAATGCAACCTCTACATTGTACACATCCAGGCCTGCATACCTTGTGTCCCCTGTAGAAAGCTATCTCCTCAGCATTGGCAATGATCCTGGAGTGCACATAGCGCAGGTAGCCTTTCCTATGAGCCTCCTCGGCCACCAGCTTGCCAAATTTAGGCGAGCAGGCACGCAGGACTTTAGCAGTGGCAAAGACCACCAGGCCGGCCAGCAGGGTGGGCCCACTGGCGTTGGCCCCCCTGGACCTGGCGGTCTGTATCAGCGTGTAGGAGGTGAGCATCACGTCCAGGATGGGCTTGGTGAGGTTGGAGTAGAGGTGGGCCACAGACTGGGAGAACATCATTACATCCTCAGTGAGAGACTGGTCCGGGTTGGCGAGCCTCCCGTCCATGTTGCTGACTCTGTAGTAGGTCTGATCGGTGAAGTAGGTCCGGTAGGCATGGTTCACCAGCCGGGTGCGGAAGGCCAGAGCCAGTTTGCACTCCAGGTACCGGATGGCGCTGTTGACGAACGTGGCCGGGATGGCAATGAGGAGCCATTTCATCAGCTGGATGATGAAGCTCCTGGGCTCCTTCTCCACTATCGTTTTCACTATCTTTCCGTCCAAGCTGGCCACGTAAATAGACAGAAACGTCCTGGATATGAGCGCCACCGAGTGCAAGGAGAGCAAACCCAGCTCTCTGGACACGAGCTTGGGGAAGAGGATTTTACCAAGTTCGAGGATCTGCTTGAAAAATTCCGCATTTACCCCGGGGGATGTCTTCTTCAGATCCGCAGCACATATCCGTGTTTGTACCGAGCAGGCGGACCCGTTTTCCGCCTTTGACCCTTTATTCCTGGGATCTTTGTTTTTGCTGAGCTGCTTGCAGATGATGGGGTACAGTGTTTTGACACCATAAGCGGCAGCCGCAAGAAACACGGCTCGCTTCGCCGCAGCCGTGCGGTCCCATTTTACTTTGGACGCCGCATCGAGGATGTTGGACATTTTTCAAACGTTAGTCGTCTCTGCTGACGATCCGTACAACACCCATCCCCCAAACCCGACTCACCGCGTCGACATAGATACACAGAAGGACTTGTGGTGGCTGGATTGATGTGAAGCGAGCCCGATACATCATGTACCGCTACATCCTGCTCTTTTTCTGTACCAGCGTCGAGTGAAACGGACTACAGTCATTCTACTTCCGGTTTGTAGCTGTCACAATAAAAACTTTGAACTCTTGTGCGTTATTTACGTTTAATGAAAACGTGAAAATTGTGGTTTCACAATGTCAAACCCCAGCCACCCTTCTCCTCTGACAAATAAAGATCCCTTCCTTACCACAAACATAGATGAATAGTGCTTTCAAACTAATGGTTTTATTTTTTTAATAAGTAAATTCGCCTACTTCCTTACTGATTGTAGTTTTTGTCGCTAACTTGTCGCTCCTTATTTCCGCCCTACGCTCTTTCATTGGTCGCGCCCCCGGCTAAAAGACGATTGGTTGCGTGATGCACGTAACGAGGTAGTCTCTACTGTATCTACTGTATTTAACGGTGCACTGATAACCATATATGACAATGTTTTTCCTCTAAAAACAAAACAAATCTGTCAAAGTAGGAAACTGTGATGGAAGTCACAAATACGTGGCACCGTATGGCAGAAGGATTTCAAATTAAGTGTTTCTAACCAGGTAAGAGATTCACTTTAAAATGTTGCTGAATTTCCACCTTATTAATGCAATGGCGTCAGGATTTACTGACTTGAACCTAAAGCATTGGTGTGTTTTTTTTAGTTGATCACCTTCTATTCAATTTTGGACAGATATGGAAATGCATATTCCAAGGAAAACTGGTCACTCTCTGAAAATCAATTTAAAATATGTTGTTTATTTTGAATGAATCGTTAATGCATTGAATTTTATGATAAACCTCATGATCCTGCTCGATAAGTTTCATATACAGAAATCTAAAATTGCCATACCATCCCCCTATTTAAAAGTTTTTATAAATAGATATTTTTCAGTCTAATGCAGGCTCTAATAGTAATAAATGTGTATCCACCATACACCATGAGCAAAGAAACAGCTATTTTAATTTTTTAGATGTCTGACTGTAATATTTATAATATTTAGTTCAATAAAGTTGAAAAAAAAATACATACGTCATAAGTGGCACGTGAAAGGATAAGTGGTTTGTCCTCGCGCATTTTAAGCAATAGTAAACGTTAGATAGCTACCTAGCTAAAACTATAAGCTAGCTACCAGTGTACTTTGAACTTACTCACGTTATAGCTTTGTTGTTTTCAGTCACTACACTAACATTTTCAGTACTTCTCTGATAATTAAAAGCCGTTGAAAATGAACTGGGTCGGGGGTTCAAGGTAAGCGACTTTACACGTGCTAATATTTAGGTTAGCCTATTCGCGTTAGCTAAGCTAGGTAATGCTAACGTAACGGCTCTTATTGCAGGAACAGGTTTATTATGAAGAATGATGCAAAGAAGCAGAGGGTAAGAAGGCGACATAAAGTTTTCATGACTTCACGAGATAAAAGCTATAGTCTTATAAGAATAAGTCTGGCTAAATGTTGTGGTGTTGCTCTTTGTGTCCTCAGGAGTTCTTTGTAAAGAGAAAAATGCAACAGAAGTTGATGAACTTGGGAGTAGCTCTGCCAGCATCTCCTCGAGGAACCAGCTCCGGCAGTGTGGACCTAGTGACTCTGTTTATCGTCAACCAGATTGCTGCTAAGAAAGAAATTAAAGGTGAGAAGCAACAGCTAGTACAGAAAGATACTTTATGAGTAAACAGTTATCAAAAACCATACTAAAGAAGCTTGAAGGGAAAACATTACACAAGTTCAGGAGAATAAAGAATGAACCACCTGCCTTATGTGAAGCTAATTAAATTTCCTAAAGCTAGTAAAAAAAAATATAATAGTTCACACAATGTGTTTTATAATGAGATGTATCAGACTCACTCAGGCACAGTACTTTAAAATAAAGTATTGTGACAACTTCTAGCAAGTAGAGGTTTTGAACACTGTCAAGTCTATATTACAGATGAACATCAGACTCATGAAAATACAGCTGCCGTCATGAAGTGGGATAGCCAGCTCACTAATAACACAAATGACAACAACTAGCATAAACCATCATTAATGAACAGACACACATACCTGTCAAGTTTTGGATTTGAAAATAAGGTAAATTTTTCGGCGCCCATCACGAGACCTTGACTTATTCATACTTCAAAAACAGCATCAATAAGTGATTAACATGGGGGGATTGAAATAAAAAAAAGAATAAAAATCAACCAGCCACCCTCCTCTCCTGACAAGTAAAGAACAGTCCCTTCATAAGTTAAGAACAGTCCCTTAAGTGCGGTGAGGTTTGTGGACCGTTACCTGCCACAAGAGAGAAATGTGAACGGCTCGTTTCTCCTCTGACACGCCACATACATGTGTACCGCCACAGCTCGGTTGTCCAGGTACTACTGGAAGTCATGACACCAACGAAACTGGACCTGGAGTTGGACTTCTGTGTTGCTGGTAAGCCGTTATCTTGCGCCGCAGAGCACTATGAGCCTCCGCCATAACGTTATTCCTCTCTGTGATCCCCCGTTCAGTCAATTATAGTGATGGCAGCACTCAATGCAGCCCCAAACCATGATGCTGCCACCACTATACTTGACTGTAAGCATGGGACAGTTGTCTTGGTGCTCTTCACCAAGGTGCCACACATGCCAAAAGAGCACCAAGACAACTGTCCCATGCTTACAGTCAAGTATAGTGGTGGCAGCATCATGGTTTGGGGCTGCATGAGTGCTGCTGGCTCTGGGGAGCTCAGCTCATTTAGGGAAACATGGATTCCAAGCAGAGCATGATCGCCCCTCTTCAGGAACTGAGCCGCAATACAGTTTTCCAACATGATAACGACCCTGCCTCTTGTTGCCTCTTGTTTGCACTATCCCTCTGCTGCTGTAATGTTGCAAATTTCCCCACTGTAGGATGACTAAAGGATTATCTTATCGTAGATAATGACGTAGATATGTTCCTCAGTCCCTCAGTATGGCAAATGATTTAAGTAAACAATGTTTTTGTTTTTCAGATCCTCCAAAAGTAGCAGTTCTTACCAGCAGTAAAGGAGGATCCAAGCATAAGAGAAATGAGTCCCTGGTACTCCCAATGAGCCCCTGCTCTCCATCACAGCTGAGTCTTGTTGAGGGCCAACCTCAGAACAGGTAGAACTGAAGTGTGGTTTATATTGACACATATGATTTTGTTAGCATCACCCAGATCTTTCACTGCACAATCACATGATATTAAGTCATTCATTCATTGTGTGTATTCTGCGTCCACATCTAGTGTTCAAGGAATGAGAAGAAGAAAGAATGTTATACCGCAAGGCTTCAAGTGTCGACAGGTTAGTCACTTTACTGTCAGTTTTCTGAGACCCTTTAAAGGATCTGTGAAGGATACAAATAATGGATGAATGGACTGTTTGGCTAAAAAGTCTTTCATGTTTCTGTTCCCGAGTTGTCACCAGTGCTGGAGTCAGGTTTCTCAGACAGCAGTGCATCTGACTACCTGCCACCCAGAACTGACCCCCTGAGCCCTTTCTCCACTTCATCAGCTTCCTCAGGCCAAGGTGGTGTTGCAAAATATTTTATAGAGCAAACTGTCATGAATTGATTTACACAATGATAACTGTGCATTTTTAATCTGCATGAGTGCATTTTATACGATAATCCAGTTAAGGCCAAATCAAACTGGTCTCCTCAGGAATATTCCCCCTGCAGCTGAACCTCCAGCAGAGAGGCCAGACACAGACACAGCTTCCTCCGCACTGCTCCCCCCCACCGTGGGACACCTCAGGGCTGGAGCAGACCAAGGTAGTGAAAAGACAATATTATTTACAATAACATCACCACATAATGTCATGGTAACAGTTACATTTATCACACAAGCATGGGAACATTTAACTCCAACTGTAGCTTCATAGGCCTTACTTGGACTCTCTGCTTGATCGGTGCCTACTGTGTGTACAATGTGCAAACAAAGTATCGCTTTGCCATCTACAGTAGTCAACATTTAGCTGTACTTTGGCCCATAATACAGTGTGAAAATGGCTCAGTTGACAGTGGGCTCAGAGAGAAAGGCACCATGCGATGCTGTGTTCTTAGAGAGGTTATCACTGATTTTGCATGTAGCAAAATACCAGTGTTCCACCAACTTGAATACCACTTTTGCCTTTTACCTTAAAGTGATATTTTGCTTCGGTTACAAATGCACACCTCGAGTAAAGCAGGAGGGGACATTGCCACGTCAAATGTCACCAGATAAAAGCTTTGCTTTGCCAAAATGTCAGTTATATTCATTCAAAACTTGCAAATGTTCCAACGAGTGTGATCCTAAGCACAGAATTAAATAGTATTAATAACTGTGAATCCATTTTTCAAGTGTACGGAACACATCTGTAAATTACTGCTTAATACAACCAAACAATTAATATGTATTTTGTAACGTTTATATTAAAGGGATAGTTCGGATTTTTTGAAGTGAGGTTGTATGGTTGTACTTTCCCATATTCAGTGTGATACCTACAGTTCAATCAGGAGAGACAAGAGTGTTTTTTAAAGTGGAATATGAGTGTACAGATTAAAAGATGATTTGTGCTTATTAAGATTTAACAGAGGTATTTAGTGCTTGGACACCAGAGGGAGATATTTTGTAAGTGAGGGACATCTGAGTGGCAGCAAGAGAAATCTCCCCCATGGGGTCCAGACACTGGTGGAAGTGGTGGTTGCTGACTGATGAGAATGATGAGGCTGATGAATCTGCAAAGACAATGTTCATTGTAGCCTTGTCTTCCTGACTGAACTTTTGCTAGAGCGTCATTAGATGTTATTTGGTATGCCATCAGAGAAGCTAAGCAATCTACTGCTGTGTACCATGATAGTAGCAGATTTCTTTTAGGTGTCTTAAATACGTTTTGTTGCTGTCCTAATCCACAGTAGCTCATTGCTTAGCACCTGTGTTAGTGCTCCTACCACTCCTCCAATCTGGAGGTTTGTTGACAAACATTTTCTGTATGTAATACACTGGTTATCGAAAAGAACCCCACTTAAAAAAATTCCATCTGTCCCTTTAACTAGGAAACCATGAAATGATAATGGCTAGATGGACTTCTCCATGTCTGTAGACATGTCAGATGTAGTATTTTGGATTAATCTTTGGTTACTGACAAGAGCAACTACAGCTGGGACCTGACTGTGAACTCCTGTGAAGGATTGAGCTTTAAAATGTGACAGCGTCTTCCCAAATATGATGCAGTTTGCTTTTATTTTGCTAGTTTCAGCCTTTCTCCCAGCCCAGAGGTATGAGCAACAGTGTCCCCTGGCCCTGTGGATCAAACCCACCCCTCTACCAACTGGAGACACCCACAGCAGCCCAAGTCCTGTTCAGAAGTCCAGTACCAGAGTGAGAACAACACTAGAATTTGATGGATTATTTTCTATCTGTCATTTTAGAAAAACTCAGATCATATGTATGTTATCACAGTAACACAGAGGCACGGGACAAAGCAAGACATGAGGTCACCTTCTCTCTCAACCAGCTGGAGGACAAGGAGCCCATGTTGGACTTCAGTCTTCACCAGTCCGACACTGAGCAGCAGTTTGAGCTAGATTACTTTGAGGGCTTCAGAACTGAACAATGTGAAAGAGAAGGTAAATATAATGCTTTAAATTCTTACATAACCATGATGACTGTCTTGTTGAAAATTAACATGAAATTTGATTTCAGCATCTCATCTTGGAGGAAGAAAATCAAAGATATATCTCAAAGATCTAACACCTGCTGAATCTTCAGCACCACAGTAGGTGTTTGCACATTAAATATAATCACTTTGTTTTATCATTGATGGGTGATATGCTTTGTTTTTATGTTTATTTTGTGTCATCACTGTCAGAACTGTCCCTGAGTCTCAGTGCATGGACTATGAGGGAGATGACCACATACATGTGAGTGTGTAACAGTAAAATAATCTTTTGCTGCCACCAAGTGGTAAAGTTTGTAACTGCCATGGAACCAACATTGAACAAAGTAAACAATAAAATCTTTGAGACCTTTAAGAAAATGTCACCTGTTTTTCCAGTCATGTTGAGATGTCGTACAGAGCTTCCGACAGTATTTGTTTATTTATCCTGATAGAAGTACTTTTGATTTTGGCAGTTGCAGTTTTACATTCTGTTTTATTCACAGCTCTCCAACTGCACCGACATGAACTTCTGTAAGTTTCCTAAGCATCTCCAATTAATATACCCATTTATTATGTATAAGCTGTAGAAAAGACAGTAAATAAGGAGATATTTTTCCCTTTTTTTCCGATTCCATAGCATGTCTTGAATCTAATGACGACCCCATGGATGGCTGTAAATTTTCTTGTCATGGAGGTTACCTCAATTCAGACTCATCTGATGTAAGTTAAGTTACACTTAACAGTTAAAATCGCAGTAGTGCAGTCTATATTTTGTAACACATACTGTATTGTAATTAATTAATTGTAACATTGTTACAATAATATTATGTGGATAACCTTCCACATAATGTAACATAACGGCAAATTAATTATTAATTATTATTCTTTCACTGGTGACTTAACGTAGCCATGCATCGAAGTGTGACAGCATTTTGTTTACCTTCATGTACGTTTCCTCATTTTCTTCCTGGATTCGCCTTTCCCTTCCTGTATGCCAGCTAGCTGAAATTATGTTTGAATAGAGTGTGAGTCTATGTTTGAAAAATGCCAGGCATGTGTGGCAGGAAGAAAAAAAAGTTTTCTTTATTATGGGTCCTTCAAAATTCACGGTAAAGTTTGGTAATTTTGTCCATTATAATGTGTGTGAACCCTGTAAAATGCACTGAATTCATTCATCTTGGAAAAAATTAGGATTGAGTGGTATTAAAATCTCTTAATTCAGTCTTCTAAAAGGTCTTAAAAAATGCAAAGAAACAAGAAGTTTTATGAGTTTGATTTTTTTACAATGTTGCATTGTAAAATTTAAAAATATTTGGAAGCTGTTGTGGCAGTTCAACTTAGGACCCAAAAGGCAAACACAACTAGGAAACAGGGAATGGTTAAAGGCAGTTTATTGTAGATTGAAGAAGTGGAGCTGAAGGCTTAAATGAAATGATGACTGAGGTGGGCAGGAAATGGCGAAGCAGAGCAGGTAGATTAGCTGAAGGTAGAGCAGCCCAGATTCAGAGGCAGAAGACGATAACAAGGCTGGACGTGGTGATTTATGGATGAGGCATGAATTGATGTCCCAAAGTACAAAAAAACAAAGTGCCAAAAATTTAGAAGTTGGCCTGGATGTCTGTATCTCAGAGGAGACTGAACAATGTGGAGTTCTATAGTGCAGTGGCTTGATTGTTGATGAGGTTCAGGTGTGTAGGTTCAGCAGCTGGCACTCAGGAGGATTGGCATCGAACACATACAAGTGTAATACTAGCAGACAAAAATCCTCCAATCATCATCTTTCAGTAATAGTTATTTATTTCCTAATTTCACCACACATCAGTAACCACTGTTCTCTTAAGCAATATCTAACATCAGTACTGTTGTGTTTCCTTCTTCTGACTGTATTTTAGGATGATGAATGCTGTGAGCCATGTCTCCATGCTGCCTCTTCTTTTATGGACCAAGCCAGTTGTGCAAATAGCCTAAACCCAAACCTGGGCTCACAGGGGAATCCAAAACAAAGGCACACTAAGCCCAGTGCTTCCACCCCGCTCCTGAGACCCAAAATGAACTTAAGAGACAATCAGATGGAGAATGCAGCTTTCCCAGTTAAAGCCTCTGGAAGTAACAGCCAACAGAGGGGAAGCAGCACAGCTCAGTTTGCATCTCCTCAAGCTCTGGCTCAAACTCAGAGCTCAGAGCTGTGCAAATGCAAGAAAACACCCAGTGAAACCCGAGACGCGGGAACTCAAACTGTCGACAACCCCACAGCTGAGACTTGCAATGCCTGGACTCAGTGCTGCGCTGATGTAAACAGTGAAGCCACTGGATTTAACTTGTGCCTGCCACCTGTTGACGTGTCAGTACAGCATGCGGCCACAGAGAGGCAGGCTAATACTGCCGCGGAGCTGAGTACACACACGCCTTCAACAGGCAAGGCGAGGAGTGAAGGCAAGCATACAACCAGGACCAAGAAGAAATACAGAGCTGGTTCCCAGTCAGGCAGCAGCATCATAAACAACAGTGATGGCACAGTGAGCCCATAGAGAGTCATAAACCCCTTTGTTGACGTGAGCATGACTGATGGAAGAGGTATAATGTAAAAGTGAGATATTGTGTAAGACTTACATCAATTAAATTCTGCAGATTCCACTGACAAACAGAAATGAATGTGGGTATTTTGTTAAATACGCTTGTTGTTTTCTGCTCTCATTTCTGAATTAGCTAGGGAGAACAAAGAGGGCAGAGATGAGAGAGGGCAACGAGAAAATGGCCGTCTGATGAAAGACCTCTCAAATGAAGTGAGGGAGGAGGTCACATCTGCCACGAGGGCTAACAGACTCTCAGAAGAGGCCGAGACACTTCAGGAAATAGCTGACATTTTGCTCCTGCTCAAGCAAAGAAAGGAGGTGAGGACGTAAGGTGGATGAATGAAGACAGCAGGTTATAATGAAAAAGCATGCCTGTTCTGTGCATCTTAATTCAAAGCATTATTTAATAGTTTGCTTCAGCATATTTAACCACATAAAATATACAAAGTGTTTGTTCTAAAGTTTACGACAGTTAAATAAAGCCCCAAAGCGTCGCTCTGATTTATTCGTTTATTTCTTTCCCCGTATACATATTCAAGTGTTAAGATTTCATGAAGATATTTATTTTTTTTATAGAATATAAACTCTAGCAAAACATATACAGCTTGAACAATAATCAAATATACTATACAGCACTGTTGTTTTTTTTAATTAGTGTTTTTGTTGTTCCTCGTAAACCGTAGAAACACACATAGTTGGTTCACATAGAAAAGAATTTGCAACCATTTCACCAGAAGTACACATTAAACGTCCCCACAGTGGGCAGAGGACAGTTTCAACACGACTGGATGTCAACAGCTGAAACAATCACGCTAAATATTTGGTCAACACAAGTTTTATTACACAGTCTGTGTTACGGAGCTTCATCTGTGTGTGTGTGTGTGTGTATGTGTGTGTGTTACCTGTAATAATACTTTCAGTACAAAACTAGTTGGTGTGGTTTTAAGACAACTCATCCTGGACCAAATGAAAATAACAGATATAACAATACCATCACATTTTGAATTATAATCAGCAATTTTTCCCCACTTTTAAACTAGTCTCCATCGAATGAAAGGGTTGACAAGCTTATTTTAAATGCTGACCATTTACGAAAGCATACATTAAGATTGTTAATGTGTTGTGACAGTTATAGGGTTTCCTCGTGTGGGTGTTTTAAGCCATTTTATTACTGTGTCACCATTGATGAGAATAATATGGTAGATATTTCTAATATACTGATTCAGGGTTCCCACGGTCATGAAATTCCGGTCTAAAAATTGTTTTTGGAAATAACAATGTTTTGGAAAAGTTTTGAATATGTGCTGTCCAAAACATGTCTAATGTTAGGCAAAATACATTCCTAGTGCTATTAATTTAAAATCTAATGTCAGGTGATACACATAGACTAGACCAGTAGGGTATCATCGCCAAGGCTCCGCCCTCTTTTGGGGGAAAGAAACACACCATCATATCAGAAAAGGAAACAGGAAAATGAGTAAAAGCTTTTGTGATGCAGGATAACCAAAGCTTTCACACTGAGATACTCAGATACTCAGTATTCACTGTCAGTGTGGTAAGTCGCTGAATAATGCTGGTAACAGTTACTGCGGATGGAGAGCTAACGTTAGCTTGAGTGGGAAGCTGCTGCAGCACAGTCATATAGCAGCATCTGACTGTCGTCTCCAACTAAATCTCAGTCTAGGTCAAACAGTTGTTCATTAACAGGTTGGTTATTTACAGACAGCACTCAGCCTTATGGTACCTCGTGATTCAATCAAATATCTACATTTAATAGAATCACTATGTGTCATGATCCGGACATCTATACATGAAATATCCAACCACTGTGTTGGGTCACTGATAGACTTTGACAGGGAACAACTGATGGTGCATGACGGTGATCAACTTTGATTTGTTAAGCGATAACTTAAATATTTAACAAGAAGTAAATACATACAAACTTGTCAAAATTATAATCTAGCTGCATTGACACCTAAATGATATTTGGTTTTC
This sequence comes from Epinephelus awoara, assembly GCA_035609425.1. NCBI lineage: Eukaryota > Metazoa > Chordata > Actinopteri > Perciformes > Serranidae > Epinephelus > Epinephelus awoara. The sequence continues at coordinate 18,452,020 of CM069316.1, read as the reverse complement.
TATCCTCCAAAAAGGGGCGTGGCCTTGACATCTTGCAAAGTGATCGTATGTGCCCAGGCTGTTTCCATGCATTGTTCATATGTACACCAACCAAAAGTAATGCACCAAAATTCTTTTATAACTCATGTAATCACATGGCAGAAATTTGCCATCACAAACAAAACAAAGGACTTTCCCCCAGGAGACCAGTGTTCAGAACCACGTGAAATCAAACAAATTTTTCAAGAGTTATTTTAATATACGTTGTCAGCATGTTAATTTTCCTAAAACTAACCTATGTAATTTTACTCACCTAAACCCAAGCTAACTTTACATTAAGTACGTAACTTGCGTTAGTTACGTAAGGTCATTCATGGGGTGCTAATTTGTTAGATACCACTGTTTGACGAACCTCTAAACCCTAACCCTAACCGCTCAACAACATACAAAACTCAACGGTTTGTTTTTTTTAAAGGGAATCTGGTTCTGGGGTCACAGAATCTGACAGGTCATGGATTTCAGCGTTACACTGATCTTGTCTATTGGCAGTGGGCATGTACAGCTTGTTGGAGGTGGGAATGTTAAACAGGCAAGTTAAAATAGCAAGTGCTAGCATTTTATCGTTAAATGCCTGTGAAATGGTTTTTAAATAGGCCTACCCAGTTTAAACTACTAAAATAAAGTCATAGAATTTGGGTACAATATTGTAGAGAATGTGTGGGAACCCTGCGGATGAATAATTTCCATAGGCGACCATATGTAAATGTGACACCTTGACAATACCAGAAATATCACAATACTTGGAGCAAATACTTCATTCAGCTTTCACAGGTCACTGAAAATGTCATAACATCATGCCACGGCATTTGATGAAGAGCTTCTTCATTGAAAGTTTATTAAAAAGAAGTATTATATCTTATTAAATCATGGTGGGTGAGGACCCACATGTCAAAAATTATGGACTGTCCTTCACCCGATCATCTGACACAGTACGCCTTAGTTTTGTTACACAAAGTTACACCGTATTCTACTTTCAAACAGCTTTTGCTACACAGAAACCTATGTGTGTTTGACTAACAAGGTGTAACCTCACACAATTTTACACTTTTTACAAAAAACATTGGCAAATTACACTAAAGCCTACTCCTCGACTTTTGACACGAGAACCACGTAAATGATACGCTTTGCTATTTGTACGTAAGGCTATGGAGGAAGACAGAAATCAAAATACGAGAAATGACGGTAAAAAAAACAAAAACATTTCATTCACGGTGCAATGCAAATATGTACATGTCAAATAAAAAAAAGCTATGCAGACCTAATTATCATAACATGATATCATACACCCACTTTGGGGATTTGAACTGAAAAACGGCCATTAGGGACCTTCACAATACACAGGCACTAATATCATCATGTTTAGGAAATACAAGAGAAGACTCAATCATTAAACCATGGTTTCAGTCTACCACTGGCCTCCTTTGCTGGATGTTAAATGTTTAATACCCAGGTTTATGACAGGAAGTGTAGGTTTTGGCAGCTTCCTTGCAGTAGAGTGACACGAGACTGTCCTCTCCATAGTACTATGTTAAAAACTGCAATTTTTAGAGGCAGGTGAGCAACAGAATTGCAGGCCTGAAACTTAACATAGACTATCCTAAAGCAATTAATACTTTGTTGCAGTATTTAAATAAATAAATTAATAAATATAAACCATAGCAACTGAGCTGTGCTACTAGATTGGTGAGTGGTTCTGTTTAGGCACCGACTGACAATACAAGTTTTCTAAACTCGAACAATATACTGTACATCTCTGGTGTTCGCTTTTCGTAAAAAATATCAGAAGCACAAACAAAGACCGTCATCAGATGAGGAACTGACATAAGTGTGCTATGCTACAAGCGTAAACGACATGTAACTGAGACGTGTTTCATATAGAAAGGCATAATGGTACTACAGATCAACAATAAGTTACAACTGCTGTCAAAAGTTCTGTGGACACACAAGCCTGGTTCTCATGACCACATTTGGAGTTCTCAACGCATTCTGACAATGACTTTGACGTGTATTACCAATTGTTTTTTATCCTGTACATACGTCATATGTAAATCATAAAGTATATTTAGTCAACAAATGTACAAAATATTAGGAACATATTACTGATGCTGAGCTGCAGCCCCTTTTGCAAAGTACATCGCCATCAGTGGACTTCATAAGAGAGGATGTGTCCCTCGTATTTTGTACATGCAGTGTGTCTTCAGCAGTCATGTTTCCTGTACACGTGCGGAAAAGGCAGTGTTTAAAGAAATACTTCACCTGCAAAATGACCCTTTGCAGGGCTGTCACCGTTAACACGTCAATCACGAGGTGATTAAGGTCCGAATGTAACGTCATTTTCTTAAAATTGCGTTAATCGCATGCTGCTATTTTGTCCCTGCGACCCATAGTCAAGCCGCTGCAGTGGCCTCTTGCTTTCTTCTGCCGTGGTGATGGAAAATAACGACACCATTGTGCTTTTGATTGGCTCATTTGACAAGTGAAAAGTAATATACACCTTGTGGCAAATGGAATTAAAATATCACTGAGGTCCTTTGAGTTTGAGCTACCACCCAGGAGCTAAGCATACAGGTGCAGCCAAATCAGACTAATGTCAGCGAGCAACCATCGCCAAAGCCCTATTTAACTACAACATTAAATCGGAAGGTTTAGTGAATCAGTGGTCCTTGCTTGCAAGTTCAATCAAAGGTTGATAACATAAGTAGAAGTGCAAACAAGAGCTCTCAAAGCTTCAGTTAAATTTGGATTTCCAGTCAAGCCTAGGCTGCATGTCAGATTAGATGTTACATGCTCGTGAGTATATTCCAATCAACGATGAAACCAAGTTGATGATAGAAGCAGATAATGGCATCCCACAGCAGAGAGGGCGAGTAATGATTCAAGGAAATAAAGATCTGTGTCAGGAAACAGCATGGTGACTGCTCTGCTGCAGTGTGTCAGCCCTGGATAGTCAGCGGGTTTCTTAAAATCCTTAAAGTTGTGAAGAAGACCTCGTTATTCTTTTAAGTGTGATGTACAGTCCTTTTTTAAGGTGGTGTTCATGTTAAGAAGAAATAAACCACTTGGTTTTATATGAATATCATTTACTTATACTATTACTTTCAATACTTTTGGATATATGCAATTTAATAAAATTACTTTTGAAACTTAAGTACAGAAATTTCACAAAGCACCGTCAGTTAAGATTTGAAAGTCCTCTCCTTAAGGTTTCCTTAAAATGTTTCCTTAAGGATCTCTCGTCTTATACTTAAGGAATTGCGTAAAGTTTGTTAAACTGTTGCACACTAGCCAAAGTAAGGACAAAAACATAAAGTACCTCTGACTCCATCTTAACCACAGCATGGTTGAGTTTATGGAGACAAATGAGAAAAATTAGGGCATCCCGAAATGAATGTTCCACGAGCAGGAGAATCCGATGGACATGTTTAATGATGAGCATCTCATTTTGCACTTTAGATTTTACCAGAAGTCAATTCATGACTGTCACTGTCAGGGGTTGGATCACTCAACATTCTAAAGCTGAATGAATGATTGCTCTGCAGTTTTATGCAACACAATCTTTCCAATCAGTTATTGGTGAGGTATTTTGTGTCATACTTAAGGAGCAAACTTAAGGTGCTTTGTGCAACCGGCCCCAGATACTTTAATACTTAGAACCAAATAATATTCTAATAGGTGACTTAAACTTCTACCAGTGTCTTTTCTGGTAAGATATCTGTATTTTAACTCAAGTGTGTCTTTCAGGTACTTCCCCCACCACTGTTAACAGCTTGGTGTTGGATGTTAGCAGCTGCTGTGTTTGCTAGTGTTAACCGGGCAGACGATGAACTGACAGCAGAGACTATTGATTAACCGAGACGTTCCACTTGAGATTCATGTCCTGTATCTGTGTCACGTGGGGCTTCACCACTGCCCGGCCTTTATAGGAGACTAGCAGCAGTCTTGAGTCTATTCACTCCAATGGGGAAAGTGAATTTGAGTACAGATTATGACCTATCTCTTCATTCCAAAGTCACTGAAGTAAATGTTGGCCCCATTTTTCACAAGCCTCGAGCCTTCTAAACATTCCGACAAAGAAATGGATTTTTTTCAGAGACAAATCAGGAGAAAATTTACTTTGTTTGAGACATGTCTCTTTTTTAGCAACACACTCTCAAAAGATCTGGCAACTACTGATGTGATCGTACATGGTTGATAGCAGACATCAAGCTAGCAGATACAAACGAGCAGCAAATAAGGAATAAACATTACATTTGTACAGTATGTAGTGTTGTATTGTTTTGAACCTGGGAGACCAGAAGTGTACACCATTTTGTACCATTGGCGCAGCTTGTAATGGGATACCTTCTGCTATAGAGTAACTTTGCTGACAGCTTGCAGAAGAGCACAGCTCTGGAGACGCAGCAACAAAAATCATACCTACCAGGCAGGGAGTTGGGTCGGTGTGGGATTAGACCACTGTGCAAAAAGAATCCAAATCAGGTAAAGTTTCACTGAAACGTTGCTATTGACTGCAGACATTTCTACAACTAAAGGTATTAAGTACCGTTACACAGTCCTAGTTTTAATGTAGTTTTACTGTTGTTAAATGCGGACCCTGTTCAGTTCCTTCTTTGGATCCTCCATTCACCGTGGAGGCATATGACAAAAACAAAGTTCTCTTTACATATTCAGGGTATCACACGCTGAGTAATTAAGATGAAAGTGGTCATTTTGTGGGTGAAGTTTTCCTTTAAGCCTTTTGTAATTGAGATGTTTGTGGTGCCTGGTTCAAGATTCAGCTGTCCACTAAAGCAGGTTTGACTCCAGATTTGTCATCAGTTTACCCTCAATTCAGAGAATAGGCTGAAAACAAAAGACCCTTTCTGCTATTAAATCACTGATTCTGGATTCCTGAATTGACTGGATTGGAGGTGAACTCACTCACATTACTGACACAAGCAAAACTCTTGTGGCTCCTCAGCTCACACGCAACAAAAAGAAAGATATCACAGACCCAACCACTCCGCATGTATCACTAATCACCCTAACTCTCTAGTCCACGTCAGATGCGTCGTTGTCCGATAGATGGTAGTTTGAACCTTTGACTCGGATGTATTCAACCTGCCGTCCCTCGTCTGAATCAGAGGCGCCGCAGGAGCAGAGCTGGTTTTCAAACAGAGCTTCGATCTCCTCCAGACGGCGGGCTTTGGTCTCTGGCAGGCAGCCGTAGATGAAGAAGAAACCCAGCAAGGCCAGGCTGGAGTAGAGGAAGAAAGCACCTGGGAGGACAAAACAAAAGACACACTGTCACTGAGGACAGCCGCCTATAAACACAAGGAACACACAGCTGTCGCTTCTTATAAGTAAGTTCATTCATCTACAGAAGAAGAAACACCGATGGTGGTAGTGGATCCTGATGTAAGAGATTTCTATGGAGATGTGTGTGTGTGTGTGTGTGTGCTGAAAAATAAAAGTGTTTTACCTAATTGAAATATTGCATTCAGGCTGCTGGTCACCACACAATAACTTTAAAGTAGAAATACCACGCACCTGTCAAAATGGTGTTACTACACAGAGACGCACCTAGAAATAAGTATTCACACAGAAACAGAGCGGTGGAGCTTTAATGAGATTTCCTGACCACCGTGATCTCTATTTTCTCCTTGTCAGAGCAGAATGACATTTTTAAGTTGCAAGTGTACATTATGCTGAATACCATTACCATTTCTATGGCAACGTCATTATGTTTTTTCAGCTTGGACGCTGTTATTCTTATGTTCTCAGTAAACGATTCCTATAAACCAGATGGATGGATGAATGCCTTGAATCTATCATTAACCCGCTGCATCTCAGGATGCCTCTGCATTCACCGCTGATGGATCGATAGCCGGCTCCATGAAAGGTCAGTTCCTTCCTGTCTGAGGAGAAACCTGCTGTTGAGCCACACTGATGGAGGATGTATAGAAGGAGTAAAGGTTGGAAACACATCGGGGTATCAATCAGCTGTTACCATCGTGCTGGTTTTGACATAAGAATGTATAATATGCCTGTTACACAAGATCTGCTGAGACGTTTGCATAGAGAGTGAAGGAACTGAATGAGGACTGACAGTCCTGATGGCTGCTGGTAATTATTCCTGACAGGAGTGTTAATTCTGATCGAAATTACACCAGCTCAGTTTATCTCCTCCGTCTTCCACAAAAGTAAAGAAAACTGACCGTAGTAGGTGAAGTACTGAGCCAGGTGCAGGAAGGTGAGAGACACCAGGATGTTGAAGGTCCAGTTGACTCCGGCTGCGCAGGCGTTCCCTGTGCTCCTCGCCCACAGAGGGTAGATCTCTGAGTTGATGGTCCATGGCATTGGACCCATCCCTGAGAGACAGATGAGAGACGAGGTGTGGGATTACTTTATGTGGCAAGCTCCACAAGGAGACTTGGAGGGGAGGTGTAGTATGTCATCTACAATTCTGTGACAACTGGGCAAACTCCATCTGCTGGGGAAGATTGTGTGAGACGATTGAAAGCTCCAGAACGGCTTCTTAATGGACCTTTGTGGTGAGAGTGTTTCCAGGGTCAGGAAAGAAACTCACATCTCAACTGGTATTTTGTGGCTTTAAAGCAACATTATGCAAGAATTGGTATATTTCAAGCCAATGCAGAAGTGCCCAAAACTGCAGTTCCCTGAATGACCACTCTAGACTCCAGAAGCAAGTCAGTCCCCATAGACCCCCATGATAAAATGCCAGACTGAACAGCAGAAATAAACACGTTTAGTCTCTATAGCTAATTTTCCCTTTCATGGCAACTGGAGGGGGTTAAATCTTTATATCAATCACAAATTTACATTCTATTAAGGCTTAAAGTTAAGCATAATTAAGGGCATGGCTGCTCTGAGTGACAGGCTGTCTGCTAGGTGTCGATGTAGTCTGTAAGTCAGATCCACCCATCGCTTCTCCACAGCTCCAAATTTGGTCAATCCCGGCTCCAAAAAAGGATGACAACGTTTGAAATTCTGAACTTGAGGCTTCATAATGGGAGCTCACAAACCAATGGATGATGTCTCGTGTATAGTTTTATAGTGATTTGGCCCCACTGCAGTTTTAGAGTGGTACAACACTGTTGTAAATACAAAGTGCGCCTGCAGGATTGCAAACTGTTTATACTGTCCTGACATAAACCATAGAGATCTATCTCACAGCCAGCGGGAAAATGATGACAATCTGGCAGCAGAGTGTACATTCATGCTAATGTTTTTTATGAAAGATTGTGCCATAGGCTGTAACCTTATCGATGGCTCAGTGTCATGAATAGCAGTACATGTGCATTTGTTGACAAGCTGAATAATTAGGAACCACCAAATAAGATGCCAGAAGCCAAAGAACCTTGTCGACTGACAGGGTAGAGTAATATTACAGGACTTCACACAAATATGACTTTGTGTAGCATTATTTACTATGACATTGAAGATGGAAACTAACATTACTTTTGGCCCTCCAGAAAACCACAAAACTTCTTGTGATAGGGATGAAAGCAACAAGGCGAGGCAAGGTGGCAACAAAAACACCACTCTATTACAACTACACGACGGTATAATCAGTTTACAACTCTGCATAAGTTAGTTTGCCCAATTACAAAGTATAATTCACGCATTGCTAACGGTGTATTAAGTTTAGATTTTTACAACAACAGTTCTTTCTATTGAGAATACAGAACTAACTGAGCTTACCTTAACTTCTTTAACTAACTTTATTGAGACAATTACACGGCTGTTTACAACACACTGTGTAGGCTATGCTACTTGAGTGTACAGTTACAAACATGGCAGGACCTAAAGGTTGCAATAAAAAAGATTAAAACAAACTAGCTTTTTATAGCTAGCTGGTGGTGTGTGCTGTGAGGCCTTAAGCTTTTCTTACCCGCTGAATAAAGTTTCATAATGCGAGAAGGAGTTTCGAGCACAGAGTGGGAATGACAAAGGCACTGTTATCCCTATTACAAGTAGAGCTGCAACGATTAATCGTTAAGTTGTAGACTATTGAATTAATCGCCAAATAATTTGATAATCAATTAATCCGTTTGAGTAATTTTTTAAGAAAAAAAAAAATTCTCTGATTCCGGCTTCTTAAATGTGAATATTTTCTGGTGTCTTTAGTCCTTTATGACAGTAAACTGAATATCTTTGGGTTGTGGACAAAACAAGACATCTGAGTATGTCATCTTGGTCTTTGGGAAACACTGATCAAAATTTTTTTTTTCCATTTTCTAATTCTGTATAAACCAATCAACTAATCAGCTGATTGAGAAAATAATCAGCAGACTAATCAACAATGAAAATAATAAAATAACAAATTCATTAGTTGCAGCCCTACTTACAATTCTGTGTACCATCTAAATGATGCTGAAGTTGTAGTTGCAAGATAAAAAAAAAAGCTGTAAAGTGTTGCTTCAAAGGAGCCCTACATGGCATTCAAGTAAATTACACAAACATCACACAATAGTTAGTGGTAAACCTAACATAGCAATGCAGAAGGATGAAATTGGTACAGAAAAAACAAGTGTAAATGCAATGAAACACAAAACACAGATTCAATCTTACCTGGAGCGAAAGCTGCCAGGTAGAACACCAGACCCAATAAAACCAGCCAGGAGTAGGAGGTGGGACAGTAGTTGTAGGCCCAGTAGGTCTGATCTCTCATCAGGCTGGAGTTGGAGCATCTGTAAGAGAGAGGCACATTCACTTGCTTTTTTAATTGCACCTGACACTGATTCTCAACTACAGGTGAAATGTGCCATTTCATCAAAACTCTAGAATATATCTTACATTATATTAAAAATAAATCTCACCATGGTGTAGCCCCCGTTTGCTGCTTCCTTAACACATACTCATGCAGCATCCTGTGACTCACCTTCCCCATGCTGCGTGCTCGGTGGAGGCCTTATTGACTGACACACAGGAGGAGGCGAGGAGCGCCGAGCCGTTCTCACGGTAACAGAAACCACATCCAGGGTCCAGCATGCACGGCTCGCACAGCCTGCAAGCCAAACAGCACACACAATAGCTATAATTTCCTGAAATAAAATCAGTCACACTGTACAGTTGCTCCTCAAGTCACATTCCTTCACCTTTTATATTTATTTTATATATATAACATTTTTTTATTTAAAAGTATGGAGTTGCACTGTAAATCTAAAATACAGTATCTGTCTTAACAAGACTGGACTATGACAGAAAACAGTGCCCCACCCTCTCTAATTGAGACTCTAATTGCCCCATTATCCAAATGAAATTAATGTATGGACTGTTCCCCACATGCAGGAAGTAATGAATTACATCTTTATCCTGTCCTGTGCCATAGTCAGTGATGTGATAGGCAGAGGCAAACCCATTTTTCACAAGGGCACACGTTCTTTTCTGTGCAGCTCCATCAGGTTTGTTTGTTGTTGTGATCCTGATGGAAGTGTGTGAAATGTGTGTGTTTTGTGTCAGAGGTCTATTTTTGCAGGCTGCAGCATCCCTGTGTGCAGGGCACCTTGCTCTAATTTCACACTGAGGTCAACCAGACGAAAATAAAACCTTGTATTAGTGCCGGAGGAAAGCAAAAGTAAACAGTGAGGGAAAGTGAGGAGAGAAATGCAACAGCTTAGATTCAGCTTAGAATCAGATGATGCATTTTTAAAAATGTGCACAATATTGATGCTTTAATAAATATCATAGATTATGTATTAGCAGTTTTCTCCTGTGTTTATCTGCACTAACGTAAGCCGCACAGAGTCATCCCTACAGTATGTTCACAGGGCCCTGTGTCTCCTAAGATAAACTAACATTGTTAGAGATTGGTAAGAGCTAGCTTCACAGTACAAATTGCTAATGAACAAAAGGGTATGGGCATTTTAATGTGGACATATTAATGTCTAAATTCAAGAAAAGTAGTACAACATCAGTTGGCTGTAAGCTGTAGGTGGGTAGTTTCAATGTATTGACCCAGGAAAACATCGGCTACTTGAACATTTGACCCAGGGCATAAACATTGCTGAGAACACAGAAACCTTTGAAAGGTCTCTGTAATGAGTCATGTCAAGTGGATATTGAGCTGGAGAACACAGGACCATGGGAACATAGACACGCTCCCAGCTGCACAACGCTTACAACCCATCATTCTTTACCAGTACTAGGACTTAGGCCCCGATCACACCAAAAGTGCACTGCACCACTGAATGCCACTAGTTAATTAAAAAAAAACAAAAACCCGCTTGCTGCACCTTTTTATTGTTGCCAGGCAACCACCCCATCACATCCTGACACTCACCTCCCTGTGTAATCAATCGGGGGGGGTTTCTCAGTAATTAGTATCTATTCCCTAGTCCCTGGACAGGTAGAAGGTACTTGCTGTAGCTGTGGTTGAGGGTAAGAGGCTGTCAGTAAATAGTTTATTGGGCACAGGGAAACAGAGATCTGTGTGGGTACACGAGACCCTAAAAAAGAGGGTGGATCATGGGGAGAGCGACCAGTCGGTCCAGGAGCTTCGCCTCAGTGATGGTTGTTTCCAGGCATATTTTAGAATGAGGGCCAGTTTGACAACCTCCTGTCTATCATCTATCATCTATTTTCCTCCAACTGTAAACTTGTTGTCGTGACCACCACAGAAGACCCGCCTCTCGAATAATCTGATTCGACAATGGGGAAAAAAGATGATGAAAAACGAGATGACGTAGCGCCTAGGGCTCAGAAATGCTAGGCATTTCTAGCCTCATTCCATTAGTACAGTGTGGTGTATGTATCCATCAATTGCACATTAAAGCCATTTTACACTTTATACTTTTTAAGCAAATCAGGAAACATGAAACAGCTGATAGACAGAGACATCTGCATCCACATTCTGTTTGGAGTCTATACGACATGGCCTTTCAAACCGTGCCTATCAGCAGTACAAGATAAACCCACCGACGCAATGGTTATTTGACCCTGCAACAACGCAGCGTTGTAGTGAATACATGAGGGCAAATGTACCAATTATCCACTTTATAAGTACATGAAGACATGATTCACCTTATAAGTAATGAGATGTAAGCCTTATTCTAACTTCACATTTTCTTCAGGCCTAGGTTTTGGACTAAGAAGCAAAGGTGGTTGATCATGGTTTGACGTGTAGGTATGGTGGGTGATTCATGTAGCTGGTGGACGGGTCACGTAGCTGCACCAGCTGCAGCTATACATACATAACATGGAAAGACTTGTTTCCTCCCAGCTCATGGAGCTAATGTTAGTTTAATTAACTAACAAGCTACAACTAATAAAGTCTGCTAAATCTGGACATTTCAGCCAGCAAAAATAGAAGATTGCTGTTTAAAAATGAGGACCCGAGTTTGTCTACCTCTGTCTGAAATCAAAGTTGTTTTGTTTTAAAAATTACAAAGAAATTTGAGATGTCAGTCTGCTAACGATATCGCTGTAACTGCATACGTGCCACGCAAAAATGGTAATAATATAAACAGGCATAGAAACAGTAACTAAAGATGCTTAGAGAATATACTGTTCATGTTACGGTATCATATCCAAGACACTGCATCATTTCCTCGGCAAGTAATGAACACTCAAACCCGACTGGAGACACCTTGAGAATACATGAGACGTCTCATCCACAGTGAGTGTGAGAGGCCTGTGGTGGCTCTAGTGCTCCTTGGATGCTGCCGTGGTCAGCGAGGGGATGTGTGGGCTCATATGGAGTAAAGTGAACTCAATGAAACCACTACAGTGTGGTAAAAGCACTCATGTCTTCAAATTACCCCTATATTTGTGTGTTACAGTGTGTGGGTGCTGGACAGCGAGTCCATTAGGCGCCGTTTGTTGTTATGATGAAAGACTGTCGTTACACACGAGTTTCATCTTCGTCTGTGTAACTGAGAACAAATTGGGACATCGAGGCATCTGATCTCTGGCTCGCGCGCAAACACGCTCTGTCTCTGTGTGTGTGTGTTTGCCCTTTGTTGCACATGGCGACAGTGAAGTGAATTGTAGCTGATTTAGCCCTACGGTTTGGGAGGTGCTAAAAATCATAAGAACAATATTTACTCAGAATCTTTACAGTGACAACCCAACAGATTTATCCTGTTATTAATAAATTAGAAGAAACAAAGGATAATTGGTGTCTTGGGCCTTTTCTATATCCAGACCCTGAACGAACTGATCCTCCTGGCGGGTAAAGCGCACATATCTGACCTTCAACCAAACGCTACATTTGCATTATGTGCTGGCACTAATTTTCACCTGGAGATCTGTTTTAATGTATGTGTGAAAACTTGCAATAGCTTCCCCACAGATATCCTTTTAGATGGGTTTTATCCTCCGAGGCTCTCCACCACTGAGTGCGCTCTCCTGCACTCTGGATTGATATTCTGACACTGTAAAGTATTGAGTGCTTTTACAAAGAGCAGAAGTGCTCGAAGGTGAACAGCTGTCTTGCTGTAGCTCTCTGTTTTCAGCTGTGCCAGTGCATTATGTGACAAAAGGTGAATAATGAGACTTAATATCAACCCTGGTGAAGAGCTGGTGGAGAGGGGACTACAACAGTCATCTTTAAATCACACCCACACTCCCACACCTACAAATATTTTTTGCTTATGCTTTGTAATAAAGGGAGATGATGAATGTTTATTGTTTCATAGTTGAAGAGGCAGCAGCAGAGGGTCCATTGTGCCTTAATGAATGCCACTTGAAACCAAACTGAACTCTACAAGTGTGTACTTACTGGTATTTGGAGCAGGTGGAGTTGGCCATAGATGGGTCTAATGGGTGGAAGGTGACAGGAGGCGTGTGCTGTGCCGACAGCAGAAAACCAATGGCCAGCAGACTCAAACTCAAACATGTACCTGGCGGAAAAATGATACACGTAATATGCAAGAATGATGGTTTAGACATCACGACCTGATGTGGGCATGTCGAGTGACTCACCAATGATGCTGCCCAAGGTGAGCTTCCTGCGCCCCACTCTCTCCACCAGCCACACGCCCAGCAGGGTAAACAGGAAGTTGGTGAGGGTGGTGAGTCCAGCCAGCCAGATCGCTAGTCTGTCGTCCCGCACTCCTGACATCTGCAGGATGGTGGCGCTGTAGTACCTGTGAGACACAAAGACAAAAGGAAATTAATGTGTAGCTGTCATTGTGATATCAAAACATAAATTTATCCATTCTGAGAGTGGATGGTGGCAGGGCGTTGCAGTTCCCAGATTGAGCTGCAGAGTGAGCTCTCCTCACTTTCACACTGCTCTCGAACAGGCAGCTGTGGACCCAGAGACAGGATGAGTCTGAGTGAGAAAGAGGCAGCTGGAGGCACAGGAAGAGAGGCTTTGCCTGGTCAGGCTCTGAAGTAATTATATCTTCTGCCATCAGCTCAGAAGTCTCTGTTTTTTGGCTGACTTGGTTTGTTTCGTATATTACATGAATGGTGCTGTCATCAGTGATCATATATCGCCCTAGTTTTTGCGGTCTGTCCCGCACTGTTGGCCCTCATCGGCCGTTGTTGGTTCCTTTCGGTCAATTCAGTGCGTTGGCTTCAGAGAAGAACCAAGTGAGGAAAGTAAACAATAGACTGAAGTCAAGAGGGCCATTAATAGAAACAGTTTGTAATTGTTCATGTTATTCTTGGTGCACGGTAAATATAATTTGTTCTTTCAACATTAGGTTGTGTCATTTACATGCTAACTGGCTAACTAGGGTCTTGAATCCATCCCATCAGTCTCTCTGTTTTGAATGACTAATGCAGACTACCACCACCTGCTGCTATGGAGAATTATTTCCTTTTATGCAGGTGCCAAACATACGTGTTAGTTGGCCATAGGCTGTAGTTTTTGCAGTGTGTTGAAGTTCAACTTTTTGGCCGTGACCTCGGTGATGTGAGGCAATTCAACAGTTGGCCTTTGTCTCCACTAGTTCTTTGATGTCAGTTTGGTGCGTCTTGGCCTTAACTTGCCACGAAAAAACTAATAAGCATGTTTCCAAAAACTACTTCATTTGCTTTATTTGGAGGTAGAATTTAAATTTTGTCCAACAAAAGAGTCAGCAATGATCCTTTATTGCACAGGAAAAACATGTGCTCCCAAAACTAAGGCAAGTGGTAGTTATTACTGATAGAAGCTATCACCAAGACGACAGAAAAGAAATTATAATAAACCAGAATTATTCTTACAACATAAACATGTTTGCAGTATTAATACACAGATAATATATGACATTATTAATAGAGACAAGTCAACATACCAACCACAGCCTCTCTTTGATTGCCAAACACTCATCCACCAATCACAGCCTCTCTACTTGAATACCAGCCTCTCATCTATCAGCTATAAATAGTCTCTCAGCAGTCACTTTCAATGGCCCTTCCTCTTCCTCTCTCAGCCTGTTCTCATACAGTCTAATTATATTTGCAGCTCTGGCACCACATTGCTCCACGTAGGCAGATTATCTCTAATCATCATCAACAAATCTCCAAACAGGCTGCGGTCAACAATACAGACACCTGCATGGGGTCTGTTTCCCACTTCAATTATGACACCATGTAACTACGATAGGGGGACAAAAACGTGGTGGTCGCACAAGCACGCACACCTGCAAGAACTCTATTCAAGGCGTCATTATGGAAATGATGTGCTTGATTCTCACCCACAGAGATAGGTATGCACACCAGCTGTATATAAACACAAAGAGAAAACCCGTGGAGAAATCAACACAAGTACAAAGAAGGTAATACTCGTTAAAGAAAAATAAAATAAATAAAATAAAGAAGTCTCCCGCATTGTCTGCCTCTCTGCGTCTCAACGGGCAACTCAGAATTAGCATTCTGCTTTTCATCTCTTCAAAAGGAATTGTTCTCTCTTTCGTGCTCTCTCTCTCTCTTCCCGAAAACAAAGACATTCAATTGAGGGATTTGCATAATAACTCTTTACTTTTCTGCCATGGTATCCAGTCAGACAGGACGAGAACAGAGAAGAGATGAGATGCTGTGAAATTCTAGTCTTGAAAAAAACTTAACCTTAACAAGCGCAAGTTTTGGCAGATGATGGCCTTATTATCATTGTGCAAATATATATATATACACATATACATTCACTGCTGGCCACTTTATTGGCCTTGTTAGTTCCTGGTTGGACCCCTTTTGCCTTCAGAGCTGCCTTGGTGTCATAGATTCAACAAGGTGCTGGAAACATTCCTCAGAGACTTTGGTCCATATTGACATGATGACACCACACATTTGCTGCAGATTTGTCGGCTGCCAATCCATGATGTGAATCTCCCGTTCCACCACATCCCAAAGGTGCTCTATTGGACTGAGATCTAGTGACTGTGGAGGCCATACTTTCACGTTGTTGACCCTACCATCTGAATGTCGCCGCAGAAATCGAGACTCATCAGACCAGGCAACGTTTCTCGAATCTTCTATTGTCCAGTTTTGGTGAGCCTGTGTGAATTGTAGCTTCAGTTTCCTGTTGTTAGCTGACAGGAGTGGCACCTGGTGTGGTCTTCTGTTGCTGTAGCCCATCTGCTTCAAGGTTCGACATGTTGTTTGTTCAGAGATGGTCTTCTGCATACCTTGGTTGTAACGACTGGTTACCCAAGTTACTGTTGCCTTTCTACCATCTTGAACCAGTCTGAACGTTTTTCTCTGACCTTGGTTTGATTCTCAGTTTGAGCTTCAGCAGGTCTTTGATTACATGCCTAAATGCATTGAGTTGCTGCCGCATGATTGGCAGATTAGCCATTTGTGTTAACAAGCACTTGTACCTAATAAAGTGGCCACTGAGTGTATATATGGCAAATGCAGCAAAATGCATGTGCTGAGCAGACACACACATATACACAAATACATGCATACGGACACACTCAAAAACACACAGAACAAATGAGTTGATTTTGGAGCAGCAGCGGGAGTAAAAACACAATTTCTGTTCTCAGCAGTGCAGCCTGCTGTGTTACATCTCCAGCCCTGCATCTTACACACACACACACACACACACACACACACACACACTATGCTCTGACTTAAACTACTGTGAATAACAGCCTGCAGAAACAAAGTGATCATTTTTCTGACCACTGCGCCAAGAAGTGCATCTTGTGTTAAAAGCATCTCAGATATGGCCTCTCAGACTCAAAATAAGCCAGCCTCAGGAGTTCAACCTGAGCCTGTCTAATTCCTGATAACTGTACTTATCCATCCCCTGCACCTTTCTATACTCTGACTCCTCCTGTGAGAAGCGTTAAGTTGCTATTCCAGTAACAGGCGACTGCAGGACAAAAGACGGCCTTGAATAACACGTATGCGGCATCATTTCTGCCTGTGCTAATTCACTATGTCTCCCTGCAGATCTTCAGAGAGCATACGGTTTGCTTATGAACATACTTTTTATTTTTAGTTGTCATCTCACTGTTGGAGACAAACTGAAATTTCGGCACTAGAGATCACTGCATGAAGAAGTGCTTCTGCTCAGTAGTCTCATGGAGATATTCCCGAGATGAGAATGCATCATTATAATGGGAACACACACAGAACATTGTGGCACTGAGAGAGCTCAGTATTTATTTTGGCATGTTGTTAAAATTCCTCAAAATGGCATACTGCTCATTTCATGGAGTCGGTTTTGTTTGTTTTTTTAAGAAATATGCACTTTGTCGATGGAATCTGACAGTGAATAGTTTTATGTTAGAAATCCCTTTCAATAGAGCTGACATAAACTGGTGATGAGTCAAACGTCTTGCGTCATTTTTGTTTTTGGGGTATTTTTCCCCATGACACTGATGATATTCATGATGTTTAAGTTTTTGTTTGCGGTGCTGGAAGCCTGAATGGGACAGGTTTAAGCTGTCACCTCTGATAGAAAGTGACACCTCTCAGTCTGAAAACACCCACTACTTGTCAACTATTAACACAAATTGTAAAGTGACAAGAAACACTCCCAGGCAGTCAGGCAGAACTTGAATGAAACAGACCTCCGAGGTAGTACCAGATATTTTATTATTGCTTCTTTTTTTTTTTAATCTTTTATGACGCAGAGCAGTCTCTGACAATAAACCCCGTGGGCCCAGACACGGCAAACCAACATCAAAGGACTAGTGGCGACAAAGGCTGACTGTTGGGTTGCCTCGTGTTGCCTGTGCCTCAGCCAAAAAGCTGCACTAGAACACACCACAAAAGCCCTGTTTCCACCGAGCAGTATGGTACGGATTGACAACAACCCCGCCACATTTAAAGGTCCGGTTTGCGGTAGAAACGCTAGATAAAAATGGGGGTGACATACTACACTCACCGGAGGCCCCATGTTGACTGACAGCAGGCCATGGTGTTTTAGAGCCTTAAAAGAAACCTCTTCATCCATAAGAACTGTGAGTGGGAGAAGGAGGTAAGGCCATTAAACAGTAATAACTGTGTTCACAATGGAAACTGGCTTTAATAAGAGGGTGTCTGCAGGGGCAAGAGGTGAGTCAGGACTGGATTTGGTCCAATTACCTGGACCTCTAGGAGCTGCGGTGAACAAAACTGAACTGTTGCTGCCCTGCAGTTATTTCATTAACTGCACTGAGAGATAAAAATGGAAAAATGCTGCAGTTATGCAGCCACTCTATGCCTTTACATTCTCAGGAAGGATTGTTGGTACTTAATGTTTTTTTTTTAGGAAGTGGTGCTTCACTATATCCATCGAGATCCAGGTTGTTTTCATCTTGAACAATTAATTGCTCACATTAGTTTCTTTACTATAGTTGAAGCAAGTTAATTAGTGTTAGTGACCTCATTTGATGCTGTGTTTGTTTGGTTGGAAGGAAAAAGTACAGAGTCAAAGGCACTCTGAAGAATAATTTGTTGTCACTGTTTTCTGGTCACAATTTTGAACAGTGAAATAAATTACTGCCAATGGAATGGCTGTGATCAGAGGATCTGCTCAGGGAAGCGAAATTAATCTGTGCTAATGCTTTGAGTATTGGCACCTCTGATCAATAGCAAGCCGCCTTGACACTGCTGACCATTAAGAGGACGGAGAGTCCAAAACAGAGGAAGCTGTTGCAGCTTATCAGCTGTGTTGCACCATTCATATCCATATTTAACCTCCTCGATGTCTCTGACTCTGTCCACACAAAACGAATGCACACAACAACAACCTCCGAAGCTGTGCCAAAAACTGCAGTTCCTTAAATGGCCACTCGAGACTGACTCCAAATCAGAGTCAATCCCCGCAGACCCCCTTGTTTAAAATGCCCACATTTACAGCAGAAATAAATAAAACCGTTTTGGTTTCTTTGGAGAATTGTATGTAACTCACACATTTCAAAACACACGCAGAGGGAGCATTACTTGATTCGCTGCTCAGGATGCCATTACTCCATGATATCTTTACATAGCAAATAGTGGTTTGCTGCTATATTAATGTTGTGAATATCATATCGAGCTCCTCTAACAGTTAGCTTGCCAGCCACTGACAAACCCTGCGAGTAGTCACCATGTCAAAAAGCCTCCAGCCCCACCAATTTCACATTGATGAGCAAATGTCACATTGTGCTAGGACCCCTGTGTGAAGCATATATCCCCTTCAGTTATAACTGCACAAAGGTTATTAACCTTCCACATTTTATACTTCAGATCTGAAATAATAGCCGTCAATAAGACGACCTATTATCGAGATCCATTTACACTGAGAAGAATAAGCTCTCAATGCTAGTTTGCCATCATTACACAAAGCCAATAATAACATGTCCAGAGGTCAAAACCGCAGTGTCCTGGTAATCATTATCAGACTGTACTGAAGTAATTTCACTTTGATTAGACCTCCATAGAGTGATCATTTCCCCTGTGCTGATAAAAAGCATACATCAGAGAGGTTGAGAGGAGTTTCACACACACACAAACAGACTTTGACACTGAGTAACAGAGATGTCATCTATCTCTGTTGTACAAACACACACAGACACACCCACATGCACAAACAACGCCCACTGTTTTTTTTACATAAGAGACCCCGCGGAGCGTCGGTGCGAAGCAAACACGAGAAGGTGTGATCTGGCCCTGACCCCGCTCTGAAAATGGAAACATGGATCCACACTCCTGTCACGCTTCCATTCCCAACCTCTCATTCAGAGCATTAAGTGAGAGTGACAACACAGACGTCAGCCGTGGAGAAAGACGGATGCAGCGGGGAGGAGAGCAAAGAGACAGATGTGTGAAGGGAAGGAGGATTGAGATAGCGGGAGACGGAGGGAGCAAATGGGACGAGAGAGTGACAGGTGGAGGAGAAAATACACATTTCACTGGTGCGTTTGTTCCTTGTATCGCATGTCGCCAACTTGTCAGGTAGTCATTTACACCTGACACTGGCTTAAGGTGGAATAAATACAATCCCTAAAACCAGACTCCAGTCAAATATCGCCGTGTCTAAGGTGCTTGGCAAGTCTGTCAATTTCCTCCTGTCAGCGCCTGCGTTAGATTCAAACTGAAAGCTGAAGTGGTTTGCTCTGCAGAAACAGCAGAAGGGTAAAACACTTATGAACTGAATACAGGCTGATTGCTGTTTCTCATTTGGCTAAATTAAATAGATAATAGACATGTTTTCGCTCGACTCCATCTCCCTCTTGCACTCGATTGCTCCCCGCTGTTCTTAGCCCATTTCACATGACTGGTGGTGAGAGGACGCCGCTGACTCATGGTTGACATTTACTGACACATTACTGGAGCATCTTGGAGGCTGCTGACTCTTGGGAGTACACAACATGTGGTCTTAAAGGACCACACTGGTGGCTTTGGATTTTATTAGTGACAAATCACATGTACCAAAGAAATCTGCAAACCACTTCTCTGAGTGTTTTAAAGTTTCAATGCTGCTTTGCCACCTTTCAGACTGTTTTCAGTTCATTCCAGAGCGATATGAAAACTTTTGGCTTCTGCTGCTGTAATCAACTCCTGCCATTATCGCAAGCTACACTGTAACTGTGTGTTGATGGTAAGATACCTGGAATTTGAGGGTTGGTATATTGAATACTGGCAGGTGTGTGCAAGTTTCCCTCGTTTGCGTAATGTGTCTTATTGTCTTTTGTCTTAGTTTATTTAAGTCCCTGTCTTCCCTTTTTTTGTTGCCAGATCGTCTCGTGTTCTTCCTACTTTGTTGTGTTTAAGAGCTTCACGTTTTAATATGGAAACAACATGGCTGCAAAGATGTGCTGTGTTTTATTGCTCAGGGCATTTAAGTAACACATTAACAGTTTGAAGCTTTATTATTACAAAGTGATTTTGTCCTAGACTTGTTGCTGCGCCAGTACATCCCCTAAAACTACTAAAATATTGCTTTGCTTGACTCATGCTAATAAAGAAAATTTTAATCTAATTTAGATCACTGCACATGGACAGCAACTCAGTTACAACCTAATAACCATGATACAAATTGCATGTTCATCTGCAACGTTTTAAAACCAGCCAGCAGCGATTTCACCAGCTGAGTTGCAGGTGACACCATCAGCCGGACAGTCAGTTCACACCACTGCAACATTCTGAAACGGTTGTGTCTCGTAGCGATGGCAGATCAGTTAATTATCATATGAGCTGTTGGGATGGTCACAAAGGTCTTTCAAAAGCCTTCTGATCAGGTGTGATGACTTATCGCTATGTCGCTTTTTCTTGTATTAAAATGCCACACCACATAATTCGTATTTCATTGCTAAAACATGCAAAATCACTGGTTTGGTACGTCAAAATCTACCAACACCTCTCCTGTTCATGCCAAAGAAACGACAAAGGACGCTTCCTGACTGACAGAGAAGGTCATGATGCTGTTGGAACAGTTAATGATGAGTGATGACAAACCTGTACATGTGTGTGAGAGTGTGAAGGAGAGCTAACGGGGAGGTTTCCCTCGACTGTAAAACAGAACGCTCTAACAGAGTGCTACTTATTGACAGAGCACTGATCTAATTATGTAACTTAATAGTATGGATTTAGAGGGAAGGACTCACTGCAAGGCAACAATGAGGGAGAGTGTAAGTGTGTGTGTGTGTGTGTGTGTGTGTGAGTGGGCCAATAGTGAGTGAGTGGGTGCAAATGAACGAGCTTGTATGTGTGTGTGTGTGTGAGTGAGTGACCAACTCACTGAGTAAGAGACTAAATGACGAGGTGTGAGAGCGGAGAAATGGAAGGAGGCAGGGGAGGAGAGCAAGCAGGAAGTAAGTGAGAAAAGGATGGAGAGGCGAGAGGAAGAATGAATGGTTGGAGAAAACAGAGAAGGAGGGCTGTGGGTGTGAAAACAAGAACAAATGGACAGACAGGAAAATGTGTGGCTGGAGAGACAGAGACAGAAAGAGAGAGACAGAGCGATGGAGATTCTCATGGGAACTGGCCTATTTTTCAAATGAATGCATACGAACGCAGAGCTGCAACACATTTATGCTCGGGAACAAAAAACGCTTAGCCCAAATAGGTACACTGCAGATTGGGTGTTCTGATTCAGAGCCACACAAAGCAAAGAGTGTTACATATGCAGATGTCTATCATCATCTTCATCGCCGAATGAAAACACACTTTGCTCTGCCTGGCTGGCCCCCAAGAAATGGCAAAATAAACACGTGTATATCACCAACAAGCACAAGGCGATAATTATATCAAACATTTATTGCTATCAATGCACAAACCCAAACTACACCTGTTAAATCACTTTAGTGTTACCTTGGTTTCATTTATCAAATTTCTTCTCAGGAGTGTGTGGGCATGTACAGCCTGTTTGACTGACACCTCCTTGTCTTAGCTATTGCTAATTTTTTGTGTCTAATTGAACTTAGACACATATAGTCTTGCTGCTGACCAATAGCACTCAATGGTGCTGTCAATTGCTAAATTTAGTGACTTTTCAGACCTTCTTACTGACTTTATTACTGAAAAGTGACTAGCGACAAATTTAGCAACTAAGGGTGCTTTCAGACCTAGAGTTGTCTTGCTTTGGTCTGAATCAGGGACTGATTTGGTTACACAGTTGCATAATTGCGTAGAGTTGCTTTGTGTCCGCACGGTAGCATTTACAAGCGGACCAGATCAAATGCCTTGCGTGAGAAAACCTGCTCTTGATTGGTGGGAAAAATGCAGGAAGTAAACAAAACATTGAAGAAGTGTACACTTGCAAGATAAATGTGACACTTTCTAATGTCACAATGGAGGGACAACTACGCAGGTTGATTTTAGCGCTGCTCATCGTGGACTATATTGCTGTCATTGTTCATTTTAGACAAACCAAACAGTTTGAAAACGAGGTGCGGCTCCAACTAGAAAACAATGTTTTGATCCACTGGATGTGCTGAATGTGCATATTAAGGCAGTACAGGAGGAGGAGGAGGAGCTACGTCATACGCCATTTAGCGAAGGAGAGAATCTGCTGTATGGAGGTATTTCACGCTATTTCAACTGCTGTTGCACAATTTTTTTATTTTTTGTTATAGTTCATCATTGCATTAATCTGTTCCATCTTGTTTCATTTTATCTTAGGACAGAACTGTGTAGTCATCAATGCCTGATGCCTCTAGTCTTTTCTGTTCAACATGTAAAGGTTTTTGGTCAACCATGGTATCGGATCGGTATCGGGTATCGGCTGATACTCAAAGCCACAGCATCGGGATCGGTATCGAAACTGAAAAAGCTGGATCGTTGCATCTCTACAAACAATGTGTAATGTGACTGCAGTTGGTTCAGATCAAGGTCGGAACACATTCTCACAACAAACGAACCGCACCACAGTTCGTTTGACAACCTCTTCAAGAAGGTCTGGGTCCAGTTGTTTTGGTGCGCACCGGAGTGCAACTGCTGAGTTCACACCTGCCCAAACGAACTGCACTTAGGGGGCAAACGAACTTGAGTTCGATTGGACCGAATCAAACAGGGCAGGTGTGAGAGCACCCTTATCCATTATCCCCACCATTGCCAAGATAATCTTGGAAATAAGGTTCCAATGATGGACCTTACCATCCATCTATTCTTACTACCTCTTCAGTTAGTGATTTTGAGGAAATGAATATACTTTAATTCCTTGTAGATCTGCTGTCAATACCTGCACTGTCTTTTTACACCTCTATTGTTTAAACTACAGTATTTTAAGGCCCTGCACGTGGACACAGGTGTTTTCAATATCCTAACTGATTGCACCTCAGCTCAGGCTGAGGTTGGAAAAGCACAGGTGTTACTGACATCACTAATGATGACTTCTGTTCTGATCAAGTGTCACCATATCATGACCCTGAAATCAGAGCAGCTAATTGGAATTCAGCCATCATTAATTTCATTATTACACCTTAGTCTTTACTACTGTATCAGTTAAAGTGTCCGCCATGAAAAAAGGCCTTTAATTTGAGGATATTTAATGAAATGAAAATGTGACCTATGGCATGCAAACAAAACTAACAAGAGACTGAGGAAGATATCAACCAAGCACAGAGTGTACACGCCCACAGTCCTGAGAAGTCCTAATCAAGCAACATGAGTGAAAATGTGTGTGGGTGAATATAAAGTAACTCAAAATAAGCATCCGTCTCTCAGACTCTATCCTATTTATCTCTCTGTTGTGCATGGCTTTTTTATTGTGTAAGACTTTGTATCTGTTTAACTATGTGTGCTATACACAGTGTAAATGCCACTCCATCTACAGAATAAGCATGCTCCACAAATGACATCGTGCTATGAAGCAAATGAGATGTTTGTGCCGAGGTGAGGGGTATTGTGTTTCTGTGTGCATCTGATTAGAGAGAAAATTAGAATATTTCTCATTAAAGAGGATCTCACTGCGACTCCACTGGATGCAGTGGAGGAGGTTGGCATGATTAAGCTGCTCATGAACGCTCGAAAACATACAATCACACACAGGAACACATTAAAAACCAACTCTGTAGATTCTCGCATTTCTGTCAACGTGCACACAAAACACACACACACACACACACACACACACTGGACTCTCATGTTCATCTTGTTAGTCTCCTTTTTTGTTAACGAGCTAAGATGTTTTACTGTGACAGAACCCATACGGTGTGTAACAGTCAGGCTAGCCTAGTGGCCGATTGTAGTAGTGCAACTAATCCCCTGGAGCCTCTCCACCACAGAGAGTGGGCTGTGGTTTCAGAAAATCCAGCTTCATGCTTGCATCTGCTGGCTGGCATCATTAATGCTTCGCAATCAGTGGCTCATTCATAAGCCGACCATGCAGCTGAAAAAATGAAGCCAATGTGGAAGTGCCACAAACTGCAGTTCCTTGAATGGCCACTTGAGGCTGGCCCCCAAAGCGAGTTAATGCCCACAGATTCCCATCGTAAAATGGCCAAATTTACAGCACAAACAAACATGTTTACAAGCTGGTAAAGTTACATTAAACATTTTAGGATGTGTGGCTGATTTCCGTCTTCCTTTTTATATAATTCACCTGTTTACATTTTATTAAGGCTTAAAATTATGCATAACTAAGGGCATGGCCACTTTGAGTGATATACAGACGCTGTCTCTGTCCTGGTGATAGCGTTAATTAGGAGGCGTAACCACGGCATACTGCCAGATTTGCAGCTGGACACATTTTCCCCACAAATATAATGCTAACATTATTAGCACAACCCTGTGGAATTTTACATTGTATAAATTAGCCTAGCGGCCAGCAAACTTTTCCTCTCTTCAAATTAAGCCAGGAAAATTCCTAAGTATAAATTATCCCTGAAGGATAAATCACACACAAGACTTAAAATTATATTTTTGTGGAGGCTTTATTGTCTTTACAATTTATTTAGCTCTTATCTGTGAAATTAGAGTAAATAAAAGCTTTGTGAAATAAGTTACAGTTCCCTCATCTCAAAGTCGATGGGTTTTTTAATGGGTTTGTGGTTAGATGCCTCAAATAAGGTTTGTGATTAGCACAAGCTGAAGAGACTTTCACGTTTTGTTCAATGACATAAAATACGTCACCAAATACCCCACTTGCAAACTCGCAACAAAGTGTGCAAAATCAAATTACAAGCTGTAAACTGATGTTGAAGTTATGTGACCATGGTGTAGTTTCATAGTCTAAAATTTGCTTTTTACTTCGGTCGACTGCATTTACACTTCAAAAATCTAAAAGTGGTGTTCATTTGTGAAGATTTTCTCACTGAACAAAACATGTAATAATCGGAAACTTTTGTTTGCCCCAGAGCCTATTTTCTAAAATAATCCAGATTTTTTGAAGATGAAACGAGGGCGATGTTAATGCGCTCATGTTGCAATCCGATGTACTTGGAACATGGGAAACAAAATGACCTCCATCTTGAAAAAAGTGCATTCAAGTCAGAATTTCCAGAATGTAGCATGTACCCATGAGCCTCGGCAGCCGTCGGAATGTCCATCTACAGACGACCAAAGTCTGCAACAAGTACTGTAAACATATTCTAGTTACAACTAGTGCAGACAGTGATACCTGAAGCCATCAAAACTGCCTTCAAGCTGTTGACGCTGCTTGTTAGGAGAACGTTGACTTGAAGAAGCAGATAGATGCTCTGTTGCTCTGAACGCCACGAAGACCAACTGGAAATATACCAGCTGAAGGAGCTTCTAACGACCAGGGAGGAGGAGTTCGAAGCCAAAATCAAACAGAGTGACCAGACCATCCAAAAGCACGAGACACATCTTGAGAGATGTGTCAAAGTCTGGACAAAGAAAGCAACTACCTTCCAGGACATGAACTTGCAGATGTCATCTGTCATTCTGCTGGCCAACCAAGACTGGAAGGACGAGGTAAAAAAGCTGGTGACAAAAGTAGAAGAGATGGAGGACAAGGAGAAGGACCTGGATGAGAAGTTCAAAAAGTTCCTGGCAAGGAAAGAACAATGCTGGGTGACACGAAAAGAGCGAATGACAACCATACAGCTGATGACGGAAGAGAAGAGCGAGCTGGAGGAGCTCTGTCTGACATTCAAGGAGAGGATGAAGAAGAAGAGAGATTTCTGGTTTGGCAAGAAGAACAGGGACAAAGTGATAGAGCTGCAGGAAATGAAAAGCAAACTGCATGAGGAGATGCCGTCTTTTCAGATGGCTGTTCAGGGAGAAGGTGCATCCAGTTGACTTGGACAGTAAGATGGAGGAGGAGGCTGCTAGTTGTTAAGTTTAAGGGCCCTCTCGACACATATCTCAGTGATTAACACTGCAGCCTCACAGAGACTCCTCCACCTGTCTGTCTGTGTGGAGTTTGTAGACTCTCCCTGTGTCTGTGTGGGTTTTGTCCCCTTATAAATCTATGTAACATATGTGTACTATCATTAAACATGCTTTTGTGTGGATGAACCGTAAGCTTTTGGATGCACTGAGCTGTGATTACCACGTCACTTCCTGAGAGCCTTATTTAATTTAATTAATTCAATTGAATATAGGTTGAAAAGGACTTGAAAATCATAGCATTCTGTTTTTTTCTGCGTACTAAATAGCATGCTAGTATGGAATTTTGAATGTAGCCATGGTGATTCATACCAGTGAGGCTTTAGGTCGAACTCTGGCTTTGAATACTGCAGCGTTGGTATTCTCAGGTATCTTTGAACAACCTGCACTTCCTCATCTTTGCTGCTCTTCACCAGAAGCAGTGGAAAACTACCACCATCACTGACCATCCGAGTGTCAATACACACACACACACACACACACACATACAAACGCAAACAGAGCGGGCTTTGCCAGCTACTTGCAGGCTCGCCAGCAGGGTAACCATGTAAAACTGCCGTTTCATGACATTTCCAACATGACATTTGTCTGTGGGACCATCTGTGAGGGCCAACTGGCCTATGTCAACAACAAAACACCTAACTGCCCATGACAACAACACACACTCATCATGTCATATCCTATCATATCATTTTTATTATTTTAGGAATACAGTGCTTTCCCCATTATTCATTATCGTATTGAAAATTTTATTGTTGACTTTAAGGCTTTAAATGACCAGGTATCTAATTATATTAAAGATCTACTAACTTTATGAGCCAGTGTTCCCTCTTGGATCAGCTGATAGTGGCCTTCTGCTTGTTCCCAGAGCCCGACTGGTACAGGCTGTTCTCATACATTGTTTGCACACGTGCTTATGGAAGGCACTGCACCACAATTCGTATATAATCCATGTAATCATGAGCCAGTAATTTGTTAATAACCCATGTAATTGGGAATGCAGCAATTACGTGAGCAATCTGCTATCAGGAGTTACAAAGGAAGCAGTATAAAGACTGAGAGTCTGCTTAAAAAGGCAGGTTGGGGTGGTGGACTGGTCAAACAAACACAAGACTTTCCCCCAGGAGACTATTGTTTGGGATCATGTGAAACCAAGTGAACTTTGAGTTATTCTAAGGTATGTCATCACCATGTGTCTGTCCCTAAACCTAACCTATGTAACTTCACTTGCCCTAACCTAATCTATGTAACTTTACCTTAAGTATGTTAAAGGGGCTTGTGGAGCGCTAATTTGTTAGACATCTTATAACCGTTGTACAAGGACTGACTGGTGACTAAGGGTGCTTTCACACTTGCCCTGTTTGGTTCAGTTCGATCAAACTTAAGTTCGTTTGCCCCCTGTGTGGTTTGTTTGGGCAGGTGTGAACACAGCGATTGGGGAGGTGGTCTCAGTCCAGTTACAACAAACTCTGGTGTGGCTCGTTTGTGGTGAGAAAGTGTTTCGACCTTGATCCGAACCACCGCAGTCACATGGCACATTGTTTGGGTTAAACATGAGCATGTTACAGTCCTGGAGGATTATTAATGTGTGCCTCCTCCTGTACTGCCTTAATATGCACATTCAGCACATCCAATGCATCAAAACGTTGTTTTCTAGTTGGAGCTGCGCCTCGTTTTCAAACTGTATGGTTTGACTCAAATGAACCATGACAGCAATATAGTCCATGATGAGCAGCGCTAAAATCAACCTGCGTAGTTGTCCCATTGTGACATTAGAAAGTGTCACATTTATCTTGCAAGTGTACTCTTCTTCAACGTTTTGTTTACTTCCTGAATTCTGACCAATCAAGAGCAGCTTTCTTGTGCAAGGCATTTTAGCACCACCTGTCTGTGTGTTTGCTGGGTGTGGCCTTCTGGTTCCCTCCTCCTGCCAATCCTCCTGAATACCAGCAGCTGCTGTATCTGCACATCTGAACCTCATCTACCATCAAGCCACTGTAGTATAAAACCTCAGCTTAGAGATCCAGACTGCCAGAACGTTCAGTCTCCTCTGTGGTGCAGACATCAAGGCCAACTTCCTGACACTTTGTCTTTTTGTACTTTTGAAAATCAATTCACACTCTGTCTCAGGTTCCGCTGTCTCACCACGCCAGCCTCAACCATAACCCGCTCCGTCCAGGCTCGTTCTCATCTTTTGTCTCAAGATTTAGACTGCTCTGCCGTCAGCTAATCTGTCTGCCCTGCTTCGCCATTCCCTGCCCACCTCAGCCATCATTCATTCAAGTCTTCATCTCTACTTCTTTTAACTACAATAAACTGCCTTCAACCATTCCCCGTTTCCTGGTTGTGCTTGTATTTTGGGTCCTAAGTTGAACTGCCACAACAGATTCTTAGAAATTTCAATTGTATGAATTAAAAAAAAAACATTGTGTTACCACAAAATACACAAGAATCACCATTTTGATACATTCTGTCCCATATTATCCTCCTCTTTGCTTGTTTTCAGTGAAATAGCCTGATCTTACAATTACAAATTCAAAAAGAATTTAACTGCAGCTAATAGAAAAGCCTTGTATTTTATCACTATTACATGACAGGCTTACACATCTCAAAGATAATGCACAGTGGCTTTACATCCAGTGTACTGTATATGCACAAACCCTTTTCAAACTGTTTGTTACAAAAGGAACAGCAAACACAAAATGAAAGATCACGTTTTTTCTTCTGTACTCAATATTTCTTGTCCCTTTTTCTGCCTCCCCTTATAAATCTATCTCACCCTCCTTCTGCCTGTCATCTACCTTGATCCCCCTCCACACCTTCCTCCGCCTCATCATCATCAATGTCATTTCTCCCTCCGCCCTCTCCTTCTTTCCTCTGTCCTACCCTATCCATCTTTTTCCTCCTCTCTGCTGCTCAATTCATCTCTCTTCGTCTCTCTTTCCTCTCCTTCCCCCCGTCGCTTTGTCAACACAGTCCACTGACCCGCCCTGACAAAATCCAAACACACAGCAGTCCCCACCAGCCCATGGTGACCTTTGCATGCAAGATTATGTGGCTAATTCAATCAAATCTGGCTAATGGGGAGGGGTGATGTCTAATTTGACCCACTGCTGTACCACATTTTTCTGTGTTTATGACTCAACAACAGAGAGGAGAGGTGGATAAAGAGGAAGAGAAAGAACTGTTATCAAAGAATGCATCTGTCTATCTATGTATGTATGTAATCTATACACACATCTGTCTCTTCATTTGTTGGCAGGCAGTCGGGCAGGGAGGCATTCAGGGACACCAACTCACCCGGGCAGAAAGACAAGCAGACCAGACACACTGCTTGACACATCTTTGGTTCCTGAGAGATGTATTATTGACAAATACATCTCTCATCGCACAGGCTTCGCTGACTGGAGTGTGTGTGTGAATTTATGAGTGTGAGTGCGTGCATGAGGGCAGGGAGGTTATTCATATAACAACAAGAGAGTGCAAAGGGAGTGTGTCTGACATATAAGTTCAAATAGACCTGCTGTAACAGAAGAAAAAATGTGTTAGGCGTGTGACCATGTGTGCGTGCTCACATACCTGTCATGTTACTCTGCAGTGTTCACTTCAGAGCATGTCTGTGGTCATAAAAGATCCTTTGATGTGCAGCAGACAATAAGGCCCTTAGACATAAATCGACCATGGACTAGGTTAAGTAGTTCGTAGGTTGGGCTTGACTGCTAATCAGTCCATGGATGTATTAAGAGATGTGGATACTGCGTTGGCTGCAGGACACCGTTCATTCCCATGAAAGTTGCTCTATGGCGCATGAAGCCAAAAAGCTCTATTACCACGGTATGAAATTACTCAGATGATCGGCGCTGCTTCCGCATCATTGTGGCCATAGAGCGGCTGACTTTCAGTTTAGCGCTCCGTTAATCTGAATGGTTATAAAATAATTTAATGTTGCAGCTCTTCAAGACTTTTCAGATGTTATCAGACTGAATGGATCAAATCCTGATGGTGAAATGAGTCATTTTGTGTGGGTTGTGACACTCAAAAAAGATTATCCACTGACTTACTGATGTCTCTCTCCCAATGTAAGTCAATGGGAAACTCTTTTTTTGACCCAGTGGCATCACATGACGGATGCAAGACATGACCAGAGAATGGCGACAGGCAGGGGACTCCAGTGGAGAGCAAGAGCCAAAATGTGTCTTTACAATTTGTCTCATGTTGCAAATTTCTGCAATGAATAGAACAATATGAAATACAGAAAATACAGATTTGACATGCAAGGCCCTTTAGTCCAATTTTTCTTTTAATCAATGGTTACATCTTCTCTGATGTAGTGTAACCTTAATTTGATATACTGTCTTTTTCTCCTGGGTATTCTACTTGGCAAAATCAAGATATGCTTAAATACCTGTATGCACCTGTACGTGTTAGTAAGTGGCGACATGTTCTGAGTTCCCTCGATATTTCAGCCCACTCTCCCAGTGACATATTTAACTCATTAAAAGAAAATCGTTTTACCCACATGTCTGCTAATTGCTTATAATTAGATTCAGCGGTTGTGTGTTTACTGGAATATCACTGCTGAACCAAGAGTTTGGATGAAGTTCATCTGAACTCATCTGCATAAATACATGTGATTAGACAGCACATTGCCACCACTGAAGAAACTCATTTGCATGCAAGTATGTGATGTGGACCTGCACCAAGTGTAATTTGTAAGCAAGTGTGCAGCTGAACAAGCGCTGATCATCCAACCAGCATCTTTGAGTGAGTCTGCTGTTAATTATGTTGGAAAAGAGTAACTTGATCAACTTCAGCTGATTAAATTTGTATGAGCTGTATGTCAGTCATGTTGAGTTCCAGTAAAGGAGAGAAAAGAAACGATCTCACGACCGCTGGATTCATGCCACTCCCGTGAAAGTGGCCCGGCTCCATCACACCCCTGCTCGACCTACAGCCTCTCTGTCACAATTTCCTCTCTCTGACAGTCTGCCAGCCTCTCTGTCGCCCCTCTCTCTGTCCGTGCACCTGAGCCACCCAATTAGAAACGTGTGAACTACGAACACAGATCAAGAATAAAAAAAAAGTACTGAACTTTTGACCCAGGCGAAGTTCTTCTGATGATTTTGATGTGGGGAAAAATACATTTTTAATCAGTAAGGCTTACAGTGTACATTTGTGCTTCAATACTAGTGCTTAGAGCTAATGCCTTAACTTGTGCTGTCTATCTATAAGTAACCTGTTTACTATGGTTGTATTTTAACTGTTGAATATGGTGAAAAAATGTGTCTTATACTGATCTGTGGTAGAATATGTAGTGGCTGTTGTCATTTGTTTTGATGACACGTGATTGGCTGTAGCTCCTGACAGCACTTTGGTTTAAAGGTATTGATTTGTTGAGGACCTCAAAATTGGTTAGCCTAATGCTCTGGCATAATTATCTAGCCACTGTCAGCTGTGTGACCTTGTTTGTGACTGATTTGCTCAACCTAATCATCGTCAGGTGTGTAACAAAGTTGTGGTCCATATACCAGATCAGTGTACCTGAAACTGAAACTGGAATTTGGAAGTTTCAAGTGTTTCCACGTTCACTGGAACGTTCATTGGAGCATCCTGGTTGAACACTGTGTCCAGATCTAATAATATATCTGTGGCTCAGACAGTGAGGCACAGTGAGCCGTCTGTGTTTACTGCTGTTTTGATTGTACTGAACAAAGTCCTGTGAGACGACATTTACACGCGCAGAATATTCCAGTTTTTGCCCTTATTCCAAAAACAAGACAATGTTGCTGCTAAGCTGTTTACATGCTAGATAAAAATGAATATTCCATTCAATACATGCAGCTGTGCAGACTTGGATTAACGCACCCATTTTGCTTCTTTGCATTAAAGGAGTTTTGCACCTATGGCCTCCCTTTTTTATTCCTACAGTCCCCCTCTAAAAAAGGTCGGGGCTGTGATATTTAAGCATGTCCAAAAACCTGCCAATATCCAAGACTTTTAATCCCGTTTAAAAGGAATGTGTCTCTGCATTTGACCTGCAATGTGCGCCTTTCTTCCAGGCGTGCATCTCTACCCCAGCCTTGCAAACTGTTGGCAAGTTGGTTTGTGCACAAAGCTGACCATAAACAGGTGTCGGGATTCACTGGGCCACAGATGATTTGTCGTTTGCTAAAATCTAAACTGAACATGTGAAGGCTTTTCGTCTCTGGGTCCACAAGTTCAAAGTTAGTGTGCCAAACACAAGATTTGCAACTAACTTTCCAGCAACAAGGAAAGCCAAGTTGAGTTAGCACCTGAATAATACCAACATATCCCTTGTCTTAATTGAAAAAGGCTTTATTCTGAATATGGCATAATTCAAAATATCCAAATGGAGTATACTGATGACATGACCTGTATCAAATCCAAAATATTGTCATGTTCTGAATAACAGTGGAAAATTGGTGTGCATGGAAACCGTCGGTGTGACATGTCGGGAGTCCTCTCAATTATCTGCAATTATGTTTGACAGACTGGAATTTAGATATACAAACATCTCTCTGAGTCAGATCTGAGAGTGCGGACCTGAGGGAAATTTGTTCATTAACTAATTACATCAAATGGTTTGTTAGTTTGTCATGTCTTATTGGATGAGTTGGTTGCTCAGTTACAGCTTCAACCATCCTTATTCCCATGCTGACGACCAGACGGGCTCACTTCTTGTTGGAACTTTTACTTCACTGAAGGCAATGCTTCAGCTGGGACAATGTGCTGATATGAACTCAAATGCCCACTCTGTGTGAGCATATTTGACTTAGAGAGAAAAAAAAAATCTGTGAACTCCATCAATCCTCGCCTGTCAAGTTCCCAACTTGAGAGAATAGACTGTTAGAGCAGAGTGACAGACAATATGTGCTTTCTAGCTCAGTTTGAAATTTTTTTTTGCCAGTCTGCCAGCTTACACTCACTGCCCTTTTCCTTCTTTCTCTGAGCCAGCCCGGTGGTTTAATCAGGGAAAGCAGCTGGGGACAGGGAGAGCGGAGCTTGTCTCTGAGCCCAGCTGATTTACTGGCTCCCCCAGACCTCCTTTATATCTCACCGGCTAATAGGGATAGCCTGGCAGCTTCACACGGGAACAAAAAGGCAGGTGGTAAACAGACAGGCTGGCAAAGTATGTAGAGGTAAGAAGCACACGGGATGAGTAACAATGCTGGAAATACCATACCATATACTCAAAACCTGCTAAAATTAGTATGGAAATTTGTGTCCACATCTCGTATCCAGGCTGGATACGTCGGCTTGACAGCCGCACCTCATTGCCTGTTAGTGTCCTGGGTCAACTTTCACATTGTCTGAGTTTTTATCTGCTGTTCCTTGTGTTGGCTGTTAGCTGTCTGATGCTCATATGGCCCATCTGTCTGCTGCCTCAAGCCTGTCTTAGCACCTGCCCAGACTCTGTTGATCCAAATTCTGGCACTCCACATTACAACATGATGTGATGATAATTTAGGTGTTTTTGGAAACAAAATTTTTAAATGTTGCTCTGTACACACACAGCAACAAAACAAAATTAAGTTATGAATTTACATCACACATATTGAGATATTTGATTACAGTGTCTTTAGTGCATTTTGAGAATAAAAATAAACACGAGCTCAAAAGTAACTAGCTGACGTTAACCAATTCATTCACACCAGTTAGATGTGAAATTAAGTACAAGTAAGTCTGAATGTATGGCTGAAGTCTGAATCTCACTTTATAAACCAGCTCCTTGTTAAACCGCACATCCATGGTCAGTCTGTACAGGTGTTTCACTTATTTTGCCCTGATTGAACTTCTCCTCATGACCCAGTCATGTCATGTCAGATCAATCAACCTCACAAGACAACTCGGGACAATTGTCTGACTGCAGATTTTTTTTCATGTGACGGTTATGCCGACCAAACACTCAAGCAGCTTCTTGACAGAGAGAGGAAACTAGCTTTCACGACATGGTCAAACACAAGTATGATGTTGAATGTATTAAACTGTGGGACCTCAAACTAATGACGAAGGAGAAATCTGGACGTCGTGGCTGGACCAGTTGGGAACCACTGCACTAGAGGACTTTGAAAAGTTTATTAATAAGACTAAAGTCTGTCATACGTTGACAGTATTCTTGTCCATTCAGCGTCAATATAATCTGTAAAGATAAAATGTATTTGTGTACAAACTTTACATTATGGATTTTGTCGCCTCACTTTGCTACAAGCCTCTGTTGTGTTGTTATAATGGGAGAAGATTGTGGGATTGAGAGGAAAACTGTTTAAAAAAGTTTACCAATAGACTGGGGTGCCAGCCCATGTATGGCTTTAAAAACAAACAGAAGATTACCAATACCGATATCGATATATCCACTTTTTTCTCCAGCTTATCTTATTGTTATGAAAACTAGTAACAAGTAGGACACTCTGGTATAACAGGAACACAGCATCAGTAATGTGTGGGCATGTTAATACGGTACTTGCACTTCTTCTTCCTGTTAATTGTGTTGCGCCTGTCAAGATATAACTTCTATATTTATCGCTGCTTTCAGTAGTATTTGTTATCTGACTGATTTAATTAGACTTGCGTATGTGGACAGTCTCTCCAACAATAAACTGTTATTCTGACAAACATCTCCCACATGAGACGTATAAAACAAGGAAATGGTGCAAAGCAAACAACTCAAACTGAGACATTATTGTCAAAAATCGATTCGCAGCAGGATGAGTCTTTAATGTCAGTTTTGAAGGATGTAATTATCGCCAAAGGAAGCCACAGTGGGTGTTTCTGCGAATGAAAGGGCAGGCAGATTTCGATTTGTAGACCTGAGACACATTTTAATGCCAGGTGTAAACACAACACAATCCAGACACCATCTTGATCCAAGACGTATTAATGCTCGGTGTAAATGGGTCAGTGTTGACACAGATAAACAGGCAGGCAGACCTTTTCAGAGAAACTGGCAGATACACGAGTCGGAGAGACTGAAAGGCGGATAAGGACAGAGCTGTGACAGATTTAGTTTGTCCCCTCTGCTGTTCTCAGCGTTGGCAGCAGCAGATGAAGATGAATCTACAGTAAGAGTGGCGTTCACATAGTGGGAGAGACAGAAACCACTATTTACTGAGATTTGTGACAGATCCAGCGTGTCACCTCTGCTAACCACAGCTGCACTTCAAATCTCAAGAAACAACCTCGCACATACAACCATCCACACACACACACACACACACACACACACGAGCACACTTCACACATGCAAATCACACAGGTGCACATGTGCAGACCCCCAAGTCTATAGTGTCACATTAAACCACACGTGCGTGCAAACACACACACACACACACACACAAACACAGCCGTGCAAGCATGCACTTATCCTATTGCTCTCACCTCTGACGGTTGCTAGGCAACAGCACATATCCACAGATTGTTTACAGAGCCTGTAATATAGTTCATCTCAAAGGGGAGGTGAGACAGAGACAGATGACACAATCTCCTCAGATGGAAAGATAAAAAGAATAAAAGAGGAAAGGTGGTCCGTCCCTTCGCAGACAAGTGGGCTCTGATGCAATGAGGCTACCGGTCCCCGGTGTATTATGTGTTATGAAAGATGAAAGAAATGTTTTATGATTTAATACTGTGCTGCTAAACCAAATACATCTGTCTAGATCTGTCTTGTGTTGAAAGGGACAGCTGGTGACACACAGCGTCATGTATCATCCTTTGTTTTGATTAACCCTGGGGGTCAAAGAGATAAAAAGATACTTGAACTTTCCTTTTCAATGGCGACATGATGCAGTAACAGGACAGACCCTGTGATGAAGATATCTGTCACACAGCCTCAAGTGGCGCACGTACAGTTTCTTTGTAATGTTAAGTATGTTGAAATACAAGTGTACTTGCAAAGGGCTGCGTTGTTGCTTCAGGTACAAGTGAAGCGATGATAAACAATCCAGGACGGCGGATTTGAGCAGAAGAACCATCAATTTTTAGGCTTATGAGATGCTAAAAACTACATTCTGCAGTTTATAATCAGACAAAATTTTACAACAGAGTAAAGCTATCAATTTATACATCATCTCACTGACGGGTGAAAAAAGTAGTTTATGTTATTTTGGTGGCAGAAGTTGAGCAAACGCCTGCGCTGGTCTCATTGTAAAGGAATGAGTGGGCTGCATTTTTACAGGCTTTATTGTCTGTCTGAAAATGACATGACTTTGACTGTCACTGTGTTTTCTTTGGTCTGAATTATAGTAGGAAGAAACAGATTTGTAAGCAAAACAATTCACTGGTACCTCCATAGAAATTTTTGCTGGCCCTACATTCTTCAAGGTTAGCAATCTGTTCAACAATTGACTGATCCTAAGTCTCACCCCCTTAGTTACTGTTGCTAGGTCGGGCAAGCTTGATAAAAAGAAAGATGGTGATGCTGGTTCCATTTAGCCAGGTGCCGCACTGTTTATTGGACAGTTTCTGGGGGTTAGGTAATATGGCTTCAAGAACAAGCTAACAAGGACTACAGTATGTGATGGAAGGATAGATTCACGATGTTAACTTTTATGAACAAGTAGGGTGCAGCAGTTAATGGATATTATATTCATATAGGACGAGATATCCTCTTAGATTTTGGATATTGTAATATCGTAATGTCATCTTTTCCTGGTTACCTAGGCTGCCTTACAGTAAAGTGATGTCATTTGCTGAGCTTACCCAACTGTTCTTGCTTTTCTATTATTTGCCTTAACCTACTTGGTTATTATAATCACATTACAGGAGATTCCATCCATCCATCCATTTTTATCATCTTATCCAGGGCCAGGTTGCGGGGACAGCAGGCCAAGCAAAGCACCCCAGACAGACACCCCTCTCCCCAGCAATGCTTTCCAGCTCCTCCTGGGGAAGCCTGAAGCGCTCCCAAGCCAGATGAAGAATGTAATTCCTCCATCGTGCTCTGGGTCTGCCCCAGGGCCTCCTACCAGTTGAGTGCCTGAACACCTCCAACGAGAGGTGCCCAGGAGGCATCCTGATCAGATGCCCGAACCACCTCAACCGACAGTGGCTCTATTCTGAGCTCCTCACCCTATCTCCAAGGCCGAGCCCAGACGCCCCACAGAGGAAACTCATTTTGGCCGCTTGTATCCATGACCCCAAGATACTTGAGGCAGTAACTCTCTCCCAAACAGAGCAGGACAATCCACTGGTTTCCAAAGTAAAACAGGAAAGGGGAAAGTTGAAAGACTTCTGCTGTGTTTCAGTCTTGCTCAACTGTTCACGAAGTGAAAACAGACGGGACTCAGGAAGGGCTAATTCCCATTCCCTGGCTGTCTAACATCAGACTAAATGACAATATATGATCTACAGTGCATTCAGTTGCTCTGTGGATAACTGAATACAATCTTGTCTCCTTTACCCATAACACCTTTCTCATTCCTGAACATTTCCAGTTAGACTTGGTGTAGTTTCTCTGTGTAACCCAGAGTTTGAGTTTTCCCCTTACACAGCAAAGTGAACTAAACTAAAACAGTAAATGTTCTGCAGACTTGCTCGTTATGAATGTGGCCTCAATCAATATCTCTTGCCAGCTGCTTTCTAAGATGAGCATGGGTTAGAACTGCATACCTCAACCACTACACCCTATTGTATGCTGACATTGCAGACTCTGTACAGTCTTGACAAGTCTGTTCTCCTGGCCCAAGCCAGATAATAATTCCGCACTTGACGACTGATGTAAAACTAGAGTAAATGATTCACTCACATGACCGTGTTGATTCCTGAAAGCTGCTGGAACATCTGAAGACCACAGCCCACCAGGAGGGCTCTCCGAGTTGGGGGGTAGGTCAGCATCCGCCAGATCACAGGGCCAGCTGGAGACACAAGCAAAGGCACAGCAGAAATTAATTTCAAACTCAGCATGACTGCGGCAAAAATTACAGAGACATTAATAGAGATTCATTCCAAAATCAGCCACCCACCGAGAGGAACAAAACCCTTGATGCTAACAAGGACTGGTGTTGCATCAAAGCTTTCATACGACACTTCTGATTTCTGAGTTTCAAAATGTGCTAATATTTTATTTGATATCTTAATATCTTGATGGGCCAAGTTGCTGTGTGTGACTTTGAAACTTCTTGAATGATTTCTTCTGAATGTGTGACTGCGTGTCTGTCAAAGTTTAGTCGTGGTTCAGTTTAATTTTTCATTTGAACTTTCATAAAGCTCAGCGGGTGCAAGACCTGTCGGATCCTTTGCAGAACAAGAATAAAGACATTTTTGACATAAAACTACAGACAGACTTGGAAGAACAAGACAACCAGTAAAGGAAAAGTTCTCTTTCTTGCTGAGTGTTAGGAGAGGATCAATTCCACTCTTGTGTCTGTACTTCAAATACGATGCTAATGTGACATTCCAGCACTTATCCACCAATAAAACCACAACTTTGTGTTTTTACTTTGGCTTTTGTACAGATTAAGCAAATAACATATGACGTGTTAATTTAGAGGTGCTGGTGTGCAGATTTCAGCCCAATTCCATTTCTTATTTTTTACTGCTACCCCTCGTTTTTGAGTGCCACCCTGTCCCTTGGAACAGAGTTATAAAGGGTCATGGTTGAAATCTTCCATGAAATGGAGCAGGGCAAGACATCAAGAATATGGGGACGAACTGACAAGGAACAAAGAGAAACACAGGTATATATACACAGAAAACTAATCACAAGAAGGAGACACAGCTGGAGTAGGAAGACACGGGTAAAATGAGGGGGATGGGGATTGGCTAACAAGGGTGTGGAGGGGAACACTAGGGTGGAGCAAGCAAGACTAATACAGAACAGGTGTGAGGGGAATACTGTGGGAACAGGGAAGGACTAAGGAGACAGGTAGTAAAACCATATGCCATCAAAGGGGGGGAATGCAATATAGAAATATGTCCAAATGCAGGACTGTCATGCACAATCAGCAATAACAATATAATGTTAACTACCTAGCAAGTTGGCTACCAAGAAACTGGTATACGAACAGTTTCTTTTGTTGTGCTTGTCATAAAGAAATGGATCAGTCAGTGACAATCACAAAATCAGTCATTTTGTCATTTCTGTTAGCTGAATTCTCAAATTTATACGTTCAAAGCATCTTCATAACTTGGGCATGAGGTTGTCATGAGTCATACTGTTCTCAAATTGGAACACCGAGGTTCAAGCTTCTGTGACAACAACCATCTGCCCTGCTGACATTTCTTTGCACAAGCCACTGAGGCTTTGTCAGCTCCGGGGATGCTGCTGTGTTACTTTGACTCCTGACCTCCCTGTGGTGGTGCTGGAAAACTTGCAAAAAGAAATCTCTCTCTTGAGGATCAGCACAGCACAGTAGCTGCCTTTTTATTTATTTTTCAGATGGTGAATATCTCAGTTTGGGATGAAACAAATATTTGACGCCAGGCTTTAGCCTCGCTGAGTCCCACTTGGCTCTGCAACATTGCCCAGACTGTGATCTCCAACGCACACACACACACACACAAACACACACACACACACACATGCAAGCGGCTCCTTTGGGAGGAGAAGTCTTAATAGGATGAGAGTGCGGCTGGACAGGCATGGAGCTGTCGGATGAAGAGGGAGATGCACACGATGCCAAGAGATCAGACAAACAAGCCTGAACACACACAGGAAAGGAACACACACAGGTACGGCCGTGTGCCAGGATACACAAGTGACTGTGCAAACACAAGCACATATAAACATATCATAAACAAGGATGCATGAGCCTGCACATATGAAATGACACGCACAGGCTGATTATTTGGGAGCAGCTGTGTGTGGGAGGACTCTGGACCAGTGAACATCTCCTTTAGCAGTTTGACAAGCCGACCAGACTCTGTAAAGGAGGCTCCCGCTGACACACAAACACACTCGAGCCGTCCTTTTCTGTGGCCGACTTCTCAGGGGGACATTATCGTCTTTGATTCCTTTCAATTCTGAAGTGCTGAAAGAGGCTTTTTAACTTTCACCGATTTGTATGCATTTTCGCTGCAGAAGCTGCCGCTCTGCCTTTTTAAAAAAGATGACAGGCAATTTTCACAACACGCTCCGAAGCAGTCAAATACATAAGTTAAGTCTCAATTTAACACCTTCTCCTGAGTCCCACATAAACAGGCTCTGTATATTTTAGTAAGGTTTATGTTATTCAGCTAGAAATCTCTAAATGGAAATACGTCAGTCATATCTGGGGCCATCAGGTTTTGTGTCACAGAGTTTTACATGAACTCAGCTTCATCTCTATTTACTCAGTCATACACAACTGAATCTTTATTACCGTGACTTCAAACTGAGACTCTTACACTGACAGCAACTCTGACTTTACTAACAGCTACATGATTTAACACACTTTATTCAATTATATTATCTGTTCCAAGACAGTTTATTTCTCCGATACCACACAGAAAAGTAGCTCAAAATTAGCATGGATTCAATAACAGGGAGAAATTCCCAATAGACAATGAAATGCCTTTGAAGGAATGTAGGCTTATTACATAATCCAATGTCACTATAGGAAATAAATAAGAAGCTATTCCTTGACTGAGTCTCTGACCAAATATCTGAATCACATCACAGCTTTAAGTTAAATTATGCAGCACTTGCATCCAGGGACGTGCTTATTTTCTGCACCTATAATGTAGTTAGTGCTGCATCAGGGAGTGATTAAAATAAATTCACGGCAGCCCTGACGCTGGTAAAGCGTATATGATAATAACATCATTAACAGCCACCACATACCGTATGTTACAACCCACCCACTCCACACGTTTGTACAGTAGTGAAAAAATCCACACTCCAGTTTGAGTGTGCTAAAGTTAAAGATAAACAACATAAGACTAAACAGATACTGTAAATATAAGATTTCCTATTGTGACCCTTCTTCAGAAGTTAATATTTTTTAGCTTCATCCTTTATAGGTGGATAAGGAAGTTAGTAAACAAGTCATCTGTGGCTCTAAAGGAAGCAGTATAGTCAGAAAATATAACCCTGATGATGTCATAGTGATGTCATTAGGGTTCTCTCGGATCGGGATTGAGGCTTGAAATTTTTTAGAAAAATTCTGTGTAACAATTTGAGATGAGATTCAAAGATATGGGCCGTTCTCAAGTAGGGGCCGTCTGATATAAGATACTTTCCAACTGCATTATGGGAAATGTAGGATCTTTCTATTGATACTGTTTTATTTTGGTGTCAATGGGCCAAAATTCCATAATAAACTTTGAAAATATTGCAATTCAAGTTGTGACTTTGGCCAATCAGAGCCAGG
Source organism: Epinephelus awoara (assembly GCA_035609425.1). Taxonomy (NCBI): domain Eukaryota; kingdom Metazoa; phylum Chordata; class Actinopteri; order Perciformes; family Serranidae; genus Epinephelus; species Epinephelus awoara. Next base: position 18,410,528 of record CM069316.1, on the reverse strand, counting down.
GCTTTCCTATTGGCCAGTGAAAGCCTGACTTGCAGAGTCCTTGCAGAGAAAGTTGCTATTTCAGCATTGGCAACAACACTGCAAAAACCAAAAAATGAAGATGGACTGAACAAAAAAAAATGGAGAGAGATGGAGAGAAAATGTTGCTGATCATTTAGCCTTCTGCCAACCAGAACCAAAGGCTCACAGGTGTGGCTTCAAGTTGTGCTTCTTGAATTCTAGCCGCTACAGCCGCTGACCGATGGTCCATTTCAAGAACTGCTGTCAGCTCTTGTCCCAGCAAAGCAATCCACAGTGGTGGGGAGTGAGGTGGAAGGGCCGTGGAGTAGACAGCTAATTTGTACTCTGATAAACAGGGAGAGAGAAGCGGGGCAAGGAGGGGCTGCGTGAATGCGCTAAGTGCAAATCTACAATTAAATACAATAAAATAAATCAACATATTGGAAACACTGGGTTACTGTCTGAAGTGCCAGCATATATCCATGCTTCTCTGGTGGGAGGGTCTAAGCTAGAAACACAGCGGTCCTGCATGTGCCACGTGTCAAGTGTCGCCCTTAGCACACACAGAATGCATCAAGATGTACTTATGTTTTTTTTTGTCAATAAGCTACTGTATGTTTCAGTTCCAGCTTTCAAAGTCAAGGTTAAATGTGAAGCTGAGCTGTAACCGCAGACGGTGAGGAGGAAGTGATGCGTTTATGGGCTGAGCCATTTCCATGGCGCTAACATGGTGGAGCGTGATTGGTAGATCCCTTGAGACCAGAGCAGAGGACTGTTATCTGATTAGCCGACAGGGAAATCAGGATTCATGGCCCAAAGTCAACTGTGGAGAGTGGAGCTGATGGGCGCCTGAAGAAGAGCTGAATTCACTCGGCCAAACACATAAACACATTCAGATGCAATCAGTCACACAGACACAATATCTTCTCTCCTCTTGCTCCCTTTGGGTTTTACATTGTAGGTTTCCTACAAAAATACAAAGGCAAGTAGACACATTAATGCTCACTCATACATGCTCACATACATGCACAATCTCACAAAACACACAGCTTCATTTTCTCCACTGAACACCACCCGGCTGTAATTTAATCAGATGAGATACTGAAGAAGGATGGCAATGAAAAACAAGTCGGCGAACAACCAGTGAGCCACAAGCACAGTGATTAAGTCTCACAGCACTGCAGTAATTGCACGTCAGTATTCCACATTGAATCTTTCCAGCTATATCTGCCTCATTACATTCAGTCTATACCGCAATACCACTATTAGCTTAAAACTTCAGGCGTGATGCATTCAGGTGTCAATGCATAAACAGGACAAGTTAAAAATACCAGCACTTCTGAGAGATGAGCACTGAGTGTGATAGGGAAAACACACGAAACCTAGACACACACACACACACACACACACACACACAAACACAAAGCTCACTACAAAGGCACGACTCTCTTTATTTATGTCAATCTACCCACATGAGCTCTGTGATCATCCCTCCGCCGTCGCTACCTGCTCAGATCCCCTTTGATTTCACATCTTACCACCATTCAATCCAGCAAATACTGATCGCCTCACACTAAGACCGTGAGACCACAGTTTGTTTGTACAGTGAGCAGGGGAAGCCTGGGGTGTGTTTTTAATGAGAACGAGGTCCTTCTTCTTCTTCTTCCGTCTCTTTGATATTCACTGGAGGAATCTCCAATTAGTTCTTTTCCTCTGCTACCTGCTTTCGGGAAACACCGCAACTTCTCCACAAAACAACCCCCACGGCCAATTAGAGCTGCCGTTTAGCACCATTGGTCCTGTCAGATGTTTCTTTTTATTCATGCTTTGCGCATGTGCCGCTGCCACAGTCACTCGGCCTAATGAAATATACAGCCAGAAGAGAGGCGTCTCGCTTTCCAGGAGTAGTGGCAAGCATCCATCCAAGAGGATTTACAATTACAGATTAACTTGTAAATCCTTCGCAAATTAGCAACATGTATATCTATCCACTGGTCAATATACGGGAGAAAACTGGGGCTGAACAATGGCCAATCAAGAAAACAAAGAGGCCCAATGAAGCTGTGGATGGAAGCACAGGAGGAATTATTCAGACTGAAGAAAGTCTATAAGAGGATAGCTCTCTCTATCCATGCAATCACCGTGTCCTCAGGGAGTAAGTGGCTGGAAGCGGGCTTCACTTACATAACCAGGAGAGCTGCAATCAAGGACCGAAGCCTGAACAGGCAATCTGCAGCCCTCCTGCCTCAACCACCATCTCCCCTCTAATTATTCCTTCTCCATACCTCCCCTCTCCTCTCCTATCTCACCTCTCCTCTGCTTCCTCATCAGAACAGGATCACAACACTTCGCTCTCTACACTGACAAGATCAGAACAGAGGGTCAGGACTAATGGAGAACAGAGATTAGGTCCGTCACTGCAACGGGTGTTTATGGAAGCACACGCAACCAAATTACAAAGAAACTGCTGTTTCGAAAATGTTAATGTAATAACTAAAAAGCCATCATGTAATCAAGCTCAATCTTTCCTTAAAGCTACACTAGGCGAAGCTTTAATTGCAAAACTACAGTCATGTTAACGTAAGACTCTGACATTTAGGTAATTTGCTTTCTTGCCGAGAATTAGATGAGGAGGCTGTACGCTAAATAAGAAGTTACTGCCGGGAGACAGTTATCTTAGATTAGCTTTAAGACAGAAAGCACAATAAAATAGCTAATTTGGTTTTGTCCAAAGGTTTATGGGAGGTTAATAGAGTGTAAAAACAACAGGGGGTTATGTGACGGAAACAGTGACTTCCTGTAGTCTATTGTCGTCACCATAACATTGCTAGCGCCTCCGTCCAGTCCTTTCGTCTTATTGCATTTAACTATAGCTGCCTTTGTTTTTGTTGACGGGCAGTGGCTGTTTCGATAGAATTTAAGTTTTAAACCATGACTCCTTCTACTCTGGCTCCCAGTAACACAACAAGACGACATTTTAAGACTCCTATGTAGCCTACAGCCCTGTGGTGGAGAGTTAGCTAACAAACTGACATCATTGTGCCATCGACCCTAAAATCTTCAAATCTGAAAGCTGAACAACATTTGCTGAAGACACTTTTAGTGAAGTCATTATGCCAAATCATTATTTTTCTATTATGTTCATGACATTCTCGCAACCCATTGGCTGTATTCGGCATCTGACTTCCGGCAGACGGCGATACAGCCTCTGGGGCAGACCCCCTATTTTTTGGCATTCCGGTTTGATTTGGGCGGAGGAGGCAAATTTCTGTTTCCGACTTCCGTTTATATAAGTAATACACTGAACCATTGCGATGGATTCAGAGTTTGCAGTGACGCCAATTATGTTCCGCCTCGTTAGTTCACCGCACGGACCGTTTAACCTGGCAACAACTTACGTGATTGGTCAATATCACGCGTACTACAAACAGCCTACAACTGGAAACCAGGGCTCTTCCGCTCTTCTTCCGGAGGCAAGATCTCCGGGGTTTGCCTACAGACTCTACATTCACTGAATGTAGAGTCTGTATATAGAGACTATGTTCATGATTATGTTTTGCTTCTTTGTGGTGACTACCACTTGTTTAAAAACCCAGAAGAAACAGGCTGAATCTACAGTGACTCAGTTATTAAGACTGAAAGCTGTTCTCAGTCTAAAATCCTCAGTATGTTACTTACATAAAAATAAAATGCTGCTTTAAAGCCCAGACAGTTGAGATGGATTATGACTACAGGCGGACTAAACAGAACATCTCCATGTTCAAACTGACCACTTATGTAATTTTTACAGGCTCTACAGTCTGTGACAATAAAGATGTCTTCCAAATATATTTTTGCTGAACCAAAGTGAGGTTAAAGCAGCATGAACTGCAGTTCTCCAGCGTCTCATAAATAGCCTGTGCTTTCCAGAGATAAGGAGCCCTGCTGGTGTTTCCTCCTGTATTATTTTTCAGCACACTGAAGCACTTGAGGAAGCCTTTCTTTCTGCACTCTTTGAGTCTTTGTTAGCCCATTATATCTATTGGACCACTCTGACATCAAGTGGAGGCATGGTATGCTGAGAGGAAGAAAATCAAATCAGCTGAAGAAGAGTCTGTCAAGTGCAGTACCTGTAAGAGGAGTAATTCTTGTGTCACCTTGAGGTAAGAAAGTCACAGAGAGTGTACATGAGAAACTTATGAATGTGTGTGTCCTGTTGCTTTGATAGTGCGATGGAGAAGCAATGTTTTTTTGATTGATTCTTTCCTGGAGAAATGACAATCACTCTGGACCTGTAGCGTTAGGGAGAAACAGCATTTTAAGTGGAGCTGATCAAATCTTGTCAGCGTCTGCAGATGCAGGGGAGCAGCTGTGTTTATCTAAGGGCACCGTGGGGCCAGCGGTTGCCAGGAGCTGAGCACCAGACAGACAGATGGATGGATAGATAGATAGATGAATGAGTCTAAAACACACACACACACGCACACACACACAGAGATATAAATACACAACAAATTGGCATGGCCCCGTAATTGTGGCTGGAAAGTATTACTTAGACCCACTGCAAGATTCATCAAAATTTCAAATTAGCATGCACACCAGGTTTGGAAATCTTTGTACAATCTTTTCTCTTGATCAGCACCTCATGTTCAGAACTCTTCCTCATGATGTCAGATCTGTACAGCTACAGTTAGCTCTGATCGTGGCCCAGTCTTAAATAAAGCATCCCATCATCTTATCAATGAATGGTTAAAAACAACAGTCCCACAGCTAAGCACTGAGTGGGTGTTTCTTCTGTGAAATGGTGAAATGATTATGGATAATGAAAACTTGTAAGTCCCATCACTGCAGGCATGATATGTGTATAATATTTTTGGCACAGCCTATTACTGTAAGCCTGTCAGCTAGTGGGTGTTTATGCTGTGTGGTAAAATGACTGTGGTCAGTTATAATGCCCATCGCTGTGGGCATACGGTGTTTATTTACTAGGCTTCATTGTCATGTCAGAAGATGCAATGATATTTTATTTTAGCGTTTCTCATGTCACTCTTGTTTAGTTTCATCACAGCAGTGCCTAGGTGTGTCTGTGCGCCAGGTACTTTGGCAGCCTCTGCACCTCCTGATTTACACATTAAGCAATGCTTCAACTCTAACTGACACTAGCCCCTTTACACAGACAAAATATTGCGCCATTATGCTGCCTTGCCTGTATACGTTCTGATTATGGAATGGAGGACAGAGTTGTCTCGCCTCTGAGAAGCAGTAACAGCCCTGAAACGGTGTCTGTATAAACAGGACAGCCGGCAGGACGGGACCATGAACAGGACAGGCGTGACGTTTGACCACATGGGACCCGCTGCAGGAGATTTAAAGAGCAGCTAATAGCAGTTAGTGGCTAACTCAGAGAAGAAGAACAGTGGCCAAAATTGTCCACAAATTGCAAAAGCAATGAGATTCGGGAGCTCCTTACCTTTTGAGCAAAGGACAAGATCAGCCTCCATATAGCAAAGAAGGTAAATGTTTATGCAATGTTAATGCCATTTTTACACTGGCGACACGTATCTTATTTGTCACACAAGAGGCTGACGCTGTTGTGTTACATGACACGCCTGTCACCTCTTTTTGTTCCCTGGTGCCGATAATACAAAGGCAGACAAATACAGGGCATAACATAGAAAGCGATTGGAGGATTAACCAAAGCAATTTTTCTTTCATTTTGGTTTGAGAGGTGTTAATAGGTCGCTGCCTGCCTGGTTATGTAACCCTGAATCAGATCACACCAGCAGAGGTACCTGAGGTTGAGAGGAGGACACAGCACAGAGGCGCATTCATTTTTAAACTCCATCTGATTTGCCAACTGAGATTTCTATTATTCAGAAGTTCGACATCTTTTCCCTGCAGACGTCCTGTCCGTCACGACATGAAAAGTAACACAGCAGAAAGTTTAAGGATATTTAGCTTCTCATTTTGTGCACGGAAGTTATCTCCTGGCTCTGTAGACGACAGCTCGCTGCAGCTCTTACTGCTTGTATGTTTAAACAAATGTTATGCAAGAATCAGCCGCTATTGCCAGTTTGACCCAAAAGTGGTGGGTAGTTAGTCCTGAGGGACACGAGTAGAGAGGGAAGTGTGTGTGAATGTGTGTGTGTGTGTGTGGTTGTGTGAGACAGAGAGAGAAATGAGGGATCTTGGTGGCCTCAGGGAAACAGGCAGAAATACACACCACCACACAGAAAACTATGCACACACACACTTTCCATTTTCTATCTTATTATTCTGCAGCAGGGTTGGACAGTTTTTCTTGACACACACACACACACTGATATGCATTTTATAATAGCTCCATAACACATTGAAGATACACCATTGTGAAAAAAAAGCCTTTGAACTAAATGTACACACAAATTACACATTTAAATACTGTATCCCTTTTTTTTTCGCACATCCTGTCTTATCTGGCGTGTGGGGATTTTCTTCCTCAGTCTGAGCCAGCTCATGCGCCGACCGAAATTCATTATCACATTTTAAAATGGTGAAATAATTCGGCTGGCCTGCCTGTGCCCTCCGAAAAAATACTGTGTGGAAAAAAAGGCTGGTTCAATATCCATCTATCCATGCAGGGCTTGTGACAGGCGCAGGGGGAATCATGATAGATCTGCCGTCGCACAACTCTCCTCGCTCAATTATTAAGAAGCTGCTTTAAACCTACGGGAGAGCAGAGGAGTGGAGAGCTCTTTTGTTCTCTGTTCGTCACTGTTGCTTTTCCTCGCTGCTTATTCTGCAACACGGTGACCCACACAAACTCATCAGAGTTACTTTAAAGACTGCTGACAAGTGATATTTGTTATCTTTTTACTGCACAGTTTCTTAACAAAGGTACAGCTCGGGCCAGGTGATGAGTGGGAGGGTTAAAGGACAGATATTTAGTTTTTCTACTTGGTAATCAGACTAACTCATGGGTGGCTTTTTATGTCTCTGCACGCAGTTTGAATCCACTGAGCTAGATGAGACTAATCAGAACATATTCAGTTCTGGCTAAGATAGAAACATTACTGTCAGGAGTCAGACTGTTTTTGGGGATTGCTGCGACCTGAAATGTCTAATTCCTCTGCAGCTTTCCTTAAAAAACTGCAATGTTGTAGTTTTGCAACTACAGTTGCAATGTTTATAAGTGGGTTTATTTTTGCAGTGAAAATGCAGGGTCAAGTGGAAAATTTCCAAAATAGTTGTGATCCTGTCACAGATTCAGAGTGTTTTATAATGAGTATTCAGTGCTTCCCACAGAATTAGATTCTATTGATGATGTGGGATGGCGGCCGGTAAAAGCTAATTGCTGCCGATCAGCTGTTGATGCTGTTCGACAAAGGACCGTGTCCGTGAGTTGCTCTTCTCTTTTTAAAAAAACTCTTTATTTAAAGTATTTTTAAATGTGTAGACAAACCATAAAACACCATAGACTACACCGTGAAACTTCAATTTATAGCCCAGGCTATTATTTGCTTAAATCACTGAAATAAACAGGTCTATATCTGGGAGAGGCATCTGTATTGGACAGGCCTTTAATTCATTCATTTGATTTAGCTACGACAGACAGCACATCAGAGAGAGAATGAGTTACAGTACTACAGCATCCGGCACACCAACACAACACCACTTTATCCTGTTAAAACAATACTCGCAGCTAAATAGAGGACCTTGACATCAACAGGTATTTCACTTAATGGCATAAGATATGTTTAGATTTTTTTTTTATAGCTAAACATATTTTTCTATTTTTGGACATGTCTAAAAATGTGACAAGTTGCTCAACTCATGCAGGAGCTAATACAGCATCATCCCTATTCTTCATACTCAGTTTATCTAATGCCAGTGCCATAATACCTGTTAATAACCGTGGCACAAAAAAGTGTCCATGAACGAGAACAACAGGCCTAAGTTAAATAGAATGAAATATAAGGTCAAGTAAATCCAAAATGTGATGTCCTCATATGAGGACACAGGGAAGGCGAGATGAACACAGAGGAAGCAGGGTTGAGGGAATAAAGACGCTGCCCACAGCTCTACAGTGAAATGAGGTTTGACCCGTTTAAAGCACACATTTTACCCACAAAAAGCAAAATGTGTGTTTAAGTTGTGGTGATTGGACAACATTGCAAGACTGTCATCCTGAAGGGACTGAAACAGGCAGTGTAGGCCCCTGGAGTGGGTGTGTAGGTTTGGCGCTGTCCATAGTACTGAAACAGAGCGGAGGGAGATCAACTGACAGACAGAACATATCACACTGTGCTCTGCTAGTGCTACCTCCTTATGTGAGCGCTCTGATTAATACATTCATACTAAAATAGGCCACATATATTATGTTTGATTGGGAGACACTAAGCAATCATATATAGAATCAGACAGTCAGCACCCCCATGTACAGTAGACTGAATCGAATGATCCTTTGTTTCATAACCACATTTTCCTGCAACTGTAAAAACATGACTCTATATATGACTAAACACACTATATGTCTGCCCACCTACAGCTAAAACACACAGTATTTACAATCGTAGCAGCTGAGTAAACTCACTGGCTGTCAGGACTCTGCTGGACTCTGTGAACCATCTTATCAGCAGGAAGAGAAGGCAAGAACATTAAGTGATAATATCTGTCCTTTCACTCTGATTTCAGCATGGAGATCATCATTACATCATTTAGCATTATACTTTTATTTCACTGACTACTTCTGGGCACAGCAGTAGCTCAATCTATAGGGACTTGGCTTGTGAATCAAAGGGTTGCCCCATATAAAGCAAAAAAGGAGTGACTGGCAGCTGGAGAGGTGCCATTTCACACCCTGGGCAATCCTACGGTTCCCTTGAGCAAGGCACTCAACCTCCAAACAAATGATATGACTGACCTACCACTCCTCTGAACATGCATGGGTGTGGTGTGTGCAAAAGACGGATATGAATGTACAACTACATGCATAAAATGTTACTAGTCACATTCCATCCATCATCTTTCATCCGCTTTTCCGAAGCCGTGTTGCGGGGGCAGCAGGCCAAAAGCACCCCACACGTCCCTCTCCCCAGCAACGCTTTCCAGCTCCTCAAGGGGGATCCTGAGGGGTTCCCAGGCCAGATGAGATATGTAATCCCTCCAGCATGTTCTGGGTCTGCCCTGGGGCCTCCTACCAGTGGGACATGCCCGGAACACCTCTAACAGGAAGTGCCCAGGAGGCATCCTCTCACGATCAGATGCCTGAACCACCTCAACTGACCCCTTTTGATGTGAAGGAGCAGCGGCTCTACCCCAAGCTCCCTCTGGATGTCTGAGCTCCTCACCCTATCTCTAAGGCTGAGCCCAGCCACCCCATGTAGGAAATTCCTTTCGGCAGCTTGTATCTGCGACTTCATTCTTTCAGTCACTATCCAGAGCTCAAGACCTTAGGTGAGGGTTGGGACGTGGATGGACCAGTAAATCAAAAGCTTCGCCTTCCAGCTCAGCTCCCTCTTTACCTTGATCGTCCGGCGCAGCGCTCGCATCACCAACGGTGTTTGGGATATGGGAGGAAGGGGTCCGGTTTGGGGACCTCAGAATTGCATCTCTTTGCAGATGATGTGGTTCTGTTGGCTTCATTTACCGTGATCTCCAGCATGCACTGAGATCAGTTTGCAGCTGAGTGTGAAGCATTCGGGATGAGAGTCAGCACTTCCAAATCTGAGGCCATGGTTCTCTGCTGGAAACCGGTGGATTGCGCCCTCTAGGTTGGGGGAGTGTTACTGCCCCAAGAGAGGGAGTTCAAGTATCTCAGGGTCTTGTTCATTTTCAAAATTTGACCAGGGGCCCCTAAAAAAGCCAAAACCACATTGTGTACTTCTTGTTGGAGCTTGCCTCCAAATATAAAGGCAACTGAAATAATGTACTTTATGTAAAGTAAAAGTGTAAATGGAGCTTTACAATAGATCCTCCTCCAGAACAAGGCCCTGGGTGGTCAGTATCCTCGTTAACGCTGTAGCCACTCATGATTTGCAGCTGGCACGACTTAGAATATACCTTTCACAGTAATTACTGTGCATTGTAAGAAAGTATCTTATTGCTTTTCTAGTTTCAACCTTGGCATCTCTCTAAATTTTACACTTGTTCCGTCTCTCTCCTGCAGGGCACTTAATACTCTATAGTTATTTACATACTGTAGCTGTGAACTCTATGTAAATGAAGCTGAATACAAGTGAATAAAACTGAAATAAAACATTGTTGAAATGATAAGTGGAAGATAATACTGACAATATTTTCAGTCAGTTCTACATCAGTTCTACAAAGGAGGCTGTGATTGCTCAGTCTCTCCACTCAAGTCAAGAGTCAATCACTAAACAGATGGCACGTATTTTGAATGCAGACAGCGGGTCCAATCTGTGTGGAAGACGAGCGCTACCAAACATGACTCAAAAGCAGAGTGACTGGAGACGTCAGCGTTTCTGAGGGACTTGTTGGGAAGAGAGTCTGTTTATCGGCAGGTGATCTGCATTTGAAGAGGTGCAGAGATGACCTTCATGCCTGCTGGGTGCTGTGATTTATAATCTAAACCTGATCTGGTTCTCCTGCAGAGTCAGAGTCAGTTTGATCAAACGTGTCTGTACATCCTATATGAGAGGGGAGGGGAGGAAAGCAGAGGAGTGGAGAGGAGTGGAGAGGAAAGGAATGGTGAAGGCATTTAAGGGAAAAAAAAGAGAGAAAAGGAACGTGTCAGAGAGGAAAGGGGCAAAAATGAGAGAAAATGAAGGTTTGTAGAAAAAAAGGGAGAAAATGAAACAAGGAAAGAGAGGAAATAAAAGGTAAACAGGGAAAGCTAGAAAAAGGTTAGGAAAGGAAACAAGAGGAGAGAAAAGACAGGACAATGAAGGACAGGAATGACAGGGTAGAAAAGAAAAGGAAAGGGAGCAAGAGGAGAGGAAAGGCAAGGAAAGGAGAGGAAAGACAGAAAGAAAGATAAAGGGGAGGCGGAAAGAGAAGGATAGGAGGAAAGGAAAGGAAAGGAAAGAAAAGGAAAGAAAGAAAAAGACAGAAGAAAAGACAAGGAAAGAGAGCAAGAGGAAAGGAAAGGAAAGGAAAAGAAAGGAAAGGAACGGAAAAGTAAAGGAAAAAAGGAAAGAAAAGGAACGGAAAGGAAGACGAGCGGAGAGGAAAGAAAAAAGAAATTAAAAGAGAAGAGAAAAAAAGGAAAGGAATGGACCAGAAATGAAAGGATATGAGAGGAGGGTGTTGAAGGGATTAAATGAAAGAAAGCAAAGGGAGGGAAATGAGAGGGGAGGAAGGAAAAAGAAAGGAAAGGAGAGGAAAGGAAGGGAGAAGAAAGAATAGGAGAGGAGATGAAAGAAAAGAAGACAAAAGGAATGGACAAGAAGGAAGGATATGGAGGAAAGTTTTGAAGAAAAGGTGTAAATGAAAGAAAACAAAGGTTGGAAATGAGAGGAAAAGAAAAGAGAGGACAAGAGAGGTAAGGATGACAGAAACAAACAAAGGAAGATGGAGAGACAAAGAGAGCAGAGGACAGAAACAGCAGTGGAGAGAAAGGGAGAGGAAAAAGAAAGAAAGGGGAATGAAAGAATGGGAATGTAAAGGAAATGTGAGGGGAAGACAAGAAAGGAAAGAGGAGAGAAAAGAAATCGAGGAGAGAGAAAGGATAGTGGAGGAAAGACGAGATGGAAGGAAAGGAGACAAAAAGAAAGGAATGGACAAGAACAGGAAGGAACTAAGAGGGACATTCAGGAACAGGAATGAAAGGAAGGGAGAGGAAAGAAAAAAGGAAACAAAAGGAGAGAACGGTGAGGGAAAGGAGAGGAGACCAGGAAGAGGAGGAGGGGAGGGGGAGGGAAGAAAATGATGGGAAGGGAAAGGTGAGGAAAAGAAAATTAGCTGCTGTCAGAGTTGGGAGTTAAGAGGAGAAGAGCTGAGAGCCACAGGGGGAGAGAGGATCTGTTGTTATTGGAAACAGCAGTCGGCTGGCTGTCATCCATATTTAACCTGCTGGTGTTTTAACTGCACGGCATCTTAATATGCTGTTTTAGCTCACATTATTCAGACAGCATCTACAGATGTTACTGCACTGATGCAGAAATAGCACAGCATGAGGGAACCTCTCCGCTGGCAGCCTGAATAACCACAGGTAACCAAAAATAATACATCTTTCTTCTTAAATACAACTGAAAGTGAGAGGAGCTTTGACGTGAGGCTTTACCGCTACAAAACTCTACTTCAGCTGCCATTATAAATTTAGCAGCATCTCATGTCTGCTGCGAAATATTCACCGGGCAATAGGAGTTCAGTGGCGAAGAACTTTTTCACATCCCATCTCGTCAAAATCTTTTTAAACACTGTCTCCTCTCTGAGTCACTGGCACCTCTCGTCTGAGCAGCCTTGAGACAAACTGAGTGGGCTTAACGAACAATTGGACTACTCAGTCGGCAGAGAAGCAGCGGTTCACCAAGTGCGCAGACGGCTCTGCTCAAAAAACAAAAAAAAAGGCCATTAAGTAAACAAATCAATGTCTGATTGATCCATTCAAGCAAAGAAAATATTCAGAACAATCAGTGACAAATACAGACGAGGAGAAACAGGATTGTGTTAAGGTTCAAGAAGAAACACCAGAAAAGTTTGCTCCAGTGGGGAGATACAGGCTGTGGCAGCGAGATAGAGGGTGAATGAAACACTCCTTTCAAACTTCTTATCGCACCTCTGAAGTGCTGGCTCAGTGATTTGAGAAGGCCCGAGGCTTTTTAATGTGGAACAAGGAAACAAATGTGTGTTGACGAGACAGCGAGATCTTAAAGAGATTTGTTTCCTGAAGGCAACGGGGCCGCTGTGATGAAAACGGCGCTGTTAGCTCTGACTCCTCTAACATTTCAGGTGAAAGTCAGTGTGTGTATGTGTGTGTGTGTGTGTGTGTCAGGATAAAGTAACATGACAGACACAAAGAGAAACAGAGACAACATTGGATCATTTATGGCAGTGGTTCCCAATTGGTCCAGCCACGGGGCACAGAGATCTCCTTAGTCATTAGGTCAAAGTTCACACAGTTTCATACAATAATTGTCAGACTTGGTTTGTCCTCTCCTTGAGCTAGTTAACTGTCTTTGTAAAGTAGCTTTCCATTAGTCAATCACTCACACGTCAAAGCACGTCAAAATAAAAGCTCTGTGCCAGAAATTCACTGGATTCAAAAATAAAACTTGACATGTTTGCGAGCCACGACCCACTGGCGGTGGATAAACAGGAAACAGCTGATAGCAGGAATGAGCAGCTCGTAGCAAGAGGTAAACGCAAACCTGACAGACACTGTAAAGATGAGCAACTGGGGAGACAAGGAATTGCGCGCCCTCCTTGCCCTAACCGTCAAATGATGGGAACGATGAAGGACGGGCCAACTTCTGAGAGTATTGCCGAAGGACTGACCAGCCACAGCTTCCCTTTGGAGTACGTCACTTTTTACATCACACGCTGAGTTACACGTTCTGTTACTTGCTCACACAACCCCATTGCCTCGAAAAAGGCACATTCTGTATGAACAAAAGTAGGCAGGCGGCATTTCGTGAGGCAACCTCAGATGCAAAAGTGCCAAAAACTGCAGTTCTTTGAATGGCCACTTGAGGCTGGCTCCAGAAGCAAATCAATCCCCACAGCCCCCATGTTAAAATGCCCAACTTTAAAGCAGGAATAAACATGTTCACAGCGTGGTACCAAAAAAAATGTCTATAGCTCAATTCCTGGTTCATGACAGCTGCATAGTGGCTCAATTTTTTATATAAGTCACCCATTTAAATGTTATCAAGCATTAAAGTATTACTGAGTAGAGATAGATTTTGTAATCCTACAGCCACAGTGGCATGTGGACAAAAAAGTAAATTTCCAAGCCTGAGGTTGAAAACTGGCATTGCTGTGTCGTGGTACATAATGTGACGCATGTCAAGTGCCACTCCTTGCACACGCAGGACGAGTCACGCTGCAGCATGGTCAATGGACGACCACACAAAGTTATTACTACCTTTGCTGTAAGATCTGTACCTCTTCCTCTGTGTTAGCTTAAAATCACGTATGGACAGCCCCAATTCAAACTTAAATTCTCACCTGAAGAGCCAATCTCCAGAGCTATGACTCACCAGGCAATATCTGTCTGGCCATTGTCTTTGTAACGACAGGACTGGGGTCGTTTTGCTCATGATAATTCTCGACTGCAACAATGAGTCTCTCCTCATCCATTGTTCATCACACAAGAGACACAGCAACAAAACGTGAGCACATCACCCCTGTTCTGGCCTCCCTCCACTGGCTTCCCATCCGTTTTAGAAATGATTTTAAAGTGTTATTAATTGTTTTTAAGATTTTAACCGGTCTGGCTCCCCTATATCTTGTAGAACTTATTCAGGTCCGAAATCCAGCCAGAGCTATACGTTCATCCCGAGAACTGTTGCCGGATATACCAAGATCAAAATTGAAGACTAAAGGCGACCGTGCCTTCTCTGTAGCTGCTCCCAAGCTCTGGAGTAGCCTGCCACTACATATTAGACATGTGGTGAGGTCTAAGTCTGCCTTAAAGGCCTATGCGCATATGTATGTGTGTACATGTGTATGGGTGTATGTGTATGTGCGTATTGATATATGCATGTATGTATTTTTTTTTTTTTAATATATGTATATTTTGTAAAGCACGTGACAGGTCTTTTAAACGTGCTATATAAATAAAAGTGAACTTGAACCTGAACAGCTACAGAGATCTCTTTAGGCATCAGTGGTGAGGAGAGGAGTCGAGCTGCTATCGGAGCAGAGAGCACAGAGGCAGAGAGTGAGTGGGGGGAAAGTGCATTTAATTCTGGGAGCGGTGAGGCCGGAAACAGGACGGTGCCATGGGGCGGTGTGTATCTTGTCGTTGCCAATTAAATGTTTTACATAATTAAAGTCACGCCTAGTAAAGGGTGGGACTGAGTGAGTGAGAGGTGGTTGCCGTCCATTGACAAGTCGCAACAAAGGCGACAATATTGGTTCTGCAACCTAGCCATGGTGTAACAGGTGAGTTTTGCTACATACTGCCAGTTTAGATCTAGAAACGTCTTCTCATGTCCTAGTCATGCTTTTTATCCTCTCCAGTCATTGTACCAGTTCACATAATAAAGAAACGGCTGAATATTTGCATCAGTCAAAATGGGAATCTCCCATGGAGCAATTATACGGAGAGAAAAAGGGAATCCTTACATTGAATATTAAGGAAATATTTTCAGATATCTTAGTTTAATAATTTATAGTCTTGCTGAGTAAAAGCTCCAAGGTTTGAAGAAACCTCGGAGCAAACACTGTTGCTATAAATGTGCCCTAAAGGCTGGTTATAGCTTTCATAGCTGCATTCACAAACCTGAAGACACACACACACACACACGCAAGCTCATCCATCTATCCATTCCCATTGGCTGGTAATAAAATCTCTGGAGCCATTTGGAAGTCTGCTGGTAATCAATCTACTCAGTTATTGAGATTCATGACATCCCAGCTGCACACCTGCCCTAATGCAAATGACAGGGGTCTTCCTTGGGGGCACACACACACACACACACACGCACACACAAACAGAGGCACATGCAGAAATATGTGAGCGTCAGAGAGGCTTGGGGCAAACAGGACACATAGGCACTGTTACCTACATTATCTGAATTTCTCATTTTAAAGTTTCCCATTAAAACCTATTTGGATAATAGTTCCGCCAAAGATAATTTACTGACCTAATAAAGCCTCGTTTACGGACGGAACATTTCAGTCATAACCATTACCGTGCTTGTTAATTTCACTCAGGGCTCATTGGGGCCTCTGTACCCAAAAGATACCAATTCAACCAGCGTATTGTAATTAAATAAAGCATCTCTGGATGAGTCACAGGTTCATTGTTTTCACTGCACGTGGAAACTGGGGCCGTGGAATAGCATCTTCAGAAGAACATTGCTGTGTGTTTAAAGTAGCCTTTATTTCAGTCACGTCGTACCCTGCGATTCACGCAAGTGAAAGTAGAGCCATTGAAAATCTCCTTTTGTTTCTCCTCCATTGTGACTTGACAAAACTGACGATGACTCAAGGCTGAAGAACTGCAGCACACAGACAGTACACCTTGTCAAAGTCTCAGATGAACTCACAATACTCCCTTACTGTTGTGCTTTACGTGAGAGCTGTGTGGGCAGTAACCTTCATATCAATGTTTTAATTTAGGCTGAAAATAACCACATCTCTGAATAAATTATACTTTGCTGCTCATGGTTTCTGTGAAATAAACTAAACGACTGAGTTGTGAAGAATCTAAATGAGTGAGCGAAGTGTGGCATGTCCTGACAGAAGTTTAAACATTTATATAGGTTGCAGCTTAGAACTAGCTCAAGTAGGTCGTGGATGACCAAGTGGGCTTTAAAGTCCCAGACACAACAAACCAACTGCAGAGAGTTAGTGGTAATGAATGCCTCCTGCTGTGTCTCCTGACATCGCCGTGTTTCAGCTAAAAAAGTTGCACATTGTCATTCAAAAAGGGAAACCAGAAGACCGTCTTGATGCTAGTTAGGAGGTTGGCACATCAAAAATAGAACCTGATGCTGAAAGAATAAACCATATTTACTGTATGCCAGTGAACAGTTACACAAACCACCAGGAAACATTCCTGCTAAAGAGCTCAATGGCTAAAAAACAATCTTACTTTGTTTACTTTCCTCACTTCTGTTTCTCTTCTCATGTGCTGAGTTGAACTGGCAATCAGTGTGATTTCCTTCACAAACGGGCTTCATAGTCACTGATCCCAACTCAACTCGATGAATCGGTGGGAAAAAAAAGCAGACTATCACAGATAAGGCCAAATGGTGCGGGACTCACCAACGGTCCACATTTGGCCAACGGCAAACCATTGGCTTGGTGTGTCAGGGCCTTAAGAGGTTTCAAATCCAAAGAACTTCAATAAGAATGATCCACTTCACAGAATCAAGGGCAACCAGACCCGGCATCCAATTAAGACAGTTTATTTATCAAAATGTGTACCCCCATACTCAGCTAGGCTTTTCATTGGGGCTCAGCTTTTCGTAGAAACTTGCAGTATAACTCGATTTCTGCTGTTTCAGGTTATGTTGCGGTGTATGGGAAAACAATCCTCTTCTTTCCATTGAGCTTGTAATCTCCAGTAACAATTCTTCTTTTTTAACGTTGCACAACTAATACTGAAACTCTACCACTCTAGCTTCTGTAGTTTATTGACCTAACATGAGTAATCCTGCATCTCTACTCCCGTAGGAGGGATGCAGGGATCTATGTGACATCTGATAAGTTCAGAGATTTACATCACTTGTAACGCAGCCTTTAAAACCAGGAAAAGACAACATTACAATATCACAGTATCTAAAATCTGATATCTAGCCTCATATTATGATATCAATGGTAAATGGTAAATGGACTGCACTTGTATAGCGCCTTTCTAGTCTTCCGACCACTCAAAGCGCTTTTTACACTTCGTGTTACATTCACCCATTCACACACACATTCACACACTGGTGGCCGTGGCTAACATGCAACTATGCTACTCAGTAACCATTCACACGCACTCACACACCGATGGAACGGTCAGCGGGAGGAATTTGGGGTTCAGTATCTTGTCAAAGGATACAACTGATCTTCCAATTGGTGGACAACCTGCTCTACCTCTGAGCCACCCACCCTAATATCTATATATTGCCTAGCCCTAGTTCTAGTAATGTATTTAAGTCAATAAATCAAGTTCAAAGTGAAGGTTATCTTCTAAATGAAAAACTTATTTTTATTAAAAATGCATTTACCAGAGCCTGTCATTCTTTATGAATCATCAGCAACTTATTTATAATTATTGACCTTCACATTTGTGTGCCGATTTGCGTTTCTGTATCACTTCTCAAAACTTTTTAGCTCACCCTCTTCCACGGAAAATAAAATAAGCAATCTCCATGCTCCTTAACGTGTATTGAATGTATGGATTTTTCAACCAAAGGCAATTAACACTGAGAGCACCTACACACGCCTGCTTATACGCAGAAGATCAATGGAAATCAGCAGCTGATGAGCAGTCACTCATTCATTTCTAACAGCAGTAAAATATAGAATAAGGAGTGGAATGCATTCATGCTTTTGTTTTTGGACTTACAAGTGGGCCTCAACAGAAACCAATTACTGAAGTAAAGAGAAAAGATAATTCCCTAATCTCCCCCCTCTGCTTTCATCAGGAGCAGCTTGCTTTGCTTTGCATCCTCTGCTAATGCAGCCTGCATGATAATTTCCCAGTTGGGACTTCGGTCTCATTTTCCTGCGCTCCGCCCTGCAACCCCTGCCACTGTTGCTCCAACTGACGACAGCACTGAATGGAAAATGTGTCCAAAAATCTTATATGAAAATATTTGCTCGTATCACCATCAAGAACATATTCATCAGACGGCCCAAATGGGTTTGTTAACGCATGAGCACGACAGGTGGAACAAGACGCAGGAATGAAAAGCAGTAGAGCAGAACGCATATTTATTGAAAAGTAGATAAGCAGAGAAGACAGCGCCTCTAGCATGTTTACATTCAATTAAATCTGATTTGAGAGCGGAGCAGTGAAGCCAGCCAACGTCGGTAAATAGTGGTGCTTAAATTTTCTACTTTAAAACGAGCTGAATTAACCAAATAACCTTTTTATCCCACTGTGTTTTGACCATTAAAGTAATCTTGATTTTAACCGGATGAGTCATGCTAAAATCTGAGACACTGAGGCCTCTGTTTGTTGACTCCAAACTCCTTCTCCTCAGTGTGGAGCCCTGGTCACAGTCTGTTTTCCTGCTGGATTTAAACAGGCCTAGAGCAGCATTGGAGTTTCATAAAATGTTCAAATACCCTGAATTATTAATGATCAGTGGGAGAATTAGGACTGCGATGGAGGTAGACGCTGAAGCTCCACTCAGACATCCATCAGGTGTGTGTGCCACATGTTTGTGCCTGTGTGTTGGTAATAAGTGGTGATTATAAAGGCATAAAATTAATAATTTATAAACACAAACACATTCATAAATGCAGCACACTTTCGTTGATAGCCAACACAGTGTACCATTCAATTACCCGCCAACAAGCTGTTAAACAGAGCGGCAGGTTAAAGAGGAGATTGCTTTGCACGGCGAACAATTGAAAAAAAACACACAATTGTCTTCAAACTGATCTCAATAAATACGCTCCATATAACAGTAATTTAATTCCCCACACCTTGACTGATGTTTTGATTGTGCATGTTAAGTACAGAGTCTCTATTTTAAAGTCTGAACATTCTCTGCTTTCACATGAAGTCGTGTTCATTTTTAAACAATGTACTCTCTCATTCTGAATACTGGCTGTGCCTGTTTGCCTACCAAGGCGTCTTATGTAATGCAGTGATTGCAGTGTGCTAAATTGATGTCAGAAGTGCTTGACATTGAGCGATTTCTTTCATCTGTCCTTCTCAAATCAAAACAATTTGTTCAGACTGGATAAGCAGGCGGAAAGTAAACTTTCTTTAAAGGGATACTGCACCCCAGATCTATCAGTCTTTAAAGCTGCGCTAATTCACATTGTCATATTGACAAATGACTACAGGTTACATTTTATTTATGTATTGCATTTTCACCTTTATTTGACAGACGACAGAGTAGACTGGAAACAGGGCAAGAGAGAAAGGTATGAAACGCAACAAAGGTCCCAAGGCTGCAATCCAGGACATTGTGGTTATGCTATATGCGCTCTTATGCTCTCTATGAAGCGTTTTAGCCTCTTTCAGCTCACTGTTTTGCTTTTGCAGCTACTTTACTGTTTTTGTTTTTTCTTACTGCTGTTGTCAAGTGCGTGCTGCATCTGAAAAGCACTGATAAACCCGCCACACACTATCTGCCTGTCACCAAATGGCAGAAAGACAAAGTCAACATTTAGCAGCTAAAGAGCCAGATATTTCCCTCAGTAGATGGTGGAGGCCAAAGCAGAGCTAAAAGGAGAGGACTAACATTAGCTGGGTGGAAAGAAACATGACTCCAGATTAATGAAATGCTACTACTGCTACTTTACCTTCTCAATCTTCCTACATAACACTGTTGCATACATATGTTCAGCATGTGTGCACGTGACCAGGGTGGTACCACCTCAGCCTCATTTTGAGTCAGGAAAAATTCATCACAAAATACATATGCAATGTATTTTCAGGCATCATTTTATTGACTGTTGTGAATTAACCATTCTGAAAAATAGATAAACTCGTGCTTTTTTTAATTCTGTAAAAATGTATTGTAATTTTTACTATTAGGTGGTGGAATGGACAGAAAAAATCAACAGTTTCCTAATCAAGAGTGCATTTAGAGAAGAAATCCATCATCACACTATATTTTGTGTCTTAAACATAATTGTGTTCTGAACAGGTTAAAAAGAGCCATCTGTTTACATAAAAATAAATTATTTTTGTAGTGTACTGAATGCTGTAATCATCACTAACCACCTGCCTCCTGTCTCCAAAATTAAACCAAATGTGGCTTTTACTGTCTTTTGCTTTCACCTTGTTTGCTGTAAAATGAAACTAAAAACGTTCTCCATGTCATGTAGCTGTAGATAAAGTGGTCTACTGCTTGTAACGGCCTCCATCACTCAACTCCACTCATGACCTTTGTTCTTGTAAGGTTACATCTCAGTCTGCTCAGTGTTGCTTGGAAGAAGAATTGTTATAAACAAGCCCTCCAAAGAAATCAATGTATTCAATACAGTGCACTATGAAGTTTCTCACGAAGAATGGCAATATAATGGCTGACAGATCTGGCCTGCAATATTGCAGCAATATTGCTTCTCTATCATAATTGCTGCCCCAACACCTCCATTTTCCACTTCACTTTCTCTTTGTCTGCAACCTCTCCTCCCCCTCCTCTCTATCAATCCCCCCTCTCCTCCTCCTGTCTCCCCTTTGCACCTCTCAGACTGAGAAGACGGTAATCAGAGCTCATTGACATGGGGCTGACGCCACACCATCATCACATCTTTGAGCAAGTTGAAAGATGAAGTAGACACTGAGAGTTTCTATGTCTTTCTTTCCACATCTGCCTGACGTTCAAGTACCAAAAATACAACAAGTCAATCATAACTACAATGACCTCTACTGGAAATAACCAACTTCAAGACAAGGAAGTTAATTGACACCCACATATTTAAATCAGCAAGAAACACTGAAGATCAACTTAATTTTTTGTGCCTCAGTTTAACTCTGAGGATAATCAGAATAACCAGTTGTACGACCCCGCCAACCAGTCAAGTTGCAGTGTACATGCATGTCTGATTCACAGTGTGTTAAAACTAGATAAACAAGTTATTTTTTAATCATATAAACTCACTTCACGATCAACAAAGAAAGAAAATAGCCTGCTAGCCAGTTAGCAGCCTGTTAGCTAAGCTAGCACACTGTCATATGAAACAGTGTTGTTTTTATTTGATGACTTGTCGATTAATAGCACGAAACTAAGTTGGGAACAAACCGCAAGCATCCATGCTTTTCAGTCTCCATCAGATAAATGGCAAATGTCATTATGGTGATACCATCATTGCCATAGTTGAATCTATTTGCATAAATGCAATTAGAATTTACTGAGGACATATTAGGGTCTTTCAGAGCTGTGCCGTTTCATTGGGGAAAATTTCAACCACTACTTTTAACTCTATTCCGAGGGCCAAAGGTGCACTAAGAAAGGAGAGGGAGGGGTAAAAATAAGAAGTGGGATTGGGACTAAGTGTATGTTTTAGCAAAACATGGATGCTGAACACACATCTTCAACCTGTCAACCTGGCAAGTTCCTTATAGTCACCACAGTTTCAAGGTGGGCACCCACAATTAGTGTCACCAATTCAGTATCTGACCAGATGTTTCCCCTTCTGTTCCTGAGATTTAACATTGAATAAAAGCCAGAGATGTGTTTTTGCAGAACATTATGATGTCACAGTGAAGGTGACCTTTGACCTTTTAGATATAAAATCTCATTGATTCATAATTTTATCCTGTTAGTCATTTGTGTGAATTTTTGTCATAATTACAAAGTTCTCTTGAACTATGGCGAAATGCATGTTTAAGTGGGCATTTGTACCATATTAGAAATAGTTCCCTCAAGGTGTTGCTGACATATCACATTCACGAGACAGAGATGTACACATGTGCGTACGTACGGACAAACGGAAAACCCAAAAACATAATGTCACAGCTGTCATGGAGGTATAAAAATACTTTGTTGTAGCATAACAAAGGACACCATAATCTCACATTATATATTTGTGCTGCTCTGCATATAGGATGAGCCTCAGGATGCTGACTTTATTTTGACAGGTGATGATAGCGACGTATGTGTTCAGCTGTTCGTTCTATAATAATCCTTCTGTCGTCTTTTTGACCACTGGGCCGTTTGCACCTTACGAAATTCATGACGTGTTAAGTGTGTGTATGTGTGTGTGTGTGAGTGTGTGTAAGGGAGAGAAAGAAAAGGAGAGAAGGAGGTTTATTCACACTCTAATCATCTGAGGGGAGAGGAAAAGGGAAGTGAGAAGTGTTGTTTCCATGGCTACCGACATGTCAGCAAAGGGGCACGGTGCGTTTTTGTTTTTCCAGGTGAGAAAACA
The DNA here is from genome assembly GCA_035609425.1 of Epinephelus awoara. Lineage (NCBI taxonomy): Eukaryota > Metazoa > Chordata > Actinopteri > Perciformes > Serranidae > Epinephelus > Epinephelus awoara. The sequence continues at coordinate 18,387,890 of CM069316.1, read as the reverse complement.
CACACACACGTGCTCACACACACACTACAAGTCTACAGGTAAACATCTAACACTCATGTTCTTGCTGATCTGTGTACAACAGCACACACATCTAATCACTGCAGGAGTCATAATTACAGCAACTGACCATATGTAACGAGAGCCAAGGGCCAATCACGGTGCAGTATTTCCGACCAAAGGAGCAGATCTTTGAGAGAGAAAAGGCTAATTGTGGGGCTGAAGGACTGAACAAGGTTTCTCCCCTGAGGATCCATGGCTACAGTGTAACAGCAGACTTAATGAGTACTCTAAAGGGCAACAAAGACAAATTGATGGAATGCCTGCTTTAAACTCACATTGTGGCCTTCACATTGTCTCACAACCATTAATGTTTATTACAGTAATGTTTGTTTAACTGTTCATTGTGTCAGAGACAGAATCACTTCAAATTCATCATACAAACCCTCTAAAGCTAAAGAGGTGTTTCATAAAAGCATCCTAATTTTAAGACACTTCTAAGGTAGATTAACGAGTACCTGCTACCTACTCATGGGAGGTTGAGAGCGCCTTAATATGTGCCGGTACCTAATGGAAGAACTGCAACCTCCTGCTTGAGTTTCATTTGTACTCCCTTTACATACAAAAATGTTCATTTCAAACTCTTTAACCATCACAACCCTCATACTTCCATGTGTCCTTTATGATGCCATACATAGATCCACTAGATGGCACTGAAGAGCAGAGTCAACAGTTTCTGACAGCAACAAACATGGCGACGGTGAAGGAGGTCTAACTAATGTACCTTTGAATGTAGTCTATGAGGCCGTTAAATACATCACGACATGTGGACGGAGAATTCTTTTCACTCTATCACTGATTTCTTCTGTTCCGCCATTTTCAAAATGTCTTAGAGAGTCCTACAGTCACGTCTCACTTGAACTATGCTCCACTGCCCCCATGAGTTTTCTGGTGGTACTGCTTCATTTCGTCCGCATCCCCGAGCTTTTAGAAAACATGCACGAATACGGGCAAATGAAAACAGAAAGATTTGTCTGCATCCATATATGTATCTAACATCGAGCATTAACGAGCCTGTAATCAATGTTTTTATTGTTTTTGTTTATTTTAAAGTCTATACATCATTATGACTATTAATGTTCTCAGTTAGCATTTAATGCAAAATATTTGATCATTTTAAACCATAAAACTAAACTATGGTGATGTTTAATTACTGGGTTGAACATCATGTTTCCTTAAAACTCTGTGAAACAGTGAGCAACTGGCTCTGAGGTACATTTTTACTTGTTTGGTGGCTGTGTCAGAGGTATTACCCAATCAGCAGTGACTAAATCCTGCTGTATTAAATGGCAGCACACTTGTGTAGTACAACACAGTGTTCAACACACCACAGTTTTCATTTAAAGGTAGACTATGCAGGATTTTTGTAACAAAAAAAAATAATGTGAAGACCAGTGGTTCCCAACCTTTTTTTCTTAAGGGACCCTTTTTTAAATCATTGAGTAAACTGACGACCCCTGACTAAGTGACATATGTTATGGATATATCTTATAATATTTAATGTATAACAATAACACTACAGAACAACTGATAGACTGTAGAGTTATGGTAAATAGTGAACAGTATAACTGCAGGAAGTTTGTGTAAAACTTGTGATTTGAGCAGACTGTGTCCTGTAAATACTGCAACAGAAATTCAGTGTTTTCGTCTCCCTGACACTTGGCCATTGTACTGTTAGCTCTTTGGCGGCTTTAACTGCAAACTTTACTGATGCAAAACAAGGCTACTGAGCAGAGTGTGAAGGCTTCGTGAATCTAGCTCGTGTTCAGCTCTTCACTGTGTCCTTGTCCTGTGACTTCTGCTAAGCTGCAATCTTTAATAATAATCCAAACCTTAGAAAATAACAATTTCACTTAGTTTTCTCCACAGATATTAATCAAATATTGAGATATAGGCCTATACATCTTGTGAGAAGTTTTCTTACACACCTTTAAGTCAAGAAGAACTGGGACCCACTGTGAAGTTTTCGCAACACCTAGTGGAGGTCAGGACCCCCAGGCTGGGAACCAGTGCTATAGACTCATACAAAAGCAATCCCTTTCATCAAACATGACCCACTCTCAGTGGGTGGCGGTGTAATCATCTGCAGAGACTCAGCCCTCTGCCTGTATTTTCTTATTTTTTGGCTATGTTCAGAATGTTCCCGGGCACAGCGCAAAGGTTAAGTCAGAACTTTAGAAAATGGTAGTGACCAGGTAACCAGAACTTCCTGCTTTTGGTCAGAGAGGTGCGTATTTGACGTCACCTGACCATGACCGAGTGAATCAGGACGCTCAACCAAACAGACAAACTAAATAAATAGTTTTGAACCTTTCTTTTAAATTTTCCATCTGTCTGTCTATCAAACCCTCTGTCCTCTCCATCTGTCTGCCCGGTTGCTAGGGCGACAGCTGGTCTCCAGGTCATACGTCAGCCCTAAAAAGAGCGTGAAAATTACAAACATACTAGTGGCGCAGGCATGAAATGATGTGGCACAGATGGCGGTCACACATTAACAGATGATTCACTTTAAATTTAGTAGGGACTGACCTTGAGACCGAACACAGTGATTTAAGAACTACACTGACGAGAATGAGAAGAGACACGAGAAATGTCGGTCTTCTGTTCGGCTGAAAGGTGGAAGCACATTATAAAGGTCAGATCATGTTGTGTCATGTAGTGTCTGCCCTTTCTGCCTGATTCTCCGCAAAGTTGTACCTGTTAAAAGTTTCAAAACCCTCCTTGTATTAATGTGAGACTTCAAAATAAAACAGCTTGAAAGTGTCTTACATAGAAGTTTGCCATGACTGCATTAACTTGCTGGAAGCGGTCGTACACTTACACACGATTCTGACCCTTGGACTGCATTATACTTTCAAAATAAAAGTTGAGAAAGACATGAAAATCTCTTGCTACCTTTAAGTTTTACATGAATGAAGCTCAGTAGGAATTTTATAGTATACAGAGCTGGTTTTATACTATACTATGCAACAAGCTGTGACTGTTACGGGTGGTATTTGGACCCAAAAGCAGCACAGCAGAGACCGGGAACAGCTGGTGAGGATGTTGACTGTGATTACTCAGCAGGTACAGAGCAGGGCTAGTAAACAGCACACAATACAGTCCAACACTCCAGCAAAGTCTCTCCACAAAGTCCTTGGCAGCCCAGCTAGTTTGGCAAGTCGACTGGGCCGAGCGGCAGGCAAGTGAACAGGGGTGGTAGCCCAGCAACAAACACAGTTCAGTTCAACAGCAGGCAACAGTACCGTGGAGGAGCAGGCAGGGGATGTAGTCGAGAAGGCATAAGATCCAAAACCAGGTAAGTACTCAGACCATGTAGAATAAGCAGAAGGGAAGAGGCAGACGGTAGGTCGAGGCTAGGTGAAGGATCAAGCAGCCAGCAGGTAAGTACTCACAGGACCACAGGAAACCATAGGTAAGCTGACTGGAACACTTGTTGATATTGGATGGAAATGCCAAGCAGCCATAGACAAACAAGAACCAAAGATGCAGAAGTAGGTGTTGTGGTCAGGGACAGAGGGCTGATGCGTTTATCGGGGATCAGACGAAGCAGGCAGGTCAGAGGCAGTCAGGGTCAGTGAAGAGAAATCAGTCCGGAATAAAGTGCTGGAGAGTCTTGCATGAGTGGCGAAGAACAATCTGGCAACGAATGTCTGTAAGGCCAAGGTCTGTGTGTACTGGCTGTGAGTAACGAGGAACAGGGAAACTGAGTCACCTTGATGAGGTGGGTGTAGTGGGCAGGCAGGAGCAGGAAATGAGTCGACAGGTAATTGGTAGGCAGGTAGGAGTGGCAGGGAGGTGTGGGAAACCTTAGTGAATGGAGAATTAGTGACTGGTCATGCAGAAAAGAGCAGGTTGACCAGGAACGCAGAACTGTGACCGTTACTTACTAAAAATAAATCTTTGTTGCATGTTGTTCTACAAAACACATTGATATTATAATTGGTTTTGAGCTTCTTCGAACCGCCACACATGCAGTTAATAGAGGTATTTTGAGGGTACTACAAACATTTCTTTTAGTATCAGAAATAAAAAGCTTAACACTTTATTTGGATCGTCTTTTCTACAGATAGTTCACGGAGTATTTGTAACATTCACAGCTTATTAGTTGAGATTCAGTTCAACTGTCTGGGGCGTCGGTGGGGCTGAGGCTGATATGGTGTGCCGTAATAGTATCAAATCAAATAATGTATCTTAAAATGTTACTTCCAAACATACAACATACAAACATGTACTAGCATATATGCATGACTGGACCGGCTTACCGAAACAAAACACAGAGAAGCTCAGATTGTAACACACACAAAGAGGTACCCTGACTTCACTGTCTGCTCAGGATGCCATTACTCCACTATATCTTTATATAGCAAAGTGGTTTGCCTCTATATTAATGCTCTGAATATCTAATACAGCACCTTGAAATGCCACAACAAACAAAGCATTTTTGTTCTGTAATTAAGTTGCCATTGCTTCTAATGTTCACTATTAAAATGAGCATAAATTAATGTCAAGGTAATGATTTTTATTCAGAAAAAGAAACAGAATCAGAAAGGCTTTATTGATCCCTGAGGGGGAACTGTGAAATAAAAGAGGGCACAGCTTAATAATATGCAATTAAAAAATGTTCAAGAACAAAGAAAGCTGAAAATCAAGACAATAAGAAACTATCGGGAGAAACTGCAACGGTCGGCACATGCACATATCCTTTAGTATTTGTCCTGTTTGGTGTGTTTTCTAAGCTTCTGTGCTTGTTTGTTGGTATGTACTATCCAATAGTTGGACAAATGGAGTGACTAAGGACTCAGGAAATGACACAATGCATCTCAAGAGGTATTGTTAGAGTATAGAGAACTGCCAAACGCCACTGAATTCACAGCCAGATCACAACCACACATCCATCTCATGTTATTCTACTCTAGGTAATCAAGCAGCATCAGCCTGTGGCAAATGGGCTGCAGAGGGTACAAGATATTTTATGGACATTTAAGAACAAACAGCCTGCCAGTGTGAAGTTTTTAGTGCAGTGTGTTAGCGAGTTCAGTAGAAAGCGACTGTCATTACAGAACTCATTTGGTATGTTTGCAATTAATGTGCAGTGGGCACGCTGCCAATTTAATCTCCCAGGTCCATCATCATTCTAACCAAAACCAAATGAACGATGCAGTTTACTGGCGACGAAGGAAAACCAGACACACTGTTCAATTTTCTGCCATGATAATTGGAATTACAGAGAAGTCTTTGCATTGGGGCTACTACTCACGTTTTGAGTTAAACCGAAGTGTTAAATGGCGACTACAGGATAACGAGCAGGGAGTGTGAGGAGGCCTCCTGCTGTGCTCCTGGTCGTGCACAGTAGGATGACTGCGGCGACGAGTTACAGGAGTTAAAATAAAAAAAGGAAACTGCTGGACACACACTGAGTTCTACTGGAGGGACAATCAGCAGCCTGTGTGAGTGTGAGTTTTTACACATCAGTGTGTGTTTCTGCGAGATAGAGGCTCCTCTTCACGGCAGGCCACATGGACTCAGGGGACCCATGGATGCCACTCCTCACAGAGACATGGTGTTCTCTGTTGTCAAGGTTGATTAGTCGTAGGATGAATCCAATATCCTCTCCTCTCCTCTCCTCTCCTCTCCTCTCCTCTCCTCTCCTCTCCTCTCCTCTCCTCTCCTCTCCTCTGCTCTTTCAGCCTTTTGCCCACTTGTCTCCTCCTCTCCATCGACTCTATCTCCACTCCCTTTCCCTCCATTACTCTCCTGCCCTGCTTACTGCAGACATGCTGAGAAACAATAACCCAGTAGAGAAAGTTATACAAACATAAAACATAAAAAAAAAACATTTGCATGCAAATTTTTAGTTATAGATAACCATATTTTCTTGTATTGTATTGTCTTGTAGCTTTTCTAATATGTCTGGAAATGAATTTGTTTAAGAGTTTATGTGCTACGAGGGTAGAAACTATATGTAATTTCCAACTTAATCTCAACTCTGCTTCAAAAAACAATCTCTGCAGGTTGTGGCAATACCTAAAGTCAGCCCAGAAAGTTTTAAATGAATCATGAAATTCCCCAAATTTAAAGCCATTTAGGCTTATCCTATGATTCTCTCATTATAAAACCATTCGGTCTTTTACCACTGATTCAATGATAGAACATTTACAGGCTTTAAGCTCTCAAGGTCCCGAAAACAACAACAAAAAAACCCTAAAAGCTATTATCATTATACTTCCTGGATGTGGTCTCCTTTGCTGTAAAGATTAGAAAGACAAAAATAGAATGGCCCGCCTTTGCAGGTCTGTAATTTAGAAAAAGGTAGGATACATTAACCCTTTTAAAATTAGGAGGGGGCATTGTTGTCCTAGGGGGGGAAACATTATTTTGGGCAGACAGCCTTTACAGTAACAGCTTCCCAGTTTTGGAAGACCGTTCCATTAAATACACAACACAGCAACAGTTTTGCTCACTAAATTGACAAATGCTGTCATTTTTGTTGACACTTTCTTCAAAGGGAATCTTGTTGAAGTGTCTTAAAGGGACAGTTAATCTTAAAATAAAAGGTACATATTTTTATGTGGTTGGCAGGCATAGTATTCATTGGAACCATGGAGCCTTTCCCAGCTGTCATTGGGCGAGAGGCAGGGTACACCCTGGACAGGTCACCAGACTATCACAGGGCTGACACATAGAGACAGACAACCATTCACACTCACATTCACACCTATGGACAATTTACAGTCACCAATTAACCTGCATGTCCTGCGACAATGCTAACCACTGAACCACCATGCCGCCCTGAGGCGTAGTTTAGTAACAACTCAACAGTTCCCACATGAAACTGCACACAACAAGGTCTGTGGATTATCTTGAGTAACTGGGTCATGATTTCTGCAAAGAGACATTGCTGCTGAGTTTTTCAAAAGTATTTTTTGGCGCTTTGAGCACCACAAGCTGAGTGCCATCTATTTCCATTATATTTGAGACCAGGCAGACATCTCTGCTGCCGATATCTCCAACACTCACGGCATGTGTACAGCCCCTTACCTTTTGTTGTTTGTTTTTCAATAAGTATGTTCACCACAGGATGTGGTTGCTACTGTAGCTTATAAGCTAATTAGCCCTACATGCTAACATTTGCAGCTTACCCTAAAGCTGACACAATCAATTTAATCCACGTATTTCCATTCCTTACACTTGTGCTCTTGCATTTATGGTTTTGGAAAGGCTAAAAAAAAGTATGCATGTCAGTTGCTTTATTCCTTTTAGCTTTTTGTTCTGTTTGTGTTTTGATGCTTTTCTCCTGTTATGTTGTTTGCTTTGTTGTTAATTTAATGGATAACTTAACATCTGTCTAAGGGACAATGTTTGAAAATTAGCCAATAATAAAATGACTAGAACCTGGATAGCGAAATTTCAGAAAGGAACAGGAAGTTTGCAACAGTGTAAGTCAGTGTTTTTTGGGACTGAATTCAAATTCAAATCACTGCAGCAATTATGACACCATATGCTCTGTGCACGTCAATGTGCATAATGTTGCTCTTTTGTGGATTTAATTGTATTTCAGTCTTGCCTTCTCTCTCACACACAAGCACAAACAGATGGTAGATAAAGAGAAGGATGAAATGTGGGTAAATAGGAATGTGTGTATGTGGACTGGTTTGAGCCAGGATTGAAAAGAGATTAGAGGCGGGTAAAGATTTGCAGGATCAGATCGGAGTGTACCACACAGGCAGCCTCTGAAATAAAGACCATTTCATCTTTGTCACAAGTGGTATGAAACAGCAATATTAGCTAATAAAGCTCAGTCAGCCGTCATTCTGACAGGAGCGCTCAATACTGTCTGCTCACACTGGCAAAGCCTCGTATCACACAGCAGCATCCCAGTGGTCAAGCAAAGGTCAGCTCACACAATAATTGACCATGAAGAAGAAAGTATTTTCTGTCTACTTCATTACACTGACCCCCTTCACTTTGTTTGGTTGCCTTTGTACAAGAGATCTCTATTTACAGTGCTGATTTCACTGCTGGAGTGCTGCAGTCTTTCGTAAATCTAGTCTGTGTGTTGGTGTTGTGTGCGATACATTGATGGCTGATGTGAAACACTGCCATGTGCAGTGTTTGTTTTTATGTTTTTACGGTGTATGCTTTTTATTTCTTCTGGACTATAATCGTATATAATAATCGTATCGTATCGTGTTGTATCGTATCGACACAAATTTGAAGGTCCAGTGTAAATCCAGTGTAGTAGGCAGCCTATGGTCTATTTTATCCACTTTATCATTGTGACAGTGAAACAAATCAAGTGCAAAATATAAATAAATCTATTAGCTTTTATACATTTTGTTCCTGTACATCCAGTCCACGGAAGCTTCAACAACATACTGGACACATTCACTGTTGTATGGGAAGAGAGGAACTACAAAGACACCCCGAGCACTAACAGCCAGCATGGATGAGCAGATGGACAAAAGAGAAACTCAAACCACGTCAACAGAAAATCAAGAGAAAAGATCTCACACTGCCGCTCACACTGATTTGGCAGGTCGCTATCATCGCCCCAGGAGTCAAGGGAATGCAGCGGAGCAGCTGAATGACTTATTGTTGCTTCAGTAGGAAGGACCTCATCACACAGCAGGAGGGGAGCATGAACTGTCTAAGTGACTGAAAAGGAGGCTGCTGCCTTCAAGGCTCAGGGTTGTGACTCGATCATCTGCGAGGTGTTAATAACATGAGCCCAGGAATTAGCCAGTCCCTTTCAAACATGTTTTTCCAATCATCCTTTTACTCCCACAGCTCTGTGTGCCTTTTCACTGGAGGAGGTCACCTATTGTTGGGCTCCCTAAGAGAGCCTGTGTAAAGATGATGAGTGACCTCTGACCTGCAGCACTAATGGGATGCCTTAAAAGCTTGTGCATCAGAGGCATTGTCACCCTTATAGGTGATAATGCAGTTTTAATTTTGTTACACCTCATTTACACTGACCTACCAACACTTTGCTCTAATTTCTTTGTAAAATGTAGAAGCTGTGTGACACCATTCAACACACCTGAGCTAAGATACCTGGGTATCAGTCCAAACATTGTTGGACAACAGCTTTTTGACATCAGATTTGGCTGTTCAATACAAATATTCGACTATTACTATAACTATTTTTCCACATACAGAGTTGGAGAGTTTAAAACAGGGTTAAAACTCAAGTTAGCCCTCAAAGCTATTGCATGCTAACTACTCTAATGACACATTAGAAATGTGCAACAACATCTTTTGCCAATAGTAGAAATCAAACAAAAGCCTTAGACTGTATTGTATTAAGTTGCTGTGAGCTGTAAATTTACCACTTCTAGCAGAAGGCAGAAGATACTGATATGTCAGAGCCGACCGAGCAAAGCCTCTTTTACTCACTCAGGGTGCTTTCAGACCTAGAGTCGTCTTGCTTGGTCCGAATCAGGGACTAATTTTGTTATAAAGTTGCATAATTTCCTACAGTTGGTTCATGTTCTCATGGCAGCATTTACAAGCAGATCAGATCAAATGCCTTGTGTGAGAAAGTGGGGTGTCGCTCTTCAGCTAAATTGGGGGACTGAAACATCATCAAAAGTTGTCTTTATTTCTCATGCAGATTACTGTCTTATCAACATTTGTACCTTTATGACGTGAATGTACAAAGTATTGAGGCGGAAAGCTTCGCTATTTACTGAACTGTTTTGACTATTTCAAAATTCAGCACAGCTGTTTAGTTACGTGGGCATTACATGACTGGGCATTATCAATCCACATGACGAGGGTGGTTTCAACCACGAACTGTAGTTGTCTTATTAACATAAATTAATCTTGGCTCGTTATTAGCTGGTAACTGGCTTCTCGTGGTCTGGACCGCTCTGCAGAAGGAAGGATGGCGAGGTGTTCTGGTGTCTAACAATGACTTTAGTGCAGTCTTCACCTTAAACAACAAACATGGCCTTCTCATGAGGTTGAACTTATCTAGACACTTAATTCTTCTGACCATCATCACTTTTTGCTGCCTGCCGTCTTCACCATGACACCCCGAGAGAGCGTCTTCCCTCCATATACAGTGAGGTACATGCCATACCCTCACAGGCAAGGCAAAGTACCATAACCAAGTCTCCATATGTTGTCATGCATGAAAAGACCCAAAACAGACTATCGTATTACTAAAGGTGAATTATTTTCACAGCATTTGTATAGTACTGATTGTGCCCCAAGCTTTGTGATCTATGTAAGTGGTTGATCCACCTTCACATCCATGCACAGGCAAGAGCAGCATTAATGAATGCAGTTTGCTATGCCAGTTCCTCAAACATCTGTAGGTGACCTTCAATAAAGATAAGGATAAGCATAAAAATTGCTAAAACAAAATGCCTGTGCTGCTCTCTTGCTCCAATCCTCCCTCCTCTCACCCCCCCTTACCTCCTCCGCTGTCCTCCTCTTCATCAATGCTGTTCTTGATGCTGTCGTACTCTTCATCAATATTCTGGTTGCCTCGGATCTGACTGAGCACGCGGCGGGCCTTCTGGGTCAGCCCACGCTGGATTAACCAGCGAGGGCTCTCGGGCAGGAACAGGAATCCCATGAACTGGAGCACGGCGGGGAGCACCGACAGACCCAACATGTACCTGGAGATGGAGGAAGGGAGCGGATACATGGAGTGAGGAATCTAATTATGATCACAGAAACTACATCACCAGGTGTTTCGTTTTAGGATTTTGGCTTCAATTCTTTTGGCATTTGTTACAGAGAGAGGTTGCAATGAGGTTCCCCAAGCGTTTAGTTTATGTTGAGCTATTTGCCAGCAAGCATCAGGTGGTTTAGTTCATTAAAATTAAACACTGGGGAAAATGTCAAGGCTTTTTTTTCAGATTCTTCTGCTTAAAATAACCTAACATTTACATTTAGCATTTAACTCTGACCCTGAGTGTAACAGATAGTGCTGTAACAAGTGAAAAAAACTAATATTTTTCCTCTGATCAGTTAAAAGAGCAGATATTCTGTCAAAAGTCTCATCATTAGTTCACACATTAACATACACGTAGACCACATGGCTAACTGCTGCGTTTCTGAGAGCAAACCAAAACTTTAAAGAGCTGTCTTCTAATACCATGACAGAATAACTTTAGGCAAAGAAAACCACTGATATATTGGACTATTATGTCGAGAGGGAAATTGTCTCTCTGTATCCACTCATGCACACAATCAGGGTTCAGCGCCTTCTATAAAAGGGTCGTTCTACAAATCCCAAATATTATGTGGTGAAGGCAAAGAATATGAGCGTACAAGAGAGGAAAAGACTGTGATAAGGATAAAATGTTGCAGGGATTTATCTCTAGAGAGGTAAATGAAGTGGAGAGGCGGCACGTCGCTGTTTTATACAACTCCAAAGAAAGGAAAAAAATCCATATATTTTTACCGAGATAAACACACAGATATATAAGGCTTTTTTTCTGCTGCGAAGGCAAAGACGTCAATCAGACAACATTCATACTCTAAACTCAGTAAGTGTCTCCGAAAAGCCATTATCACGTATGAATCACAGCAATCTAGGAGCTTCTAAACGATCTCCGCCATCTCAATCAGAAATGTAGTTGAAGCAAATCCTTGCAAAAAGGACGATTCTTATCTAAAGTATCTCATAGCTCAACATTCAAACGCCCGGGAGGCTATAAAGCTGCATTCAGTGTGACAGCAGGAAAGACGAAGGAAAGAGGGGAACAGATAAAAGAGAGAAGAAGGATGGAGGAAGCGGCATAATGTACCTTTCAGACGTACAGCGCGGCTGCTCTCAGCAAATGTTAGGGGCTGACCCGTGCATGTGTTGACATTTGGAATGAGGGTTTGAGCCGGCATGACTTCTTCTGGCATTTGATATGATAAGAACCCAAAGAAAAGACGCTCATATATTTGACTGTGACCATCGATCATGAAAAGTTTTGGAACCTTAAAGTGTATTAAAGCAGACATATAAGATGCCATTTCATGTTATTTTACCCTTTAATACATCATATATGTGTGTGTGAGGTGCACTTCTCTGTGTCTGACCTCCACCCATCGCGCTGCAGGTAACTGAAGGCGCCGTCGATCAGGCTGGCAGTGAACTGTCCAGCGGTGATGAAGAGGGTGTTAACCGTCACCAGCTGACCCCTGAGGTGGGGCGGAGAGGCCTCGGCGATATACACCGGCACTGTCATAGAAGCAATACCTGCACAGCAAGAAGAGAAAGAAAGAGGCGACAGTCAGTGGCAGGTGACTCAGGGATTGTGTCTTGTACAGCAGATGTTGCTTGTTCTTAGAGAAAATCCAGACTTGCTTATGACAGAAGCAAAAAAATGACCACATATGGACCCGTTAGTGCAAGTTTATAAGACATGACAAAAACCTTGTATTAACATTACGATCGATTGACCTTAACCCCATATAACTTATAATGTAACATATGTAATGTAGGCAATGTAGGCAATGTGCACAGCACTTCAGTCAAAGACAAATTTCCCTACTACGGGGACTATAAAGTATATCGTACCATACCGCATCGAACCGTATCGTATTATACCGTACCGTATCGTACCTCATCGTATCGTACTGTATCATATTGCATCACATCGCATTGTATCGTATTGTATCGTATCATATCATAAATATAACTTAATTTAATCCTGAAAATCATCACAAATTTACTAATACAGCCACACTGTTGGCTCTGTGGGGTTGCACTTCAGCTAAATGCTAATATCAGCATGCTAACATGCCCTCAATGACACTGTTAACATGCTCGTCTTTAACTTATTGTAGTGGTTTAGTTTGTTAGCATGCTAACATTTGCTAATTAAAATTAAATGCATAAAACAGAAGAGGATGATTTAAATGCCATTAGTTTTGCTGGTGTTCAATCATAAACCAAACTAAGAATGCTGGGATAAAACGGAGATCACCAAAGTCATTACAGTCGAGGTGAAAATGGATATCTGTACAAAATTTTTATGGTAATTCATCCAGTAGATATTGAGTTAAATCAGTCTGGACATGGCAGAGGTTTTTCAGCAACTTATAAAGAAGTACCTTATTTATCTGATGGATTCAATTATGAAATGCACACCTAGAACCTATAGACATGCATTATTGCAGTCAGAGCATCGAAGTCCCCCCCCCCCCCCCCACATGAAAGTAGCAGAAGAATTTTATTTTAATACACCATAAATACCATAAATTGCAGCAGAAAAGGCAAAAAAAGTTGCATAAAATTCACCCAAATGCAGGAATTTAAGCGTTTGACACTAAAACTTTCCTAGGAAAGCACCCCAGCAACCTACTACTACTACAACAACCTACCTTAACGCCACATTAACTAATTAACATTTTTATATTACAACTAGACAGTTTTAAAATAACTCAGTTTTAAATTGAAACTTTGTAAATGTTGGAAAAAGGATGAGAAAATTTTGATTTTATGTAACTTGCATCACCTCTTATTCTTCTCACTCACATAAAAACTTTTGACGTTTGAATTCAGACCAGTGCTGATTTTGCACATCACAAGCCTCTGCAACCCATACAACAGAGGCTTTTATGCCCCTTCATCCGATGGTTACTAACTAACCACCGTGGCAGCTGTGCACAGTGACACAACACTTTCAAAGCAATTTATGCCATCCTCACACAATCAAAGTATTTCCCATAAAAAGTGTCCTATAATTACTTTTGCCTCCACAGGTTGTGCACGATACATCGTCCACATGGCTTAGTGTATGGAGGCAAAACTACCAGAAAGCTGATGATGTATATGTGTACATAAAAGTGCTACATGAAGGAACATAAAGGTTTTTCCTGTAGCTGTTCATGTCAGTGATGCAGCATGAGCTAGCTTAATGTTTTTAAAAAAATCAGCCCAACATGTAGAGAGGGTGATCGTGGCTTGTTAAAAACATGAAGCTTTTTGGATATTACATTACAGACAATGTCACCCATGATTACTTCTTCTTGAGGTACTGTTTTCTGTGACATTTAAAGAGTTGCCTTCTGTTTTAGATTTATCTTGAAGGAACCATTTTGGTAAAAGCTTTATTTTTTTTCTGTATTTTTTCTTTATTTACTTCTTCTATTATTATTTTTCCTGTCTGATGCTCTCTTTTTGTTTCTGGGCAGATTCTAGGGGACAGTTTTTTAAAGGTCTAACCAGATTTTTTTTTTTATCAGATATTGTAAGAATATTTATCTGTGTCTGGTAGCTTTCTGTCTATATTGCAGGCCTGTGGAACCATGATGTGATTATTACGTATGATTCTTAATTCAATGGGTGACGTTAGTCTGTAGTTTGAACTGATTGGTCCATGTGGGCCAATCAACCTACTAAATAACCTGATGAAGACAGTGTATAGGAAATCTTTGCTTTATTATAGCAATGTGTCCTCGTAAAATGGTTTGGATGATATCTAACAAATTAGTGTCCCATGAATGGCATCAACATGTTACAAACTTAACGTAATGTTACTTAGCTTAGGTTTAGGCAAGCAAAGTTACGCAGGTTAGGTTTAGGAAAAAAACAGGGTTGGGTGCTGTCAAGTAAAGTTATGTACTGAACGTAAAGTACTTAATGTAAAATTACATAGTTTTAGGAAAAGAAACATTGTGATGACATACCCTAAAATGACTCAAAGTTTCATACAGGACACTAACATTGGTCTCCAGGGGGAAAGTCCTGTGTTTTGGGACACATCCACCACTCCAATCTGCCTCCATACATGGAATTTTGATTTTAATATTACTTCCATCTTTCCTTTCCATCAGCGCATTAGTCGAATGATCGCAGCCTTCCTGATTACGTGGATTAGAAATCAATTACTGGTTCATGATAAAGTAGATTATACAGAAATTGTGGTTCATTATCTTCGCAGGTATACCTACGCACAGTGCATGACAACAGCCTGATTATGTTGTTTATTATTTTTACTGCAAGTATAAAATCACAAAACCAAAGTGTGTACAACATTATTTACATAATTATTACCAACTACAATTATTTCAGTAATTTCTAATGACTTTGACCTCTGACCCTGACATCAACAAACAACAGCAATAACATCATGTGGATCCAGGGGACACAAACACATACCATGGTCCATCTCAGTAATGGGCACTACTCTGATTTGGAAAACATCCATTTGCACACACACGCACACACACACACACACACACGCACACACACAGTCACATGCACGCTCCTGTACTCACGTACACACAGAACAAACAGTGTGTGTTTGCCTCGGATGTATCTGACAAGGTGCCATGAGACCGCGGCTTTCTGCAGCTGGCTCCTGATAAGCTCTATTAATAGTCTGCCACTGCTTTCTATACACCCCTCCCCTCCCCCCTGCCTCACCGCTCCCTCTCCCTCTCCCTCTCCCTCCCCTCCCCGCTGCCACCACCCTGCCCTCATCGGCCACCATGACTACGTGGCTACCTGTTGCTATGGCAACCACTTGCTGGGAAACCAGTCTCCGAGCGGGCACCACGCTGTGGCAGCTCTGGGAAGGGAAATCGATAACCGAGAGAAAGGAGTCCTCACAAAACCTCCAATGGAGAGAGCGATTTGGGGAAGAAAATCATCATCATCAACATTTCGAAGCTCAGTTACATTTCTTGCAGTCGTACACAACATCAGATCATTAACTAAAAAAACTTTTTCCCCACACTGTACTATGGGAAAAGTTAGCAGTCATGATTCAAAGCCTGGTCTGCTTTTGAGTGTTGAATGCTCAGAGGAGAGAAACTCCTCGACTCTGCCAAGGGCTGCGCTCCAGACTGCTGTTACACCCAGAGAGATCAGTCTGCTCTCTTACGTCTTCAAATTGATTTCTTGCCCGTGCAAACATACCCTAAGGAATTAGAGTCAAGTCTTTATCTTAGTTATGGCTTTAAAAAAAAGGATTATCATCTGAGGGCGGAAATCCGAGATCCAGATCACCGTCGAAATCTAATCAGCTGCTCTTTGGCATGAAGCCTGTCTGCTCGGGCCAGTTTGATGGAAATCCATTCATAAGCTTTTTAGAGATGTTGCTGAAAGACAGACACGACAAAAACCTAACCTCTACGTTCTATGTTAAAGTAGAGGCAGGACTTTTAAAACAGCAAAGAAAATGCACTGTGCTGCTTTTGTCACATACACAATAAAGTGGCCTTGTGACTAGGGGAAGGAATCAATAGGCACAAACGATTATCAGTGCATCTTGATGCATCAAAATTTTGAATTCTGTACATGATTTAGTGTTTCTCACTTCCTACTTTTAGAATACAGCATATTTGTAATGATCAACAGTTAAAATAAACACATGAATTCACTTCAATTATCTTTGAATAAGAGAGAATGCCACAAAATGTGTTCTGATTCCTCTTAAGTCTTGAAATTTGGTACGAACACTTTGGGCAAGTATCTAACGGTACAGCCAGCAATGTCCCTTGTCTCAATTTTTGTTATGCCTTATCTTGAAATTTTGAGATGAGATGACATGAAAAGAGTAGCCTTAATTAATGTTCAAAGTCAGGGTTGTTTTAAAAAATGGGTGCAAAGACGCTGAAATTGTTTTGTTGTTTTCGAGTTTTCTGTTTGTGTTCCTTGTTTCATGTTATTCATTCATGTTTAATCTGCTTCCTGTTGTATTTTGTAGATTCTCTCCTCATGTGTCGTGTCTGGTTGAACTTCCTGTCTTTGTGTGTTTTCCTGCCTGTTTTCTGTCACACCTGTCTCGTTAGTCCCTCCCTGTTCCCTGTGTATATACACTAGGGCTGCAACGATTAGTCGACTAATCGACGACTAATCGACTATTAAAATAATCGGTTACAATTTTAGTAGTCGACTCATCGGTTTGAGTCATTTTTCATAGAAAAGTACTATAAAAGTACCCCAAAATACTCTTATTGCAACTTCTTACGTTCAAATATTGGCAGCTTTACACACTCTCCCATGACGGCGAACCAAAACCTTTTGGCATGAGTACGAAACAAGACATTAGATGACATAATTTTGGGGTTTGGCAGAGACAGAACGACATTTTTCAACATTTTAACTCATTTTTCGATAAAATGATAAGTCGACTAATCGAAGAAATAATCGACAGATTAGTCGACAATGAAAATAATCGTTGGTTGCAGCCCTAATATACACCTGTGTGTCTGCCTTTGTTCCGTGTCATTTCGTCTGTGTTCCTCCTGTGTGCGTTCTGTGGTTATTCCTGCATTATTCCTGTGCTCATCCCTGTTCATTGTGTTTTTCTCAGTTAGGTGGTTTGGACGTTGAGTTCCTGCCTGTACTGGATATTTTCAATCGGCTACATTAAAGCTTGCTTTTTGTGAAAAGTCAAACTGTCTGCTTTTGGGTCCTCCTCTGAACTGACACGTGACATAGTAAATATTATGCATGAGAAATATTATCTTTGATACTCGACTTGTTGTGAGTTCATAGATGCTAAATATTTGATTGTGCGTCTTCTAGTTTCTGAGCTACAGCCATTTTCTTACCATGTTATATTTAGTCTTTGGGAACACTTAGGGACTTCTGCTTTTGTAATACAATTGAAGATGATGCAGAACAACCACTGCTCCACCCAGCTTGGTCTTGGTATGCTCTGATGAAGGTCTAACAGACCTAAAGCTCAACAATGAAGTGAAACACTTCATCATTGGAAGTGTGCGGAAATCTTGTTCTACCAGTCTTAATTCAACTGTAGAAAATGTTTTAGAAAAAGCAACAAAAATTTAGGGATTTTTATAAATTTTCAGTACATACACATGTGAGGGCTTCTGTCTATATATTCCATATAAATAAAAGTTGCACAGTACTGTTATTAGTCACATAGCAGGTGAAAACATTCACTTAAGGAGCCGCTCTCCATTAGTTTCAATAGGTTTCACTGCTTTTTAATAAAGTATGTCTGTTTGATTCTATGAAACCTTGCATTTTTGATAAAATACCTCTCAAATACATATAGAAACTTTTCTCTTATTGTCCAACAAAGAAAATTAAAAAATGGGTTAATTCAACAGTAACAAATGGAAGCCTATCTTCACTCAGAACGTTAAAACAACGGATATGTTGGAGTCTGTTACTTTTCACCGTGCAATTGGTTCAGCCGTAAGGAACGCACAGCCCGGTCAAAAACTGATACAAGTGATCATAATGTTGAGAACTGGTTTTCAATTTCTGATTACTGACTTTTCTGTATCGCAATATAATCTTTCAAGAGAAAGAAGAATCAATGTTTCTTCCCATCCCTACTCATGACATGGGTCACAATCCTCCCATCCCCCAAATACAACCACCTATTATCACATAATTAAAATTCCATACATAGGTCATGTGTACCATCTCTTTGGTGATTAAGCAAACTGCATTTGCTAATGAGGGCCACAAGATGCGGCTGAAGGCTCTGTATAAGTTGCAGTAAGTGGACCTTGAACAAAAAAGGCTATACTATATCACTGAATGCAGTTCAATCCACCATTTTTAAAAAGACTGTTATATTAGAATATGTAACAAGGTTGAGTGCAATGATTCAACAGGTAAACAGAGCAGCAGGCAGATTTCATGCCAATCTACTCAGCAGTTCATCAGCAGAGACAGCAAACCCCCAAAGCCATTAAATCTGTTTTGGCTCCTGTCTGTTTGACAGCTCCGTTCAGACTGTGTGTGTTTGCACTGTCGGCTTGTATACTCAGATGACATTAGGCAGATGTCAACACACACGGATGGACATATGCACAGATTTTAACACACTTAGCATTAACAGGTCCTGAAGGTCCTGATCCTGCTGTAATGCCTCTATCTGTATTCTCCTCACACAGTAAGACCTCTTCATCCTCCTGCTATAGCTCCCCTCCGTGGTCCCCCGTTCAATGTATCTCAGCCATATGTATCACCAGCTTGTCTCTGTCCAGGCCACGCCTGCTGCCACACACAGCCCATATGCCTCAGAGTGAGATGCTACAGCTGATGTTGATGTGTTTACTGAGTACTGGATCATTTCCATTTCACATCCTGCTGCAGGTGGTCATAGGGAAAACATGTTCAAGCCCATTAAGGCTAATACCATTACAGGCCAGTAAAAAGGTCAAATACTGTACAGTTCTGCTGCAGTTTATTGACTGTCTGAAATTAAGTGTTATCGGCTGGGAGTCCAGCTTCACAGTCACTTCATCTTGCATTGGTTTTTAAAGTGTGAAGTGTATTTATTCTCCAGCAGCTAATGCCTCTTATACACTGCATGAGTCTGTTCAACTTGACTCTACTTCACACAATTTTGATACCAGCGACTTTTCTCTGTTTTGTTTTCTGCTGCTGATAGTACCCCGTCAATGTAGGTGTGATTCCTAGCTGATTGTCATCACCTTCAACACGATACGACATTGACAACCAAACGGAGGAATGTCTGCACTTTGTTTTGCTGGCTGCAAATGTTTAAAATCTGGGTCAAGTGAATCAAAAATACAGTTGCTATTGCTATAGTAGCTTGGCTATTTTGAAATTGAGGGTTTGTGCAAGAGTGTCATGCAAGTAACAGTTCTCTCTGACTAATCACTGGTTTGCAATGTTTAAAAGTATTGGCTCAGCACGCTTGGAACCTTGACCAAGGTGGTACCAAAAATGGTAGGATATCAGTAGCTGTAATATCCTATGATTCACCGAAACTTGGCGAAATCCTGCACAGCACCACTCAACCAAGAGGCTCTTTTTTCTATATGCAGTGAATAAGGACTAATGTGATGGAGGGAATGTGAGGTGTTGTCCAGGTCAGTCCTACTGTGGATCACTGCTAACAGCGGCTGCAGTGCGGTGCTGCTGTGTTCAGGAGGAGCGACCATGTAGCCATCTTGTTGAGGTTGGGATGTGTGGACAGTGAAATCATTCCACACCCAGAAACTGTGCATTACCAGAAGCATCCAACAACAAGGACAATTATAAAGCAGCAGCCAACATTTTACCTTGTATAGTTCCATGTGACAAATAAATGACTGAATTAAATTGAAATTTCCTAAAACACTACAACGGAGGTGGCTAGTGCCGAATTTGCACAACCCAAAAGTTAAGCAACTACAATTATGACAATAAGACCAGTTTAAAAAACTTTTTTTTTGTCATGGTGTCTTATGCTGATGAAAGGTAAAATGTGTCACGTTTAACGTACAACAATTTTTTTTTTAATGTTAAAGACCTAATCAGAGTTTAGAAAAGCCTGGTTTCACTCTGAAGTCATCGAAATCTGGCGCTTAGGCAGTGACTTATGGCGTCAGATACCAACGAGAAAAGGCGTTCTTAAACACTGGCATGATACACGGCCGGTCGCCATTACAGTTTAACGGTGCCTGGCAGCATCAGGGGGAAACGCAGCGGGACAAGGACAAAAGTTAAGGTGGCGAGAGTCTGAGTGGGGCAGGCGTGATAGGAGGTTGATGGGTCCAACAAACACTGACTTTCACCCGAGAGAGCAGTGTTTGTGTCCTGTAAGGTTCTAAAGCCAAAACCTGTTCTTTTTTCCTAAACCTAATCATGTGTCTTTGTTGTTGAAGGAAAAAAAAACATCAATTTGCTTTGTTGTACTGATGTAGTGCATTTATTTTGAAAGATTTCCTGTGAAAACGCAAGTGTATCTTGAAAGAAGAGAACTTGACACGGTGTCCCAGAATGTCAACAACCAACGCACCCCGGGTACCTTGCATGTCGTATGTGGACATGGAAGGTCATGGAAGGTTGAGAAATACAAATAATATTCAATTTAATATGCTCATGTCCTATATCAGTATTATTTAGTGGTGGGGGGAAAAATTGATACAGCATAGTATCGTGATATTTTTGTGTGGCAATATCGTATCGTCATACAGTGGAAAGTATCGGATTTTTTTTTCATTATATTAATTATTAATGCCACAAATACAAATCAAAGTTTAGGTACCCAACTATGATCAAAACTTAATCTTATTAAATACAACTTTAAAAACAACCATTTCCTTTGGGTAGATAATTTACAGTTGAAAAAGGGTAATGAATCTCAAAATATCACAATATATTTTAAGTATCATGATAATACCGTATCGTGGATCCTCTGGTGAGTCCCACCCCTGGTATTATTGCACAGACGACATATTTTGAGCCAAATGACATTATTTTGATAGATGTGAAGCCATTTTTAGTATTCATATTCCACTGACGTTCTCCACTGGAACTGAGACTGCACTGAAAACAAGCCTGAACCAAAGGCCAGGTTTCTTCACTTGCTTGAATGTGAATCCCTCACAAACACATTCGCAGTGTGTTCCCTTTCTGGTTAATGAGCTCTTCTTTCGGCACCAGGGGACAGCTCCCAGCACTCCCTTCTCCACACACACACACAAACACACACCCTCATAAAGTCATCGTCTGGTCAGGCTCAGCCTCAAAGCAGCACAGCACAGTTAAACAAAGAATCTGTCTGGTCTTGTGAAGGCAGCCTCTAGGCACGTAGTACAAAGCTCGGGACTGACTCACTTGATCAGTGTACGAGGGAGATACTTCACTAGACCCTCCATCACTGTGATGTAAGAGACAGGCAGGACATTTTCTGGTACTAAGTAGCTGGTTGTGATGGAGGAAGCTAATTAGGGGCTAATGGAGCATCCTTGAAAATGCAGAGCGAGGAAAAGAGAAAAATCCAACTGATAAAGCTGTTGTTCTTTCAAATGGGTAAGCGGTGTGAGTGGTGATTGCATTCAGTGGTTAAAGCAGGGGAGGTTGTACCCTTCCTTAATTAAATTCAGTCAAATGTGCCTATTTTCACATTACATTTTGCCAACAGAGATTTGTTTACCCTGTAACTCTGAATTTTGGAGTTGTTCATGATGTAAGTTCACTTTAGAAATTAGCCAGATTATATTCAGTGACTTAATATCCTAATAAAACCATTTTTTGGGGGAAAAATAGCTCAAAATACACAAATGTCAAGCCAAAACAACTCATTTTCTTGAACACTTGACATTTTAGAGATGTGATTTCCACATTACGACAAAAATATGCACATAAACTCGTCATTAAGTCGACACTTTGCTTGCACCTAGGTACTATGAGGAGTGTGACTTAATTATATAAACCAACCAATTAATTATCAAACCTCCAGGTGATAATTAAATATTATCACAGAGTAATTAACTGCACTATTTTTATGCGGACCCCTCATCTGCTGTCTCCGAGGACAAAACAAGTCAACATTTGCAACTGCTCGATGATTTAGCCAGAAAACACGATTATGCACACACACACTGTGAGGGTGTGTGCTAGGGTTTGTGCGTTTGTGTGTCTATGTGTGAGGGAATGGATTATGACTAACTAAAAGGCTGAAGGCATCAGAGCGGATTTCTTTTAAGAAAAACATTTCATGGCTCTTTTCGACACAATAAATCTAACTGTCACCACACAGAGAATCCATTATTTTAAAGGGAGACTCTTGACACACAGCTGTGAACTGCACGACAAGGGTCACATGACAAATGGAAATGGACAAATGTAATTTAAAGTCAAAAAGTAAAATGATTATGAAAGAAAGAAAGTAAATAAAGACTTGTTAATCTCCCTCCAAAATATGACATCATACCAATAAAGGTACACTATGCAGGATTTTCCAACAAAACAATGTATCAACTAATATAAAACTAATCCCTCTGAACTGTCACTTATGACCCTCTGCATGTATTTTCTTTTTTCTACTTATTTTCTGTGTTTGGGGTGTTTGTAGACATGTAGCACAGCATTCAAGTGAGGTCAGCGCTTCATAAAAAGATATCGACCAGGTGTCAGACCCTAAGCAGCAGGCATCCAACAGACACAGCACCAAAAATCCATAGATATAGCGAGGCAAAACGCCAACCAAGAGTGAATCTTGGGTTGGCTTTTACTTTCACTTTTGCTGGCGAGTGTGTTTTCGAACAGTAACCAACAATCCTGCATAGTATTACTTTACATTTGGGTCTTATACTGTATATATATATTTTTTTTTACGATGTTGTATGTTCATATTAAATATGACTAAAGTTTCAAATAATGAAGTAAACATATGTGGAAGTAATCCCTGGGACAAAAACCTCAGGCTTCAGACCATACTCCATTTCCAATGGTTTTTACTTTGGCTACAAAATGACATCAGCTCGTAACGGATTTCTTCATATGATCATCTGCGCCAGGCATGTTACTGCAAGTGTTTACATTACATACACTGCTACATGTAGCTACATGCTAACATCGGGAAAACATGTAGGCTAATCTTCTGGCGGCCAATATTGTAAGTTTCTCTTCAATTTCAGACCATATTCCTGCTAGAACATGTCCGGCTGTATTTAGGAACTTTTACTGGTGATTTATCACAGTACAAACTGCCACTCTTCTCTGTTACAGTCATTCCCCGGCTGCAAGTACACGGCTAAAGTACATGTAGCTACATGGTAACATTAAGGACACATATCATCTTTTGGCTGCTAATATTGTAAATTTCTCCTTGACTTCAGATTATATTCATGTTGAAACATGTATGTATTTAGGAGCTTCTATTGGTGATTTATTACAGTAAAAAGTGCCAATGTTCTCCGTTACAGTCAAGAATACCCATGAACACTGACCAATCAGAGCTACATAAATTTAAACAGACGCCCACTAAAACAGAGTGTTTCAGACAAAGAGTGAGTACAGGTGCTCCAGCAAGACAGTGTGAGGAAATAAAGTGTTTTTGACTGTTAAAGCATGTAGGCCTGAACATGTTTAGGTAGAAAGAAGTCTTCTGTACGACCATAAACCTGAAAACGAGTAAAATAGGTCCTCTTTAATCAATGTGTGTGATAATAACATTGCTACATTTTTAATAAAAACGCATAAAACAACATCATAAAGCCAAAAGCCAGTGTTTTCTACAGAAAAAACATTGAAATATAAGCCTGCACAGCCAGATCTGAGACTGCTTTCAATGAATCTGGCTGGCGGCAGATGCTAATGCTATCCCTAATGCTATGCTCAGCCTTGCAAATAATTTTCAAAAATCCTTTCTGGCCCAAAAAGCACTTTCCCCATAGATTGTGAAAAAATGTCCGTAAAACTGTCAACAGGACACCTGGAACTGCAACAAGGTCAACTATGACTCCTTCTATTCTAAATTTTTTTGGAGCCAGGATAGATTTATATATGTAAAACTTCTCTCAGGCTGATAAAAGTGAACTCCTTACCCATATAACACATCTAATTTAGCTATGAATAGATTTCTCCTCCAAGATTGAAACATCTTTCCTAAAATATCCTCTGCAGAAAGAAAACCTCTTAATTTGATAAGACTGATAAGGATTCATTACATAACTTGGCAATTTCAAACAGTCTGGTTCAATACCTTCTGTTTGACCAGACTAGAAACGGCTCATATCACACAACAGCCCTTGTGCTCAGGCAAAGGTCAGACCAACAATAACCGGACAGCAGCAGGCGAACCAGATGCTTATGAGTAGGAATACAGGGAGGCCAGGCTTGGCGGTGTATGGCCTTTCTGGGTTTGACAAACAGCTCTGGTGACCTTTTTGGCGAGTTCAGTTCAGAAATGCTCGGCAATTGGCTTTGCTGAGGTCCGGCGGCCACGTTAATGTGAGTGTCCAGGTGACAGGCTCCGGCTGTAATAATTGCATGCAATGAAAAACGTTGCTTTATTAGCGTCTCCAGCAGCTAATTGTGGTGCCAGAATGTGTTTCATTATCTATCTGATCCAGCTCGTGCATGCTTTTGTAATGAAAGGTGACTGTATGGGAAGAGACTGTGATGGCAGTACGGGAGGGGACACTTATAATGAAACAGCCACTTATAATATAACAGCTGAAATGACCTGGGTGATTAGTTTCTACCACATATTAGCAATCAGAGCTTGTGTATGTAAATGAAGTGTGTAGCTGCAACATTTTCAATCTTAATTTCACATGTTAATTTGGGAAAAGGCAATGTTTACTCACCTTTTATTTATATATTAAAAATCCCTGTAAAAACTTATTTATTTCTTAAATTATTGGTGGTTCTCGAAAAACGCATCACTGCCACAACTGTCTGTGTTGATTTTGCCGTACATGCCATTATGGGTTGGCATTTCACATTAAAACTGGCTGCTGATGGGGACCCAGCTCCATATTAATTTATTGGCATGCAACAGGTGGATCCAAAACAATAGCATCTTTAAAGCATCTCCTCATTAGGGTTTCTCTGCCTTATAAATGTTTTTCAATCTTTTAAGGCCATGACACACCAAGCCGACTGTAAGCCGCTGGTCAATGTTGGGCCGTCAGTGAGCGTCTGTCACCCTAGTTTTTGTGGTGTGTCCCACTCCATTTGCAATGGTCAGCCATTACTGGCTTTTTTGGCCAATTAGGCAGGTTGAATCTGTGTTGAAATCGCTCTAGTTGGTAGCTAAGCATAGTGAAGAAGAGAAACGGAAGTGAGGAAAGTAAACAAATGGCTAAAGTCAAGAGAGAGTAAGATCAGAACAAACTTGTTACAATAGGTAAGATTATGTTTTTAGCCATTAAGCTCATTATCAGAAACTGTTTGTAACTGTTTAAGTTAATACTTGCTTGCACACAGTAAATATTCTGTGGTGTTTCAACATTGGGTTGTGTTGTTAATGTGCTAATTGGCTAACTAGCGTCACAAATCCATCCTGTCAGTCTTCTTGTTTTCCTTTTCCAATGATGAATACAGACTATCACTGCCAGCTGGTGTGGAGAGTTATTTCCTCTCACATAGGCACAGAACAAACGTGCTAGCTGGCCATTGGCTGTAGTCTTTGGGGTGCGTTAAAGTGCAACTTTTTGGCTGAGACACATGCAACGTGAGGCGACACAACAGTCAACCTTCATCGCCACTAGTTCTTTCATGTTGGATTGGTGCGTCTGTCCCCTCCGAACCCAAACCAAGATGACACTGATGACATCCTCAAGGTAACTCTTTATCGGACTTTAAAAGCTTTAACAGTTTTGATTAAAACTCAGTGATCTTGGTAAGCTTTATTCAGATGTTTTATGTGCAAATTCAAAATGCGCCAAACAAACAAGTGTATGGAAAGTGCAAGACAACATGTTCACATTTCTGTATTCCAGTTTTGGAAAATTGATATAATCAGAACCATCTGTGTAATTACACATTGGATCTAATTTCAAGAGAAAAAGTGGCAGCAGTCTGCTATCATTAACTGAACCCTCTCTCTAGCAGGAGTCACGCTTGTTTTTGTAAAATTCCCTGTAATTGCTCTCATTGACAGCACAGAGAAAATATGGTAGGAGAATTACAGTACATGATATAAACAACTAGCCTTTGCTTAAGAGCTATTTTAGTGAAAAGAAAAGCTAATATAAGTTTTATGAGTTTGCACAAAGGGTATCTGAAGATATTAGGGCTCAGTTTGGACCCTTAGTGCCTCATCATCCGGTGAGAAGAGCATTTTCCATTGAGTTGTGAGTCACCCAAGCTTTATAACCCATCACAGGGAACATGATGCTTTAATTTAGTTTTGTCAAAGTCTTAAGTTGTCGTTTCATTGCACCCGAGTTGAGTGTTTTCATATCAGCGCTTCCTGTCAGTCACCTTAAATCAAAGCAAACTTTACTGTCACTCCCAAGCTTTTTCTTCCAGCCAAAATAAAACTCATTCACACTGCGTCCACCACAGATTGAAAAATAATTATGGCAAAAGCAAATGAGATACAGAAGTATTCCGTTTAAATCATTATCTCCCAGCCTGTTACCCTGCAGCAGTAATGCCCTAACACCTTCCCTCCGGGTGGAAAATTAAGACACATTCATCATCTGCACATTCCTGGTGCCAGATAAATAAATATATACTAATTAAACTCTGGTTGATTTATACACCACACAACAAGAATCATAATTACAGCCATTTATCACAAGAAGAAATTGAAATGCTACTAAAAAGGGTGCGGGAGGCAAATCTTGATTCAAACATCAATGATAAAGGGTCTTTAGTTTGTAGTGGAAGTAAACACAGAGCCCTACACCGTGGTCAGGGGTGTTTGCTGAAGAATTAAGCCTCCTCTCCTATCTCTCCTATCCCAGTGTTTGGCCGAGGAGAGAAAATGGTCTGCAATTCCTCCACGAATCACTGAGGAGAGTGCTCACTATACTCTCAAACGAAGAGTGCCATCAATGTGGCGCTGGGCCGGGAAAGCTAGTTTTAACAGCCTCTTCCACTGAGGATGTGACTCATGAGTAACAGCAGCCACTATAAATAATTTGGGGTACATTGAATTGGGATCAAAAGGCGCATTGCATGTAAAAGCATGCAGAGAGAGGAGCAGGCAGAGAGAGGAGCAGGGGATGATTCGAGAGGGGAGTGAGGAATATTCATGTGGAGGAAGGAAGGAACAGAATGTGCAAAGGTATGTTTCCAGGGGAGGAAGCAGGGATGGGGCCCAATCATATAAATGTAACTCTGACATCAGCGTCTGATGAAGGCGACCCCATTGACACCAAAAGTCTCCCGCGTGCTTCGAGGCTCATCTCTGCTTCCTTTTGGGCGGTGATATCCGCTTCTTTTTCATCACTCGGAGTTATCACTAAATGGCACCCAAGTAGACCTGATAATAATCCTAATGATTGTAATAATAAAGACAGCAAGTTGTCTAGCAGCCAGTGGCATGCAGCCAGAGCAAGCAGAGGGTCGTGCTGTGTAATTAGAAGCTGTGAGTAATTGCAAATATCAGGCCTGAGGCAGGGAGAGGCAGAGAGGAGGGAAGCAAAACCATTACATGTGGTGAGGAATGGTAGGCTTTAAGACCTGAGACCACTTAGGATGACCTCTGAACTCTGTGATGGGGGGCAAGTGAAGGGAGATGGTAAGGCAGGGATCAATAAAGTGTCATATTATCATCAGTGCTGCAAGTTGGGTGGGATATAAGAGCAACTTTATCTGTACTTGATTTCACAAACAAATGTAATCTGTTGGGTTAAAATGATGGGAACAGTGCTCAGAGACACACATCTGGCTCAGTGACAGACACAAGGGGACACAGAGCATGTTGGACACATGTCTTACCAAGCCCCACTCCGACGATGAGCCTCCCCGCCAGGAGGACCTCCTTGCCAGGGGCGGTGCTCAGCACGATCCCCCCGACGGTGAAGAAGAAGCTGGCCAGCAGTATGCACACTCTGCGCCCGAAGAGCCCGTTGAGGAAGCCGCCCAGCAGGGCAGACAGGGCGGCCGCGGCCACAGTACTTGATATGAGCACCTCCTGCCACAGTGCGCTCAGGTCCAGCTCCCTCTTGAGCAGGAGCATGGCCCCGGAGATCACCCCGGTGTCGTAGCCGAACAGGAAGCCCCCCAGGGCGGAGAACGCCGCCAGGACGTAGACGAAGCCGGGCGTGACATCCTGCTGGAACTGCTTGCGGGCAGCGCGCTCCAGGTCCCCGGTGGAGGGGGTGGAAGAGGGGGGTGCAGCTGCTGGCGCACCGGCGGTGGAGGTGGCGGCGGAGGCGCCCTGGCTGCTGATGCTGGCGCTGGACGGAGCCTTGATGAGACTCCGCTCTCCTCCGTCGCTCACTTTCTTCCACCGCTCGCCCATCAGGTTGCTCATACTACGGAGATTGTAGTCATGGTCGACCTGCTTTCGCGACATATGGGAAATACAACACAGGACAGGGCTGCTTAGTTGTATTGGATGCCTCAGGAAAAAGAAAACAAAAACACACTTAACTAATTAACCCACCCCACCCCCACTCAGTTTGGAGTTAAACTGCCGCGTTTGTTATCCACAACCACTCCCAAATATAACGCTGGCTTGCTGAGTAAAGTTGCGCTCCAGCCTTGTGTGTGTCAGTGTATCACATCCCTGTGGTGCTGATGGGAGAGTTGGAGAGGAGTGGGGAGGAAAGGTAAGATGGGAGGAGTGTAGTGGAGCAGCTCGTCACTGCGAGCGTCGGCATGACGCAAAGAAATATTGTTTGGGAAGCATGATGCTGGAGTGGATCATCTATGGAGAGGACAATTCAATTAAATCATGGAAATCATCTATTTAAATTAGAAAGCAATACAATACCCACAAAAAACACAACTGAAATAGATAGTCTGCTGCTCACTGTCATGATGGTGATCATGATGCAAAGGCAAAATTTCCTTGTACAACAAAATCTCATGTAAAACAGAAAGAACTGCATCCTTATAGATGCATAACATATAATCTACACCAGTAATTAATTACAGCAAGTTCATATAAATATTCTTAATAATGACACACCTGTCAAACAGGCTTTATATCACTATGTTTCACCTGTTACTGTACAACAGGCTGCCTCAGGCAAAATATGAAAACGGCTGCCCCCTGCAGGACTGACTGCTGTACTACAAGTACATGTTTCTGCAAGTTCATTTACTCAACACACAGTCAGGGGACACCACACACACACACACACACACACACTGACAGCCCCAGTGGAGGTCTACGATTCTTTTGGCAAAAGCACCTCTTTGCAGATAATTAAATTTTCTTAACATAAAATTTGATGATCTGAGCTGTTGGCCCACTTGCCCAGTACCTGCAAATGTGCAGGTCACCTTATTTCAGATCCAGACATTCAGAAGTTTTTACAGTGAGCCAAATTATCTGCAGAGGTCTACTCGGGACCTGGGGATTTAAACAGGTAAAAACACTGAATAAAGCAGTTTCATGCTACAAATCAGAGTTTTCCAAGTGCTGTTTGGTAGCCAAACATCTGCTAATGTGTGCTCACCTTTTTCTCTTCTAACTTCAAATCCAGACTTTCAGGAGGTTTTTACCAGGAACCGTACTATCTGCACGGGTTTTGTCCTGTTTGTTCCAATGCTCTTGTCACAGAGGGGCTGCTTACCATGGTGGCCAAGGCAAAAATGAAAATGATATAATATATTGTATTCCATTTCTGCTAACATATCCCACTAATCCTACACGCTGACCCTTTAATCAGCAGACTAATCAATTCATTATTTAGCCTATAAAATGTAAGGAAAAAAAGCCCATCACAAAGTCCAAACCCACTAGCTTTTTTTTTCCTGTTGACTGATAATAATAACAGCTGAGACTGCACAATAATCTTGAATTAGAAACTAAACTAGCATTCCACAAGTGAGAAAATTAGAACAGACACTAACAAATATATCTATTATTATATCTATTGATTTATCTGCTAATTTTTTTTATCATTAATTGATTAGTTGTATGGTCTATAAAATGTCAGAAATAAAATAAAAATGTCTACAATTTCCCCAAAACCAACGCTAGTGTCTTCAGAGTTCTTGTCTGTCAAATACATTCACTTCAAAACCTCACAACTAAGAAGTTGGATCAATGCAAAGATTGTCATTTCAGTTTAATGAATGTCTAAAATGATCATTTATCAAATTATCTGCCCTCATCTAAACCCAATGCCTAACTCTTCTTCTGAAGCTAAAGACTGGACAAAATGAAAACCCTCTTCCCTCATTTTCAGAGCTCCCTCCTTCACACACTCAACCATCATCATTGCCCACCTTCTCCATTATTGATCAATCTTAAAACAGAGAAAAAGTAATCTGAGTGAACATGCTGCATGGCTGCAGCCTGGAGAAATGACATGGTTGTAAATGCATTCATGTGTGGAGGGGGATCAATATGTGGACAGTGGTGTCACACAAAATGATGAATAAGTACAGCCTGATAATGGCTCATGATTGAGCCCATTAGAGAAGGAGAGCAATAATGGGACAAGTTTCCTGTACACACAGTGGCGTACATGGTTTCATGGTGGAAAGCTATAATGTCTCTCCTTGGGAAATTAACCTCATGATTCCAGCTGAGTAGTGGGGCCTAAGGGGGGTGATGTGCGTCACTCGTTCATCTAAGGCTTGACAGCTAATGGCCACACACAGCTGAAATAATGCCTTGATCTTTCCACTAGCACCAACATTTCCACATACACACACAAAGACCTAATACTGAAAATGCCTGCTCAGGTTCCAATAAAATTTACTCAACACATTCATGTGCCTCTCAGAATGAAGTTTTCCTAATTCAGGATAGGGGAAGGTACACACAGGTGCTGCTCTCCTTTGACCTCATACACCTGGCCATGAAGCATCACAAGAGGGCTCTTTCTGATAATATAAAATGCTACAACACGTAAGGTCACATCTGCCTCCTGTTTCAAATTGAAAACTGGCCTTGTTTCTATCTGCTCCTGTAGCCACTGAGGGCACTGGTCCGATCAAAACACTACTTTTCAATTAAACTCAGTACATGCACTGTGTCAAAAGCAGTTATGGTCAGGTTGGTTTTCACCTGTGCTATGTCCTCTGCAGTGCTGTTGCACTCCCAACAGAAATGTATTGAGCATGTCATATTAAAGGGAGGACACAGCAAGGAAGGCACCCGAATTCGTTTCCAAAGGTCAGGCAGAAGGAACCAACTGCCAACGCCATCTGCATCTACGAGATCCTTATCGTCATCAGAACGATATCCGATGGGTTCCAAGATTTATCTCTCCTCAATCTCTCTTACTGTGTCTTTTGGGCTGTCCTGCCAAATGACTATCAACAAAACTGTCAACCATCTCTGTAAGGCATGACAAACTCTTATAGAATTAAACAATATGCCATGTCAGAAGGAACATGGTGTAGATCTGATCATCACAAGTCAAAGAAAGTCTTAAAGCATTAACGGTTAAACTGACAATGGAAATGCATATTGGTGCAGTGCTGGCCAAAAAAATCCCAAATGGAGCAGCCATATAATTTATACCTCATGTTGATGTTCTGCAACACATGGACTTGTGATTTTGTTTTTGATGTGTTACCAAAAAGAAGTTGGGCAATATTTTAGGTGTTGAGAGCTCACGAAGCTTAGTTTGCTGGATGTTCTTGTCTGCGTGTCTGCAAATGTGCATACCATTTGAAACACTGATCATAAAAAAGAATTACCAGATTGACGGTACAAATGACTAATTCTACGAATGACTAATTTATTTATCTGGACTGTGTACTGCTTGCTCTCAGATATTGTTTACAAAGGTTTGTTGCCAGAAAGAAAGATATACCTAGAAAAATCATTAGCAGAGATGACAAAGCCTGATGGGTTGTCAGATTGCCAAGCTGAGAACTGAGTCATCTCTTCCTTTATCCAAGTCTACATAATCAGGCTTAACCTTTCAAATCAAACAAAACACAACCGTGAACATCTGCAGCGCTGCAAACACACCAAACTCAGTCTATCAGACTATAGAAGTACAACATTACAGAAAGTACAGGCTTAAGAGAACCCAATCCTCTGTCTTTGTGTAAACCAGCCTCAAAAAGAAGAAACTGGGTGAGAAACTATGTGCAAGGACCGGTCTGCAACCTGTGGAGAGGATAATGTCGCAATAACAGCTCCGATTGAGGTAACACAGCAGTATCTCGCTTTCAGACCTACTGTGCCAAGTAAGCTGGGTATTGACTATTAACAACCTATAGACCTTTTTTCACAGTGGGCATTTTGCCATATAATAATATCACACTGTAGCAGGAACAGCACAGGTGTAATTGAAAACATTAATAACAATGACCTTACACCTGGGTGAGGAAATTCCAGCTTGTATTGTGCATCCTGGCTCACTGGGGTATTTAAAGGACCAGAGCCCTAATTAATGTTATTAGTTACCCTTGTGCTGTTTCCTGATGATATGGCTACAAGTCAAAATGTCTGCTGTGAAAAATATATGTTGGTATTATCGATGTTAAAGCTCCACCACTCAGTATCAACAACCTTTATACTGTACTCTGTACTCTACAGAGCTTTTTTGCCCCTACAGTTTGGTAACCTCTGCTTACTCTGTTTCCAGCAGAAACCTCTGTTATAAACCCTATGTACACTATCTGTCCACCATTAAACCAGGCCCCATGAAGTGGCCAAACAAATCCTGAGTCCGTCACATGATGCCATTGGGCCCAAAAAGACTTTTCCCGGAGACTTTAATGGGAAAGAGATGTCTTTCAATGACGTATTTTATGTCATAGAACAGAACATGAAAAGCCTCTTAAGCTTGTGTGAATCAGGAGTCACCCAATGTTGGGAGTCAGTATAAAACTGCGCACAACATTCGAGGCGGGGCCCCTGCTCATTCCCTTGAAAACACTCAGTGGCGCAAAGCCAAAAATATTCGACTTCGTGGGTAAAAATGACCTGGATCGTCCACATCATAGGGCCCATAGGGCAAGCGTGCTACAGACTAATGACAGCTGTGAGTGAGAGCGTGGCCAAGTGCGGCCAACTGGCAGACTTTCGTCGGCCAAACGGCTAACTTAAGGTTTATCGCTCCACTATCTTTAGACTTTTGAAATGTCAAAAATGATCAAATCCTGAAAGTTAAACAAATCAGTTTGTGGGATGTTGTGATGCTCAAAAATGTATCCACTGATTTAAAGATGTCTCTTCCCCATTGTAAGTCTATGGGAAAAACTTTTTTCATAGCATCACTTGATGGATCCAGACAGTGTAGATCCACTTTTGACTACTATGTAAAATTGGCCTCGAAGCCTGGCGCGCTTCCTGGGGCATAGTTAAACTGATTTTATTATTATTTTTAAATATTTTTACTGTTGGCAAAATGTCACTCTCCATCTTACAATCGAAGCGCAATGAAAGGATACTAGCATGAACTAACACAATAAGAATAACCAGCCAACTGTACAGTTTTACAGAGCATTTAATCTTCTTTTAGTTCAATTTTGGTTTTAGAAAACTTTAAGTGTACATTCACAGTTTCACAACTTTCATGTTTCTATGGTTTCCAGCAGCAGCACACAGCTGTTAGCGACAAAGCTTACCAACTAGCTAGCTGGAGAAAAGCTGAAGAACTACCAGATTAAAGACCCAGCTATCTTTCCCAGGAGTTTGGGAGGAGCAAACCACTATGAAAAGGGGAGTGTAAGGTATATTGTACTTGGTTTTGCTGGTGGCCAAAAAACCCCGACTCCAGATAATATTGCTCCATGTCCACTGAATCTAAGTAGGCAACCATTAGCATCCACATTAACGTTAGCCATAGCCTTAGGTTTAAAGTATCTGGAGTATGTTTATTTTGGAGCTATTCATTTTGCAATGTTCAAAACTCTTTTTTTTTTATTGTTGGGGAAATGACACTTTACCTTAAACTCATAGCAACGCATGCTAAAAATGAATGGGATTACTAGCACAAACCAGCCAAAGTTAGCAGCTAGCTAATGTTAGCTAAAGCGGCTAGCCGTTAGAAGCTAAAAGCTAAAACGTTACTAGCACGAACCCACATCACCATCCTTTGCAGTTCTAGATAACTTTATAGCCACTTTTAGTTCGCTGTTTTTATTATATGGTCCATTTACTGTATAGCTAAGTGCCACTGCTTTCATTAACCACGTTGCTAGCAGTGACAGCTTTTTACAGCAACAAAGCTCTGACAAACCCGCCATGATACCAGACAAAGTTAGCAGCTAGCTTACATCAACGTTAGCTTATAAACAAAGCAGCTAGCTGTTAGAAGCTAAAAGCTAAAACGTTACTAGCATGAACCCAAATCACCATCCTCTGCAGTTCTCAATGACTTAATAGCCACTTTTTAGCTTATTGTTAACCAACTGGATAACTACCCAGCACAAACCAAAGTTAGCAGCTAGCTAACGTGAGCTAAAGCAGCTAGCCGTTAGAAGCTAAAAGCTAAAAGCTATTTTTCTCAGGATTTTTTGGAGACCAAACCAGCGTGAGTCAATATTGGACTTACATTTGCCAGTGGCCAGAAACTTGACTCCAAAGATGTGTTGGTGTTTCTCTGTGTCTGCTGAAGTAGGTAAATTGCTAACACATTAGCTTAGTCTGTTGAGGTGATGACATATCAGGTGTGTGTGTGTGTGACAGTTAACTTGTTTTAGAGCTCTTTATGGCGCTAACGGTGCTATAAACTATTAGCTTAACGTCTTAATAATTTAAAAAGTTTTGTAATGTTCAACTGTTAAATTTTGTTGTAACTGATCGAATTTCTGTGAAAAAGATAAACAGGAAGAACTGCCATTTTTGCCTCTATTGCAAGTACAGTCAGTTAGATAAACCTTATGCCAGTGAAATGTGATCAGAGCTGATGATTTAATTTTCCATGCCAACATTGGACAGTTTTTGATATACATACTGTACATGTCAGTGTTGCAGCATGGACCACCTTAACAGACATCATGTCATGACCAAGACCAGAGTGTATCAAACCCTAGACAAGACCGACACCAAGGCACGACCAAGACCGGAGTGAGTCTTCCACTGCATGACACACTCATGATAAAAATAGATCATGCAAACCATAGGAACTCCTCAAACTGAGCTGAAAGATCCACATTAAAACACCCACAGAAAACAAATGAAGGTTCCTTTTCATTCATCTCTTTTATCACCATATACTGTATATATGCAGTGTTTCCCACAGAATTACATGTATGGTATGGTGAATAACCATACCATACATGTCGATCCGATCACTTTCACTGCGCATGCGATTCTGCTGCTCTGTCCGTGCCCTCCGTCTGCAGATGTTTTGATCGTGGTGGCAGATTTGTCCTTTTACCACCTAGCTAAAGCAAGTTAATATACTTTTTAACTCAGTTTGCCGCTCCAGGTTAAATCTTTGCAAGGAAAGAAATCTGAGTAGCTGCAGGACACGTCTTTAAACGTCATGTGGTACTCTCCCTCAGCTCTCCAACTGAAAAAATAACTAACTACATCCTGGTTCATGCACCCTGGCCATTTACCTTGGGGCTCATTTCTCATTTTGTCATCGGTCCATTTATCCTTTGTAAACTAGCAAGGCATTGTCTGTGTCACCAGTGTTTGCCAAGAGTAACCATCCCTCTTTGTTCATAATGCAGGACTTAATATTTTACCCATTACGTGTGCGCTTTGTAACCTGGATATGTATGTGTTATCATTTCTGTCAGGATTCCAGGAAATGTAAGTATTTAAAAGAATAAAAGAAGAGGATCAAGTTTCAAACTCTGCAATGAGTCTTCCACACTGTGTTTGTGCATCCATCCTGACATGTTCTAATCAAGATCTCGCTTTCACACACACTCACACATTCCCACGGGAGTAAATATCAGAGGGATTGTTGTTATACCATCAAATAGATTTCCTTAACTGTGGATGAAACATGATTTGCAGGATATGCTTTAAATTAAGATGGTTTTCCTGCACTGTGAGATCATGTTCACATGTCTGCCTAATTATTAATTATTTTAATGTTTAATCCCCCCCAATTCTAGTTTCCTGGTATGTGTGCACGTCAGTGACTACATGGTGGGTGGTTTAAAGTTTGTGCGTGTGTATGGACTATATAAGCCATGCGGTAGGCTGTCTGTGTAGTTTCTCCTGGTGTCACCTGCGAGAGAGCATCAGGCAGCATGACCTCCCAGCGATGGATGCTGGCATTCTGCTTTTCACTGGCCTCAGGTACAATGCAGCTGTTAATTTAATTATGTGAATATGACTTAATTCTTCAAAGCAGAAAAGACCTTTACTCAGTAACTGCACTTAAATATAAATTTCAGGTATTTGTATTTTACCATTTTAATATCATGTTACCTTATATATATATATACTGAACAACAATTCGAAAAGAAATAGTCATTTTTATTCCACTACATTTATTTGAAAGCTTTATTTACTTGTTACTTTACAAATTACGAATTTTCACACAAAACTTTAGAGTGTATGAAATATGATGCACTGTCGCAAGTGGTAAAATAAGTACTCAGATCTCTGAAAGTAAAAGTAGCAATACCAAAATGCAGACAATCTTTGTTACAAGTCAAATTCCTGCATGAAAAAATACATTTATCAAAAATAAAAATATATATGTAAATAATGTGTTATTTAAATTTAATTACTGATGAATTAATGTGTACATTACTTTCATGTTGCAGCTTGCAAAGGTGGAGCTCATTTTATTTACTTATTTACTGTGGGTTGCTTAAACTATAATGATATTTATTAGTCAATTTGTATCTTGTAATATAATCTAAATCTGCGAAATAACTAGAAACTAAAGTTATCAAATAAATAAAGTGGTTGAAGTATTAAGTAGCATAAAATTGAAATACCAAAGTGAAGTACAAGTACCTCAGTTTTATCTAAGTACAGTACTTGAGTTAATATACTTAGTTCCATTCCACCACTGACTGCCGTAGATTAAACCACTCAGTAGTATAATTAGTTTACTGGCATGAGCATTTTTTTTTTTAACTTTTAATGCTGTAAAATAGAGTTAGCTAATAATACTTTTCTTGAAGTGACATTTTCAATGCAGGACTCCAACTTGTTACTGAGTATCTAATATTGCACTATAGCTACTTTTACTTTTCTTCAAAAAAAATTTTTTTTATAGGCTCTAAATACTTTCACTCGTGCACTATTTGTGCATTATATATCTTTATATAATATTTACTTTTTTAATTCAAATACAGTATCTGGTATAACGGTATTATCCTATATCCAAAGTATTGGTGTTATTATTCATGGTTTTTGATTATAATTAATGTTAACATCCACCTTGACACCGTATTTCGCTCCTAGTTTTAGGCACAGGAGAGTCGGTCACAACAACAGAAATTCAGAAATGTGAGTATAAGCCAGTCAGTGTTGGATCCTTGTCTGATCTGTGTGTGTGTGTGAGTTTGATTGATTGATTGATCTGATCTAGTCTCTGATCGTTGCAAATGTTACATGGGACCACTTATATTGTTTCAGCTTTTCTGAAACCTGTTTTATTGTTTCATTGTTTCGCTTCATTTCTCTGTATCATACAGATATATTGTTTTATTGTTACTTGGTTCAGTTTATTCTATTGTAGTTTATTCTTTTCATTGCTATTTATTAGTTTGTTAATGGAGCAAGGCACAAACACTTTTCCCTGCAAGTTGTGCTGTGTGTGATTGTGTATGTGACAAATAAATACTTTCTTTTACTTAAATCTTTATAGATGTGGAACAATAGTTGATGATCTGGCTTACTGATTTAAAATGATACTCTTATTTCTATGGGTAAAGAAGTTATATGTATCAAGTTCTGAACTGATCATTAAAGGGTTGTATAGCTGATTACATTTAAAAATTTTAACTTTTTAAACTCTCAATCTAACATAACAAAAATAATGAATTGATTTATTATATATTTTATTATATATTTACTATATATTATATATATTTAAGCCATGTGTTCATTTCCTGGCATTAATCAGTAAATTGTGATCAGACACTTGCAGGACATTTGGCAGCGGGGTTGTTCAGCCCTTCAACGGTTCAAGTTTCTATGTTCGATCCAACTGCCCGTTCACCTTCACCCGCTTCACACACAACCGGGTGGAATGTGATATCACCTTACGCCGTGGCGACAACGGGCTGCTGGACCAAGTCGAGATCATCATCAACAAAGTCAAGACCGTTGTGCAGAGTGGAAGCATCATGGTGGAGAGGAAAAGGTTTGGGCCCAACACTAACCCACACTGATACTGTTTCATTAACTGCAGCCACATAGATACGGAATTAATTGAGGGATATGGCTCATTTACACTAATTGATTAAGTTTCATTTTATGCTTTGGTTGAGATATGGGGAGATTTTGCTGTCGTTGAGTGTGTTGGATGATATCCTGATAAGTATGCGTATTGTAGGCCTACACTAAAAAGGATTTTAAGGATTTTCTAAGGAGAGAGGCATGTAGAAACATCTGTTTCTTAGCCTCTCAATCCAGATTTCAACAGAGAATCATTATAAAGCTCAGTTCAAAATGAACTCTGCAAGTAAAACGTTCTTATGTGAGTGATTGGATACATGTATCTGATCAGTAGGCGATTTGGGGGAGTGAACAAATGTACCCCTCTTATCACCACTAACAGTCCATGGCGCTGCTTTGGTACTGAAGTAGCAGAGCGGGCCTCGTTTTCGAGCTGCTTGTGAGCAGCCATAGCTGTCTGAACTCATGCTCATTTCTCATTGGTAACTAGCCTACACCTGACGATAGCACTCGGCTTTACCACACCTCAGATAGTTATCAAAACAAGCATTTATTCTACGTCCACAAAGAAAACATGAAAATCTTGTTCTTAAGCCTCATTATCATCCCTATGTTACTGCTGCACTGAACGCTTCAAAACTCTAAAAGGGACAAATAAAACAAAAATGCCCGATAGCCACTTACAACAGCTGACCATTAATTATGATCAGACCATTATTTAATTCAATAAATCTACTCAGAGGCATATTTGTTTAATTCTGTCATTGTCCACACTGGTTTTTGACAGAGAATCATTAAAATCCTTATTAGTGTAGGCCTACAGTACACATACGTATCACAATATCACCTCTGCTCAATAACAGCAAAATCTCACCATGTCTCAACCAAACACTTGATCAAATAGTTCACTGAAACATTAGTTTCTAGGAAAATATATTGTTAAAATGCAAAAAAATCTTGTTATAACAATAAACTTCTTACGTCATTACTTGGTACTGATCAGTTGTTTTTTTTTCTTGGTGTGGCAGCAACACGCTTCCGTAACCAAATAATGACTCAATCAAAGTTTGAGATCCCCTGACTCGATGTGTGCTTAGATGAAAATGTATAATCCAAAGACCAATACCATTATTCACCCACACAAACTGCAGTAAAAGTGTGAGAAAGCGATAGGTGAGTTTTGCCAAAAGGCATAAATCAATCACCTAAATGGCATTTATACTCAGCCAGGTGGTTAACGTTTTTATGGATTCTTAATGTCAACAGTGTTAGTTGATTATTAGCTGGGACTCTGCATTATTAATAGTTTGTCTCTGTGGGTCTCCAGTGTTGCAGCAAGTTGTTACGTCTGCAAGGTGACTTACAGACTGGGCTGTTTTGGGGGGAGTAGATGCTGTAATATTTAACCAATTTTATCTTTCCTTTCAAATCAAATTTGAGGAAGTGAGATGACTTACCATCATTCAGGGTTAAAAAGAAAGCTGTTTTTCTAGTAGTGGAGAGTTCACTTACTCGTGTACTCTACTTAAAGGTCCTGTATGCTACATTCACTGGCTATGTAAAGATTTAGTGGAGTAATGGCGTCCTGAGCAGAGAGTAAAGTCACGCTACCTCTGTGTAGGTTGTAATCAGATCTGTTTATGGCGTTAGCATCGTTAGCTGCTAGCTGCCAGCTCGGCCACCTCTATGTTGAGAACCATGTGCAGACAACTCATATCCTCTGAATTTCCCATCAAGCTCCACAAATTTCAGAGGAGTATATTTTACTTTTTACTCCTCTGTAATTATTTGATAACTAAGATTTTTGCACACAAACCATATGAAGATGTACAAGTGCAGCTGAAACGGTCAGGCAATTGAAAAATAGAAAATATTTTTTTCAATTTTGATTGCTTAAATTGATTTACATTTTTTTACTGGTTGGACTTACGTGCTCTTACTCACACAGAACTTTAAGTTGTAATAGAGTATTTTTACAGTGTTATATCAGTACTATTACGTAAGCACAGGATTTCCCCCACCTCTTTTGATACCTCTGTGTGTTTATTTGTCGACAGTGTTTCCCTTCCATACGACCACACCTACCAGCATATCTTTCAGTACGGCATCTATACCAGACTGAGGAGCTCACTGCTTCCACTGTCTGTCACCTGGCACAGTGTCCCTGGGGGAATAGACACTGTGTGGGTGAGTTGAAGGGAGTAGACACGCATGAGAGCAGAAACACAGGCATTCAAACACAATGCATTATGATCTTAAGCTAACTGGAACATTCACAGTTAGTTCTGTACTGCAGAGCACTAACCTCACTGACTAATGCCTTTTTAAAAACATGTTAAGGTGGAGGTGGAGCAGGAGCTGAGCACTGGCATGACCGGACTGTGTGGAAAACAGAACTTCCCAAGTACGTTTGAATTGATAGCAGAATAGTTTTTTGTAAACAATGGCAGTTAGCAGCATAACTTTTTGTAGGCCATGTAGGAGCAGCAACGTATTTAAAATATTTTTTACATTTTTTTAAATGAAATAAGGCAACAAGCAGCAGCTGATTCAGGAGAGCGTGCTCGCCGAGGACACATGTCAAATCCGAGATCCTGTTTCTGCTGTGAATCCAGTAAGTCAACTGTTGCCATAACTGACTGTTCAAACACACCTGAATGAATGTTGTGACGATACTAGATTCCTGTCTTCTGTTGGTACTGCTGGAGTCTGTATGCACTTTGGAGCACACCTGGTCTTTTTTTCTAACAGAAAATATGAGAGAAATTTAAGAGAGTGTTGCTGCATGAGGCCCATGGAGACGTGAATGTCAGACTTCAACAATGTTTTCATTAATTCACTTTTTTATTATTATTTATTATTATTTTGAGGAGTCAATCTATTCAGCTGTGTTCAAACACTCCTGATTCTGAATGTTTCTCTGATATTTGTAGGAATGCAGAATGTTCTTTTCCTACACTTTGGATTGTCTGCAAGCCATGACACCTCATTATATCCAACTCTGTGAAGAGAACATTTACAGCTACGAAATGAGCAAAGACATCAGCTGTGCTTTCTTCAAAGAAGTTGCCCAGCACTGTGGGAACAACAGCTATGTCTGGAGGATATGGAGAGATGTAACCACATGTGGTAGGTGCTCTTTAAGC
This sequence comes from Epinephelus awoara, assembly GCA_035609425.1. Classification (NCBI taxonomy): domain Eukaryota; kingdom Metazoa; phylum Chordata; class Actinopteri; order Perciformes; family Serranidae; genus Epinephelus; species Epinephelus awoara. Next base: position 18,346,126 of record CM069316.1, on the reverse strand, counting down.
CCTTATCATCCAGCTTTTACCTTTATTTTGTCGCTTTAAGTTTCGAAAAATCATCTTTTGCACAAGTCTTCAGTGAAGTTACATCACATTTACACTGAGTTAACATGTGGGCCTCTAGTTTCCTGGCTTGGCGCAGGGTGGCGAACCCCGCGCAGAGCTAGTTTCGAGCAGCGCAACTTGAGGCACGCTTGGCGCAGTGACAGTTTCATGCCAAAAGGCTTCGCTGAAGGTGCGCTAAAAGCTCACCAGCTGAAACCACGTCTACTGTCAGCGCAGGCGGAGCGCAGCCAGTGTAGGGGAAGTTTGGCTCGTCACCAAAACCTCACAGGCAGGTTTCCAGAATGTCAGGCACATTAACAATGCAATAAATACGCTACCCACAAAAAAACACTATTCAATGCAACTATCTGCAATCAGCACATAATTGTATCTCTATATCGACTGTCCCGTCACAACTGATGTCAGATCAAAGGATTGGCACTGTTTGGCACATTTAGCACACGTAATGGAAACCTAACCTAGTTTAAAACTAGCAGTGCTGTGTTTCCAGCAGCTTTTTAGGCACCAAATTTGGGTCATTTGTAGCAACCTATCATTGTTTCTCCTGCTGGGATGTTGGCATAAAAAATAGTTGCTCTGCTACATAATAATAACATGCAAATATAATGTATCCGTGGTTTGCAGAAATGTACAATGCTGACATTTTTTCTGGTGGTTGGGTTGAAATGAAAGATTAGATGTTTTTATGGCTGTACAGTGTCGTCAAATTTAAATAATCTCAATGTTTTGTGCCAGCTTGTACACATTTCCCCAAAATTCAGCTTGACATATTTTGATATTCCAGACTTTGGGATTCACACTAGGACTGAGAATAAAGTTCTGTGATGTTGAGCAAAGTTTTGCTGTGTTTGCCACATGTGTTTGTGCTGACAGGGGTTTACAAGATTAGATTATAAATTCATTTTAAAGTTTCAAATTGGCTCAAATTCAAGTTTGGACACTAATTTGATGAACAGTTGATGTGATTGCCTGTTTCTGTTTTGCAGTGGAGCCAAGTTGTCCAGGAGACCTGGTTTATGTAGAACAGGGCGCAGCCTTTGCTCCCAGCTGCTCCAGCCAAAACCTCACATTCTCCAACCAGGAACTCACTAGCTCCTGTGTCTGCCCAAAGGGTGAGCACCATCTGGCTTCACGATGTAGCTCTTGACTTGTTGTTTCATTGCTTGTTTAACCTATATGATCCTTATAATAAAGGTATACTAATTTGTGTTGTAGGTACGGTGTTTAATGATCATGCAGATGGCTTCCACTGTGTGAGTGTGTCCAGCTGCCCCTGTGTATTTGCTGGCCAGACCTACTCAACTGGAGACATACGCAGGACCAAATGTCAGTCATGGTAAGCGAGAAAAAACTGGTTTGGCACTGAGGGAATATCCATGAATTACAAATGTATACTTGGGCTCAATGAAATGAGCTAGTTTGATTTTTTCAGTTCAAGTTTCGTCATCATTTCTCTCCACAGTGTGTGTGACAGTGGGAAATGGCGATGCTCTGAAAACTCCTGCCCACCCACATGTCTCATTGAAGGGCAGTTTGTGACAACATTTGACGGCAAACAATATGCCATCCCTGACAAATGCACATATTTGGCTTCTCTGGTGAATTTTTCACACTACCCCAACATGTGCCATTAACCTATGTTGACTTTTTATTATACTAATGGCTGTGTTGTTCTTGAAGGGTCTCAACTGGATGATAATAATCGAGTTTTCTGCAGATGCACCCTCCATGAAAACTGTTACTCTTAAGCTTTTTCAGGTACAAGTAGTCTTTGAGGATTAAATCTAAAATAATATAATCTATTAAACAAATGCCAAGCCACAGAAGTGAACTGTCAGTGAATATAAATGCTCTTCTTTTTGGATTTGCAGGAAACGTATGAGTTCTCACACAACAGGGTGATATTCAGTGGGGAGGAGATCACTGAACTTCATGAGTCTGGTAAAAAAAGATTGTTGTCCATCGCATCTGTTTGCGAGTCCTGTTATATACTCACTAACCACTCTCTGTCACCTATCAGAACATGCTCTGGTTTTCTGGCAGTCCTCCTTCTACGTCCACGTCCACACATCCTTTGGTATGAAGATGGAGGTCCAGATGTTTCCTGAAATCCAGCTGTACATCAACCCACCCACAAACCACTCAGGCCTGATCTCAGGTTCGGATCTTGATCTACAAACAAGGAATTCACCTTTATTATGGCCTGTAGTTTTGAGCTTTCAAGACAAAAAACAAACAAAAATAAATACAAAGGTAGTTTCTATTCTCTGTAGTATTATCTTTTTTCTTTTTTCTTTTTTAAATTGCAAGACAAAACACCAACAGAATGATTCAAGGAATACAAGAATGATGAATATGGGCCAGTTAACAAAGGTTCATCAAGGAATAAGAAAACAAGGTCATGTTACTACTCGTATGTTGCTTTTATCTTGATATGTGTGCGCATATGTGTGTGCGTGTGTGTGAGCAAGCATGTGTCTGCGTTTTAAACAGTAACAAACACAAGAAGAAACAAATTTTCAAAATAATTTAAAATATTGTACTATTAAAAAATGGTATTATAACAGAAATATTACTTTAAAAAGGCACCATAAAAATTGTACTATTAAACCATTTTACTATTAAAAATGTACTGTAAATGCACTAAAATAAAAAAATTGTACGATAAAAAGTTGTATTATAAAAGAAACTTTGATATAAAATTTGAACAATAAAATCAATTTTACTATGAAAAAACGTACCACTAGAAAAATTCTACTATAAACATGTATTATAAAAATTGCATTATAAAAAATTATACTAGAAAAAAATATATGTATTAAAAAAAACTGTACTATAAAAGGTGTATCATAAAAAATGCACTGTAAAAAATATTTAAAAATGTTTTATTTTTAATTATAATCAATGTATCCTCCAGGTCTTTGTGGCAACAACAACAATGACACCACAGACGACTTCACCACCAGCAGCGGGATCATTGAGAACTCAGCTCAGCCTTTTGCTCAGTCCTGGAGTTCGGGTGCTTGTACGAGGAACATGCCCATCTGCATTAACACTGACAATGGTACCAATAAATGATATAAGTGTGCTTGTGAGATGTTGTAAATGTGTGGATAAAGTCACACACAGTATTTTATTGTCTTCCTGAATTCTGCATATAATGGATGAAATGTTTTTTTGTTTTTTGTTTTTTTAAGTACATATGAAACAATTGGTACATTTTTATGTTGAAACTCTGAAATTTACTCACTAGTTTGCTTGCTTGTAGGTGATATGATAGAAATACTTGAGCCACAAGGACATTTCATTATTGTAAATATGTATTTTGCAGAAATATTTGCTGATGAAAAGTGCTCCGTGTTGAATGACCCAGCTGGGATATTTGCAAAGTGCCACGATCATATTCCAAGCGATCACTACCACATGGTAACATGACTTTTGCACCAAAATAAATCCTCAGTAAGTTTTGATGTATCTGTGAGCTAACCTTGTTAACATGAAACTGTTTTTATTTCCAGGCTTGCATCCTAAGAACATGTAACTGTGGCAGCAGTCTGCAGCAGTGCCTGTGTGTTGCTCTGGGCAACTATGCCAAAGCCTGTGCCAGTCTGGGTGTTGTAATTGGTGACTGGAGGGCAGCCACCAACTGCAGTGAGTTCACTACAAAGAAATATACAGCTTACTCTGTCTGCAACCCTGTGCTATACTATATGTTAATCACAATATTGTGTCACAGCTTTGACATGCCAGAAGAACCTTGAATTCTCCTACAACATGCAAGCTTGCAACCACACATGCCGCTCCCTGTCTGGTCCTGACCCTCGCTGCGTGCTGGACGATGCTCCTGTGGAGGGCTGTGGCTGTCCAGAGGGGACTCACCTGAACCAAGGACACACCTGTACCCCAAAAGCAGAATGCCCTTGCCACTATTATGGCGGTACAACGCCCCCGGGTACTGTTGCTATTGACGGACGAAGGTGGTGAGTTGATCATCTGAATATTTACAGCCATTTAAAACTTTACCAACATTTATCTTAACATTTTAATTCTGTTGTTTACTTCAACAATGGGTGAGACTATTACTCACTGTCTGCCCTAACCAAGTCTCCCCAATGCTGCTATAGTGTCCTAAATTGTGTAGTCTACACCTATGGACCCTGACACACCAAGCTAACAGTTGGCCGTCGGTCCATGTTGTCCCATCTGTGCGGGTCTTTTGCCTTAGTTTTTATCTGTGTGTTACCCACCACTGGCACTAGTTGGCCCTTGTCGTCCTTTTTCCGCCAATTCAGCTTGTTAGCTGGGACAGGAGTCGGCGGGGCCTGACCGTAAATGCAATCACTCTTATTGGCAGTTTAGCGCAGTGCACAAGAAGAGAAAGGGAAGTGAGGAAAGTAAACAACAATTAAAGTCAAAGGGCACGTTATGTGAGATAACTTTTTTTTGCCATTGAACTCTTTAGCAGAAAGAGTTTGTGAATGTTTGTATTGTTGTTCGCAAACACATGGTAAATATTGTGTTCTTTCAAAAACGGGCTGTGTTATTAATGTGCGAACTGGCTAACTAGCATCTTGAATCTTTCCCGACAGTCTTCCAGTTTCCCTTTTCGAATGGCGAATACAGACTGCTGCCACCTGCTGGTGCGGAGAGTTATTTCTTCTCACGCAGACGCAAAACGTACATGCAAGTTAGCTGTTGGCTGTTGTCTTTGCTTTGTGTTCAAGTACAACTTTTTAGCTAAGACACAGACAATATGAGGCAATGCAACAGTTGGCCTTTGTCGCCACTGATTCATGGATGTCAGATTGGTGTGTCAGGGCCTTATGATGTACACATACTTGAGCAAATATGTGTTATGAATGTCTCTATTCCAGCATCTGTGAGGATGGAGAGCTGCAGTGTTCTGAAGATTGTGGTAAATATATATTCCTTCATCAATGTCATATTAAACTTATCTCTTGTTGTCTCTGCTCTGTTGTTTTTAACTTCATTTGTTAATAGTGAAAAGTCAAATAGAATTTTAGCAATAACCTCAGTTTCTGCAGAAAATATAATCAAAAAGCTGACAAAGTGTCAAACTATCTGAAATATAACTAACACACTCGTATGTTTTCTGTATTTAATGATTGTTTGCATCAGGATGCAGAAATGGGAAGGTTTGTGTTCACTGCTCCGAGGACCCTGTTAGCACATCTCAGAGAACATGTGACAGCCTCAGGAAACCAATGGTAGGTCAACAGATTACATGTTTACATACATGGCTTTACACTATTCTTGTGTCATTCATTTTTCTTTTCAGCTGCTGACATTTTTGTTAAAACTGAAATATAATAATGTGGCCAATAACTTTTATTGTGATACGTCAAACATTTTCTCCATCTAAAAGATTTTTCTTTGATGCAGATCCAGAGTGTCAATATGACATGCCAGAGTGGCTGTTACTGCCCACATGACCAGTACGAGGATCATCATGGCAACTGTGTTTCTCTGGACAACTGCACCTGTGTGTACAGCGGAAAAGTGTTCAGCGCAGGACAGCACGTTAAAACTAACTGTAAAACATGGTAAATCCTGCATTAGTGCTGCTTTCCTACACGTTCATTCAAAAAATCTTATTCTTCCAAAAGCTAATACAGCTGAGATGGAAAGGCTGCTTAACTAACCGGCACTGTCTCACAGTATTTGTGGTCAGGGTCAGTGGCACTGCAGAGACGAGCCCTGCCCCGGGAAGTGTCAAGTTTACGGAAACGGACACTACCAGACTTTTGACTCCAAGTGGTACCGCTTTGATGGACAGTGTCAGTACACTCTTGTAGAGGTGAGACCAAACATCAAAGTGTGAACGAAATCCGCTGGTCACATCAATCAGTCAATTTTATTTATAAAGCCCATTATCACAAATCACAATTTGCCTCACAGGGCTTTACAGCATGCGACATCCCTCTGTCCTTTGGACAGGGATGAGGAAAAAACTCCCCCCAAAATACCCTTTAACGGGGAAAAAAACAGTAGAAACCTCAGGAAGAGCAACTGAGGAGGGATCCCTCTTCCAGGACGGACAGACGTCCAATAGATGTTGTACAGAACAGATCAACATAATAAATTAACAGTAATCCGCATGACACAATGAGACAGAAAGAGAGAGACAGAGACAGAGAGAGATGCAGGACAGACGGTAATGACAGTAGCTTACAACAACATTAATGAAAGTAATAATATTATAATTATATTACTGGCTACTGTGGTACAATATGCTGAAAGTATATATTAATATCTGATAGTGTATATGTGTGACAATAATCATATGTGTATAATAACAGTAGAAGTATGACTAATGATAACAGCAGCAGCAAGAGGCATCTGGCAGGACCACAGCAGCAGCACAACCACACATGTCACACTATCCAGGCACCGCTGCAATATGAGTTAACCTGAGAGACAGTGGCGCACAAAGGCTCCGGAGAAGAAGCCGAGTTAGTAACATCCAGAATGGCCAAGTTAGCAAGATGCAGTAATTGGACATGAGAGAGAGTGAGAGTGAGATAAAGTGAGAGAAGGTGCCCGGTGCATTATAGGGGGTCCTGCGGCAGACTATGCCTCAGCCAGCCTAACTATAGGGGCTGGTACAGGGCAAGCCTGAGCCAGCCCTAACTATAAGCTTTATCAAAGAGGAAAGTCTTAAGTCTAGCCTTAAATGTGGAGATGGTGTCTGCTTCCCGGACCGTAACAGGAAGATGATTCCACAGGAGAGGAGCCTGATAGCTGAAGGCTCTGGCTCCTGATCTACTTTTGGAGACTTCAGGGACCACGAGCAACCCTGCATTCTCCAAGCGCAGAGTTCTGGTGGGATAATATGGCACTATGAGCTCTCTAAGATATGACGGAGCTTGACAATTTAGAGCTTTATAAGTTAACAGTAGGAATTTAAATTCAATCCTGGATTTTACAGGGAGCCAGTGCAGAGAAGCTAAAACAGGAGAAATATGATCTTGTTTCTTAGTTCCTGTTAGTACACGTGCTGCTGCATTCTGAATTAGCTGGAGAGTTTTTAAGGACTTACTAGAGCTACCTGATAATAGAGAGTTACAGTAATCCACCCTTGAGGTAACAAAAGCGAGGACCAGTTTTGCAGTCTGTGAGGTGTGTTTTAAATGAAAATTAAGACAAATCTTGATCAGATGTTACTCTGAGGTTTCTTACGGTAGTGCTAGGGTCAGAGCAATGCCATCTAGAGAAACTATATCACCAGATAAAGAGTCTCTGAGTTGTTTGGGGCCAAGAACAATAACATTTTTTTCCTGAATTTAACATCAGGAAATTGGTGCTCATCCACATACAATTTTGAAAATCAGTTCTAAAATTTACTGGGAGCCAGTGTGGCATCCTCAGCAAAAGTGTTACATGGTCATATTTCCTTTTTCTATTTGGGCCTCTAGTGCATAGCCTTCAAAGGACACAGTACATCATGCAAATACTAAAGGGCATTTAAAAAAGAAATATAGGCCATAGCTTGCAGTATTTTTCACAACAATATATTTTTAACTTTGATCTTATTACTGTAGGATGACTGTGGAAAGAGAAACGGCACCTTCTCTGTGAGAGTGGAGAGTGTGCCCTGCTGTGATGAGGCGCTCACCTGCTCTCGCTCCATCATCCTGGACCTGCAGGTGGGTGGCTGCTTCTAGGATTCTCATTTTACTTCACTGAGACCCTGAGCTACTGTCCACATGTTTATTATCTATCTTCATTATCTTCATTGTGCTGTAATATCCGTTCCTTCCTTAATGTCATGACTGGTATCTGTGCTGTCCTGAAAGGGCAAGGTCACCCTGACGCTGAGCGACATGAAGGTGACCAGACGTTACCATGGTGGCTGGACTCTGCAGGAAGCTTCACTCTACTCCACACACACCGTGGGACTCTACATCATAATCTCAGTACCGAGCAGAGGGATAACTCTCATCTGGGACAAACACACCCGCGTCACTATAGAGCTGCATGAATACTGGAGGGTGAGTGATGAAGATTTTGAAATCTAATCATTTATGTATCACTTGTCACATATTTAACACTTTGGTCCCAGGCTTAAATAAAAAGTGTTAAATACATAAACATAAGGGTATGTAAATTTTAAGTGTTATTTTAATACATTTTAAATAGACTATTAAACTGTCTCTCCTGCAGAACCAAGTGTGCGGCCTCTGTGGTAATTTTGACTCCAATGAGATGAATGACCTACAGATAAGTGGATCAGCAGGTAAATTAATTTTCTCTTTGCTTTATGAAGGGCTTTCACTTTTGTCATGGTGGTCAAAATAACACCAAACATCTGTTCTTAGTGATGTCCAGTCCCCTGGCATTTGGCAACAGCTGGAAAGCTGCCACACCTCCTTGCTCTGATGTGACCACTGAGGTATTTCCATGCGAACGCAACTCCTACTGCTCAGCCTGGGCCCAGCGGCGCTGTAGGATTATCACAGGAGACATGTTTAATGAGTGCCACTTAAAGGTAGGCATTTTACATATGTAACAACCCACCAACACCAAGGGTCAGGGGTTGGACTTTCTAAAATAATGTCCCATGGTGGTCCACTGGAAGGGGAAAGACTTCACCTCTCTATTAACATTAATAGACCTTCACGGAAAGCCCTTAAATGTGTTATTGAAAGGTCTATTCTGGATGTTTTACAATCTACAGGTGGATCCAGATCCTTACTATCAGGCCTGTGTGCAGGAGTCCTGCTCCTGTGAGTTTGAAGGGAAGTTCCTGGGCTTCTGCACAGCTGTTGCAGCCTACGCAGAGGCCTGCAGCGACAAGGATGTGTGTGTAAAATGGAGAACACCTGATTTATGTCGTGAGTTGAGACACCTTTTTCCCCCAACAACATTAGTTTGAACTAATCACTTGATTCTTTATATAAATCGTCACATCAGGAGGTATTTTCACAAAACTCAGTTTTTTAGTGGGCAGTGCTAACAGTGCTAAAGATGTATCTTCTCTTGTTTACTTTCTTGCTAAAGAGTTGAATAACATGGTGTATACAGTACATTGCAGTAAATTTAAAAGTAAATACCCATCCATTTAATTTCTCTGCTTCGTATTTTACATACTTTATACACTTTATAAAATGCTTTATCAATATGTCATTATGCAAAGGACTGACACTGTGTAAGACACATCATCAGTCTATATAGCTGACAAAGTGTATGATAAAAAGTGTCATTATTGATAAATGTTTGTAAAACACGAACTACAGCTCAGTCTGTATAAGTTTAACATGCGATAATTTGAACTTAGCGGTCTACTGTGACTACTACAACGAGCAAGGCCAGTGTAGCTGGCACTATGAAGCCTGTGGTGAGATGCTAACCTGCGGCAAAGACACCAGCGTCACTCACAAGCTGGAAGGTAATCAGACTTTCTTAGTTGTTTTCAAACATAAGATGAAAATTTGAAATTGAAAAATAATCTTCCTTAGTTTGTATAATTCTGTCAGTACTGTTGCTCAGAATAAAATCCTCACAGTACAGATATTTATTGAATAATTTAATATTTCTTTTTCTTGTCAGTGCTCACAAAATCCATTTGCACCTTAACATTGTGTTTATTCTTGCAAAGGCTGCTACCCCAGATGTTCAGAGGAGACGCCATACTATGATGAAAATACTGGTGAATGCACCAAATTGAGAAACTGCACCTGTTATTTTAATGACACTGTCATTCAGCCTGGTACAGTGGTGATGATACAGTCTATTAAGTGGTAAGTCAATAGATATATATAGAGTATGTCTAGATATCAACATTTTCAGGACAACCATAATATGAAAAACATTTCTTTACACTGACAACTGGAAATTTCTACTCTCATATTATCCTTATCAGCAACTGTGAAAATGGAACAATGAACTGTAGTAAGTATGAATTATTTTCATGTACCACTACAAATTAGGTTTTATTTTAGATTACAGTGTATGTGCCTTCACAGAACCTGTTTATAAAATACCAGACCTCAATTCCACCTCTGCTCCAACAGCACCTCCAGAACCTCCAGCCACCACTACACGTGCCACCACTCCTACATCAAGCACTCCCACCACACCTGCCTCAACTACAGCTGAAACAACTGTGCTTTATACCAACTCTACACCAACAACTGGCTTAACAACGCCCCCCTCCACTACATCAACAGCGACAAATGCCTCAACTATCACTGAAACAACTGCGCTTTCCACCACCACAACACCAACAACTACAACTGCCTCAACTACAGCTGAAACAACTGTGCTTTACACCACCACAACACCAACAGTTACAAATGCCTCAACTACAGCTGAAACTACTGTGCTTTACACCACCTCTACACCAACAGTTACAAATGCCTCAACTACAGCTGAAACAACTGTGCTTTACACCACCACAACACCAACAGTTACAAATGCCTCAACTACAGCTGAAACTACTGTGCTTTACACCACCACAACACCAACAGTTACAAATGCCTCAACTACAGCTGAAACTACTGTGCTTTACACCACCACAACACCAACAGTTACAAATGCCTCAACTACAGCTGAAACAACTGTGCTTTACACCACCACAACACCAACAGTTACAAATGCCTCAACTACAGCTGAAACAACTGTGCTTTACACCACCACAACACCAACAGTTACAAATGCCTCAACTACAGCTGAAACTACTGTGCTTTACACCACCACAACACCAACAGTTACAAATGCCTCAACTACAGCTGAAACAACTGTGCTTTACACCACCACAACACCAACAGTTACAAATGCCTCAACTACAGCTGAAACTACTGTGCTTTACACCAACTCTACACCAACAACTGGCTTAACTACAGCTGAAACATTGTCAACAACGCCCCCCACCACTTCTACACCAACAACTTCAACTACCGCTGTAACCTCAGAAACCCTTACAGAAGTGACTAACGCAACAGAAATCACCACCAGCTCACCCATCACATCATCTACAACTAGACTGAGCACCACTCCTTCAATCACAACTGCTGCCTCAACAGAGCTTACAATGATAACAAATAGCACAACACCTCACTCAACAACCACCTTTGTAACCAATGCTACATCTGCTGAAACCTCAGGTCCGACTAAAGTAACTATCACAGAAGCTCCCACTGAAACATCTACCTCTTCTATGCACACAGCCACTCAGCATACTGCTACCTCCCCAGAAACAGCAACATCTCATGAAGTGACGACTAAATCTACGACGATGCTGCCAACAGCAAAGACCACAGAGGGTTCCACAAGTGAGGGATTCACCAATGCAACATTTACCACTGAACTGACAACCACTGAGGAATCAGGCACCACAATGACGACAGAAAAAACATACCACACAGCAGTCACCGGCACAATAGAGACATTTGCAACTGTAACAAGTAAACAGGACACGGAATCAAGCTCCACAACTGAGGGTACGTGCCATATACCTTCAGTTATCCTTGCAATCAGTTTGTTAGATTACCTAAATAATGTTTCAGTCTTTTGTATGTTCAGTGTCTTCTACTGTGTTTATCAATGTACCAGTGTGTCAGTGTACAGACCGTAAGAAGAAACAAAGCTGGGACTGCGGTGAGATGTGGATGGAGGACTGCTTCCATAAGAGCTGTATAGGGGGGAAGATAGAGTTGACTCCAATGGCTTGTCCAGAGCCTGCGATTCCCAATTGCCCCAGAAACCAGGTCACAAAAGTCTCAGACGGATGCTGTGAAAGATGGGAGTGTGACTGTAAGTGATTTTTTTTGTTATTATTGTGGTTAATAGGAGTTAAATGGTGTCCAAACTAAACCTGTGATACAAATGTCCACAATCTCTGTGTCATGGTTTGGTTCTCTGTATTTTGGTTTTTCCGCACCCCTTTCATCCTGCTGCCTAAGTGAAGCCTTAAAGCTTTCACAAAGTCATGAGGTGGAGCTTTCAGAGTGGCTACTAAAAACCCTGAGATTGCAGACCCTCGAAGCATATTCAGGGTAAAGCTCTGATTCTCTGCCTGAGCCTGATTCGGCCCAACGGCTGGTTTCAAGTTAATATCTCATTATTGTTTGAATTTGGTCAGGTTCTCGCCAATTTAGTGGTGTTTTCAGTTCACATGTTCCAAAATGTGTGTTTACCCCCAATCAGTTCGAACTGATGAATCTATCCTCATGACACCAGGCTATCACCTCTGTGAGGCTGCACTTATGGGCATTGGTGCTTTGAACTAAATGCTTATGCCATGCTAACATGCTCACAATGACAAAGTTAACATTCTGATGTTTAGCAGGTAATTATTACTATGGTTGCAATAGTAGGCAGGGTTTGGCCTTTATTGCAGCCAGCCACCAGGGGGAGTTTTAAGATGTTTTGGCTTCACTAAGGAGCTGTCATTCATCTTTATTATACAGTCTATGGTCAGTAGTAAGGGGTTATCTCTGGGTGTAAAGCATGAAGCCTATGCAGAAGTGCCTGCATTCTTTCTAATGGCCAGCAGGTGGCAACTCCACTGGTTGCACAAATAAAAGAAGTTCAATTGTATAGAAGTCTATGAGAAAATGACACTGCTTCTCACTTTATTTATTATCTCAGTAATCATTTTCCTGATGAGTTTATGGTCTGAATTGTTAGTTTCAAGTCTTCTGCAAAACAGCATGATGTTCATTTTTAAATTATGGACCCATTTAGAGTAAGATAAAAGATAAAGCAGGCTATCCTTTGGATCAGGGTACCTTCAGGCAGTTCGTTTTTTCGTCTTAAACCAAAAACGAAAAAAACGGAAATACCATCGTTTTCTCGTTTTTTCCTTTTTGGTTTAAAACGAAAAAACGAGAAAACAGAGCCGTTTTTCCGTTTTCTTGTCAGAATCAAAAAACGAAATACGATAAAACCAAATTCAAATAACAGCCCGATTTTGTTTTTTTGCAGATTCATTTTTTTATTTATTGTTTTGGACAAAAAGTAGAACTGCGGTGACATCAGAGGCGGAAGTAACTTCAAAATAAAAGACAGGAAGATAAGATTGCCAATGAGGGAAATTGCTGTTCCCATGAAGGACGTATAGGGGGACACAGAGGCTGTGTTTTAATATTCATTCGCCGAATTGTTTGCAATAAAGTGCAATAAAGTAATCGAGGATATAATAAATTATTGTGTGTGCCCCGCTGTTACTGTTAACACAGAGTTTCTCCATAACGCATCATTGCGTCAGTGAAGTGTCAAGCTGATGTTTGTCCTTTTTACCAGCAGATGGCAGTAGGCCAAGTCAAATCGTGCAGCATATATGTACTTGTATTATTTTATATTGTTGTATCACATAGGCCTATGCACTGTTGGCAGAGATGGGCAGCATTTTAATTGCATGTATTTAAAATGTTTTATCACCTACTATGACAATAAAAATGTCATAGAAAAATACATCCTGTGCCTTTTTTTTCAAAATCTGATTAATCGAATAAAATAATCAATGATTAATCAATTATTTTTTAAAAATATATAAGTTAGTGGCAGCCCTAACTGTATGCAACACATCTGATTCATATTATTTTAACCTGTTAGTGTTTCTTGCAATGTCCCTCACAAATAAACTAATAAATACATGAATACAAACACCTTAGCTACTATTGAACATTTGAATGTGATGAGGAACCTTTAATGTTTTTATTATAGTAACAGTCAAAATGACAAACTTGAGCCATCAAAACAGTAGTCTACAAACCAATGTATACACGTATACAGTTTATGGCCAGTTGTAAACTGGCAATCCATCCAGTAGTTGTTGAGATACTTTAATCTGGACAAAAGTGTTGACTTGACAATTCCATCCCTATGCTGCTAACATGGCTATTTCTTTTTATAAAAAATACAATTCCTGTTTTCTGTCCATACTTACTAAATCACCTCTTCCCCTCTCTAGGTCGCTGTGATCTGTATGGGGACCCCCACTACATCTCTTTCCAAGGTGTAACCTTTGATTTCTTTGATGATTGCACCTACATTCTGGTGGAGGAGAGGTCTCCACGTCATCATCTGAAAATTGCTGTGGACAATTTTTTCTGTGTGCCGGGCCTTGAAGGCTCCTGTGCTAAAGGCATCATCCTGAAGTATCAGGACAGTATAGCTACACTCAGCCTCATTCCACATTTGTATACAGTACAGGTAGGATATAATACAACTTTATTTATTCTATATCTTATCACCATGCCAACTTATACAGTATATTGGCTGTTTGGCTACAAGGATGCTAATTTTAATTTTCTTTTTATCTCCAATGCTCTACATATTTAAACCTACCATACTCTATTTTAAGAATTGCACAGAAAATTGGTTTAATTCTTGTCTAATCTGCTTTAGGCCACTCTGAACAATGTGACCATTGAGCCGCCATATGAGGAACATGGGTGGAGATTCGAGACCACGGGGTACATAGTGTCAATCTACCTCCCGGAGATCCGCTCTTATGTCTCCCTAAGTCCGTCTTATACCCTGGTGGTCAGTCTGGCCATGGAGCACTTCCACAACAACACCCAGGGACAATGTGGTGGGTAATGGATTGAAAGTGATGGTTAAGTGCGTACTTTATGTCCATCTAAGCAGTGTGTGTTTGCCTTTGTATAGTGGATTTTCAGGTAATGCAAAAGCTTATCTTGTTTGTCAACCTTGCAATAGCAGCCAATATGTTGCTATATTAGCTTGAATGCTAACAGGCCAAACAGTATGTTGAATTTAAAGCTGCAGCTTTTCAGAAAGAATAAATGCTGCTTGTTTGAGGTTGTTTGTTATAATGTTTTCATCAAGCGGCAACCTTCAGGGCTGAAAAATGAAGCCAACACGAAAGTTCCCACTTGAGGTTATTTCCAAAAGCAAGTCAAGCAGAGATACATGTTTCCAGCCTTGTACGGTTTTTGTCTCTAAAGCTAATTTAACCATAGCTGTTGCAGTGTTTTCACTGAAAGATTTTGCAATCTAAAAAGTCTTGTCTAGCGTTTGGTTGAACAAAAAGAACCCATCAGGAGTCAAGTGCTCAGTAAGCACATTTTGTTTTAATGGTTTTAAGCCATTTTTTTGCTAGTGAAAATTAGCATTAGAATTATTGCAATCAATAGCTGTAAAAGTGCTGTGCCAACCAAGTTAGCAGCTAGCATTAGAGTTAGCTCTACTCTGAGATGGCAACAACCAAAATGCCAACCTCCAGGCATCAAAATGGGAATCCCCAAACTAACATGTGACATCACGATGGCAATGTCTATTGGTCTGTATATAGTTAATACCTGTTGTGGAAGGGAGATCTGTCTGAGCTAGAGAACCACTAAAAGTACCTGAAGGCTGTACACATATTGTTTATGTCATCAGATTGCACATCGTCTACGCTGAGCTCACCCCTCCATCTTCTCTCCAGGTGTATGCGGCGGTGGGTCATGTATCCGTAAAGGAGGGCAGATGGAGGATGACAGCTGCTGTGATAAGACAGCCTATGACTGGGTGTACGCCAGCCCACTGAAGCCTGCCTGTGCCTCTGCACCAAGGGACGTACCTTGTTACTCACCCACTACAGCACCCTCTAGCACACCCACTTCCACCCCCTGCCCTGCGAGTGCACTATGCGAGCTGCTACACCACCCGTAAGTTCCACACGCTAACACACACACACACCTTGTGGAGAGATTTATGAATTTTTTTGCTAGATGCCATGAAAGAGAGACACAATGCTTTTTCTTTTCTTAAAAACTACATTTGTGACGAATGCAGACACATAATAGCAACCACCCAGAGTCACCCCATACACCCTAGCCACTTATTTCCTAGCAGTCACCTGTAACACATTAACAACCTTCAAGCAACCACCTGGTACCACCCTAGCAACCATGTACAAGTCTCTACACATAGTTTTCTTTATTTTTATATTAGTGGTATATAACCCTGGCCGTCTGTTTCTTTGCATGTGTAACTACTGACTAACAATCGCATCTATACTGTTTCCTCAGAGTGTTTGCAAATTGCAGCGTGAACCTGAACCTTACAAAGAGGAACTGTGAGTTTGATTCATGCAGGAATGGTCCTTGCTCTTCTCTAGAGCAAGCTGCTGAGGAATGCATGAAGGCTGGTGTCTGTATTGACTGGAGAGGACTGACCAATGGAAGATGTGGTATGTATCTTTTGTCCGAAGCCAGTCAGACAAGGGACCTAAGGGATAGTTCATAGTAGATGGCAGTTGGCATGCCTGCAGTTTGGAGAAGCGGAAGGAAAACCACCACAAAAGCTCTGCTTTAGATGGGGGCAGCAGCAAAACATATTTTAGCCACCTAACAAGGTCCCACCTAGAAAATAATTAAGATCACTTGAAGCGTACATTAAAATGAGGATATTTTCACCTTTTTTCCTTTCTGTCAGACAGTCATTTCCTATGTGGAAGCCATTAACAGTCTCAGTTCAGCATGATAAAATGATACAGCTTAGTTTTAGGTCTTTTTTTAAGGTAGCTAGATTACTTGTTGTTGCTGCCCCCTGTCCACAGCAGTAGGTTGCTTTGAGTGCCAACTGTTGTCTACCGAAGGTACTGCACTGACGAACTGACTGTGGATAAGTACCTCATACAACCCCACTTCAGAAGATCCGAACTGTCTACTATCTACGACTATCCCTTTGATGTTTGCACACATTTCTGTGTATTATGGACCAGACTGTAATGCTGTTTCCATTAAAAATGTCAATGCTTAATTCCTCCTAAAAGTGATATTTATCATTTTACTTGTTCATGTTTCAGCTGTGACGTGTCCAGAAGGATTGGTTTACAGAGAATGTCATGACAAGCTGGATGATGTCTGCTGTGGAGGGTTTGTAAAGTTTACTTTTACTAAATAATATCCTTAGAGTTGTTGTGAAATGTATCTCTCACTTTATTAAATCCAAAATGTTTCCCCTGTCAAGATTTCCATCATTTCTTTTTCTCTTCTGGTTTGGCCATACAGAATACCTCATCAAGGAGCCTCCCTGGAGAACCGCAGGCCAGGCTGTTATTGTCCCAGCGGCCAATACAGAGCAGGAAATCACTCATACATCTGTGTGTCAGACTGTTCCTGTGAGTAACATGGCCAATAAGGCTGACACTCACCTAGACGTATAGTATGTAGTCATAATGTGTGTTAATGTAGAGTTTGTGTCTCTTCCAACAGATTGTAAAGGACCACATGGTGAGCCCAGACTGGTGAGTATCTTTGTCTCATATTTGTCTCTTTGACAGCAGACTAAAGTAACACAGGCATGTAGGACCCAAATGTAGGTCAGCAGGCAGGAGAATGCAGAAAAGATATTTTAATGAAAGCTGGTGGGCTTAGGTAGACAAAGCGATCATCAGACGGGCAGGCAAACAGTCAGGAACAATCAACAAGAAAAAAACAGGGACACAAGGAAACCACAAGGACCATGGGCAGGTGATCTGACCAAGAACAAAGAAGTGGGCAGGTAATGTAGAAGCCTTTTATTGGAAAGGTGAGAACAGGTGAGTAGGCTGCGGGACTACTGAGGGACAGGTGAAACTAGTCAGGGCGGGGCAGACAATCAAAAAGGCGGGAAAACACAAAGACAGGAAGTTAAAAAAAACACACACACATAACCCATAGAGCAGAAAACAGACTAAACATAAAAGAATACATGTAACAAGGAAAAACACAACCAGAGAACCCACAAAACAAAGTCCACAAGATAACAGGCTACACCCAGAAAAACCGGATTGGATTGTGGATTGAAAACGTATTTCTGTGCCTGTCTTCCAGCCTGGTGAGGTGTGGCAGTCTGGCTGTGACCTGTGTACATGTAACAACCAGACTCGCACAGAGGTGTGTGTTCCAAAACCTCCTAATCCAGCGCCTCTCTGTGGCCCCAGTGCTGTCCTGGTAAACACTTCCTGCTGTGGTGATCAGATCTGTGGTAAGTACTGACACGTCCTTATGTTTTAAAATGATGATTTAAGTACTCTCTTAGAGACCGTCCTTGCTTCATATGAATACTAATACAGCTAACACATTAATACTTATTGTGTTGTTTTTCAGTTGAGAAGACATGCAGTTATCATAACAAAACATACTGGGTATGTTGTGTCTAATCTTATAACAGTATCTGTTTGACAGAGAGAAGTGTCTCTTCTCCCTCAGGAAAAATACATGTTTGATTGAAATGAATCATCGTACTGTGTAGCGTGTCGTGATATGTTTCTTTGTGTGTGTAGGTGGGAGACAGATGGAAGGAGGCTGCCTATCCCTGCATGACATATACCTGCAGCAAAGAGGGTATTCAGACTGAGACTAGAGTCTGTCCCACACAAGACTGTCCAGAGGTACTGCACACCCTCTGCTTTGTTCCTTAAACTGTAACATCTTACAAATCTTCATTGATAACTAACTGTTTTCATTTACCTTTACTGGAAGTGGAAAGAAAGCATTTTTACAGTATGGAGCAGTAGAAAAACATTTCACCCTGAAATCAAAATTTCATATTTTAACATTTACCTATAGTGCTGTTTATTAATGTAGATTGTTCTGGTGTAAGTGGCTGAGTGTTGGAGATATCAGCTATAGAGATGTCTGCCTTGTCTGGAATAGTGGAACTAGATGTCATTCAGCTTGTGGTGCTCAAAGCACAAAAAAAGATACATTTGAAAAACTCAACAGCAATGTCTCTTTTCAGAAACCATGACCCAGTTACTCAAGATAATTCACAGACCTTGTTGTGAGCAGTTTCACGTAGGAACTATTTTCTTACAACCAAACTACACCTGCCAACTGTATCACTGTGCAGAAGGAAGTGTGCATCTACTCATGGATGAGAGGCTTGTGCTCCTGACAGCACAAGATGTAAACATTAATGGCGCCCTCCTCAGCTATGCTGAAATGTTAGCTAGCTCAGTGGTGCTAGGTGAGCTATCACCACTTCCTTTTGTGTGGTAATACGATTGTTAAAGGAAAGGCAGACATCTCTACGGCCTATATCTTTAATGCTCGGCAGCTCACACCAAAACAATCTAGACTGATAAAAAGCATGACAGGGAGAATAAAATGTATTTTTTGTTATTTGGGGGCAAACTATCCCTTTAACCTTGAGCTGTTGTGATTTATTTACCAGGAGGACAGAATATGGGACAACCAACACTGCTGCTTTTCATGTAAGTTACGTCAAAATCAATACAATTTTTATGTCATTTAGAATTTCATAAGTTTTCCAGAAGTTTGACATCTCAGTTCCAACGATTTATTGAAAAGGAGATATTTGCACATTCAACCATCTCAGATGTAGATATTTTGGAAAGTATTACTTGAGTCTTGAAAAGATATCCTGCACACTGCTCTTGCTCAGCATCACTATTTATTTGTTATGTTATTTATTTTGTTTGTTTTGTTACTAACGTTTGGTCAAGAGTATCATCCACCCATCCATTTTCTAACCGCTTATCCTCTTGAGGGTCGCGGGGGGGGAGTCACCAATGAATGAATGAACACATCGACCTTGCCGCTTTACACACCTACAGGTGATTAATTGTCCCATACACATACATGAAATGGGTGGAGCCCTATTTATTTAAAATCAGTGTGTAAAAATTTTAATCAAAATATTAGTACAACAAATAAATGGTGATGCTGAGCAAGAACAGTGTGCAGAATCCTCCTTTCAAGTTCCAACAATTTAACCACCGAAAGTTATATAATGTGGGACTTTCCTGCATTCAAAACTTCATAAGGGGACAAAAACATCATTTTGTAGATGTTTTGTTCCCACTCATCACACGGCCTCCAGAATTATTTTCCTCTGACTACAGGTAACCAGAGCTGTGCACCAAGGCTAACCAGTATCAAGTTTACCATAGAGAACTGCACCACAGTCATGCGGATGCCTGTGTGTGAGGGTCAATGTGTGTCTCAGCCCAGGTGAGAAGAAATATATCTGTCAGGATGGCAAGAGTTACACACACAGCCACACACACAACACATTGTGACAACACAGGTTTCTTGGTAAATTTGACTGAATCTTATCTCTGGCTTTATCTATCACCACAACAGGGTGGTGTTACACGGTGACCTGCAGGTGGAGCAGAAGAGCAGATGCTGTGTTGAGCAGAGCTCAGAGAGGAGACCAGTGACCCTGCAGTGCTTTGACCTCACCACCAGACACTACTTCTACAAGCATATCACCAGCTGTGAGTGCAGATCCTACAGCCAGGACGGGTTAATGTATGTGTAATCAGATTACAAAAACAGTAAATATGATCAGTCTGGATTACATTTGGAATAAAGTGTAATTAGACTATAATTACATTGTCAAAGATTACTTGATTCTATATTTGATAGTATCTTTATAATATGGCAACTTTAAAATGGTGACACTTTTTTTCTTGATAATCAGTCCTCTATACAGCCTTTGATTAAAAACAGCAGCAACAAACACGCACACAGAGGAAACAGCACCCACGTGTTGTAGAGTACTAAAAGTACATCTGTAGTTTGTGACAGTACTGTTTCTGTAAGAGTAATCTGATTAGACAGCGCTGTCTGGAGCTAAGATTTAATCATTTTGAATGTGCAAATGTAATGGATTACTAACTGAAAATCCCTCCCATTCAACATCTTTCTGGCCCTTATTTAAAGTAAATATGTAATCTCTTTTCCATCAAATAAACTGAGTCATTTACTAATCAGTGTGTTTTTCTTCCATTTATGTACCCTAAAATGTCTGACCTTTATTATTCTGATTTGTATCCGAGCAAAGTTTGTCACTAGAGAGGTGTTTTTACATGACAGGGGAACTTAGAGCTGCAAAGAGACCTAAAACCTCCAGCACAGAGCAGAGTTGTCAGTTAGCTTTAGCACAGTGAAAGTTTTGACCGCAAACATGGTAGAGTGTGCAGTTTCTGGATGTAAAGTAGATCATGGAGCTTAGTGATGTGCGGGTTGACCTACAACCTGCGGGTCCTGCAAGTTGACCTGCGTGTTGGGCAGTATGAGTAAACATAGTAATAACTATTGTGGGTTTCGGGCAGATGGGTCATTAACCTTGTAACCATTTAAAAGACAAATGAATACTCACTGTCTTCCTACGTTTGTACTTTATAAACAGCAAACATGTTTTATATTGTGATATTTACTGTAAATGACACACAGTATAGCCAATGGCAAATTTCTTCTTATGCTTATGTCACCCATCTTGATGTGCACAGCTCTTTCACCAGTCACCCTGGCGCTTGCAATTACAATTCAATTACGTGCACTTGCGCTATGCTGCTATTTCTTCCGCTGTCAAAAATAATACTGATTGACATTCTGCTCCGGAATCTTAGTTTGCAATGTTTTTTGCAGGGGGGGGGACAAGGTCGTGGAAATTTGCGCCAAATCCCTGGGTGGCAACAGTCACTCCACATCCCTCAAACTAACCAATTACCAACCCCTCTTTTTTGTTTTTTTTTGTTTGTTTTTTGGAGACCTCACTTACTAGATAATGCAATGCACTTATGTATTATAATGTACTTGACTTTAAGCTGCTAATAAACTTCACTACTGTACCAACCCAAAGACGAACTTCACTATTAACGCTTGAATTGGTGAATGCAGGTGGTGAGTACAACTGTTTTATTACTTTTACAATGGTGTTTAATGTTTGTGTAATGCAGGATTCTGAACAAACGTGTTGTGTGTAAGTGTTGGTGTGCAACGTTGGACAGTAGCATCACCACAAGTAGCAACGTTACGAATTTAACTGTATTTCTCAGTAGCGTCACTACTTTCTGGGTCAAATAGCTTAATTGATCGCTAACTGATCGAGTCGCACGCTAGTGTCCATAAAAATTTCAAGCTCTTTTTCCCAGGAAAAGCTCTGAAATGCAGCAGACTTTTTTAACGCAGAGGTCTGGAAAAAAGTACATAGTGAACACCAGCCAGGATTTCAACGGTGATTTCTAGTTTAAAAGTGGTTGATATTCGGGCTGAATGTTTCAACCAGCTACAATGTGGGTCAAAATTACAGATTTGTTGAATTATTTTCAGAGTTTGTTCAGTTGTGGGTCAAAGGAGACACAACACTGATTAGCTGTAAGGTATAATGCACTGGTGGGTGAAATGTCGTCTACACAAAGATGTAGTTTCACCTTTATTCATGTTTAATATAAATGTCATAAATATGGAACTATATAGTCTGTGTGCTGCCAGCAAGAAGCTGTCAGGACAGTTTCAGTTTTACATCTGTGCATCCTACATCATGTAAATTATCCCAATTTGCGCTTGCTGCTGTAATGCGCATGCGCAAGTATTTTGCCGTTACAGCTTTGGCTAGTTCAAAGGCACAGACGTCTTGCGGCTAACGGGGACTCTCAGACCGAGGAGATGGAGCAGACGGAAAAAACGTGAGTCTCCACGCTACCTACATACTTTGTAAGTACATGTGTTACTGTATTTCAATAAAGCAAACAAGAAATTAATATTACTAGTTTAATCTAAGGCCTCTCACTATGCGCTAGGCTGCCGTTTGCTAAGCTACCATGCTAGCTAGTAGCATGCTGGACTAACAGTTAACATAGATGCTGCCAGACTATTTTCACCATGCATGTGTGTGTGTAATATAGATAATAGTACAGTGTTACCTCAGTGAAAATACTTTTCTTTTTAACACTTGTTGAGCATTTTGAGGTTAAAAAAGGTACTTCAATTGGTGATGGTGAAAAGACATTCAGAATTGGTTCGAAATTTGTTTCTCAGTTAGGCTCCAAAATGACAATAGACTATTATTTGTACACTAAATCTCACTGTTGCAAGCTAGGTGAAATATGGTCATCACTATTACCAATTTAACTGCCTTTTCAACCTGAAAATGCTCAACAAGTATTAAAAGAAATCTATTTTCACTGAGCAGAGGGTGAGCCAACAAATGCAAGGAGCTGGAATCAACTTAACCATCTTTGTTCATCCCCCCTTTTTTGCACAGGCAATTTAATAGGTAGTCTTTGTCTGAGAATGCGGTCAAGTCCGAGACAAGACTGAGACCTTCAAAAAGGGGTCTTGAGACCGGTGGTAAAACACTGGTACACATATAAAGTGCTTCACAACTGTATTCACTTAATTCAAATAAACACAAGAAGTTTGTGCTCTAGAAAAGGATCAGCACTCAGTGAATAACCTCCTAAGCCCTATGATAAGCTGTTATGGCAAGGCTTAACCGGGGGCGGACTGGGACGAAAAAACAGCCTTGGACTTTGACTCGGTCCAGCCCACAACAACCGCGGAAACTCATCAGCCCCAGACACGGGTGTCAAAATACTTAAATCTTAACACATGATACTATACCTTCCAAATTATAGCAATCGCACCGATGTTGACTAGATGTTGTGTTAAGAGCATAGTGTAGAATACTCACTGAGAAATAAACGACACAGTCCAGATGTCTCTCTGCTGAACAACACAATGCAGGTGACTGCCTGAAACACACAACAAGACATGGTATGAGTTAAGATAAATCACAATGTATAGAGGCTGTAATTATACAGTTTAACTTGAATACGCACTGAGAAATAAACGACACACTCCAGATGTCTCTCTGCTGACCAATACAATGCAGGTGACTGCCTGAAACACACAACAAGACATGGTATGAGTTAAGATAAATCACAATGTAAAGAGGCTGTAATTATACAGTTTAACTTGAATACGCACTGAGAAATAAACGACACACTCCAGATGTCTCTCTGCTGACCAATACAATGCAGGTGACTGCCTGAAACACACAAGTGAGTTATGATAAATCACAATGTAAAGAGGCTGTAATGTCTCTCCCATCTGCACCTGCTGCACACGGCTGCTCAATTTGCGTGATGTATGCGCTTCCTTCTTCTTCAGTTTGATTGGCAGCTGGCCGGGTCCTAGATATCTATGGGCCGGCTGGCATCCAATTTAAAGGCTGCCACCTAGCAGACTGGACATGGAACAGTAGATTATCAGGGAGAAAAAGTAAAAAAAAAAAACGGTAATGACTGCGTGGCGGCCGCCGGCCATCCTGGAGTACCGGCCGTTCTGTGATTCTCCAGAACCTCCAGATGGCCAGTCCGCCCCCGGGCTTAACTATACAGACCAGTGAGCAGTGATAACTATCATGTATTTGGGGTCATCGGGTGGGAGCCTCCTTTCACCAGTGATTCGTCTAGTTGGTCCCATGACACTTCCAGGAGGCTAGACAGTGCTCTCTGGCATCCCAGACACACTCCCCTAATGCCAGGTCTCACTGCTCACTGCACCAACCCAATAACCTCCTTTACCCTACTTATGCATGGCTTTCTCAGCCCAAACAGCACTGCCACCTTCAACAAACCCAGGCTCTGTACATGCGAGCTCCAGGTAGAGCCTATGTTGATACTGCCTTTCCTAGCGTTCACCATACTCTATTTCACATGCTACATAGCATGACTGCAATATAAGTTAAAGTTAAAACACTACTCACATTTCAATTTGGTTTTATGTTCAACCAATCCCAAGTTACTATAGTTTTAGTTTACTTACATTTAATGTAGCCTGCTGATGCATTGACAAGCCACTTTGTCCTTTTACCGTTTCACTGACAGAAGTTAAGACGTTTTGTGTCCCAGTTTGCAGCTCCAGATATAATCTTTGAAGGAAAAGAAATCTGAGTAGCTGCTGGACACGTCTTTAAACGTCGTGTGGTACTTGCCCTCAACTCTCCAACTGAAAAAATAACTAACTACATCCTGGTTCATGCACCCTGGCTATTCACCTGTGGGCTCATTTCTCATTTTATCATCAGTCCATTTATCCTTTGTAAATTAGCAAGGCATTGTCTGTGTCACCAGTGTTTGCCAAGAGTAACTATCCCTCTTTGTTCATGATACAGGACTTGTTATTTTACCCATTATGTGTGAGGCTGGTGACCTGGATATTGATGTGTTATCATTTCTGTCAGGAAACATAAGGTTTTAAAAGGATAAAAGAAGAGGATCAAGTTTCAAACTCTGCAATGAGTCTTCCACACTATGTTTGTGCATCCATCCTGACCTGTTTCCAATCAAGATCTCGCTTTCACACACACTCACACATTCCCACGGGAGTAAATATCAGAGGGATTGTTGTTATACCATGAAATAGATTTTCAATTCAATTTTATTTATAAAGCCCAGTATCACAAATCACAATTAGGCTCAGAGGGCTTTACAGCATACGACATCCCTCTGTCCTTGGACCCTCACACCGGATAAAGAAAAACTCCCCCTTTAGCAGGGAAAAACATTCTTTAACTGTAGAAGAAACATGATAAGCAGGATATGCTTTAAATTAAGCTGGTTATCCAGCGCTGTGAGATCATTTTCACATGTCTGCTTAATTACCAGTCAATGTTTAATATGATTTCTTTGATTTCCATTTCTAGTTTCCTGGTATGGGTGCATATGTGCACATCTGTGAGTACAGGGTGAGTGGTTTAAAGTGTGTGTGTGTGTGTGTGTGTGTGTGTGTGTGTGTGTGTGTGTTTGCGTGTGTGTGTGTGCATGGACTATATAAGCCACGTGGTGGGCTGTCTGGTGTCACCTGTGATAGAGCATCAGGCAGCATGACCTCCCAGCGATGGATGCTGGCATTCTGCTTTTCACTGGCCTCAGGTACAATGCAGCTGTTAATTTAATCATGTAAATATGATTCAATTCTTGTAAGCAGAAAAAATATTTACTCAGTAACTGTATTTAAATACAAACTTGAGGTATTTGTATTTTAGCATTTCAATTTCATTGTACTTTATACTTTTACTCCACAACAATTCAAAAAGAAATAGTCATTTTTATTCCACTACATTTATTTGAAAGCTTCTAGTTACTTTTTACTTTACTTACTTTACTTTACTTTACTTTACTTTTACAAATTAAGAATTTACACACAAAACTATCTGGTATAACAACATTCTGCTATATCCAAAGTATTTGTGTTATTATTCATGATTTATGATTATAATTAATGTTTACCTCCACCTTGACGCTGTATTTCTCTCCTAGTTTTAGACACAGGAGAGTCAGTCACAACAACAGGGATTCAGAAATGTGAGTATAAGTCAGTCAGTGTTGAATCTTGATCAATTTGTTATAAATTGTTATAAAATTACTTTTTACCTTTTTATACTATTTCAGCTTTTCTGAAACGAAGTCTGTTTTATTGTTTCACTTTTTCATATAATTTCTCAGTATCATACTGATATTGTTTAATTGTTTGTCAAATATTTTATGTTACTTGGTTCAGTTTTATAGACGTAAAATAATAGTTGATCATGTGGCTTACTGATTTTAAAATGGTACTCTTAGAAATCTTATCATATATTATAAAGCCAAAAAAAATCCACCTAATTTTTCACAATTGGAGGGATAGTGATGCAAAAGTAATTCAAAGTTATTGCATTTCAGCAAAAATATTGAGTTGATTTATTGATTTATTATAGATTCAGTCACGTGTTCAGTTCCTGGCATTATTCTGTAAATTGTGATCAGACACTTGCAGGACATTTGGCAGCGGGGTCATCCAGCCCTTCAACGGTCCAAGTTTCTATGTTCAGTCCAACTGCCCATTCACCTTCACCCGCTTCACACACAACGCAGTGGAATGTGATATCACCATACAGCGAGGTGACAATGGGCTGCTGGACCAAGTCGAGATCATCATCAACAAAGTCAGGACTGCTGTGCAGAGTGGAAGCATCATGGTGGAGAAGAAAAGGTTTGGGCCCAACCCTAACCCACACTGATACTGTTTCATTAACTGCAGCCACGTAGATACGGAAACATATTGATACCATCACAGAAAAAAAACTGATCAGTACAAAGTAATAATGTGAAAAGTTTATTGTTGTAATGAGATGTCTTTCACATTAAAATGAAAAATTAATATTTAAATGAGGAAACTGGGATATCAGTCTAGGCCTACAGGACACATATCACATTATCACCCAGCACAACAATAAAATCAAAATCTCACCATGTTCAACCAAAGCATCAAGTGAAACTTAGTCAAATAGTGCGTATGAGCCATATCCCTCGATTTATCCTCACCCGCACACTGTTTCCTCACCAAAACATTAGTTTCCCACTAAAACAATACGTTAAATAGTCACGTTGTAACAAGAGACATTTCACATTAAAACAATAAGTGATCACATTAGAACATGAAAATATCATTTTAAAATGTGAAAAACGTCTTGTTATAACAACAAACTTTTTATGTTAGCCAGCCAGGTGGTTGACAGTTTCATGCAGTCTTTTAACTTGTCAACTGGATGTTTTCAGATACAATAACAATTTTTGTAGTATTTTTTTAGTAGTTTTTTAATTAAATGTTTCTAGAGCAGCAACAGTAATATTTAAACAGCAAAGTAACAATATAGCTTAATATTGAAAAACTCTGAAAACAACGAAATGTCAATGAAATAAATCAAATACTTGACATCACAATATTGAGTGAAGTTTATAAAGAATAAAGATCACAGACATCAGTCAGTATCAATTCCTCCCTCTGCTGCTGAGGAGAGTCATTGCCTGATTTAATCATGACGCGATTATTGTAATCGAGCCCTGACAGTGACTCAAGAAATAGCATTAAATTACATACAAGTTAAACAGTCTTAGCCTAGCCTGTACAGCTGTGATAATACTATGCACAGTTGTTACATTACCAATCCTTGAATGTATGGAAGAAAGAGTTGCTTTGTGTTGTGTTGCTTTTGTTAGCCGGCAGAAGAAGGCTGTAAGGGGCTGTGGTTCCAGGTGTAGATCCGAGGAAGCTGGTCGGCCGCTCAGGGTCCTTGCAGAGTTAGTTAACTTGGTTCTCCTTGTTGCTGGAAAGTTAGTGTTCAGCACTCTAACTTCTCTGGTTTCAGGTTTTGTTCCTGTTGTGAGTGAGGGCAAGTCGTGGTCCAGGAGAAGAAGAACTTAAGTCTGTAGAGCGATTCATGGTTTCAGCCTCACAGATGAGAGAATTTGCTGCTTGTCTTTTTAATTATTTTAATGATTGTGATCGATTAAATTGTTTTACATTTTTTTCACTGGTTGTACTTATGTACTTTTAGTCATATTTTCAATGCAGACCTTAACTTGTAACATCATTGCAGTGTGCTATCAGAACTTTTACTAAAGTACAGGATTGCAGTACTCCCCCCACCTCTGTTGATATCCCTGTGTGTTTATTTTTTGACAGTGTTTCCCTTCCATATGACCACACCTACCAGCATATCTTTCAGTATGGCATCTATACCAGACTGAGGAGCTCACTGCTTCCACTGTCTGTCACCTGGCACAGTGTCACCGGGGGAATAGACACTATGTGGGTGAGTTGACTTAAGAGCAGAAACAGACACAATTCAGTTCAAGTCAGTTCAGTTCAATTTTATGTATAAAGCCCAATATCACAAATTACAGTTTGCCTCAGAGGGCTTTACAGCATACGGCAACCCTCACAGTGGAAAAGGAAAAACTCCTAAAAGAACAAAACCTTTAACCATCATAATTCATCATGATCCTAAGTTAAATGGAACATTCACAGTTAGTTCTGTACTGCAGAGCACTAACATCACTGACTGAAGCCTTTTTAAAAACATGTTAAGGTGGAGGTGGAGCAGGAGCTGAGCACTGGCATGACTGGACTGTGTGGAAAACATGCCACAGGTATGTTTTATAAACCACTGGAATTCACAGCAGAGTTGTAGTACAAAATAGCAGAGGTGTTTTAAAGGCAGAAGGATATTAAAGGCAATAGATGACTTTTATATGAAATTGTAAGCTTTGTTAAGCTGTATGTGTATATGATACATTTAAATGAAGAGAACAAATGTCAAATGAATGCTAATATCAGTATTTCTAGTCATCCTTATAATAAAGCTGATCATATAAATGCCCAACCTGTTTACACTAACTTTGACATTTGTTTCGATGGAAGCCCATTTCTGCTAATGTGATGAAAAAAATTACATCCTGTAAGTAATTTTAGTATATATAGTATTTTATATAGTATTTTAAAATAGTGACGAGAAACCATCTCAAAAATAACGACTTAGTATACCTAAACCATGTAATTCAAAAATAGTGGCTTAGTACTATAACTTTTCTCAAAATGATGAAGAAGTATCCCAAAATAATAACAGCTGCCCTAATTGGTCAATCTTTAACAAGATTGCAGATCCAAGTATAGAAATCATCTCAAGATAGGGTTTGTGTGTCATTCATTAAACGACCTCGTAGGAATGACCAGGTACTGATAAATGTGGTGGCTGAGAACAGTCTTAATTTGCATACCCCGTATATTCATGGTTTAGAGGCCTCGTCCCGAGAGTTTCTGGCATGGAGGGAAGTGCTAGTATCTAACAGTGACTTACTTAAATCGAAATAGTAACAATATCTCAAAATAATGACTTAATATCTTGAAATAATGAGACACTTTCTCAATATTTATCATCACTGTTATGAAAAAGACACAGGCCTATGCAAATGTTGAGAATCGTACTTAGCGAACCTAAGTGATTATTTTGAGATGATAGGTAATTATTTTGCAATACTAAGTCAATATGTTGATATACTAAGTGATTCTTTTGAGAAATTAAGTCATTTTTCATTACAATGACTAACAGTATCTTTGTTTTCATCACATTGGCAGAAATTGGCTTCCACATTTTGCGTTCTATTCATTAAAAAAACAAACTTTTATATTATGAAATTAGACAACAAACAGCAGCTGATTATGGAGAGCGTGCTCGCCAAGGACACATGTCAAATCCAAGATCCTTATTCTGCTGTGAATACAGTAAGTTAACTGTTGCCATAACTGATTCATTTAAAACAC
Source organism: Epinephelus awoara (assembly GCA_035609425.1). Classification (NCBI taxonomy): domain Eukaryota; kingdom Metazoa; phylum Chordata; class Actinopteri; order Perciformes; family Serranidae; genus Epinephelus; species Epinephelus awoara. The sequence goes on along the minus strand of CM069316.1, from coordinate 18,316,202 downwards.
ACTCGAATGGATGTTGTGACGATACTAGATTCCTATGTATTTTATTTTTTTTCACTTAAGCTTATTAAACTCATTGGAAAGAAAGACACATGTTTTGAATTCATTGACACCTCTGGCTCTTAGGTTATAAGTTATTAGCTATAGACTTTATGGGTTATCATGTCAAATTTAAAATACTGGGCCTCATGCAGGAAGTAATACATGAACAAATTTTCTCTTATGTTTGTTTCCATAATTTGTTCCCTTTTTGTTGGTACCTACTGATTTCTGGGATCGACCAATGTTTTCTTATTTTAACAAGATAAGACTTTAGTTAGTAGTTGCTTTACAAGTAAAGTTTTTTGCACACAAACTATATAAAGACATAAAAGTACAGCTGAAACAATTAGACAATTGATTAGAAAATGAAATGGCAATTATTTCAATAACTATTTAAACAGAGTTTTGCCGCTTTTCCTTTTTATTTTTTTTTTATTATTTTGAATGATTTAATTGATTTAAAATCCTGCATTAACTACTTCTTCTCTAAGTACGAGAGTATTTGCACACAGCACAACACCTGCCCTTTATGGTGTTTAGCGGTATTACTTATGCTAATACATGACCTATAATCACGTGGGATTCATCATGCAGCACACCTGGTAAGAGGAGATTTGGGTGGTTAAGAACGTCTGGTGCATCTGGAGCTGACTTCGCTATTTTCTTCCTCTAAAGGGAAATTTAAGAGAAAATATGAGAGAAATTTAAGAGAATGTTGCTGCATGAGGCCCATGGAGACGTGAATGTCAGACTTCAACAATGTTTTCATTAATTCACTTTTTTATTATTATTTATTATTATTTTGAGGAGTCAATCTATTCAGCTGTGTTTAAACACTCCTGATTCTGAATGTTTCTCTGATATTTGTAGGAATGCAGAATGTTCTTTTCCTACACTTTGGATTGTCTGCAAGCCATGACACCTCATTATATCCAACTCTGTGAAGAGAACATTTACAGCTACGAAATGAGCAAAGACATCAGCTGTGTTTTCTTCAAAGAAGTTGCCCAGCACTGTGGGAACAACAGCTATGTCTGGAGGATATGGAGAGATGTAACCACATGTGGTAGGTGCTCTTTAAGCCCTTAACATCCAGTTTTCTCACCATCAACTTCTTGGTGAAGTTACATCACATTTACAGTGAGTGAATATTGAGTCTTTCGTTAAATTAACAGTCCGGTTGCAGAAAGAAAATGCTAACCATGAACATGTTACATTCTAATGCTTCATACATATCATATCAACATTTCTAAAGCGATGTACTGTAGTATATGAGCTGACTGTCATCTTGAGGTGGAGTGGATGATGTATGGCATGTCACTCAGGTGAGATACTTGCCATTTGTTTTACCAGGACATTGTGTTTGCTGCTACATAATAGCTTACAAATATAATGTATCCGTGGTTTGCAGAAATTTTTTCTGCCTGACATATTTTAGTATTACAGACTTTGGGATTCCCACTAGGATTGAGAATAGAGTTCTGTGATTTGCTGTGTTTGCCACATGTGTTTGTGCTGACATGGGTTTACAGGATTATAACTAGATTTTAAAGTTTTCAAATTGGCTTGAATTTAAGTTTGGACACTAATTTGATGAACAGTTGATGTGATTGCCTGTTTCTGTTTTGCAGTGGAGCCAAGTTGTCCAGGAGACCTGGTTTATGTAGAACAGGGCGCAGCCTTTGCTCCCAGCTGCTCCAGCCAAAACCCCACCTTCACTAACCAGGAACTCACTAGCTCCTGTGTCTGCCCAAACGGTGAGCACTATCTGGCTTCACGATGTAGCTCTTGACTTGTTGTTTCATTGCTTAGCCTATATGATCCTTATAATAAAGGTATACTAATGTGTGGTGTAGGTATGGTGCTTAATGATCATGCAGATGGCTTCCACTGTGTGAGTGTGTCCAGCTGCCCCTGTGTATTTGCTGGCCAGACCTACTCAACTGGAGACATACGCAGGACCAAATGTCAGTCATGGTAAGCGAGAAAAAACTGGTTTGACACTGAGGGAATATCCATGAATTACAAATGTCTACTTGAGCTCAATGAAATGAGCTAGTTAGATTTTTTCAGTTCAAGTTTCGTCATCATTTCTCTCCACAGTGTGTGTGACAGTGGGAAATGGCGATGCTCTGAAAACTCCTGCCCACCCACATGTCTCATTGAAGGGCAGTTTGTGACAACATTTGACGGCAAACAATATGCCATCCCTGACAAATGCACATATGCAGCTTCACTGGTGAATTTTTCACACTACCCCAACGTGTGCCATTAACCTATGTTGACTTTTTATTATACTAATGGCTGTGTTGTTCTTTAAGGTTTCCAACTGGATGATAATAATCAAGTTTTCTGCAGATGCACCCTTCCTGGAAAAAGTTTATCTTGTACTTTTTCAGGTACAAGTAGTCTTTGAGAGTTGAATCTAAAATACTATAATCTATTAAACAAATGCCAAGCCACAGACGTGAACAGTAAGTGAATATAAATGCTCTCCTTTTTTGGATTTGCAGGAAATATATGTATTCTCAGACAACAAGGTGATGTTCAGTGGGGAGGAGATCACTCAACTTCATGAGTCTAGTAAAAAACAATTGTTGTCCACGTCATCTGTTCACAATTCTTTTAATGTAACCTATAGCCTAGTAATTCATCCATAATGGCTTGATTACCCACCCACCAGCTCACTAACCACTCTCTGTCACCTGTCAGAACATGCTTTGGTTTTCTGGCAGTCCTCCATGTATGTCCACGTCCACACATCCTTTGGTATGAAGATGGAGGTCCAGATGTTTCCTGAAATCCAGCTGTACATCAACCCACCCACAAACCACTCAGGCCTGATCATGGGTTAGAATTTTTTAATCGATAAAGAAGACAAAACATATTAGCATTCCCTTTTGATACACCGTTATTATGGCCTTTATTTGTTTTGTTTTTAAGACCAAAAAAAAAAATTGTACTGTAAAAAATGTGATTTTAAAACTATTGTACAATACAAATATACTAAAAAAAATGTATGAAAGAAATTTTAACACAAAATTGTCCTATAAAAGAAATTTTAACATAAAAAAAAGTACCATAAAAAAAATTACAATACAAAATATTGTACTCCAAAGATTTGTATGAGAAAAAATGTACTATGAGTTTTAAAAAAATATTTATATATATCTAATCATAGACAACGTGTCCTTCAGGTCTTTGTGGCAACAACAACAATGACACCACAGACGACTTCACCACCAGCAGCGGGATCATTGAGAACTCAGCTCAGCCTTTTGCTCAGTCCTGGAGTTCGGGTGCTTGTAAGGGGAGCGTGCCCATCTGCATTAACACTGACAATGGTACCAATAAATGATATAAGTGTGCTTGTGAGATGTTGTAAATGTGTGGATAAAGTCACACACAGTATTTTATTGTCTTCCTGAATTCTGCGTATAATGGACGTTTTATTTAATAGATATAAAACAATTGCTATATTTTATATTAGAACTCTGAAATTTGCTTACTAGCTTGCTTGCCTCTCAGTGATATGATACAAATTCTTCAGCCACAAGAAATTATATATCAATATGTATATTGCAGAAATATTTGCAGATGAAAAGTGCTCTGTGTTGAACGATCCAGCTGGGATATTTGCTAAGTGCCACGGTCATATTCCAACCGATCACTACCACATGGTAAGATGACTCACCGTAATAAGTCCTCAAAATGTTTTACCGTTATTAACATTTGACATATCAATGAGCTACCCTTGTTAACATGAAATTGTTTTTATTTCCAGGCTTGCATCCTAAGAACATGTAACTGTGGCAGCAGTCTGCAGCAGTGCCTGTGTGTTGCTCTGGGCAACTATGCCAAAGCCTGTGCCAGTCTGGGTGTTGTAATTGGTGACTGGAGGGCAGCCACCAACTGCTGTGAGTTCAGTACAAAGAAATATACAGCTTACTCTATCTGCAACCCTGTGCTATACTATATGTTAATCACAATATTGTGTCACAGCTTTGACATGCCAGAAGAACCTTGAATTCTCCTACAACATGCAAGCCTGCAACCATACATGCCGCTCCCTGTCTGGTCCTGACCCTCGCTGTGTGCTGGACGATGCTCCTGTGGAGGGCTGTGGCTGTTCAGAGGGGACTCACCTGAACCAAGGACAGACCTGTACCCCAAAAGTAGAGTGCCCTTGCCACTATTATGGCGGTACAACGCCCCCGGGTACTGTTTTTATTGACGGACAAAAGTGGTGAGTTAATCATCTGAGTATTTACAGCCATTTAAAACTTTACTAACATTTATCTTAAAGAAGTCCTATTATGCTCATTTCAGGGTCATATTTGTAATATTGGGGTCTTGTGGAATAGATTTAGGTGCTTCAATATTCAAAAAACACATTATAGTTCTTTTACTGCCCATTTGTGCAGCACATCTGTCTGAAACACTGTGTTTGGGCTTTTGTCCAGTCTCTCCAGCAGCCCAGTCTGCTGTGATTGGTGCAGGGCTTAGAGTGTGTATTGGAAAAGTCACGCCCCTCCCCTTAACTTATCTTGCGATCACAGTAATTAACGCAAAGTCAACGAAAGTCCGCAATATTTGCAGGGGCTTTCAATTTTTCAAAAGTCCCGCAATTTTTCCCAGTTTTGCCGCAATTTCTCATAAGAAATCACTTTGTATTTTTTTTTTTTTTAAGATTGATTGACAGGAAAGAATGAAATGGGGGAGTGAGAGAAAGTGGGGAGATGACATGCAGCAAATGGTTGTGAGCTGGAGTCGTACCCACGACTGCTGCAGCAAGTCATCACCTCTGTATATGGGGTGGTGGCACTATCCACTACGCTACCGACACCCCTTTATTGCAATTTTTGACAAAATTGGCCACAACTCTTAACTCTTTTTTTGCCGCGAAATACTGGAGGGACTGATGTGATGTACACATAGTTGAGCAAGTTGTGTTAAAAATGTGTCTATTTCAGCATCTGTGAGGATGGAGAGCTGCAGTGTTCTGCTGATTGTGGTAAATGTGTATTCTTTTCTCATTATCGTATTAACCCTATCCTTTGTTATCTCTGCTCTTTTGTTTTTAACTTCATTTGTTAATAGTGAAAAATCAAATAGAATTTTAGCAATAACCTCAGTTTCTGCAGAAAAAAATAGCCAAAAAGCTGACAAAGTGTCAAACTATCTGAAATATAACTAACACACTCGTATGTTTTCTGTATTTAATGATTGTTTGCATCAGGATGCACAAAGGGGAAGGTTTGTGTTCACTGCTCCAAGGACCCTGTTAGCACATCTCAGAAAACTTGTGACAGCCTCAGCAAACCAATGGTAGGTCAACAGATTACATGTTTAAACATGTGGCTTTCCATTACTCATATATCATTATTAATTTTTCTTTTCACATCAGCTGCTGACGTGTTTGTTAAAACTGTAATATAATAAAGTTTATTTAAAGCATTAAGAGAGCATCTGTCATTTTATATTTACATAAACTTCCTGTCAGTGAATTGCGGCCCTGACATTCACCCTTTGTCCCAAAACATTTATTGTGAAACGTCAAACATTTTCTCAATCTAAAAGATTTTTCTTTGATGTGATTTCCAGAGTGTCAATATGACATGCCAGAGTGGCTGTTACTGCCCACCTGACCAGTATGAGGATCACCGTGGCAACTGTGCTTCTCTGGACAGCTGCACCTGTGTGTACAGCGGCAAAGTGTTCAGTGCAGGACAGCACGTTAAAACTAATTGTAAAACATGGTAAAACCTGCATTAGTGCTGCTTTCCTACACATTCATTCAAAAAGTGCTATTCCTCTGAAAGCTAATACAGCTGAGATGGAAATGCGGCTTAACTAACTGGCACTGTCTCACAGTATCTGTGGTCATGGTCGGTGGCACTGCAGAGACAAGCCCTGCCCCGGGAAGTGTCAAGTTTACGGAAACGGACACTACCAGACCTTTGACTCCAAATGGTACCGCTTTAATGGACAGTGTCAGTACACTCTTGTAGAGGTGAGACCACACATGAAAATGGGGGTCACATGTTTCTTTGCTGAAGCCTTGGTGGTGAGCACGTATTCAAAACTTTATTTATATAGCACATGAGTTAAAATCAATAAAAGTAGTAAAAATAAGATAAAAGTATAGCTGCAAGCTACGGTTCCAGTGTTCAAGCCAACATGGACTGTTGAAACTTGAATGAATGAATGAATGACAGATGCTCATTCATGTATGGCCAAATCTGTGCTGGGCCACAGTCTTTCTAACCCCCTGTGGGTCAACTGTGAAAGCACTCTGGGGACATGCTTAAACAGCTTAGTTAAAAATACCCACCAAATGTGGTGATGTTTGGACAAACTGTTGTTGATTTATGGCTGAATTTTGCATTCAATGCACTTGTTTAGTGCTTACTCTCAAAGAAATGTTATGAATTTGCCACATACTTTAAATATAAAATTTCCAATATCAGGAATGAAATTGTGGCTTCCTCTGTTACCGCTTTTCTCCCATTCAGTGCAATACTGCTAGCACTCTTTCCAACTTTGCCCTGATTCAATCTAGTGAGATACAAGATGTGGTGCAGCAGCTCAGTTCTGCAGCATGTGCTCTTGAGGCAATGCCTACTAAGTTAATCACAAGTGTTTTTAGCTGTCTAGTGGAGGATGTTCTTGAGATTGTTCATGCCTCCCTACATTCTGGTATCTTCCCCTCATGTCTCAAACATGCTATTGTAACACCATTGTTAAAAAAGAATTATCTTGATCCATATGTTTTTGAGAATTACAGACCAATGTCAAACCTTCCATTTTGGGGGAAAATTCTAAAAAAAAAAAGGTTATTTACAATTTGCTTGATATTTGCCAGTCTGGTTTTAGAGTTAACCACAGTCCCAAACTGCCCTGGTCAGAGTTGTTAATGATCTTAAAATTAGCATTGAAAATCATAATGTTTCTGTTCTGGTATTCCTTGACCTTAGAGTAGCTTCGATACGGTGAACCATATTCTTCTTCTTCAGTGCCTTGAACACTGTGTAGGCCGTAAAGGCACTGTTCTTAAGTGGTTTTCCTCATATCTCTCAGGAAGATCGTTCTCTGTGTCTGTCAGTAATTGTAAATCTGATGAGGTTGGCATTCCATATGGAGTCCCTCAAGAGTCAGTTCTTGGTCCTTAATACAGCAATATAATATTTCATATCACTCACTTTTAGACACCGATCTTAACTTCCAGAAACACTTCTCTAATATTTCTAAGACTGCCTTTTTATCACCTCAGAAATATATCAAAAGTTAAATGCTTTTTGTCTCAGTCAGATTCTGAAACTCTGGCTCGTGTTTTCCAGTAGGCTGGATTACTGTAAAGCACTCTTTCAAATCGTTTAATGGTTTGGCTGTGCCACGCCATTTAGGGCCTTAAATCATGCATTACAATTTTAAAATCAGTTCTAAAATTTACTGGGAGCCAGTGTGGCATCCTCGGCAAAAGTGTTACATGGTCATATTTTCTTTCTCTATTTGGGCCTCTAGTGCATAGCCTTCAAAGGACACAGTACATCATGCAAATACTTTAGGGCATTTAAAAAAAGAAATATAGGCTATAGCTTGCAGTATTTTTCATAACAATATATTTTTAACTTTGATCTCATTACTTTAGGACGACTGTGGAAAGAGAAACGGCACCTTCTCTGTGAGAGTGGAGAGTGTGCCCTGCTGTGATGAGGCGCTCACCTGCTCTCGCTCCATCATCCTGGACCTGCAGGTGGGTGGCTGCTTCTAGGATTCTCATTTTACTTCACTGAGACCCTGAGCTACTGTCCACATGTTTATTATCTATCTTCATTATCTTCATCGTGCTGCAATATCCGTTCCTTCCTTAATGTCATGACTGGTATCTGTGCTGTCCTGAAAGGGCAAGGTCACCCTGACGCTGAGCGACATGAAGGTGACCAGACGTTACCATGGTGGCTGGACTCTGCAGGAAGCTTCACTCTACTCCACACACACCGTGGGACTCTACATCATAATCTCAGTACCGAGCAGAGGGATAACTCTCATCTGGGACAAACACACCCGCATCACTATAGAGCTGCGTGAATACTGGAGGGTGAGTGATGAGTATTAAATATGACAATTAAATATTAAATACTGCTAAACATAAGGGTATGTAACTTGTAAGTGTTATTTTAATACATTTTAAATAGACTATTAAACCGTCTCTCCTGCAGAACCAAGTGTGCGGCCTCTGTGGTAATTTTGATTCCAATGAGATGAATGACCTACAGACAAGTGGATCAGCAGGTAAATTAATTTTCTCTTTGCTTTACGAAGGGCTTTCACTTTTGTCATGGTGGTCAAAATAACACCAAACATCTGTTCTTAGTGATGTCCAGTCCCCTGGCATTTGGCAACAGCTGGAAAGTGGCCACACCTCCTTGCTCTGATGTGACCACTGAGGTATTTCCATGCGAACGCAACTCCTACTGCTCAGCCTGGGCCCAGCGGCGCTGTAGGATTATCACAGGAGACATATTCAATGAGTGCCACTTAAAGGTATGCATTTTACATATTTAACAACCCACCAACACCAAGGGTCAGGGGTTGGACTTTCTGAAATAATGTCCCATGGTGGTCCACTGGAAGGGGAAAGAGTTCATCTGTCTATTTACATTAATAGGCCTTCACAGAAAGCCCTTAAATGTGTTATTGAAAGCTCTGTTCTGGATGTTTTACAATCTACAGGTGGATCCAGATCCTTACTATCAGGCCTGTGTGCAGGAGTCCTGCTCCTGTGAGTTTGAAGGGAAGTTCCTGGGCTTCTGCACAGCTGTTGCAGCCTACGCAGAGGCCTGCAGCGACAAGGATGTGTGTGTAAAATGGAGAACACCTGATTTATGTCGTAAGTTGAGACACCTTTTTCCCCCAACAACATTAGTTTGAACTAATCACTTGATTCTTCGTATAAATTGTCACATCAGGAGGTATTTTCACAAAACTCAGTTTTTTAGTGGGCAGTGCTAACAGTGCTAAAGATGTATCTTCTCTTGTTTGCTTTCTTTCTAAAGAGTTAAATAACATGGTGTATACAGTACATTGCAGTAAATTTAAAAGTAAATTTCCATTCATTTAATTGTCCTGCTTCGTATTTTACATACTTTATACACTTTATAAAATGCTTTATCAATATGTCATTATGCAAAGGACTGACACTGTGTAAGACACATCATCAGTCTATATAGCTGACAAAATGTATGATAAAAAAAGTCATTATTGATAAATGTTTGTAAAACACGAACTACAGCTCAGTCTGTATAAGTTTAACATTTGATAATTTGAACTTAGCGGTCTACTGTGACTACTACAACGAGCAAGGCCAGTGTAGCTGGAACTATGAAGCCTGTGGTGAGATGCTAACCTGCGGCAAAGACACCAGCGTCACTCACAAGCTGGAAGGTAATCAGACTTTCTTAGTTGTTTTCAAACATAAGATAAACTTATGTCTTAATCATCAGTTGAATCTAGTGAAAATTAAAAATAATCTTCCTTAGCTTGTGTAATTCTGTCAGTACTGTTGCTCAGAATAAAATCCTCACAGTTAAGATATTGATTAAATAATTTAATATTTCTTTTTCTTGTCAGTGCTCACAAAATCCATTTGCACCTTAACATTGTGTTTATTCTTGCAAAGGCTGCTACCCCAGATGTTCAGAGGAGACGCCGTACTATGATGAAAATACTGGTGAATGCACCAAATTGAGAAACTGCACCTGTTATTTTAATGACACCGTCATTCAACCTGGAACAGTGGTGATGATACAGTCTATTAAGTGGTAAGTCGATAGATATATCTACAGTATGTCTAAATATAAACATTTTCAGGATAACCATAATATGAAAAACATTTCTTTACACTGACAATTGGAAATTTCTACTCTCATATTATCCTTATCAGCAACTGTGAAAATGGAACAATGAACTGTAGTAAGTATGAATTATTTTCATGTACCACTACATTCAAATTAGGTTTTAGTTTTATTTTAGATTACAGTGTATGTGCCTTCACAGAACCTGTTTGTAAAATACCAGACCTCAATTCCACCTCTGCTCCAACAGCACCTCCAGAACCTCCAGCCACCACTCCATGTGCCACCACTCCTACATCAAGCACTCCCACCACACCTGCCTCAACTACAGCTGAAACAACTGTGCTTTCCACCACCACAACACCAACAACTACAACTGCCTCAACTACAACTGAAACAACTGTGCTTTCCACCACCACTACACCAACAACTACAACTGCCTCAACTACAGCTGAAACAACTGTGCTTTCCACAACTACAACACCAACAGCTACAAATGCCTCAACTACTACTGAAACAACCACCTTTGTAACCAATGCTACATCTGCTGAAACCTCAGGTCCGACTGAAGTAATTATCACAGAAGCTCCCACTGAAACATTTACCTCCTCTACGCACACAGCCACTCAGCATACTGCTACCTCCCCAGAAAACGCAACATCTCATGAAGTGACGACTAAATCTACGACGATGCCACCAACAGCAAAGACCACAGAGGTTTCCACAAGTAAGGGATTCCCCAATGCAACATTTACCACTGAACTGACAACCACTGAGGAATCAGGCACCACAATGACGACAGAAAAAACATACCACACAGCAGTCACCGGCACAATAGAGACATTTGCAACTGTAACACGTAAACAGGACACGGAATCAAGCTCCACAACTGAGGGTACATGCCATATACTTGTTCTGCACATTGCTCTGTTTTTCAGTTATCCTTGCAATCAGTTTGTTAGATTACCTAAATAATGTTTCAGTCTTTTGTATGTTCACTGTCTCCTACTGTGTTTATCAATGTACCAGTGTGTCAGTGTACAGACCGTAAGAAGAAACAAAGCTGGGACTGCGGTGAGACGTGGATGGAGGACTGCTTCCATAAGAGCTGTATAGGGGGGAAGATAGAGTTGACTCCAGTGGCTTGTCCAAAGACTACCGTTCCCAAATGCCCCAGAAACCAGGTCACAAAAGTCTCAGATGGATGCTGTGAAAGATGGGAGTGTGACTGTAAGTGTGTCCTTGCCTTACGTGGCAGCTGCTCTTGTTAGCCCTCATCCATTCTTCCTGTTTTCTTTTCTATTGTGTAATTTATGCTCACACTGACGAAGTTAACATTTTCACATGCCAGCCAGCCAGCCACCAGGGGGAGTTCAAGATGTTTTGGCTTCACTTTTGTGGAGCTGTCATATTGTCCATCTTCATGTTCTGTAGAAAGGCGTTACCTCCAGATCCTGAAAAGTGAAGCCAATGTAGAGCGCCTTAAACCTGCATTCTTTCTAATGTCGCGCAGGGGGCGACTCCACTGGTTACACAAAGGTGATTGTATAGAAGTCTATGAGAAAATGATCCTGCTTGTCCCTTGATGTAGTACCTCAGTAATCACTTTCCTGATGAGTTTATGGTCTGAATTGTTCGTTTCAAGTCTCTGTAATACAGCATGATCTGCATTTTTTTTAATTACGGGCCCATTTAGAGTAAGATAAAAGATAAAGCAGGTTATCCTTTAATGCGTGGCTGCCTTGGATGCAGGGATCCAAGTTATGGTTACTTACGTTTCAAATAATAATGATGATAATAATAATAATAATAATAATAATAAGATAGTGACAGGCTCCAAAACAGTAGTCTACAAACCAATGGGTGAAATCAAGGTTGATTAGTCTACATATACAGTCTATGCTCTGTTGTGTTTTTTATGTCTGTATCCATCCAGTAGTTGTTGAAAACTTGAATTAAAGAAATACAATTCCTGTTTTTTTGTCCATATCTACCCACCTCTTCCCCTCTCTAGGTCGCTGTGATCTGTATGGGGACCCCCACTACATCTCTTTCCAAGGTGCAGCCTTTAGTTTCTATGATGATTGCACCTACATCCTGGTGGAGGAGAGGTCTCCACGTCATCATCTGAAAATTGCTGTGGACAATTTTTACTGTTTCCCGGGCTTTGAAGGCTCCTGTGCTAAAGGCATCATCCTGAAATATCAGGACAGTATAGCTACACTCAGTGTCATTCCAAATTCCCAGTACGGTTTCCTGCTTCCAATACAGGTAGGCTATTATACAGTTTTATTTATTATCTGTCATATCACCATGCCAACTTATACAGTATATTGGCTATTTGGCTACAAGGATGCTGATAATCATTTTATTGTAGAATTTTGTTTTCAAAGTTCTACTTATTTAAGTGTACCATACTCTTTTGAAAGAATTAGAAAATTAGTTTAATTCTTGTCTAATCTGCTTTAGGCCACTCTGAACAATGTGACTATTCAGCCGCCATATGAGGAACATGGGTGGAGATTTGAGACCACGGGGTACATAGTGTCAATCTACCTCCCGGAGATCCGCTCTTATGTCTCCCTAAGTCCGTCTTATACCCTGGTGGTCAGTCTGGCCATGGAGCACTTCCACAGCAACACCCAGGGACAATGTGGTGGGTAATGAAACGAAAGTGATGGTTAAGTGCGTACTTTATGTCCATTTAAGCAGTGTGTCTATGTATAGTGGATTTTGAGGTAATGCAAAAGCTTGATCTTGTCTGCCAACCTTACAACAGCAGCAAATATATGTTGCTATGTTAGCTTGAAGGCTAACAAATGATAATTTACAGACGTTTCACCATATACGTCAGTGGGTCTTTTTGGGCCGCAGGCATGATGTGATGGTGTAATTACTCTGTTTGGCCACTATGAAAACTGTTTTCAAAGCCTGCTGCACTTCCTGGAGGACTGCTGTAGGGGGTGAATTTTAATGTAGAGAAACTTGTCTGTTTAAATTTCATTAAGGCTTAAATTAAAGCCTAATTAGAGCGTGTCTGCTTTGAGTGACAGGTGAGTGCCATCAACTGGCAAGTTGCTACAACAGTGACAAGTGTGGTAAGGTAATGCACCCATGGTGTAACCCCAGATTAACACAGTTCAGGCAAAGCCATAGCTGTTGCTATTTTAGTGTGTTTCAGTTAATGTAAGATGTTTGTAAGGTTGTGGTCATTTAAAAAAAAAATATTGTTTGGCATTTGGTTGTGCTAGAAAACCCCTCTAAGGAGTCAGATGTTCAGTTTTTGCAGCATTACTGCAGTCAATAGCTTTAAAAGCTAGCAGCTAGCATTAGGGTTAACTCCACCCTCTCTTCCAAATATGACTTCTGGGTCCAAAAATCCAAGATGGTAACAACGTAAATGCGAAATTCCAGGCTTCAAAATGGGACGTCACAATGGTAACGTCCATTAGTTTTATACACTCTGTGGTCTGTATATAGTTTATACCTGTGGAAGCCAGAGAACCATCAAAACAGACACAGATTGTTTATGTCAACTAAAATGTTTATACATATGTTTGTTAGACATCAGATTCTACATCATCTACGCTGAGCTCACCTCTCTCTCTACTCTCCAGGTGTATGCGGCGGTGGGTCATGTATCCGTAAAGGAGGGCAGATGGAGGATGACAGCTGCTGTGATAAGACAGCCTATGACTGGGTGTACGCGGACCCACTGAAGCCTGCCTGTGCTTCTGCACCAAGGAACGTACCTTGTTACGCACCCACTACAGCACCCCCTAGCACACCCACTTACACCCCTTGCCCTGCGAGAGCACTATGCGAGCTGCTACACCACCCGTAAGTTCCACACACTAACACACACACACACACACACACTTACACCTCGTGGAGAAATTGGAGGTAGAAATGGGTGTGTGTTTGTTGGTAAATGTGGTCTATGATTATACTGTATGTCATAAAAGAAAGGTGCAATGTTTTTCTTTACTTAAAAACTGCATTTGTGACTTAAGCAGACACACAGTAGCAGCCACGCAGTCACCCCATACACCCTAGCCACACACCAAGCAACCACCTAGCACCACCCTAGCAACCATGTACAAGTCTCTGTCAATTGTTTTTATACTGTTTTTTATTTCCTATTTTAATAATGTGGAACACTGGCTGTTTGTTTAACTAAAAAACTAAAAACATAATCTATACTGTTTCCTCAGAGTCTTCGCAAAGTGCAGTGTGAATCTGGAAATGACAAAGAGGAGCTGTGAGTTTGATTCATGCAGGAATGGTCCTTGCTCCTCACTAGAGCAAGCTGCTGATGAATGCATGAAGGCTGGTGTCTGTATTGACTGGAGAGGCCTGACCAATGGAAGCTGTAGTATGTATCTTTTGTCCTTTTTCTTGTACTCTGTTAAGCAAGTCAGACAAGGGACTTAAATGGATAGTTCAGAGCTTTTAAGGTTGGCTTGTATGAGGTACTTATACAAAGTCAGTGTATGACTTACAGTAGATGGGGGCAGCAGCAAAAGATATTTTACATTGCCCGTTTCTTTGTGCTTCTTCTAAAGAGCTTGAACAGCACATCTTAAAACCTCAGTCTGCTTTGAATTTTTTTCCTGGGAGAGAACTTGCTGATGCAGTCTAACTACCTTGTGTCTTCTTGTTGTGCTCAGTCTTGTTAGGGTGTATGAGCCGTGAGATCAAACTGTCCTTGGTTGTTCCTCATCCACTTTTAAGCCTCCTACACAGCTGTTTCTGTTTCAGTTTCAGTTAGTGACTGTCTTTCAACCTACATATGAAATTGATGATCATTGGCACCTGTTTGGTATACTTAGTTAATCATATACCTGACTATGATTCTACAGGATCCCTGACTTTGTGCAGGTGTACCTAGAAGAATTGATGCTGTTTTGGAGGCAAAGGGCAGTCACACCAAATATTGATTTGATTTAGTGTTTTTTGTCTGTTCGCTCACTTTACATTTTGTAAATTAATACAAAAAACACAACAACAATTAAACTTTATATTTTTGAAAGCATTCTTACTTACAGCATTTTGTCACGCCTGCCTAAAACCTTTGCTCAGTACTGTATGTTTTGCAATTTTTAATTACTGTTTTCTCAATAGAATTTTAAGAGAGCGATATAATGCTTCAGTACCCTGTGAGAAGAGGCTGTCTGATGGCAAGATAAAGCAATAAAGACATACTAAAGATAGTGTACATCTAAACAGATTGGTAGGACTTTTTTTAGGTGGCTAAAATACTTTGTGTTGCTGCCCCCTGTCCACAGCAGTAGGTTGCTTGGCGTGTCTACTGCCGTCTACTGGAGGTGCTACACTATGGACTATGGATAAATATCTCATATATAAAATAAAAAAATATCTGAACTATCCCTTTAATGTTTGCACACATTTCTGTGTATGATGGACCCGATTGTAATGCTGTTTCGATCAAAAATGTCAATGCTAAATTTCTCCTTAAACTGATATTTATCATTTACTTGTTCATGTTTCAGCTGTGGAGTGTCCAGAAGGATTGGTTTACAGAGAATGTCATGACAAGGTGGATGAGTTCTGCTATGGAGGGTTTGTAAAGCTTATTTTTACTAAATAACATCCTTTCACTTGTTGTGAAATGTATTTCTCACTTAATTAAATCCAAAATGTTTCCCCTGTCAAGATTTCCGTCATTTCTTTTTCTCTTCTGGTTTGGCCATACAGAATACCTCATCAAGGAGCCTCCCTGGAGAACCGCAGGCCAGGCTGTTATTGTCCCAGTGGCCAGTACAGGGCAGGAAATCACTCATACATCTGTGTGTCAGACTGTTCCTGTGAGTAACATGGCCAATAAGGCTGACACTCACCTAGACGTATAGTATGTAGTCATAATTTGTGTTAATGTAGAGTTTGTGTCTCATCCATCAGATTGTAAAGGACCACGTGGTGAGCCCAGACTGGTGAGTATCAGTGCAAAAATAGTCATATCTTTGATAACTCTCTCACAACTGACTGAAGTAGCACAGGCATGTAGGACCCAAATGCAGGACAGCAGGCAGGAAGATGCAGAAAAGATATTTTAATGGAAGCTAGCAGGCTTACAGGTAGACAAGGTAAACATCTGACAAGGATGCATGTGTGGATCCTCAGCGGGTATAAAATCCCCACAATGCTTTGCGCACAATTTGCTAGAAGTGAGGGCAGGGCCTCTTCAATGAAACTTGCGCCAGCAGTGCTTGGCAGGACTAATATAAATATGTCATTTATTTGGATTAATGTCTCCACCTGAGTTTTTATCATAAAAACTTTTAATATATATATATATATATATATATATATATTGACAGAAACCTCATAATTTACACTTTCCAATGTGTCCACTGCTGAATAATGAGATTTTGAAAATAACGTGATTTAGACAAAACAATTTTTTTTAAATTAATCATTCCCAGCAGAGATGGAGTGTGAAGTGTCCCCTTCTACCCCCACCATTCACATGCAAAGGACATGTAATTGCTTTCATTCAGCTTCAGTTGGTGTTGGGGAAATCGCAGTGAGAATGACCACAGTATAGACATTGGAATATCCTGCTGGTCAAAGCATCCCTCTTTTGTTTTGAGCTGAACATAGTTCAGAGGATTACCAAGCAGTATAATGTACAATTGGCGCGGTCAGTTGTTTCAGATCAGCGCGGCTCATCAGATCAGATCTGTTCATATTATTGTAGCGCAGTGTGTGGTGACACACATAGAAAATATGGATCACTTTGGAATCACAGAGTGAGTCTGTGTGAGTCTGTGTATATAATGAAAATGATAATTTAGAAGATTTTGTCAGCTTTTGTCTTTACTTCATTACACCACTTACTCGTAAGTATGATCCAGAAATATGTTTTCCCTAAAAGTCACGTGACTCTGACAGTACTGATACATTTGTTAAAAAATGTAAACATTAGGGAGTGCCAAAATGATCACAGTACCCTGAAACCTCCTCAGTCTGCTGAGGATTAATGACGTACACCTGGGGACACTTGTTAGCTGTTCCGTTAGGCTCGTTTGAGATGAACTGCGCCTCGCCTGGAAAGTAGACGAGAGCAGGCGGCCGCAGCGGGGGGCAGTGACAAAAAGCCGCGGTGAAGTCGGACAGTTTCCAGACAGTTTCCAGCAGCCTTCAGTCCGTAGGCTGCAGGAAGTCACAGACACACCTACATCCATGCTAAATACTTCAATAATTAAACCGTCCAATATTAATATAGTACAGTAGACTCTGTATAGTTTATGATGAATGTATTCAGTCTCTGACAACTAAACTTCACCATCAGTCACACAACATGTTTTCTGTTCACGAAATAAACCTTCAAATCAGACAAATACAATCATAATCTCTAAAATTCAACAAAAACGAATAGTTTATCTAAAACGTCATATTGTTGAGTCGACATCTGAACCAATCAGCTGTTAGATCAGGTGAGAGCCAGGTGGTGCAGTTGGTGGAGAGCAACTGCAGTGCCTGGCTCTAAAAACTGCAGCCGCCTCGCTCTGGCGGTTTTATCGCCGTCCACTTTTGTAATACATCAGAGCAAGTCGGGATGAAGTCAGACACAAAACTAACCGGTATGCATTGTGCGCCGATTGCCGGTGATCGAATCTGTGCAGGCCTGGCTCATCTTGAACGAACCTAATGTGTGTTCACTGAATGATAGGAAGGACTGTTGACTTGCCTCCGTAGGATCTTTCCTTGGAAGGACTTGTCCTACCAAGGAAAGATCCTTGACTTTGAGAAACACCTACTTATTGGAAAGGTGAGAACAGGTGAGTAGACTGCAGGACTACTGAGGGACAGATGAAACTAATCAGGGCGCGGCAGACAATCGAAAAGGTGGGAAAACACTGAGACAGGAATTAAAACCAAACACATGAGGAATCAACCTACAAAATAAAACAAGAAACAGAATAAACATGAATATCTCAGAATGGATTGTGGAAGTGTTTCTGTGCCTGTCTTCCAGCCTGGTGAGGTGTGGCAGTCCGGCTGTGACCTGTGTACATGTAACAACCAGACTCGCACAGAGGTGTGTGTTCCAAAACCTCCTAATCCAGCGCCTCTCTGTGGCCCCAGTGCTGTCCTGGTAAACACTTCCTGCTGTGGTGATCAGATTTGTGGTACGTACTGACACGTCCTTATGTTTTAAAATGATGAATTAAAGACTTTCTTAGACACTGTCCTTGCTTCACATGAATACTAATACAGCTAACACATTAATACTTATTGTGTCGTTTTTCAGTTGAGAAGACATGCAGTTATCATAACAAAACATACTGGGTATGTTGTGTCTAATCTTATAACAGTATCTGTTTGACAGAGAGAAGTGTCTCTTCTCCCTCAGGAAAAATACACGTTTGATTGAAATGAAACATCGTACTGTGTAGCGTGTCGTGATATGTTTCTTTGTGTGTGTAGGTGGGAGACAGATGGAAGGATGCCGCCCATCCCTGCATGACATATACCTGCAGCAAAGAGGGTATTCAGACTGAGACTAGAGTCTGTCCCACACAAGACTGTCCAGAGGTACTGCACACCCTCTGCTTTGTTCCTGAAACTATAACATCTTACAAATCTTCATTGATAACTAACTCATTCCGCAACGCCGGGGATCAGCACGCCCAGGGCCCCGCCCGACCCTGAGTAGCATCAGGGTCACGTGCACCTGACCCTGATGCCAGTCCCTGCATATGGTGGACCCAGAGGGTGTTACTCATTACTCATTGGAGCTGAGCCTGACCGGGCCCTATGACCCAAGGCCCGGCCACCAGATGAGCGAGCCCCCCTGCCCACTGGTGGTGATTCTGTGGAGAGAATGACCAAAGTAAGAGCTGTGTCTGAATACTTGGCGTAAAGTCAAACACGTTATTGGTTGGTGTTGACCTCTGCCAGGGTTGTTCCTTGTCACTGATCGTGTTTGTGATATTCATGGACAGAATCTCAAGTAGAAGCCGGGGAGAGGAACGGGTCCGGTTTGGGGACCTCAGAATTGCATCTTTGCTTTTTGCAGATGATGTGTTTCTGTTGGCGTCATCGCACCGTGACCTCCAGCATGCACTGGGGGCAGTTTGCAGCCAAGTGTGAAGTGATTCGGATGATAGTAAGCACCTTCAAGTCTGAGGCCATGGTTCTCTGCCAGGAAACGGTGGATTGTCCCTTCTGGGTTGGGGGAGAGTTACTGCCTCAAGCGAGGGAGTTCAAGTATCTTGGGGTCTTGTTCACGATTGAGGGTGGAATGGAACATGAGATGGATTGTGGTTTGGTGCGGATTCTGCATTAATGTGGGCGCTATGCTGGACCGTCATGGTAAATAGAGCTAAGCTGGAGGGTGTAGCTTTCAATTTACTGGTCCATTTACGTCCCAACCCTCACCTATGGTCATGAGCTCTGGGTAGTGACTGAAAGAATAAGGTTGCGGATACAGGCAGCCGAAATGCTTTACTTTATGGGGTGACTAGGCCTAGCCTCAGAGATAGGGTAAGGAGCTTGGACATCCGGATGGAGCGCGGGGTAGAGCCGCTGCTCCTTTGCGTCAAAAGGAGCCAGTTGAGGTGGTTTGGGCATCTGATCAGGATGCCCCCTGGGCCCCACTGGTAAGAGGCCCCGGGGCAGACCCAGAGGATTATCTATCTCATCTGGCCTGGGAATGCCTTGGGGTCCCCCAGGAGTAGCTGGGAAGTGTTGCTGGGGAGAGGGGCGTCTGCGGAGCTTTGCTTGGCCTGCTGTCCCTGTGACCCGGCCCTGGATAAGTGGATGTTTTCATTCACATTTATTGGAGGTGGAAAGAAAGCGTTTTTCCAGTATGGGGTACATTCTGAAAAAAAAAACATGTATTTTGTATGTAAAAATATGTATTTTTTTATTTGGGGGCAAACTATCATTTAACCTTGAGCTGTTTTGATTTATTCACCAGGAGGATAGAATTTGGGACGACCAACACTGCTGCTTTTCATGTAAGTTATGTCATAATCAATACAATTTTTATGTCATTTAAAGATTTCATTTTGTAGAAGTTTCACATCTTAGTTCCAACAATTTATTGAAAAGGAGATATTTGCACATCCAGCCATCTCAGCTGCAGGTACGTCAATCACCCGTGGGTGTGTTTCTCAGTAATAGACAGGGACATCTGTCACATTATATTCCACATATAAATAGAAAGAAAAAGGGGTGAACAAGAAACAGGGGATCAGGCTCCTTACACAGTTAGGTCTGTTTAGTATTAGTACAAAAAAGAAAGGATAATGCTGAGCAAGAACAGTGTGGGATCTTTTTTTTTTCTCCAAGTGTCAACAATTATTAGAAGTTAAATAATGTGGGACTTCTCTGCATTTAATGCTTAATAAAGGGACAAAAACATCTTTAGATTTTGTAGATGTTTCGCTCCCACTCATCACATTGCCTCCAGTATTATTTTCCTCTGACTCCAGGTAACCAGAGCTGTGCACCAAGGCTAACCAGTATCAAGTTTACCATAGAGAACTGCACCACAGTCATGCGGATGCCTGTGTGTGAGGGTCAATGTGTGTCTCAGCCCAGGTGAGAAGAAATATATCTGTCAGGATGACAATAGTTACACACACACAGCCACACACAACACATTGTAAGGTTTCTTTGTGAATTTGACTGAATCTTATCTCTGGCTTTATCTCTCACCACAACAGGGTGGTGTTACACGGTGACCTGCAGGTGGAGCAGAAGAGCAGATGCTGTGTGGAGCAGAGCTCAGAGAGGAGACCAGTGACCCTGCAGTGCTTTGACCTCACCACCAGACACTACTTCTACAAGCATATCACCAGCTGTGAGTGCAGATCCTACAGCCAGGACGGGTTAATAGCGGGTTAAATGTATGTGTCATCAGATTACAAAAAAAGTAAATATAATAGCCTAGATTATATTTGGAAAAAAGTGTAATTTTTCAACTTCCAACTTTGATAGTATCTTTATAATATGGCAACTTTAAAATGATGACATTTTTTTTGATAATCAGTCCTCCATGCAATCTTTGATTAAAAACAGCAGAAACAAACACGCACACAAAAGAAACAGCACCCACGTGTTGTAGAATACAACACGTGGGTGTACCACCTGTAGTTTGCGACAGTTCTGTTTCTGTAAGAGCAATTTGATTTGACAGAACAGACTGGAGCCAAAATTAAATAATGTTGAATGTATCCTTTCCAAATCCTTATTTAAAGTAATTATGTAATCTCTTTTCTATCAAATAAACTGAGTCATTTAGTAATCACCAAAGTGAGTAGCATGTATCTTCTTTAGGTGCAGTATTACCCCAATTTAAAGATCCCCTCAACTCAAAAATGTGTTTTTCTTCTGTTTATGTCCCTTAAAATGTCTGACCTTGACTACACAGACTTGTATCTATGCGAAGTTTCTCACTAGAAAGGTGTTTTTACATTCTTCATTACCAGAAAAATTGCGAGTTTGCAAGTCAGTTTCAGGTCATTGATTAACGCATATGTGTGAGTCTGGCGTGGCAGATTGGCTCTCATAATTGGCCGGGTTGGTGCAGGTTGTAAAAACCCTGACCTGGGTATCACTTCTGGAGCTTTCTTCACTATCTACCAAAAATCCTACTGTAGCAGATATTTTTGATATGTTTCACAGCCTCTAACTCTTTGTCAGCCACTGGTAGTTAGCTTACAAGCCAACAAACAACAGAAATGAAACATGCTAACTGCACTTCTAATTCTGATACATCAGCTAGTCATGTGATGTTCAAAGCTCTTTCACCAGTTAAGCTTGTCATTAGCAAAACCTAGCGCAAGAAACAATGATTGCCAGGGCTTAGGCCAGATCCAGAACTTCTTACTGATGTTAATTTTTTAACTTTTTGATTGGGAAAACTGCAAATTATTGATCACTGCAGAGTATTTTTTTTCATACTACTTCTCTATTCACACTTGGTCACTGTAAGCACCTGTAGGCTGCAACACTGCTCTAGCTTTGATCATACCCATTTCCATGGCAATAACAACGTTCCAGCTGTTAAAGGGCTGTGTCATGCAAATTACAAAAAACAAAGCTTCTCAATACTGGTTTGTAGCCATGCAGCTAGATTTGACTTGCCCAGTTTGTGAGATACTGTACAGTATATGTGTCTGAGATCCCAGTACAAAGGAAATATACTGGTGATGCTCATAGCATTAAAGAATGACATTAAAGGGGAACAGCGGCCATTTTAAAATTCATACTTGTTTCTCTAATGGTCGGAGACAGTCTAAAATTATTAGTAAACATGAACAACTCTCTCTGAAATCCAAAAGCTAGAGTGCTAAAACTCAAATCTATGTGTTTAACTGTGTGGACCTTGAATAAATGACTGTGGAGAAATCTGGACCCTGTGGTTGGACCAGTTGGGAACCACTGTTCTAGGTAACACTGAGAGAACCCAGGGGAATGTCTTGAGTATATGGGTACATTTTCTGTTTCAGCACTGAGAACATTACAATCGAATAAAGATATATAAAAGAAAACATTCTTTGGGTCCACAAAATCAGCCTGCCATTCATTGTCTATGGTGCAGCTCCAGATATAATGCTTGACGGCATCACAAGTTCGACTCTGTTTTCTTCATCTCGCTCCTGCCCGCTCCAGCTGAATTTCCGACCATTACCGCCCGCAACTGCAACGTGTGTTACACTCCCGCCCGCTCCAGCAGTGTTTATGTCCACTCCCGCCCGCTCCCGCAAATATCTGAGAATTTATGCCCGCACAGTAATAGAGATACATTGATTGTGCGTCTTCTCTCGTCCCGCAGGAGAAAACGCGTCATTTTATAGGCTATTAATAAAGAGATTCATGGGGTTGTTTGTTTCGTTCCCCTGGCCTGCATGTCTTTTGACGCACTGGTCAGGAACAGCGCTCCTATTTCATTGTTTTCATTTAGTTTTTAATGAAATAAAGGCTGTTTCATATTCTATTCTCCTCCTCTATATTTATTTATATTTCTACCTTTATATAATCACGCAGTGTTTGCCCAGGATAAAGTTACTGAGGGGGCAGTTAAAAATTACGAGGGGGGAAATCTTCATTATGCAACATAACTTCACACAGTGAGTTATAAAGAGCGAGCCGCTGTGCGTAATAGTCGCACGTAATGACAGCTTGTCGCCGGTGAAACACAATAAACTGCATGCCGTTCATGTTTGTCTCATGACAGATGGAGCTGACAGACAGACAGACAGGTGGAGCAAGCGGCAAATTGGTATGAAAGCTGGTTCAGGGCATATTTGTCAATTTATGAATAAATACGCTCATGCATGAGCACCAAGTTCCTACATTAATTGAGAGGCTTTACAAATATGCCGAAAATAATGTGTATATTTCTGGCTTTCTGCTACATCGTGGGGGTCTGCCCATTGGTCTGACAGCCCATTGGTCTGACAGCCCATTGGTCCGACATCCCATTGTTCTGACCATATTAAACCCATTGTTTAGGGAAGAAATACGCTCGTCGGGAGCCGTTCAGCAGAGCTCCCCACACAACCCGGACCCCAGAGTTAATAACAGGAGGTTGTGGTTTCATTCTCTCCTCGCTATGACACCTGTATCTTGATCAGTAGCCTACTTTTGTTGCATTACTGATCCTCTATGGTACACAAATGCAGTATAGTCTAGTATAAACACGTATCGGAACAACGGGACTTTGAACTAATCCTGCAGTGTTTTTTTAGCCGCCCGTTCCCGCCTGCTCCTGCGATATTTGCGTTGGGTCCCGCGGGACCCGGCAGGACCCAATCCCAATGCAGCCCTCTAGACTGAACCTTCCAAGGCCATGGAAAAAACAAATTGGAATTGTTAATTTAGGTGGTGATCCCCTTTAAGAATGACCACAACCTGTCTTTCCAAAATCAATATTATCATTACACTGAATAATCCAACAAGTGTCAACAGTTTGCTTTCAAACAACTTAAAAAACTACTGACAGTGTGTTCTGTGTGTTATCTACAGCAACACACAGTGGGAAATGAAACTAACCATACTATATAGCTATTACCAATAGATGGAAGCAAGAATATATATATATTTTGTATCTTCTTCTTTTGCTACTACATTAAAAATATGAAACGTAGGTATGAAACACAGCCGACGAAGACCCCATGTTCTGAGCATTATATTGAATGTCTTATATACTCTACCTAACAAATCTGATCAGGGGATGTTATGTATGTTACTCAGCCATTAGGACAGAGAGAAAGCCATTGTTAGGAGCTATCAATAGGACAGGAAGACTTTGGTCATTCCGAGGAAACACCCAGCCTTACAAAAGAATTTCTCCTGAAGAGGAAAGCATTTCACGCTTTGAAAACAGCAAACCAACAGAAGTAGCCAGCTTGTAAAATAAGCTTTGGGGCAGCTTCATGCTGCTGCCGTTTGTTGTGTGTTCAAAAGGATGGATACTCTGGAGGCTTATGATGTTCACAGAGGAGGATGTGTGAGTGTGCACAGACCGTGAGTGTGTGTGTGTGTGTGTGTGTGTGTGTGTGTTTGCGCTCGTTGAACCTCTGAACCTTCCGGTACTGGACACACACATCCCATTGGACCTTACCCAACCAGAGCAGTCACATTTGGGTTTGTGTTGTGCACGTGTGTCTATGTGCGTGAGGGTCGGAGGGGTTGGAGAGGCTTTTTATTGACATGATCAACAAGTGCACATGAGTGGCTGGGTTACTGATTACAGGTGATGTTATAGTTTGTTTGTGATAAGGCTCTTGTACAAAGTCCTGCCCTATACAGTGAGCCCTCAGCTACTTCACCACATCCTTCCCATCCTTCAGAGGACCACTGCTGCTTCTCAGGTAAATTCTTTTTCTGGTTTTTCACTACTTCTAAGTCTGTGCTAAGGTCTTCTGCACAATTAACCCTTTTTTTTAAGGTAAATTTGTGAATTGTCAATGTGAACGAAAATACAACTAACAACATGAGTTTGGTAACAAATTTCAAATTCTAAGCCTATTCAATGTGTATATAGGGGTTTAGGACTCAGTGTTCTTATACAATGACACTGCTACACACACTGACAATGACCTCTGTCATTAACCAGTTGTTTTACTGAACACAAAGTTGAAGAAATTGGTAAGCAGATAGTAGTTCATTCTTACATTTTGGATATTTCAATGAAAATTTGATAAAAATCAGATGAAATTTACATAATTTGTCCTAAACTCTGATGTGCTCATATTCTTGGTTTCTTTCTGCAGGTCCTTTTGGTGCTGTCTGTTTCTTTTTCTTCTCATCAGTTGAACACACAGCAGCATCATGAGTGTAGAGTCCAAAAAGACACGTGAGGCTTGCTGTTCCAAGCTCAAGGTTGGTGAAATGTTACCCTTTTTCCCAGTATTACAAAGTGTCAGGGAAAATCGCTCATTGCTTTGATAGTGCCAAGTTGTAAAACTGCTTTTCTTCAGCCTTATCTCTGTGTATTTGCCTTAGTATTTCATTTCTGTGTTAGTATAATCAGTGTGTGACTTGATGACGCAGTAAAAGGCAAAGCATTAACAAAAAAATGCCTTGTTTTTTCCCTCGATCAGATAAAACCTGACCCCATCTCATAGTAGTAGCGTTCATACAATGACAGTTGTCTAGTGGTTTACTTTTATGGCAACACTTTATTACATACTTTCTGATAACAGATTTAATCATATAAATAGATTGGACATTATCAGTTCAGTAGCAATTACTTTTGGTTGAGAATATTGATTTCTTGCATGTTGAACTCTGTAGGAAATTAAATTTTGCTTTTGTTCACATAACAGGTTGATGACCTACAGCCCAGTCTGAGTCCCTTTTAATCTTTAACTATCTTCATGTCAAGGATATGGCTGCACGCAAACAAACTCTAAAAACGACTCAGAATTAGATTAGATTCCACTGAGCATTGTTACCTTTAATCCCTATAACCAAAACTTTTCATCAGTTCAATTGACACAATAAGGAGTTACAACTTGTATACTGTGATTCCAACATCGTCTCTCTGTCTATCACAAACATGACGTGGAAATGAAGATAAAATTTAAACGTTTTTACATAAGATTACATTTAAAACAATAATCTAAATAGAATTAAATCTAATCAATGGTGAAAGGAGGTGTGAAGCACTGCAGGTCTTTAAATGTGTGTTGTGTGTTGTTTGTGAGAGCCTAATCCATCATGGGCGGAGTCTGTGTGTTAATGCAGTCATTCACTCTTTCTTTAACATCTTTGCAAGGTGCAATTACATCCTTTATTCTTTGTTAGAATAAGCCTCATTCAGAAACCTTTTATTGCATTACTGGAACTGCAGAAAGTAGATTAATCCTCTCACTCAGTAGTCTTTGAGGAGAGATTATTACAAAGGTAATCACTTTACAACAGGCTACCACTCAGTTTCACCCTTTTCACTAAACCTAATCAAATTAAATGTCCCCTTCTTGTTTTAGAGAAGAATACTTTCATCAGACATGCATCTTGTGTGTGTTTCCAGCTCTTCCTGGCCTCTATGTCATTCGCATACTTTTCCAAAGCCTTTTGTGGAGCCTATATGAAGAGCTCCATCACCCAGATTGAGAGGCGCTTTGATATCCCCAGCTCCCTCATAGGGGTCATAGATGGCAGCTTTGAAATGGGTATGTGCAGCTTTTTATACATCCTTTTTTTAAGATTTTGGATGGTAAAGTTAAAAAAAAAAAAACAGCTCAATATAGGATTTTATTGTGGTAGATAAAAGCACCAATCCTCCATTTTAAAAGAAAAAAATCGATACCACTCTCATGCAAGCCCCTACGTAGCGCCAGACCTTGAAACCAATTTGGCATAGCTGTCACACAGTCGAACTACAACGTCTGAGTCACATGATGCCATGGGGTCCAGTAGACTTATACTGTGAAAGAGACATCTGTAAATCAGCGAATAGTTTTTCTGAGCACCACAACCCCCGCAAAAGCTTTTACTATGGAGATTGGATCCATTCCGTCCAGTAACATTTCTTAAGTCTACAGGAGCGGCACAATTGAGTCACTTCATCCCAATATAAGTTAACAAAATGCTAAACTGCAAGTTAGCTGCCTGGCCGCCAAAGTCTCTATTGTGCTTGGACCCAGTGATGAGGAAGATCTGGGTAATTTTACAACCAGGAAGTCAAACTTTTTTGGCTTTACTGTTGTCTCTTCCTGCGGTGTAAGCAACACGAGTAAGCAAAGCTCATTCGCTGGTCTCGTGCAAGCGTGCACACGTGAGCACGGAGCACAGAATTCATATGACGTTTTTCGAAACGACTTTTTATGTCGGGGCTTCAGGACCCTTGGGTCACTACGGATGAGCAGTATGGAGATACTTTGTGTATTCAATTTTGTGTTGTTGGACATTAGTCTGGGGTGCCGTCTGCTTGTTCTATGTGTGACCCATAGAACAAGCACAGAAGAGACTTCCACTGGATCAGCTGGCTACTTCCATTTGAGCACTACAGTAACTTGAATGGGAATAAAATCATTCAACCATGTGCTCCTTAAGACTTTCCCAATGTTATCGGACCAAATGGACCAAAATCGGATAGCAAGACGAGTCATTTAGCAGGGGTTGTGACATTAACAAAATTTTTCCACTGATTTACAGATGTCTCTTTCACAATGCAAGTCTATGGGAAAAAGTCTTAACAGGCCACATTGCATGACGTGATAGTGTAATTACACTATTTGGCCACTATGAAATTTGCCTTCAAAGCCAGTGCACTTCCTGGGGGCCATGTGCAGACATAAGAGTGGTATCTATCTAATTGCTAACTCTGTGCAAGAAAGCAAATATGCATTGAAGTAAATGATTCATTCCTTAATAATCTGTAATTCCTCTTCCTCCCAGGCAACCTGTTGGTGATAGCCTTTGTGAGCTACTTTGGCGCTAAGCTCCATCGTCCCAGGCTGATCGGTATTGGCTGTCTGATCATGGCTGCTGGATCTTTCCTCATAGCCCTGCCTCACTTCTTCCAGGGACAGTTAGTACACTGTTTCATTAATCTTCTCAACATTCAAATACTGTATATGTCATACCGTGGCTTTGTTAAGGTGTACCCTGCAGTAATGATACACATCAGTAATTAGAATCAAATTATACACTTCTTGGAGGCAGAAGTGCTGTGGAAGCTTAATTGAACTGTAATAGGAATAGAGTGCTACTGTTATTCAAGGTATAATATATTAGACTGCCTTAGAAAAGGCAAGAATAATACACTGAAATTACGGCTAATTTACTTATTCAATGATGTACGTAGGATTAACCAGTTTGAGGCATCTGTGCAGAAATTTATTGTTGAGCCCACATTCAGGCCTTAATACAACCTGTGCAGGCACCGTGTTGCCTCCAAATTCATTGCACACAGCACATTATTCAGTGTTTAAGGCTGAAGTCAGACAAGCAGGACACAGACTGTGTGGAAATTGGTTTACTAGATTGTAGTGTTAAAAATAAATTTTGACCTAGGTCCCTGCTTTAAGACAGGGTCAGAAGACCCTGCTATATTGACCTTGTGCTTAATCGGGGCAAAGTCCCTGACAAATTAAAGAGTTACACAGTAACTTTCAAGGCTTTTGTGGCCCCTGGGGCTCTGAGGCAGTTAGCTGCTTTGCCCATTTGGTAATCCAGCCTTGAATGTGCATCTCATTGACAAGTTTGAAAGTTGTTGTTCAGGAGATATTTAGATTTAAAATCATCAATGGGGTTAAACTAACCTGTCTCGCGACGGTCTAAACCCAGCTCATGTTCCCTATTAGTGGGTGAACAATCCAACACTAGGTGAATTCTGCTTCGCAATGATAGGAAGAGCCGACATCGAAGGATCAAAAAGCGGCATTGCTATGAATGCTTGGAAGTCACGAGCCGGTTATCACCTCCTGCTTCAAACCCAAAAAGTCAGAGGGATTGTTAAGGAGATTTGAGATTTAAAGGGGATTTATTTTGCTAATTTTTAGGTTTGTACTTGTTGGTTTTTTTTACCACTAAAATATGTTTTCATGATATAATAATAATTATGTTGATATGATGTTCTATCAGGAATATGACTTGAAACTTGGGAGAAATTAGCAACATTAGCAACAAACAATACAGGTTTCTCTTATGTTAGCATGTGGCTAAATGTTACATGCCTGTTTTTTTAAGTTTACAATCAAGAGCCTATCTACCTACCCTAAAGAAATTTCAAATACATTACATTTTCTGCATAAACACTAATGATTTCTATTTATTCAATCTATTGAAGACATAGATGTGTTATTTTGAAAAAGACAGTGTCATAACATTATAAATATTTTCCAGGTATAAATATGAGACCAGTATGTCTCACAGTACCAATGCCAACAGCACTGAGAACACCCTGCCCTGTTTGGCTAATCACAGCTTGGCTGAAGCCGATGAGACGCCTGATTTAGAGGCCATAACAGGTATGTTAAACAGATAAAATGCCAAATCAATTATTCATAGATTAAAAAAT
The DNA here is from genome assembly GCA_035609425.1 of Epinephelus awoara. Lineage (NCBI taxonomy): Eukaryota > Metazoa > Chordata > Actinopteri > Perciformes > Serranidae > Epinephelus > Epinephelus awoara. The sequence goes on along the minus strand of CM069316.1, from coordinate 18,286,793 downwards.
TCCTTTGAAATTCTGAGCCCAGTTTTCCTTCCTCAGCTTGTGAAAAGGCAGCTGGCTCGTCCCTGTGGATTTATGTGTTCTTGGGGAACATGCTGCGTGGAATTGGAGAGACTCCCATCATGCCTCTGGGTGTGTCCTACCTGGATGACTTCTCCAGAGAGGAGAACACGCCTTTCTATCTGGGTTAGTTACTTTTTATGCCAGTGTTGGTTGAAACTCTTTCCTGTTTTGGTTGATATCTCAACACCGCTTCAGGGCTTAGCAACATTATTTTCCATAGGTTTACTTCTACTGTCACACAGTGTCCTGTTAATGGTGTTTTGTTGCTGTCCTGTGTGCCTGTCCTGTATAGTTTGAATAATGCTTGACTGACATGACATTAACCATTCTTGCTCTGTTTCTCCTTTCCCCAGCCTGCATCCATACAGTGGGAATCATAGGACCTATGTTTGGGTTCATGCTTGGGTCCTTCCTTGCTAAGATCTACGTGGACATCGGATCTGTGGATTTAGGTAGGAGACTTCTCAACATCAGAGGGAAAAAGACAAGATGTGCTACTGTGGCACAACATGCAAACTCTACATTTGGTAGTTTCTGCCCATTAAAGGAATACTTCACCAAAAAAAGACCATTTTTGTTAAAAGAAAACATTGTTTTTCTTGCATGCCTCCACAGCCAACGAAGAATCCAAAAACAGAGAAAACTTGTCCTGTAATCCAAGTCTTATTTATTCAGCGACGTGCTCAGTACTTTCCAGTGGTGTAGTCTAGTTTATTGTAGTACTGTGATGACTTATCTCTCCCCACTTCCCACCCCCCCTCAACAGAAAAACCTGCATTATACACTTAATTGAGAATTTTACAGCTAATTTCCTCTCTGCTCTGATCGCCAGCAGCTGTCTGCTCTCACTGCATCCACCTCAGTCTCTTAATCTCTGGTTCAACAATAACACACTACACACTGAGCTTTGTGGGGTGGGGATGAGGAAAAACAAGAGTCTCCCTGCATGTCCTGCGGTATTTGTTCAGCTTGGTGTCACATCTCTTGACCCCATATTTGCAAAAACAAATGGCTGAAGTGAAAGTTCTGTCACAAAAGTATGTTGTTGCATATTCTTGTGGGTATACACAAATTCTAAAGTTTTCTTAGTGGGTTAACGGCGTATATCTGCTTAGCACATAGACCACACCACCAGTACTCTCAAAACATACATTTTCACTAAAACCTTAGAGTAAAAAATTACACATAAACAGTCTCACACCGGGTGCACAACCTATTTTTCCTGTTTTAACGGAGTGTCTCCCCAATGCATTCCCCACTCCCAGAACAACGCCGTTGACGGACCTGGCCAGATGCGGGCAGCTAGCTAGCGTGCTGTCAGCAAGAGCTGTTAGCAAACTCATCTAGCAGAGAGAGCTAGCAATATCTTCCTGTGAAGATTTCTCATGTTGACTGTCACTGTACCAACTGAACTGAGACGTGTTGAGTAGTGTACTATTGAAAGAGCTGATATAGAGGCGCGAAATGGGCTATGGAAATATTTTTTACTTTTAATAGTGGAAAAAAAAGCTTATGCTTATTTTTCTTTTGCATAAATAAATGAGATATTGTTTGCTTACAAGTGCGACTGCAATTTATTTACTACTTACGCAGAACCGCTGCTGCGCGCTAGTCCGTTACTATCCGTCATTTTCACTTCCATTGGAATGAATGACTTCCGGTCAGTGTCAGTCCGTCAATGCGTTAGGTTGTGCACCTAGGGTTACAAATGCACTTTGGCAACTCTATGAAATATACAAGCAGAAGCTGCCCAAGAGCGCTACTCATTGTTTGCCCCCTTTTACTCCATCTCATTAAGAGTGTTCACCATTTTTGGATTCCTCGTTCACCACAGAGACTCCATGATGGAAGCATGCGAAAAAAATTAAGCTTTTTTTTTTTTTTACATACACTATAACACAGGGTGAGTAATTAAAATACCAATGGTTATTTTGTGGGTGAAGAATTCCTTTATCAGTGTTACCCTATATTGATAAGACAAATGTTGAGTAATTTTCTGTGTGCAGACCTATTACACATAATCCCTCTGTCAAAATCTGGCAGCAAAGTGCCCCTCAGCAGAACAATTAGCCTTCCTCCCTAACCTACAGGGACAGGTCATAGTTAAAGAGCAAGACAGTTTGTCATTAAGTGATTACAAATCTTCTAGAGACAATAGATTTCATCCTGTTTACATGGTATCACTAGTTCACTATTTACTCCCTGGATTAGAGCTGTTGACACACCCTGACATCCTCCTGCTTATGTTTAAGCTGTTAAAATAGTGGTTCCCAACTGGTGCAGACCTGGTGTCCAATTTTTTCCTTAGTCATTAGTTCAAGGTCCACACAGTGTTATGTAATAAGCGCCATCCTTGGGTTTGGCCATGTCATCGAGCTAGTTTGCTGTCTCTGTCAAATAGATGTCCGTTCGTCACTCACTCTACAGCAGGACACAGTTCTTAAAAATAAAAGCTCTGTGCTGGAAATTCACAGAGCTTAAAAATTAAGTGTGTTTTTACAAACTTGACACGTTTGTGAGTCACCTGCGGTCCATTCAGAATGGACTTGCGACCCACTTTTGGACCCCGACCTATCACTGGGGAACCACTGGGGTTAAGGGCTATCAGTTAAGGTCCTATAAACCCTTCATAATCTGCCGTCTCTGCTCGTCCTCCTCTCCCAGACACTATCACCATCAACCACAGGGACTCCCGCTGGGTGGGGGCCTGGTGGCTGGGCTTCATAGTGACTGGCACTGTGGTCCTGCTGTCCAGTATCCCATTCTGGTTCCTGCCCAAGTCTTTGCCCAAGCAGGGTGAAGAGCAGAGCCAGAGTAAAGCCACAGAGCTCGCCACAGTGACAGAGCAGGAGAATTTCCTGCCAGACGAAAACCAGGAGCATGAGGAGAAGGAGAAGCCGGTTACGTTCCAGGAGCTGGCTAAAGGTACAGTCCAAGCTTTTGCATCTGTACAAAACACTACAAAGAGCTGTGAAGGTGATGTTGACAGGTCATCACACATCACTCACACAACTTTATCCATGAACAGCAGAGCCCTAAAATATTGCTATGACTTTTAAACACCAAGAAATGGGTCACTGTGAAAATAGCAGGATAGGATTGATGTGTACAATCATTAACCAGGTATAGCCTAGACAAACCAGCTCAGAGCAGTGACCCTGAATCCTGAAAGGTTTACTGATCTTGGCAAAAGTTGAATGACACTCCAGGATGGAGAAAACAGTTGCATAAGCTAAGGACCAGTCATGCCATCGTACATTACGCAACTTCATATCATAACAGTGTTCACTTTTGTAAGAGCAGCAGAAGAGAACAGAAAAGGCAATATAACTAGATAAGAATTCAAAATAATAGACAGGTAACAAAAAGAATATGTGTGCATATGTGAGTAAAATGCCAATGTCCACAATGTGTATAAACATTTGCATTGTGAATGTGTACAGATCAAGTTTTTCAACATCACATTTCAAATAAACAGATATTTCCAAAATAGCTGCCATTTTGTAGCCATTGTGCTTCTCAGTCACTCTACTTTAGTTTAATCTCTCTTAATTCTTCGCCAGATTTCATCCCATCTCTGAGGAGACTCTTCAAGAACAGCATCTTCTCACTGATGGTCCTGATGTACCTGGTGGCTGTCAACGGCTTCATTGGCATGATCACCTTCAAGCCAAAGTTCTTGGAGCAAATCTACGGCCAGTCAGCTTCCAAGGCCATTTTCCTCATAGGTACAGAGCATTAACAGATCCCATTCACTCTGCTTTTGCTTTACTGCAGCCTGGAGCCCAAGGCCACTGAAACAATGATGTTATTGAAGGGAAGTGTGATTGCGAGAGATAAAGTTGACTTGAAGTGTAAGCGCTAAGTAGCCCACTGTGGGCTCTCCTTTTGTGCGTGTCTGTAAAGTAGCATCCTGAGCTATGATTAGCTCTTTATGACTGTTTACCAGCACAGCTAGCTGGCAGCGTTATTGTTTTAATGTTTATATTGTAAGTCACTGTTCTACAATCACCTACAATTATGAAAGGTAACATTAGACCAACAGCAATGGCTGCTTAGCAAAACTGTTTTAATGCAAATGCATACAGTATTTGTCTTTATGTAAGAATTTTTGTATTCATGAATTAATTTTAAATCTGCAAATAGATAATGTGAAGGTACATCACACTGTGGACAGGAGCACCATTTTGTGAAGTACACGCTCTACTCCAAAAGTAACTCATATGCACTCAGTCCCAAAATAAGATTCACAGTTTACAGTGTCCATGTGTTATTTTTTGTAGTTTGTCTTAATACTGTTGCTTTGCTACCACAGTGCAGTCCTCACAAGATGACGCCTTCGTCCAAAAAATGAACACAGTGTTATATCATCTTCACATTGGGCTAGCTGTAACCAGGCCCCCAGGAAGGGAGCCAGGCTTTGAACATGGATGTATCGAGAGAACTGGATACAACATTAGAGGCAGGGCCTTGTTCATTCCTGTGAAAGTGGCTCACTGGCGCAATTGGCCAAGATTGCTCTATTTTCGCAGTATGAAATTACCTGGACCATAGCGCATGCACACTAGAGACTTACAATGGTTGAGTGTGGCCGAACAACCAACTTCTGCCCACCAAACGGCTATATTCTAGTTTAGTGCTCCACTAATTTGAATGGGGATACAATTATTTAATCGTGCTGTTCTTCAAGACTTTAAAAATGTTATCAGACTGAATGTATTAAATTTGTATAGTGAAACGAGACATTTCCCAGGTGTTTTGACGCTCAAAAAATGTATCCACTGTTTTACAGACGTCTCTTTCACAGTGTAATGCTGCGTTCCAGGCAAATCCCTGAGCCAGTCACCACTTCAAGTCACGACTCATGACTTCATAGTGTTCCATGCAAGTCATGCCAAACTCTCAAAGCAACATGGTGGACTGTGCAGGGTTTATGTTTGTTTACGATCACTTCTGTCACCAAAGGTGCTGGTTCCTTGCTCATTTGAGCGAAACGGAGGAGGAGAAACGGTGCAGATGCTATTATACTTTTTTTTTTACGTTATCTGTATGTTTGGAAACTTATTTTGTATTGATTTATTCTTGCATTGGAAACTAGCTGTTAGAGCGGCTGCCAATAATGCGTTAACATTAGGGTTATTTTATATCTATTTCTCACCGTGTATCAACCTGCATCAACACTGGATCCATAGGGCTGCCATTGTTGTTTAGAGGTGTAAGGTAATTGGTTTAGAGGGCTGTGTGATGTCAGAAAGTGCAACTGGGAGTACATCGATTTGGTACGAGTTCAGGGGTGTTAAGTTACGGGTTTGACTGCCGTTCCAGTGCACTTTCACGGGTAGGAGGTTGTAAAAACACGAGTTACAGGTTGCCTGGAATGCGCCATTAGTCAATGGGAAAAAGTCTTTATGGGCCCAATGGCATCATGTGATGGTGTAATTCCACTTTTGGCCACTGCGAAAATTGTCTTCAAAGCCTTGTGCCGTTCCTGGGGGCTTGGCTTTGAAGCCATTTTTTTTTAGTGGCCAAACAGTGGTACTGCAATTTCTAGGGTCTTTCACACGATACCAGTCCAATAACATTTGGTAAGTCTAGAAGAGTGGCAAGATTACAACATTTTATCCCCATTAAATATTGTAGCTTATTTTGCTTCCTGTTCCACTGAGCAACTTTAATGGGGATGAACGGGTCCTGCTGCCTACGCTGTATCCAGGTCTCTTAATTCATCCAATGCTGTAACACACTTTAACTAGTTAGATCAAATAAATGAATGATCACATTAACTAACATATTGTTTTATTACATTTTGGTCTATTGTGATCAGTAGGACTCTCATTTTATAGATGTCTAGTGTAATGACTGTCCGTTCTTGCACCCATCCATTTATCCATCCAGGTATACTCAACCTGCCAGCAGTAGCTTTGGGTATCATCACTGGAGGTTTTGTTCTGAAACGTTTCAAGCTGGGTGTCATCGGAGCAGCCAGGATGTCCATTGCTGCCTCCCTCGGGTCCTTGTGCCTGCTCTCCATGCAGATCTTCATCTACTGTGACAAGGCAGAGGTGGCAGGTCTCACTGTCTCATATCAGGGGTGAGTGCCATGCAAACCATCCATTTACATTAAAGTTAGTGGTGTTGGTAAAGGGATGAATGCACTGCAAAGTTTCCTATCACTCAGTCTGCGTTTTTGTTTGTTTTAATTACATATTTTCCCCTATATGGGTTCACATGTAAAAAACACACATGCTTAATAAGCTTATATGTCAAAGATTGTAATTGAAATGTTTTGGAGTCCATCAAGAATCTCCATAGAAACTCATGTATGCCAAACATGTCCACCATCCTCTGCTCATGCAACTCTATTCATGTCTGTGTGCACCAGGGCTTCTCAAGTGTCCTACAACCAACAGACCTTGGTGTCGGAGTGCAACATGGGCTGCTCTTGCTCACTGAAGCATTGGGACCCAGTATGTGCCTACAATGGTGTGACGTATGCCTCACCCTGCCTGGCTGGCTGCCAGTCCTCCACTGGCATGGGCAAGGAAATAGTAAGACTGTAACTTTCATTTCCTCCCAGACATAGATAAAACTGGTGGATTAGGTAATCATTCACATTTGACTTATGGTTCTTTAGGTGTTTCATAACTGCACCTGCGCTGGGGAGGTGATGACTCCAGGCATGAACATGTCCGCGGTGCTGGGCCAGTGCCCCAGGGGGAGCAACTGTGAACACATATTTAAAATCTACATGGCTTTGTCTGTGGTGGGGTCTTTTATTTCTGCCTGTGGGGGCACGCCAGGATACATCGTGCTGCTCAGGTGAGAGATGCTAAAGCTAAAAGAGCTCAGCTCACGTCTTTTATGGGTATAATGATGCCTCAAAGTGGTTTTCTGGGATATGCCCTGATTTTGTGTGACTTAGTGTGAGCTGCCTCTGTAATATTACATCTTGTGTTGTCTTTAAGCTAAAAAGCTGATATCAAGGTCTGATATGAAAATGTTGGTGATAATCTTCCAGGTCCATACAGCCAGACCTGAAGTCGCTGGCTTTGGGTATGCAGACACTGATAGTAAGAACTCTTGGTGAGTTATGAAAACAAATGTTTAAGGTATTATGTAGGTTACAGAATTATTCTTATATTGAGATCAGTGATGACTTAAATTAACTCTTTGTATGTGTAAGCACACCTGACCTTGTGTGTTTTCAGGTGGAATACCTCCTCCTATATATTTCGGTGCTCTGATTGACCGAACCTGTTTGAAGTGGGGTACCAAGCAATGTGGAGGCCGTGGAGCATGCAGACTGTATGATGCTGATGCCTTTAGGTACAGTGAAACTAGACTCTCATTTTATTGCTAGAGTATCATGCTCATAATATTCCTGAAAAAGATATGTGTTAATCATTTAAAAATTGATATCTAGATTTAAAAATTATCTCTTTAAGTTAAAGTCAGTTTTTACTTAAGTTATTATTTGACATTGCTATGTATGGTTTTAATTACATCTAATTTTAAAGGTATACTATACAGGATTGTCAGTTACTGTTTGTAAACACCCTAGCAAACAGATGATACAAATTTTGATTACCAATTCCTATTCCAAAACTCAGCTGATACCATTGCATTTTTTTTAATTAATAGCTTTATACTACTAACCCTGTATGGGTGTGAAATGATAGCTATAATTGTTGTATGGCATGGCTCAAGATAAACCCTTTGTAAAACATGAACAAATACATGCAGAGACTGAATGCCAAAGAACTTTCTTATATGATCTAGTCTGACATTTTGTTACACTTTTTGCCGGAAATCATTTCTTTTTTACTGCTCTCAAACAGTAGTTGCCGGTAGCTTAATAGTCTTGGTCGAAATGTGGTCGGTGCATAGTTTCATTTTTATGCCGACGACACTGTGATATATTGTGCTGGCTCATCCATCACAGAGGCTGTGGCCCAATTGCAAGCTGTCTTTAACATTATCCAGATTCAGCTTTCACAACTAAACTAAGGTTATGTGTTTTTGTAATGCTAGGAAGAAGCCTGTGAACGCTCCTGATATTCTTACTGCTCAGGGAAAGAAGTTAAAGGTTGTCACTTGCTAGAAATATCTCGGTATTCGGCTTGATGACTCGCTGTCATTTAAACCTCAGGTTGATAACCTTAAAAAGCTGTGGCTGAAGTTAGGATCTTTCTTCATGCTAAAGTCCTGTTTCTCCTTTGAGGTTTGGAAAAGTTTGGAAAAGTTTTTACCGGTTCTGGATCATGGGGATCTGTTGTACATGAATGCATCTGCAAATTGTTTGCACTAAGACTTGTTCACCTAGCACTGTACGCTTTATTCCACGGCTGGTTGGCTATCTTTGACATTACATAGGCTCAGTCACTGGTATTTGGTCATTTATAAAGCCATACTGAGTAAACTCCCTTAGTACATTGAACCTTGATTGAACAGAGATCTGACTGTAGCTGTAGTCTGACATCTCAAGATTTAGTTTTGTTGTCATACTTGAAACTATGTGAACTGGTGTCTGATTTTACAGCTCTCATAAGGATAAATGAATCAGTTGGGTCTTGTCATCATGTGTAGGTATTCTTATATTTCTATATATATTTTGCTGTGTATTTCTTTTGTTTTTTATTGTGTGGTTGTTTGGCTGTAACGTTTTTTATGTGCTCCTGTTTTGGCCAGGTCTCCTTTGTGAAAGGGATTATTGACCTCACTGGGACTTTTCTGGTTAGCTGCACAGCTGCACAGCACAGCTTGCTCTTTAGGCTACTATTTTGGAGTGGCAAAGAATTGATTTCTGTGAAAACTACAGTTTTACCCGTGTGTGAAACTACTGTAAAGTTTACTAATAAAATAGGTGGTGCTGGATCAGTCTTGGATCAGCATTTTAGGCTGTATTGGAGCCATTTCCGGTACTGGTCTTGGTATCAGAACAACTCTAGTTTTTCTGTGCTGTATTTCTTGAATACCCGTTGCTTACAGTTTCGCACCTGGTCAATCCTTTTTTATTTATTTAATATATTGCTTCTCTAGGAGTCTACTCACTTGTTGTACCACCACTTTAACAAGAGAAATTCAACAATGAATACTTTAATGTTTCTAACACATTATACAAATCAAAGAGACAATTCAAAGTGCTCTACTTAAAACATCAAAAACTTGAAGACAAAGTGCAAACCACATTATGAAGTGAAAAAATAAACTTAACCTGTTTCCATGTACTTCACTTTCAGAATTACATTCTTGGGTTTGATCACTGGACTCTACTGCCTATCCAACATGCTCTGGGGAGGCCTGTACTACAAACTTGTCAAGAGACAGAAGAAGTTAGCGCTGAGGAATCAAGCCAAAGAAAATGGACTGCAGGGTGACACAGCTGGCAATGGACACGCCAACATCAACATTGCTAAAAACAAAGAAGACGGGGACAATGAAAGCACAATTTAAAGGAGGGAGTGTTTGAGGAGGGCAACGTCGCTGAGTAATGCAAATCACTGACAGATTTTCTACCGCGTAAGTACTGTGATGCATCCATACTGGACCAAATCAGGGAATGGTACAGTGTCCGCGCTCTTTGGTCTTCAAGCAGTACACTTTTTTTTTCTTTTTTTTTAACACAGATACCATGCAGAAAACGTCTACTGCTATTTGTTCAGTTCAAAGGTCAAAGATTTTGACTTGAGAGTAGTTTTACTATGAACAATGAATTTACATTAAACAATGGGCATTCAACATCTTCCCAAAAAAATGCATGAACTTTGAGGTAATTTTAGCTCTACTTCAAAACAGTCAAGAAAATGAAAAATGTCATATTTGGAGAACATTTGGCTGTTTAGCTTGTGTTCACCATTTATACTTGAATAGCATTAGGTCAGGTAATGATAGTGCTCTCTCATCCTACAGCTTTAAAGTGATTTAGTGACAGTTGTATTGTTGTGCAAACATGTATACAGTATATGTACAATATATGTACAGTGTATAGTTCAGTATAGTTTTACATATTAGCACAAGACAACTAACGTGTTTATGGTTTCAGATGTGGTAGCATCTTTGTAACATGTTCATGTTTTGTCAGTGAGAGTGGGAGTTTGTGAGATAAGTTCAGTAAAAAAAATAACAGTAGTGTAAAGCTTAAATTTGCCAAGTACATGAACCAACTTAAATACACACAGGAGATCGGATCACATTTCCTATAGGGGGAAATAGAAAGTAAATACAGTAGTTTGTAAGACTACAGCTGGTAAGATTCGGACTGTCATAGATTAGACTGTTGCAAGAAAGGCCTCTTATCAGGTAGATGGTACCTACTGTTTGGCTGCAGAGCAGAAGAAGTAAAGTGCTTTGCTTTATCCTGCTGTGACAGATTCAGTGTTGATGGACTCTGTGACTATAATACATCAATGATATTCCAGTGGAATAAATTACTTATTGACTTATTCATACTTCAAAAACAGAATCAATTAGTGATTAACATAGGGGGGATCAAAATAAAATAAATAAATAAATAAAATAAAAATCAACCAGTCACCCTCTTCCTCTGATAAGTTAAGAACAGTCCCTAAAGTGCGGTGAGGTTTGTGGGCCGTTACCTGCCACAAAGAGAGAAATGTGAACTCTTCTCTCCTCTGACACGCCACATACCTGTGTGCTGCCACGGCTCGGCTGTTCAGGTATTTCTAGGCAGTCATGACACCAACGAAGAGGAAATTGGGTACTACGGTACCCCAACATTATGGTATCATATGTACTGTGGTGTATTAGTACCGCGGTCTACCGTTGGTACCAGTATACCGTGCAACACTAGTTTGGTTGTATTAAAAGAACCCTTTAATGACTTGGATGTTCTATTTTTCTGTTAAATACATTTTGTTTTGGTATTTTTGAGCTAAATAGCAGCCAGCGCTAGGGTTAGCTTTACCATCTCGTCCAAATATGGTAATTTCTTATCAAAATGCCATGGTTATTACCTAACAAGTGGTGTTGCCATGGTCGCGTCTTGTCAACAGATGGCACCCAACTGTCACTCAAAGCAGCCATACCCTTAGTCATGTAGACTTTAAGCCTTTATAACATTTAAACTGGTAGGTCAAATAAAAATTCACTTCCTGTACAGTTGTCATGAATGGAGAAATTGGCTATGGAGACCAAAACTGTTTTTTGCAGCAAGCTGTAAACATGTTTACATTGGGCATTTTAACACTGGGGTCTATGGGAATAGACTCAGTCCTGGAGCCAGCCTCAAGTGGCCGTTTGATGAACTACAGTTTTTGGTACTTCACGTAGGCTTCACTTTGCAGTCCCAAAGGCTGCAGCTTGGTCTATAAAACACATTGTGGTTTCAGAGGGTTATAAGACTATTTCTTGGCCCAGAGCAGTGACGTCTTGAAGTCTTGTCATCTTAGTGAGGTTATCTTGCAACCAGCAAAGACTTTGTATTAAACAAATAAGTGTCAATTAATAAGCTTTAGGGGTGGTGATTAGCAGATTTTAGGCTTCGGATAGTCCGGCTACCTGCATCCCCCAGTTTCCAGTCTTTGTACTAAGCTAAGCTACCTAGCTGCTGGAAGTAGCTTCACATGTAAACTGCAGACATGAGAGTGGTATCAGTCATCTCATCTAAATATGTAATGTATTTGCCAAAATGTGGAACCATTCCTCTAAGAGATTCATAATCAGATTTGAGAAACTGTAGAGGCTGGGTTCAGGTTTTCTTTCTTCGTGCTAAAGAACTGTTTCATTAACAGGCTTCATCGCAGCCTGTTAACCTCTATTCTACCTGTCAGTGGTGTGCCCCGGCAACATCATGTCTGGATATCCCACCTGTCTGACTTTACACCCACTTCTTGTTACATAACATTATTATAGACAAACACTAAAGGTCACAAACGTTCATGAAATCCTCTGACTCACTATTAGGGCCTGGAAAAGTTCTGTATAATTTGGACAGCGTGAGTGTTTTACTCTGTTCTACACTAGTTGTCATTAACAATGTATCATTAGCTAACACATAATTACTGTTGATTATGAGAATATATATATATATATATATATATATATATATATATATATATATATATATATTGAGTTAGATAGCTTGTTTTTTATTGTGTCCTTATATTTTGTTTCATTATTTCTGCCTTTTTTTTCTTTTTTTACAATTTTGTTGATTGTAAGCATTAAAGACAATTTTTTCACAATATATGATCACAATATGAGTCTTAATTCATTTTCTTTAATTTGTTTTAAACATGCTCTAGTAAGACTGCAAAAGGCTTCTTACTTCTAACTTATTTTTTGTCTGTCCGTTTACATGTCAGGTTATATGTACCCTTTACATGTGCTAAAAGCTAAGGAAGTGAGCCAAAAGAAACCCCTACGCCTTAAAATAAAAAGAAGAGGAAATATAAAATACACATCTCAAGACAACACATGAGCATGAGCAGGGTCAGTGGAACTACTAACACAGGGGTCATTCATCTTAATAATGGCGGTCCAGTCTCCAGTTGTGCACCCGCTGACTCGACAGACTGGGTGAGTTCATTTGCAATTCCTCCTGTGGGATAAAAGAAATGTAATTTGAAGCTCCAACCTTAGAAGACGGGGTTCTCTTTTACGGTCCCTCAGCAGTGAAAAAGTAAATGATGATGCTATTAGGAGTGTCTGAAGTGGTAAGGTAAACAGGTAAACTTACTCATCAGTACTTCTCCATTAAGTAAATCTGTGAACTATAATACTACCTCATCTTTGTCTTTGCACATGCGCAACCACGGATTAGTCTGGTCTGCTTAAAGTTGAAGGTTGACCTAGACGTTGATTCCCTTTGTGTTTACTTAGTGACTCACCAGATGTGTTTTGTCTTACTTCTGTTGGACAGAATGTCTATTTTGCGATTGCACCTAAAAAAAACAATCCCATTTTGTATGATTAAGCCCTGTTGTTACCACACCAATACTCTGATATTGCTTTACTTTAGATGGACTGGAAAGGATACACACTCACTTTATTAGGTACACCTTGCTAGCTCCAGGTTGGACCCTTTTTGCCTTCAGAACTGCCTTAATTCTTTGTGGCATAGATTCAACAAGGTGCTGGAAACATTCCTCAGAGATTTTGGTCCATATTGACATGATAGCATCACGCAGTTGCTGCAGATTTGTCGGCTGCACATCCATGATGCGAATATCCCGTTCCACCACATCCCAAAGGCAAGGTTCCTACACATTTGGAATTTCAAAATTCCATACTTTTCCACACCCTAACTTCCCGACTTCTCTGCGTTTTTTCTTTTTTTTTTTTTTTTTTTTTCAGAGAATATGTGCCATCTGAGTAAATATATCATTATTCTTAATAAGCGATTGTAGCCAAGTACCATAATGGCATGCAAATAAAAACTCAGGTAAGTTCAATGTCTGGGCTGAGGCAAAAAGGTTGGGACTCTGGGTGCAAGCGATGCAGTAACGAGACGTCGGTGTTTTTTCCTTTCATGTGGCTCAGAATCGCCTTCTCCCCCATGTTGGCGATGTCAAACGATTTCACACAAAGCTTGCATCTAGCTCTGTGTGTGAACTTTGAATCCTTGGCCAACCAGTATTTATATACGGTATTGTCAAGCCATCCATCCAAGAAATTGCATCTACCCATTGTGAACCACGTGAAACTTGTCTTGTCGCAGGTGCAGTGTGCAGTGAAACTTGATACCTGGGGGGCTGGAGGAGGGTCATGGGCCAGCAGACTGGACATACCACTTGTCAATCAGGTAAAAGGGGCGGTATGTTGTCTGAGACGTTTGCTCTCACACAAACTGTGCTTGGACCAGCATAAAACACGATCCGGATTAAATTCTTTTTGGAAATACCGAATTTTCTATGTTAGAAAACAGTATTTTAGAACAGTGGTAATAGTCTGTAAACAAATATTTTTCCATACTTTATTTTTCATTTTCCATACTTTTTAATACCTGGAAATTGATCAAATGTATACTTTCCTATACTTTCCATACTTGCGTAGGAACCCTGCAAAGGTGCTTTATTGGATTGAGATCTGGTGACTGTGGAGGCCAGATCTAAGCTTTGTGACATGGTGCGTTATCCTGCTGGAAGTAGCCATCAGAAGATGGGTACACTGTGGTCTTAAAGGGATGGACACAGTTAGCAACAACGCTCAACGTGTGCCAAGAAAATATCCCCCATTCTGTCACACCCCAGCCTGAACCGTTGAAACATGGCAGGATTGATCCATGCTCTCATGTTTATGGTACATTCTGTCCCTACCTTCTAAATAGCAGGAACCAAGACTCATTAGACCAGCCTATGTTTTTCCAATCTTCTATTGTCTAATTTGGGCAGCCCATGCCAACTGTAGCCTCGGTTTCCTGTTTTCTAGCTTAAAGGAGTGGCACCTGGTCTTCTGCTGCTGCCACTCATCTGCTTCAAGGTTCGAAATGTGTATTCAGAGATGCACACAGTATGCATGTTTTATGCATACTTCCTCTTTGGCTGAGATGTAAGGTTAGCTAGCTCAGTGGTGCTAGGAAAGCTAGCAGTAGATGCCCTCTTCCTTCTGTGTGGTGATGTCTGCCTTCTCTCAAACAGCTGTGTCACTGCACAAAAGGAAGTGTGCATATACTGCTAGCTTGCCTAGCAGCACTGAGCTAGCTAACGTTAGAGCTCAGCTGAGGAGGACAACATTAATGTTTATGATTTCTGTCATGATTTCTGCAAAGAACATTCAAAAGTATTTTAGGGTGCGTTGAGCACCATAAGCTAAATGACATCTATTCCATTATATTAGAGAGAAGGTGGACATCTCTGGCTGATAGCTTCGAAACTAAGCAACTAACACTAAAACAGTCTAGGTTGATAAACAGCACTACAGGTAAAAGGGAAAATATGTGTTTCAGTCAGGAACACTTGCGTCAAAGAAAACTTAATTTCCATTTGCAGTATTATATTTGGCAATATGGCTCTGTCCTGGGGCCTCTGTCTTTCCACGCACCTACATGGAACGCTTAAGGCGGAAAGAGCACACCTCTCTGCCCTTCCACGTGCAGACAAGGAAAGCCTGAGGCAGAGAGAGCAAACGTCCCTGCCCTTCCATGTGCCTACATGGAAAGCCTGAGGCAGGGAGAGCAGCAGCAAAGACCCCCTGGGAACAGAACAGAACAGCATTAATAACAAACAGAAATGACATTGATAAATCAGACGCAGCATGAAAAGGAGGAGCTTGGGTGGAGGTGGGTTGCAAAGTGGCTCGCAGAGGGAGCAGCAACAGTAGGCAGGCCAGAGCAGTTTAAATAGAGCACCCTGAATGTAGCTGAGCTTGTTTTTGGGATGAACTGTCCCTTTAAATCACCTTTCTTCCCCATTCCAGTGCTTCGTTTGAGCTTCAGCAGATTGCCTTGGCCATGTCTACATGACTAAATGCACTGAGTTGATGCTATGTGATTGGCCACTTAGATATTTGCATTAACAAGCAGTTGAACAGGTGTGCCTAAAAAGTGGCCAGAGAGTGTAATCCCACTTTATTTCATTCATCCACTCAGTTTTATTTTCCCTTAATGTGTTGCTGCTCCCAAACCTGTGTGCAGTGTCTGGTTTGACCAGCAGGCTGTACTCTATACAACAAAATATCCACTGTAAGGTAACGTCGCTGAGGGTGTCTCTGCATCTATTTACCAAAGTCAATCAGACAGGAAATATGTAATGTAGACTTAAAAATTGATGTTAAAAAGCATCTATTACTAATATGCAGCAGTTAGAGTTACTGATGATCCAAGGTGCCCAGATGCAGTAGCAATCTGCATTGCTGTCTGATTGCACCTGAAACTAAATACAGTGACAAAAGACATGCACATCACGTGCACTGAATGCAAAATTCTCGGGTCAAGTATAATTTTTCAGAGAAGGGAAGTGGTAAACACTTCCTTCACTGTTGCTGTGCAGGAATGTGAAGGCTCTTAATCTTAATCTTTGGAATTTGTGAGGGGCCAAAGCTGATTGAGTGACCTGCTGCCTGGCTGCCTGAACCCCCCACCGTTCACTGGACTAATACAGCATTCCCTGACACGTGTTCACACCGAGACACACTGTTAATGCTGAGAACCACTGTTCCATGTTTCAGGTCTTCATTAATCCAGCAATCCAGCAAAATGCAAAGAATGAGTGGGGTGGATTTATTGTCAGTCGATTAATGAAAGGCAGTTTGGATCTTCCTATTCACTTCCTTTAAAACAAGCGTCTGATATTTTACCTTGTAAGAAAAAAAAATCCAAAGGGCCTGGTTTGAAGTTACTAATCTGTCTCCCCTCCGCCTCCCCCCCTGTTCTCTTGTTGCTGTCCCCCTCCTGGACTTGCTGGCATGTGTGTGGAATAAAAATGTGCGAGGCCTTTTGTCCTGCTGGTTCCAAGTAACTGCTCTTGCCTGCACACAGGAGAATAGGAGCTTGGGAAGAGCAGGTTTTCCTCCTCTCAGCAGGAGGAGAGACACATGGCTGCTTAAGGAGGAGCAGAAGAAGAAGAGAGGGGAGACCCCTGTCCCCTCGGCCTGGAGATGCACTAGGTAAACTGTCAAACTTCCTCAGTAGTTGCTTTGCAGCTTCTCTGTGTAACAAACTTTGTGATTGGCGCGCTGTCACAGAATGGATCTTTAAAGACTAAAGGTCGGCCACACTTAACTATGTAAGAGCTGAGCTGAGTAACTGGACCTTCAAAATCAAAACGTATTGGTTAAAGTAACTTCGCTGTCAGGTTTCCCCTCTGCTCAAGTTTCCCAGAGGACAAATGAGCTGTCATGGGAAACCATTTTCCTCTCTGATATGGATTCAGCCTGCAGCTCCTGACGCTTTCTGAGCTGAGAGCACTGTGAGGAGAAGACGCTGGTGGAGTTTACACAGGTACCAGAACAGCTGCTCTGTTTTCATTCACTTGGCTCAAGTGACAAGATTGGCTTTGTATTTCAGTACCATAAAACTGCTTATAAATAATAAGTTGATCAGTAAAAATCGATCTGTTTCAAACATTACAATGTTTCAATTCAAGATGATTGTTACTGTAAGTAGACAACTGCCAACTTCAGTTATAATAGTTATAACTGAATATATAGTTATACAATCAGTTATAGTTTGAGAAAATTTGTTTGGTGCCATTTAATGTGGTCTATTGTGGATATATTTTATGTAAAATGAGTGGTTAAAGGTCAAGTGTGTAGAATTTAGGGGGACATACTTGCAGAAATGGAATAAAATATTCACAAGTGTTTTCATTAGTTCATAACAGAGATGGGACCAAGTCACACATGTCTCAAGTAAATCTCAAGTCTTAATCTTCAAGACTCAAGTAAGTCCCAAGTCATTTTTTCTTGGGCAAGTCAAGTCAAGTCAAGTCACAGGTTATGTCAAGTCAAGTCCAAGTCAAGTCACTTTATTATTGTAATTTTACCTGCAGAATCTGATCTTAATAAAGTGAAAAGACAAGATATCAGTAACTGTCAGTAAACATTGACTTCAACGCTGCAATGTTTACTTTGCAGGGACAACCCCCATGCACGCGCGCACACACACACACACACACACTCACAGAGACACTAACCAAGGCAGCAGCCAAAATCACCCATTTAGCTCATTTAACTCTGTGTTGCTCGTTCCTAAAACGTACAGCCGATCTTCTGATGACCCGGTCGGATTGTTCGCCCACGTTTTCTGGGATTAATGTTAGCAAATAAATTAAAAAACAAGTTCTGCCAAACTGACCTGTCACTCTGAACCTTCGTCCATGGATACTTTTTTCTTCAGTGATCTGATTGGTCAGAGGTCGGGGTGTTGACAGGCTGCTCCAGAGCAACCAGCTTCGTAGTACTGAAAACCCAGAGTTAACCCTGAAGTTACCTCGCTAACTCCAAATCCTGCTTTGTAGTACAGGTCTCTGATCCTCTTCCTCAGAGTTGTTGTTGTTTCTAGACTAGAATCAGAAATCAGAAATACTGTATTGATCCCTGTGGGGAAATTGTGATTCGTTACAGTCACTGCAATGTAAAGAATAGGGAAATAAAGAAAAGAAGGAAGAATAACAGTATTAAATAGGAGTATACAAATATAAAGTAATACATTTTTCTTTAACTTGACCTTCCTTCTTTTATCTGTTGTCTATGTCTGCTTTTCTTGCAGTGGCCTGAGGGCAGTTAGATCGACCAGCAGACACACACTGAGTGTAGGATGGACAAAGCAGCAGAGGACGGAGACAAGGTGACCAGTCAGCAGGCTCTGTGTGACCCTGATCAGCAGACCGGAAAACGCCCTGGCATCTCCACTCTCAAAGTACTGAAGCTTTTTATGATCAACACTCCTCTGCTGGTTACTTACTATTCTGTTTTTCATCATGTGTTAGAGTTCATTCTGTTGATGCACTTAGAGGACACTGAGCCAGATAAAAACATCAATGTGTTATGTAACACATGTCAGGCAATTAAAGGGAATTAAAGGGACCCCTTTGAAAATGGCTATACCACTTGTTCTTTCGCCAAAATTTAGCCTAACTTTGGAGCATTATTTAGCCCCTTCCTGACAAGTTATGCCGGCATGGTTGGTACTAGTAGATGTGTTAGGTTGTCTAGTGTCACAATATACCACTTCTTTCAGTGACACAGTAATGTCAGCCTCCCATTACTTTCGCCAGGGAGGTTCAGTAATAATTGTATCAGGGTGGCCATGGCCCCGCTCCCCCCTCTTAGGGGTGCCACTATATAATAGATGGAGCAATAAATGCTTAAAATGTGAAACTCCCATCATGTTTTCCTCAGTTGAGTATTTTCAGAGATATGCTTTCCCCCAAAGAAGGTAGAATCAAGCCAAGAGCTGATTTTCGATGTGTTTTCAGCACTGTCAAACACTTCAGTATCAGTCTCAAGCTCAGCATCCTCTGATTGCAGCACTACATCAGCATGTGCAAAGTTAAAAGAGCATATCTTTGAAAACACAAGAATCAGAAACAGAATCAGAAGATTTATTACCTAGAAAATTTTCACTTGCAAGGAATTTTCTTTGTTTTTTGGTGCATACATCAAAGATACAGGAAAGCACTGATCAGCAGACCAGAAATAACAGATACGAAAGAGATACTTTAAAAAGTATTGGCACTATAACATAATATATATGTACATCTTGGGGTTCACAAGTGAGGGGAGAATTGAGCATGAGGTGGATCTGCAGTTTGGTCTAGCATCTGCAGTGATGCGGGCACTGGGCTGGACTGTCGTGGTGAAGAGGGAGCTGAGCCAGAAGGCAAAGCTTTCAATTTGCTGGTCCATCTATGTCCCACCTATGGTCATGAGCTCTGTGAGCAGCAGAATGAGTTTCCCCAGGAGGAGCTGGAATGTGTTTCTGGGGAGAGGGACGTCTAGGGTGCTTTGCTCTGCCCGTTTGCCCTACAATGAAAATGGATGGATGGAGCTATACAACAGTTTCATTCAAGGCTACCTTGAATTAATGTGTGTAGATACTGGGTTGCAAATTCTCAGAATCAGCATTGACAAAAAAAAAAATCTGCGCAAAATATATATACAGTTTTATGAGCTCTGATTGAGATTTTAAAGAGAGTTCTTAGCCCAAAGTAGTCCATATCTGTCAGAGTGACTGCAGCCAAAATTGAGAGAATGAAAAGCCTCTGTAGCAATACAGCATAATACAGTAGATGAAATACTGTACATGCAGGAGAAATGCAATAATCCCCAATGGGAATTAACTGAGTAATAAAGGGACTCCAGGGTGCCCACACACAGACTGTGGAGGCTGCTATGGAAGAGGCAGGAGGCAGGAGGCATGGAGAGCCACACCAGTCTGAGTATTTTTGTTTAAGTGGCTTCAATCAATGTTTCTATGATAACAATACATCAAATTAACTGTTTAAACATTTAAGATAAAAAATCAAAGTAGACAAAGCATGAAATGGTGGATATTTATTAGAAAATAACATTTACATCATACAGTACTTGTCTGTTAAATTTATGAATTATTAGCCTATTTTGATGACTTATATTTCCTTTCATGTTTTCTAGTTGTTTATTGTGGCGATGTCCTTCGCCTGCTTCTCCAAGGCTCTGACGGGAACCTATATGAAGAGCTCCATCACTCAAATTGAGAGACGTTTTGACCTCTCCAGCACGCACATTGGACTCATAGATGGCAGTTTTGAGATGGGTACCATCTATATTTTCATTTAATTCTTAATTATATATTTTTTTTAACTTTTGTTCTTGACACTTTTTTTCCCTTTGAGTCTGTAGCTGATGTTTTCTAAATATATAATTTGTTTTCCTCTGCTCTCTTGGTTTCTCCTTCTTGGAGGTAGGCAACTTGTTGTTTCTTGCTGTGGTCAGCCATTTTGGGGCGAAGCTACATCGGCCCAGATTTATCGCTGTGGGCTGTTTCCTCATGGCTGTGGGGGCCTTTCTCACCGGCCTGACGCACTTCTTCATGGGCCGGTAAACGCCAACAAATACCTAATTTTCAGAAACCTTTGCAAAACAATGATCTTGATCAAATGATCTTTGTCCAAGGAATACTTTACCTCCCAAATGACCATTTGTATATCAATTTCTGGTACTCATCTCATGTGACATTGAATATTGGAAGAAAACTTTGTTGTTCTCGCATGTCTCCATTGTGAACGAAGACTCTACAAATGGACAAAATCCTTGATGAACGTAAGTCATGGGGTCCACGTTTAACAGAAATAGAGCTATATCAAAACATCCATTGACAAACTTTCACACAACTTGTGTACTGTAATCCAAGTCTCATTGTGTGAGTTGTGTTTAAGCTAATAAATTGTATGTTTTGATATAGTTTTAGTTGTTGTTACACTTGGACCCCTATGACTTCAATTCATCAAAACTTTTCTCCATTCATGGATTCTTCTTTTACCGTGGAAGCATGCGAGAAAAACAAAGTTTTCTTCACAAACTCAAAGTAACATAGGGTGAGTAACTGATATACAAACGATCATCTGGGAGATGAAGTATTCCTTTAATGTCTCATTGTGGTTTTCACAGCTACAAGTACGACACAGTCATTCAGGTTTACCAGAATGACACTGCGAACATTGCCGCCTGTGCGGATCCACTGAAAACAGAAGTACCTGAAATTCAGATGGAGCCTTCTGCGGAGCGCAACAAATGTAAGACTGGGGGCTGCACGCTGGGGTCAAATGGGTGCCTTTAAATGATTTCTACTGTCATATTTGGATGTCTGTAAATTTAATGCAATTATTTTATGCAACAAAATACACTCATTAACATGTTTTCTGTGCTAAATGACCTTGTGTAGCTTCAGCAAACAGAATTAAAATTGATTAATCAGTCAGGACAAACTATACAAGATACCTTTGCTATGGCCAGCGAACAACAAATGACACCGGCAGCATAAAAGAGGCTTGCATGAAACCTGGTTAAAAAGCCTTAACAAGTTACTGGCATTCTTCCAACCATCCATGGAATGCACTGATCCTGGTCTGACCTTCAAAGCCACTCACCTCCCGTGTTGTCTATGTTCTGCACAGAACTGCTGAAGTCATTCTGTATGTGGACTGCAGAGCAAGGCAACATGAGATGAAAGCTTGAAAAAGACAGAAAGAATAATATGTGGGACCATCAGATCTTATTTACTAGCATCACTGAGAAAGCAGACATATTTTTGGTAATAAATTAAGCTTGGACACATGTCTGTTTATCAGTTTTACTTCCCTGAGATGGGCTTCAGATGATATGTTACTTCAGTCTTTCTATTGTTGAGCCATAATTAATCATTTCCCTCACATAAATCACATCATGCAGCCACAGAAAGTATTGTATTGATCCTGCTCTGCTGCTCTGATGAGATGTATTTGAAAAGAAACACAATATGGAAGTCACAATGCCGTGATAAACAAGCTTTAAACAGCATCCTGTTACACTGATATTGAATCAACACCGCATTGTATTCCTACATCTGGTTTAAGGTAGACTTAATAATTGAGGTCACAGACTTCATTTTCTCTTTCTCAGTAACTTGTGAATGGGGAGGGGTTTTTGATACACATGCACCAGAGTCTTCTTTTAGAAACAAAATTAAGAAGAAGAATCTGTGTAACCAAATCAAAAGGGAAAATGTTCGCTTTGTACATTTCTGCGAGATATGTTACATTTACATTTATTATGTAGTGGATATGTTGAAACTTTACATTTCAACAATACTGTGGTTAAAGTGTGGTCAGGTTTACGCACAAAAAGCCCTCAGTTATGGCTGGAAAAAGAAACACAGTGATACCGTGGTAAAAAAAAAACACTTTTCATGGCACTATCCCAGGAGAAAACACCAACACATTCTCTCTCTGACCTCGTCACATATTAATGTTTGGTCATGGACTTTCCACGTCCAGATACAACGTGTTTAGGCAACAAAAACACATGGTTGGGTCTGGGGAAAAAAGAACAGGGTTTGGCTTTGCAGTCTTGTAGGACGTGAACACCGCTCTCCCGGGTGAAAGTCGTTCATTGGACGCATCCACCACCTGCCCCACTCGGACTTTCACCACCTTAACCTTTCTTCTTGTCTTCAGTGTTTCCCCCTTACACCTTGAAAATATAACGGCAACCGGCCATGTATCATGTCGATAACGGACGGCTTTTTTCGTCTGTGTCCGACGCTGGTTTGCAGAAAAGTACAATGCCAACATTTTCTTCTGGAGACTGGGCCAATCTATGAATGGTGCAGTCAATACACACATATGTACGTGGACCACATGGTTCAAACTACTTGTAAAGATGTTTATCTGCATTTGAGTTTGGGAGACGTTGGTGATTTAAAATATTTATAAACATTTAATACATCAGAGATAGTATAGAGTATATAGAGTATCAGATCTTTGCAACAAAATCAATATCCCGCTTTCTTATTGTGTGTGTTTTATGGAGCCTGTGTGAGAGAGTCTGGGTCCCACATGTGGATCTATGTGTTCCTGGGCAACGCTCTGCGGGGCATTGGAGAAACCCCAGTTGCACCTCTGGGCATCTCTTACATCGACGACTTTGCTAAAGCAGAGAACTCACCCTTCTATATAGGTAAGATAACATAACTCATTTGGGGTTTACAGCTCGCAGTGGCAGAGTTCAGATGCTAAATATTGTCAAACACCAACACTTCAATATATCTTTTTTTTTTTTTTTTTTTAAAGTAATGCACTCAAGTATGTGCATATCTCACGAATTTTGAAATGTTGCGATCTAGTGTGACAGTGTCTTAACTCTTATCAAATGTATTCCAACTGGAGTTCTGTTAAAATGTCTCTTTTCACCTTCTCCTCCTTATGTTGTGATTTGCAGCTTGTCTCCAGACCATTACTCTCCTGGGCCCCATGTTTGGCTTCCTCCTGGGCTCCTATTGTGCCAAAATATATGTTGATATTGGATTTGTAGATCTTGGTAAGTGGAATGCGTTTGTTTTGCGGGAAGTGTCTATCATCAGTTATGCTTAGTTTTCACTCTAAAAGCTAATGTTAGCTAATCAGTTAGCTACCTGCAGCTGATAAAATCTGCAATTGACAGTCTTCATTTCAGCAGACAAAATGGACCATCGTGGGCTAGAAATGAGAAGTCTGCTCTTGTCTATGGGATGCCGTTTGTAAAGTGGCTCACGCTGAAAATAACATCAACATTTTGCCACATTTAGCTTTAATCAATGTTAAAAAAGGTGTTGTGAATTTTTTAACATCACCTTTTACCACATTTACAGCAATATTTGTTAACTTAGAAATATATTAATTAGTTAAATCTAAATATTAAATGTGGCACCTAAATGTTAAATATTAAATCTAAATCTAAATGTTAAATCTAAATATTAAATCTAAATCTAAATGTTAAATCTAAATAGTAAATCTAAATATAAATGCTAAATCTAAATCTAAATATTAAATCTAAATCTAAATGTTATATCTAAATATTAAATGTGGCACCTAAATGTTAAATGTTAAATCTAAATATTAAATCTAAATCTAAATCTAAATATTAAATCTAAATCTAAATGTTAAATCTAAATCTAAATACTAAAACTAAATCTAAATCTAAATGTAAATGTTAAATCTAAATCCAAATGTGAAATCTAAATGTTCTGGGTGAAACTAAATATTTAGCTAATATGCAAATTCACACCGCTGGTCACCGGAAGTACCAAAATAAAAGCTCGAGATGGTCAGACTGTGTTTATAGAATCAAATAACAAATTAAAACCAACTTATTGGGGGAAATGAACACTTGAACATACATTAGCGTGATATTAACTACCTAAAATAACAAAAAACATGTTTGGAGAAATTTTATTTGACGTGTAGTTTGAGTTGTTAGTGTTGCCGTGTTGTTCACAAACACGTCCGGGTAGAAAACCCATTAGAAAACCGGTGTCTGTAGTGACTTGTTAACTCAGTGAACAGTCCGTCAAAAAATATTTTTTTCCATCCGTCAACGGGAGGCTTTAAACAGATGACGTCCTGATGTTAGCTTTGCTGCTGCTGTTAGCTGTCCCTGTCAGCTGCAGCCACGGATGCTTTCTAGACATCGTGATTTCCCAAAACTGAATAAATAACTTACCACACATAACACACAAAACTGCTTTGCTAGCTCAATCATGTTGTAACGAAGATATCCGCTGGAAAAAATATTTTTTTCACGGACCGTTTATTGAGTTATTAACGTTACAGACACTGCTAACGGGGCTAACGGCTAACGGTTAGCCCAGCTAATCTACGATAACCATGTTATTAATTTTAAAGCGTGCACACAGAAATAGTAATGTGTGTTCAGTCATTGTGTTTATGGTCTTTATAAACATCAGATTAGTCTAAATGGTGCTATAGTGATGTGAATAATGTGAGATATACACACACATATACAGTATCTAGCTAAAGTCTGCTGGATTTCTACCCGGAAGTATTTGTAAACAACCAGGAGATTTCCTCCGAAGGGACACTAACAACTCAAAGTACACGACTAATAAACTTTCTCCAAACATGTTTTTTGTTATTTTAGGTAGTTATTATCACACTAATGTATGTTCAAGTGTTCATTTCCCCCGATAAGTTGGTTTTAATTCGTCATTTGATTATATAAACACAGTCTGACCATCTCAAGCTTTTATTTTGGTACTTCCAGTGACCGGCGGTGTGAATTTGCCTATTAGCTAAATATTTAGTTTCACCCACAACATTGAACATTTAGATTTAGATTTAGCATTTAGATTTAGATTTAGATTTAGATTTACTATTTAGATTTATATTTAGCATTTAGATTTATATTTAATATTTAGATTTAGATTTAGATTTACTATTTAGATTTAGCATTTAGCATTTAGATTTAACATTTATATTTAATATTTAGATTTAGATTTAGCATTTAGATTTAACATTTAGATTTAGATTTAACATTTAGGTGCCACATTTAATATTTAGATTTAACTATTTAATATATTTCTAAGTTAACAAATATTGCTGTAAATGTGGTAAAAGGTGACGTTAAAAAATTCACAACACTTTTTTAAACATTGTTTGAAGCTAAATGTGGCAAAATGTTGATGTTATTTTCAGCGCGAGACAAACAGCACCCTATACTTGTCTACCTGTTTCTGAAGTCAAGGACTTACTGTTCAAAATGTACCTAAACTTATGAATGAAACAACCCCTGTGTAGAGAGGCCGATAAAGTGTAACCAAAGAAAGCTTCATGTTGTGACAGGAGAAACATGAGGACTCCAGTTCTTTGTTTCAGACTGATTTTACTCCAAGCCTGCTGCTCATCGGGCATGCCACCATAAAAATAGGCTCAAACCTGTCAGAACATGTTAGTAAAGACTCCTCTGAGTGTCCCTCTGAGGAATTGTCTCGACTTTCACAGATAGATAAAGTGAAATCAATAATTAATGTGTCAAACAAACTTAATCAGTCCACCTAAAGTGTGCAGTGTTGCAGTCCCCCAGCCCTGATAATATTAGCCTGTTATTTTCCCAAAAAAGATCTGATGTCCAGCACAGTCACGTGAAAGACTGAAGACAGATTTATATTCCAAATGTCACTTGTCAAATGAAACTTAAACACACATCAGGCCTCCTGCTGCACTCATTCAAATGCTTTTTTCGTGCATCCAGAAAGTGTGACCATCACTCCTAAAGATGCCCGCTGGGTGGGCGCCTGGTGGATGGGCTTCATGGTGTCCTCCGCCCTCCTGCTCATCTCCAGCATTCCCTTCTGGTTCCTGCCCCGCTCGCTGCAAAAGCAGGAGGGAGACGAGGGCAAGCCAGTACCCAACTGTGAGACCCTGGATGGGACAGAGGACGCCCCAAACAACAATCACAACCTCAAGCTGACTGACATCGCTAAAGGTCGAGACAATTCAGCATTTCAGGCTCAGATTGACATATTAAGTGCAGATTTGTGTGCAGGTTTATGGTCATTGCTTGTCATTTTACGGGACGTCCTTCCACAGGGTTTCTCCCCTCGCTGAAGCGCCTGTTGGGAACTCCTGCCTACTTCCTGCTCCTTTGTGGGAGCATCCTGAAGTTCAACTCTTTCATCGGCCTGTTTACCTTCAAAGCCAAATACATGGAACAGCAGTTTGGACAGTCAGCCTCCAGAGCCAACTTCCTCATAGGTGAAAATGAAGTGCATTAACATGATGTTTTTTATGGCCAGTGTATGAGACCTACCTAGCTGTAGAAGTACCCTGGTAGACATGGGGAATTCTGCGATTTACTGTCTGAACCCGTACACGGCAAAGCATACTAGGTTTGGTGTATTCTCTGCAAAAGGTGTTTCAGACTTTGCACAATGGGAATCAAGGCAGAGTGAGAAACACAAAATCGTCAAGACAATCTCCAGGAGTCTTAAAGACTAATAGAGAAAAAAATATCTAGGGTGTCTGATAGTGAGAGATGTCCTACTGTAAGAGGTGTCTCCCAGTGTTTAGACCCCCTTGTGTTTCTCCTCCAGGCGTGTTGAACCTGCCAGCGGTGGCGGTGGGGATCTTCCTGGGAGGGCTGCTGATGAAGAGGTACAAACTGAGTTTGGTGTCAGGAGCACAGCTGTCCTTTGCCACATCCTTCATGGCGTACCTCCTCCTGCTGCTGAAGTTTGGCACCAAGTGTGACAACATTCCCATGGCTGGGCTCACCATCTCATACAACGGGTCAGTGCTTAGGGTTCATTAAGAAGACCATGGCTTTAACAAACTGAAATAAAGTACCGCAGAAACTATTTTTTACAGTCTGTTTTCAGAGACACAACCTGCAGCTAATATAAACTATACTTTGCAGAACACGGGGTATATCATCTGACGGGAATACGCTCTTCTCAGAATGTAACAGTGATTGCTCATGTTCGGCAGAGGAGTGGGAGCCGGTGTGCTCAGACAGCGGCATCACCTACATCTCTCCATGTATGGCTGGCTGCCTCAGCTCCAGTGGATACGGCAAGAACACAGTAGGACTACACACAGAAATTGTCACAGACCACATGTCAGAATTATATAAATAATCACATCTTACTATATAATGACAAAAACTCTGTCTGTGTGTCTGTGTACCTGTTCCACGTTTTTCTCCTCACTGACTTGGTCAATCCATGTGAAATTTGGCACAGTGGTAGAGGGTCATGGGAGGATGCGAATGAAGCAATATTACATTAATTGGCCAAAGGGGGCGCTATATCAACCAAGTGAAATTGCAAACTTTGACTTTACGTATGTCGTAGAGACATGAAACTTTGCACAGAGATGTCTCTCCTCATGAGGAACAAATTTGCCTCAAGAACCCATAACTTCCGGTTATATAGATTTTCCGCCATTTTGAATTGTTTGAAAAACACTTAAAATCGATCTCTTCCTAGGAAGTTTGACCAATCTGCATGAAACTCTGTGAACATAATCTAGGGACCAATATCTAAAGTTCCCTCTTGGTAAAAGTTGGAAAACTTACTAAAACTGAGCTTCTATAAGGCAATGAATATTGTGGAGGGTGTGGCTCATCACATAAAGGTGTATAACATCTCAAGGGTTTCACCGATCACCACGCAACTTTGTAGGCATATGACCACACATAATCTGAGGGGACCCCTCCATTATTGACCCCATCAAACAAAATGGGGGCGCTAGAGAGCTTATTTCTTATCTAGGCCAAACCAGCATATTGATTTTTACTAAACTTGGTAGATATGTAGAACAGAACGCCTCAAGGTGACTGGAGAAATTTAACTCTATTTGGCAACTAGGTGGCGCTATAACAACAGAAAAATGCTTAAAAATGGCTAAAATGCGACCGATCGCTGTGGCTCCCCCTGTGGCCATATGTTTGAGGGTTTTTTTTTTCTAATTTTTGGTATGACTAAGTCATGGTATGGTATGCTGTACATAATCACGGAAACTGTCAGTGTGTCATTCTGTAAGTCAGTCATTCTCTCTGTCCCATGTTTTTCTACTCACTGACTCGGTCAATCTATGTGAAACTGCACATAGGCATTGAGGATTGGCATAGGTAGAAGGTGACAAAGCTACCAATGAGTATGGACTAGTTTCTCACTAATTTAATGACTGATGGATGATAAGTTTATCAACCATTAATTCCCAGTGTGTTATCCCCCTACCTTGTGGTTTTTCTCTCGTTACCAGGTCTTTCACAACTGCAGCTGTGTGTCCGCCTCCTTCCCAGCAGGCAGCAGTACGTCTGTGAGGCTGGGCCAGTGTCCTCATGCAAAGGACTGCAGCCGCAGTTTCACCTCCTACATGGCTGTCTCTGTTCTTAGCTCCTTCATCAACTCTCTGGGAGCCACACCTGGCTACATGGTCATCATACGGTCTGTGCACCCGTTACTAGCAAGAGGAAAATAGTTAGAACTAAAAATATTAGTGCTACTGTAGATCATTCTTATTATTTGTGAGTGTGTTATCTATCTTCTCATGTTACTCTCGCCAAGACAGCTTATAACCCAGTGCTTTTAAAGACACTGTCTGATGAAGCAACTTTCTTTGAAGTAGTACAAATAAGTGACCTGGTGTTGTTTTGTAATCACAGATGCATCTCACCAGAGCTCAAATCTCTTGCGCTGGGTATACAGGCCTTAGCAACGAGGACTCTTGGTAAGCTTCATTCGTTTAGGTGCATGAAAAGTACATTTTTATTTGATTTGGACTTGTTTTGGTTTTTAATGTTAGCACAGTTTCTGCTCCCCAAAGTAAAGCGAGTAAAAATGTCACCTTTATGCTGGGTTCACCCTGGAGGTGGAAGCCTTGCGATATGTCAGTTATCACATGAGGAGTCACCTGGCTGCTCACACCAGATGTGCAGCATTTCTCTGCACAGGTCAACAAGCGATTCAAGTCCTTGTTAGACATAGAGTTCTATCTGTGTCTGCTAGAGTCTGTACATGTGTCTGCTCGTTTTGACACAACTGACAAATATGTGGAACAAGTGGGCCTACATACTTTTAAAATCCCAATCACAAACAGCAGTGATAGCTACTGGGCTCTGTCTACTAAATATAGTGAATGGGCAGAGTATTAAATTTCCTCATGCTGGGACTGTCCATTGTTCCGATGGCCAAAAATTCCAAAGCCCCGTTAGTCCGACAAAGGTCCCATTGGACTGGAAGTCCATTTCTCTGACAGCCCATTATCTCAAAAATAAATGCTTACTACTCCCATGTCATGTTTCTCCAAAAATACACACTCCCGGCAGTTAAACAATCCAATTGCTAGAAATAATATTTGCATTGTATGTTTCTATAAACCACTAGATATGTTACATTTGTACATTTTTTCTAGCAGATACATTAAAACATTATATTTGTCAACAATGCTGTGGTGAATGTGTGGTTAAGTTTAGGTACATAAAACACTTGGTTATGGTTTGAAGAAGATCAAGTTTTAGTTTAAAACACTCACATTTGGTAGCACAAAAGCAGCTGGAAAAGCAGGGATGGGTTGGTGAAAAACACCTAGGTTCAAACGCTGCTAGTAATTCCTTGGATTTTGTATTTTTAGAGAAACTTCAAAACAATAGCTGTTTTTTTTGTTATTTTAAAGAGAATGAGCTGTCAGAGAAATGGGCATTTGATCCAATGGGACATTAGGGGCTTTGGAATTTTGGGCCATCGGGACAATAGCATGGCACCTAAAAATCAAGAGAATGGAAACTCAAGGAGAACAGCATGGAGAGGGGTACCATCAGATCATTTTTTATCATACATGATATCCCTTATATAGTTTATAAGAGATCTAGTCTTTTTTTGCCAGATTTGGTCGACACTCACAGAAAAAATAACCAGATGCTGAAACTACCGCTGCAAATTCCAGGGAGCTTGGTGCCACATCCAGTGCAAAGAATCCACTTGGTTGACATATGGGTGATGAAAGGAATAGGGCACCGCTTTGTGGACAATTGCTGTAGTTTGTGGCTCTTTCATGCCTGGGGTGAACCCAGCATTAGTCTAGTTTAGATTAGTCTTTAGATAATATAAGAAATACCATTGAGGGACACAATATTCCTCTCTGTTGCAATATTGTAACAGTACATATCTGGGTGATACCTTGCCTGTAGGTGGACTTCCTGCACCAGTATATTTCGGAGCCCTGATTGATTCAACTTGCCTGAAGTGGTCGATCAAAAAGTGCGGGGGCAGGGGGGCCTGCCGCATCTATGACTCTGACATGTACAGGTACGCCATGGACTGAAAAAGTGTTTAGTTTTTCTCCACCACTTCAGATGCCACAGTAATAGATACTTGCCTTTTGTCAATCTTTTGTCTTCCAGGCTGGTCTTCCTGGGTCTGATCACATGTCTCAGTGGTTCCTCATATTTCTTCATCATTGCTGTCATCGTCCTCCTCAGACGACAGTTTAAAAAACCAGAGCAGGAAACAGAGACAAAGGAAATTGAACTTAAGACAAACCGTAGCGCTACTAAAATTGCCAAACGGCCTTACGTTCCCAAAGCTTGGGTGAGGACCACAACAGAACTGGAGGTTCACAGAACGGAGCAGCTCCCTCAAGACCGCAGACTCAGCTCCACAAAGAACACTGAGAAGAGGCAACAGTTCGAATCTGTGACAGTGGAGTTAACTCCTCTTTCAAGTGAAGAAGCAAAGATAGAGATGGACGGACTGAAGTCAGAGGAGGTGGTGAAGGAGGGAAAAGACAAGGTCTGCAAGGAGACGAATGTACATGTGGAAAAAGAGGACCATGTCACAGATGACAAGGAGTTAGAGAATGAAACAGCACACAGCAAAGAAACTGATGGCCAAGTAAACTAAGGTGTTTACCAGTGTCTCTAACAAGTGGGGACCATTCTAGAAACGTTACTGAGTTTGGCCAAAAGTCACATTTATTGTCAAGAGGGACTTTTCATCTGAGCTATAGCAAAGTCCAGGCTAACACTATT
Source organism: Epinephelus awoara (assembly GCA_035609425.1). Taxonomy (NCBI): domain Eukaryota; kingdom Metazoa; phylum Chordata; class Actinopteri; order Perciformes; family Serranidae; genus Epinephelus; species Epinephelus awoara. The sequence continues at coordinate 18,255,290 of CM069316.1, read as the reverse complement.
TCCCCCCTCTTTTATTACAGTGTAGTGCCGTTATGTTCAAGTTAGTCCGAAGAGGAAATGGGCCACCAGGGATCCCTTTCACAGCTGTAGAAATAGCTGCAGTACTTGGAATAAAAAATGGAATAGCACTGAGCGTGCACATCGACCAACAATTCAAATTCTGTACCTGATTGCACAGCAGCGCTGCAAGGCCCAAAACAGTATAGAGGAAACTTAATTGCCACAATGAATGTTTTTCCTTTTATGTCAATAAATGAATCCTTGAATGTGTGATTTTATTGTCAGATCTGATCTTTGCAGAGTCTGAAACCAGGTCTACCACAGTGTGATGTTGAGGATACAAATATCGTGAAAATGATGCCAGTGTTTTTTCTGCATAGACGATTACAAGGCCATTCCCTCCATCAAATTTCGTGCCACCTCCAGCTCTTGACAAAACTCTTATGGGTGTCTTCATGGGAAACACTATTTTCTAACAAGCACTGCACTTGGTGGACCATTTGTAAGTGCAATTGCGGCGCTACGCCGATGTGGTGGAGCTGTATCCTAATCAGCACAATGCGCCAGGAAAGGCACTGCCAGCCAGAGGAAGGAAAGAGCTGTCTGTTTTTGTTTTCAGCTGGACCACAGCAAAATTGTCTCTGCTGGTAAAGTGTTTGCCCCCACAACAGTCAAATGACTACAGAAAACTTTTTTCCTGTTGTTCTATGTTTTAATGTAATTAATTAAGACTGTTGCAAAGTTGGCATTTGTGACTGCTGCTCCATGCACCTTTACATGTGCCTGAACGCATCTTGTACCAAGTATGTATAGCTGCAAATGGAGCAGCTACATGGCTGGCCCACCATACCTAAGATCAGCCCCTCTTTATGAATGCATCATGGGCCAGACAGAGACCACACACTGAACAGTTAGGCTGTTATTCCACCAAGATCTCTGCGACTGTGAGTTAGATTTACATTCCTAAAACTCTGCAAAGGTATTGCACAGTACCCTTAAATAGTACATCAAGCAGTATTGGACAAGTCCCCAGTTAACGGTGTAATGAACATCAACAGTCATTATCAGAGGCCACAGCACCATTACCTTTACTGACTCCGGCTACTTATCTACTAATCATTCCCCTGTGACATTTGAACCCTCTTATGTCCATCGCCAGAGGAATACTATTCATATGGTGCCTGTGTATTGGAGCTTCAAAGCCCAAATTAAAATGGAAACACAGCTGATGTGAAGAGGAATGTGAAATAAGAATGAAGAAGAGTTTCTGGTATTTATACGACATTCACAGTCTGGAGCCATGATTGTCTCCATATGGCTCTCACCTCTTATGTTACAACCAAACATGGTGGTGGCTGAGCCAAAATGGTGGCTAGCAGCTTTAGCAGTGCCAACAGAGCTAAAAACTCGCCTGTGTCCAGACCTTTGGATCCGCCCACTCCACCAAGTTGACCTTTTTTGTCTGACACAGCGTTTTTTTCCTGTTGAAATAAAAAAAGAAAGCACTGAGGTGGAGCATGATTGGCCAGTCAGCGCCACAAGCGGGACTCACACCGTTGTCAAGCTGTCACTGATGGCGAGTGTTGTAGACAAGATAGATGCTGCTCGCAATTCTATTCTAAATTGATATTTCTTCTTAATATCACCTATAGTAAATTGTTTTTACTTTGCTAAGCTCCACTCTTAAAAACCCAGCTAAACCAATATGTTAACATGGCTATGCATAAGTGCAGACTTAAAATGTCGTCAGATTTAGGTGAATACATTGGTCTTTATGACTGGTAATGGAAAATCGAATCTCCCTCCCCCACGGAAATTGGTTAGAGAGGACGCAATGTCAGACTGAAGATGGACATGGAGTGTAACGAGTTGACAGTTCTGTTTGGTATCTGGCAAGCTAAAAATGGCAGCAGTGCTAACAGAGCTAACTGTAGCCCCTTTTACACTGCCAGATTTTCGGCGAATGTTGGGCCGTTTTGCCGGCAAGCTGTGGGCGTTTAGACACACAGAGCCGGATTGGTGGGAGGGAGACAAGGAATCACACGCCCTCCTTGCTCTCACAAACAAAGAGGCTATTAACCATCAGATGGCGGGAAAGGTAAAGAACACGCCGACTTACGAGAGAATCGCCGAAGGACTGACTAGCCGCGGCTTCCCTCCCACGTCACTGTTTGCGTCACACACTGAGCTACACGTTTTGTTACTTGCTCACGCCCCCCATTGCCCCGAAAAAGGCGCATTCTTCTTTCGTAACCTGATTCACTGCTCAGGACACCATTAGTCCACTATATCTTTACATAGTCAATAGCTGTTTGCTGCTATATTAATGTTCTGAATGTCGTATGCAGCTCCTTTAAAGATTGTGGAGGTACATTCAGCTTTACTTAAACTGAAGATTAGATGCAGTTTTCTCTCTGTGATGGAAACAGGAAAGTTTCCGCCCATGTAACATCTGGCTCCTCACAATAACCAAGGTAATCCAAGGGACAATAAAACAGAACATTGTATTTAATACAAGGGACATGTTTCCCCAGACTATAGACTATAAAATCCTCCACACACCACCCACTGTCATCATCTCCCTTTCTCTGCTTTTTCTGTCTTTCCTTCCATTTGTTCTTTTCAAGATTGGGCACATTAACCTTTCTAAACACCCTTCACAAGAGTAGTTAAATATTTAATGGGTTAATTATATATTAAATCAAATTATTATTATTATTTTATCAACTAGACTTTGTCATCGTTACAACATACTGTTGTACAGTATGTGGCCGTACTATCATTTTGAAGTAGTTGCTTTATTTGTTATATGTGTTGCAGAAATCTAACAGGGAGTGTCACTAAATTGTGTCATAAATGAAGTCATAACTTTGTCTCCAGGAAAGGTCTATAGGCCTACTGTAAATGCAAAATATATAATCGATGTAGAAGTAAAGACAGTTGAAAAAAATACTGACACTCCATCTTTGTCTGCAGTTACTGCATGTTTTCTTGGGAAGCAACACAAGGTGTTCGTCGGACCTCGGTGGGTTGGGGGTGTTTAATGTCCATTACGACTGCACTATATCTCTCTGTTATCTCACAGCTGTGGCAAAAACCACCGGCACTTACCGGCAGTCTGCAGCCTGTGGTGGCATCTCCCTACTGAGACTGTGTGATGAACATCAGAAACGTGGTCGTAATTTTAGATGTGATGTTTAATTTAATGCTCTTTTCTCGCATTCCCTGATAATTGCATTTTTATGACCCTCCGCTCCTCCTGAATATCTCAAAGTCATCTTATGTTTAATCCAAGCAAAGCCCTGTTTCAGATAAAACACATCAGCTCTTGTGCAGCACAGGATTTACTAGAAAGGGAGCGTTAAAGTCCCTGTAAAGCACGTTAGTCAGCGCAGGCTTCTGATATGAGCTCAGTGATTCTGCTGAAGTTACAGTTAATGATGACAGAACAGATTTGGTTATTTCACATGAGAATTTCTTGTAATTGTGTTAGGTTTTTTCTTTGCTTTTTTGAATAACGGATTTAAAGTGGGTGTGGCTTAGCTTGTAAAAGTTAAAGTCAAATATTTCTATGCATCAAACAGTTTCGTAACATTTCAATCAAAGTCTGATTATGATTGTGGGGTTGTTTTATTTTAACATCAGATATTTGACCTGCAACTTTTATTTTTGGTCACATGCTAACTAGTCGTAAACAAAACAGCGACACCACCTTTAAAGTTTATATAGCTAACTTTTAAGCAGTTATCTACTGAGACATCCAACAGACATGGAGCAACATTAGCATTTATTTGGAGTTTTGTTATGGCCACCTGAGGATTGTAAGGCCAGTATTCATTCTCTTTTTGTAGCAACTATGTCCTGAGGGAAATATCTGGATCTTTAGCTGCAAAATGGTCAGCTAAGTTTATCGGATAGTCATTAACCTGTTGGGCTTTCACTAAAAACTGCTGCTGGCTCTGTTCTAAACTGCAACAGCAATACAAGAGTTGTGGACTGTAAAACCAAAACAATGAGCTAAAAGATGTTAAAATGGGAACTGTAGATTTTCTGTTGGTTTGCCACTACAAGCAATACCTCTCACATTACACATAGTCAGCTGATCAATTGTGGATCATTGCAAACTTGACAACATAAACTTAAATACTAAACTAAATGGAGCCCTTCGTATTTCCTGTGGAAATGTTTTCATGACATCAGCTGACAGGAAGTAAAACATGGACCCAAGCTGTTGCCTAGCAAGGCAATCTCAGTGAAACAGTCTCTATATTGGTTATAGCAGCTTTAAAGTTATAGAAAGGCAGGGGAAGAATGTGGGGTGGCTTCCGGTGCTCCAGTCCCAAATGTTTTCAGTAAATCCCTGAATCTTTTTGGTTGTGTCATTCAGATAATGATATTTGCTCATGTTGTTTTTCCTACTATGCTATTTTCTAACATAACTGAGTAAATGTTTTTCTGTTGGCCTGATGTATATCAAAAGGTTTTGAAGGCCATATGTGGTTTTGTTGTGGGTCCTTGATTTGCTGAGCAGCCCAGATTATTTTTGACATGGATTTAAATGTAGCAGATTTGTCAGCTAAACATTTATTCTCTGAAATTTACTCCAGCAGAGCGTAACTTTGTCCTAAGGACAGAGGGATGTCGTATGCTGTAAAGCCCTCTGAGGCAAATTGTGATTTGAGATGTTGGGCTTTATAAATATTGAAATTGATTGATTGATTGAACTATAGGAGCCATCAATGGTGTAAAATGCGGGTAGGTTGCAGTGAGGGGTCACTGTAGTCATGGGTGTCTGTCAATATAGGAAGGAAACCATTCTTTGAGGGACAGGTGTTGGTGGGCCACATAAATTCAGGTGTTCAATGCTCAATGCAATAGTGAACATTTGTACATTTGAATGATGTATGGACACAAATTCTTGAATTAATGCAATGTTTTTCACTGAAGACTAATACTGATAAATAAATTATGCATCAAAGAAGAAGAAGAAGTGGACGAATGCGTCAATAAGTAAGTGGCCTATCTATGCAGCCCCACTATATTAATGAAAATGGGTTTCAAGAGTAGTTATGCTGTAAACGCCGAATTCTACCCTACGTATGTTATGGAACTTAGTGATAGTCACATCAGACAATGTTTGCCACTTTTTAAGTGACAGGAGTGAAAATGATTGCCGCAGGACAGGATGATTTTTTTCCTCTGCAACTATTGTGTTTTTCTCAAACGATATACAGATTTTTATGATTCTATTAGCTTAAATGGCTTTAGAAAAAGTGTGTGTAGCTGCTGTAGCTTGAAAAATGCCCTGGCACCCCTCTCTAGGTTTGCACTGAGCCCCAAGTGTTTACAACATCTGGCTCCACCTCTGCAGAAAAGTGCTTAATATCTTAAACCAAGTTTGCAAGAACTGTAAAGAGATGTGATTGCGATTGCTAAGTAGTCAGATTCTCAGGTCACGTCCGTCAAGTGTTACTCACAGGTTTTACCATCACTTCATTAATTAGTACTTTCTCAGTTGTTTGTGACGTGTCCCGTCAAAATAATGAGACAACATTCATTATTAACGATAATTCATCTTCACATCTATAATTCATGGAGGGAGGCAGAGGGAGGGTCAGAGTTTGGTGACCTAAAACTTCATTACGTGTCTCAAGGTAAATACGAAGACAACTTTCCTCTCCCTGGTGTGGGTTTCTGGCGGGTCAGTCCCATCACAGAGGCTTGTGACAATGATGACGGAGGTGATGATGAGGATGGTGACGTACAAAGATGTGTTTGTGTGTTTATGTGTGTGTGTGTGTGTGTGCTGTGAAAATTAGCATTATCCTGCGTGTGCACAGGTTTAAGAGTGCACGTTAAGGTACAGCTGAGTGTGCGTATGGCATATATATAAGACCCTCTTGGACTTCCCGACACCCCCATACACCCCTCCTCCCCCCCCCCTCGTCCTCCTCATTCTGTGTAAATGAAAATGCACGGCTATATTTGGACAGAGCTGATGTCACAAGTGGTTTGAGCGACGAGCCTATAACTGTTGGAGTCTGTTTGTGTGACAGTCTGACAAACCCTGGGCTGCTCCAGTGACGGACTGGGATCTGCTGGCTACTGGCTGCAACAACAGAAAGTAAGTAAAGGGCATGGATTGTCTTTTATACAGCACCTTTGTTTCAGTCTAATTCTTCTGTGTACATGTATGAATGGGATGCTACAGGAAATTAACAGCTTTTAGTTTGTATAAATAGTTTTTCTATAGGTTTGAAAAGGATACTTTGCTAAATCTCCACTTCTATCTCTCTTTTAAATTAACAAAACTACTGTATATTTTAAATTCAAGATTCAAATGCCTTCCAAAGACATGTCTTATTTTATGTCTACTTACATCACAGGAAAATGTGTATAAAATGATGCAGAGGAAATTCTGGATTTTCTGTTTAGTGTAAGAAAACATCACCAACCATATAACAATATAAATATGTTCTACCAAGAAGTGTAATGTACAGATGCTTTAATAGAGCAATACAGCTTGTGCACACAATATATATATATCATGTTAAATTTGACAATATTGTGGGGTTTACTACTACAATATTTATATAGTGATTTTTTTTAAATAAATAACCACAAGTAATATGGATATAACAGCAAGTGGATAAAGCAAATAATAAAATATAACAGTCTGCTAAGTTCAGGGAAATTACACCACTTTACTGTGATACAGCCTTTAAAAAGAAGCAAAGACAACACTTGCAATATTATGATATCCAAAATCGTAGATGATATCTATTCTCCTATGATATTAATAGAATGTTGACAAGCTTTAATCTCAAGCTGAAAAGATTAATTAACAGAAACTGCAACTACTTTCATTATCAGTGACATTACACTTATTTATTAGTGTGAGGTTGAATGTATAGAGGATGTGGTTTAAACTGTCAGCATGTTGCAGGAGTCGCTAATTTCATTGTGTTTTTCAGTGATACAGTGACAATCAAAGGCATTTTGATTCTGATTTCTCAAGAAAAAATGTCAAATATTCTCTGGTTCATAATTTGCTTCTTTTCATTGCCTTATGTGACAATAAATTCAATATCTTTGGGTTTTGGATTGTTGGTCAAACAAAAAAAAAGCATTTTTCGGACAACAACTTGGCTTCTGAGAATTAGTGAAGGGATTTTTTTTTTTTTTTTTAATTTTCTGCCATTTTTTAGACAATATTAACAGATAAATTTAGAAAATAATTGGCAAATTGATGGATAATGACAATAAGTGTAAGTTGCAACCCTACTTTAATTATTTAGCTGGGCAACAGGAAAAGATGCTTGGTAGATGTATTACTGCCACTGAATCATTGAGCACAGCTTTAAATTAGACTGTAAGTTAATGTTAGATTGTACTGAAATATAGGAAACAATAGCTACTGTTGTTTTCTCCTGCATAATAGTGACTCTTTAAATTCAGAATTTTTAGAAATGAAACACTTTTATGTATGTCATATTTTGGCATTATATATTGATGATGTGCATCAGTTGGTAAGTGTGTGTGCTGCTGTCTTTTGGCCGGGTCTTTGTAGTTAAATGAAGGTTAATTACAGCAAATATTTGCCCTTAAGTCCCCCATAACAATACATCTAACTTTGTTCCTCTGATCTGGGTTGATCCAGGTAATCACCCTACACTATGTATCACCTGAGGGTGCCTGTGCTTCTCCTCATGCTGCTTGTGCTGCTGCGCTGCGTCACCGCTGCCCCAAGCTACAGGTAAGTGTGCATACTACAGGCAGAGCTCTCTGTGTGGCTGTGCAAGTGGTCTAAGATTAGGGGCAGAGTTTAACTGGTGGCAATCAATCAAATTGTGCAGGTTTCACTTTGCTGAAATGTTGATCATATCAGATCTGAGGTCAGCAGACGGGCAGCTGAGTATCATGAAGATTGTGCGATAGGTGCTGTAATGTTCAGCGTGAGGAGCGGCAGAGCATTGATAACTCTGGAGGTGGGAGCCAATTGTGCTCGTCTGTGGGAAAGTGCTTCATTGTGCAACTCGTGGGGAGCTAAGTGCCCACTTTTTCTTCCCGCTCTCGGGACTTGTGGATGTTTTGAAGAGGCTATAATCAGCTATCAGTGTGAAACGCTTTGGCCCTTTTCCCTCTGTAATTCAGGTACTTCAGTCCAAGCTCATCTGGCGAGCAGGAAAGTGCTCTCCCAGACGGTGACGGCTGGTTAGCTCCTGGGTTAATCTCCAACCCGTTCTTCAGCCTCATGGGTACACGGCCGGAGAGGGGGCTCACAGCTATGAACAGGTAACAGCAAACCAGCAACTGTATTAAATCCTCCTTACATGAGAAACATTCTCTCTATGAGTGTTACTCTGACGTGTCCGTACTTCCTCTGATCCCCCAGTCACCACGTGGAGAAGAGGAAATGCAACACAGCCACCTGCGTCACCCAGAGGCTAGCAGACTTCCTGGTGCGCTCCAGCAACACTATCGGTACTGTGTACGCGCCAACCAACGTGGGATCTTCCACCTATGGCAAGAGGGACCTACTGCAGCCTCGCGGCTACCTGCCTCTCTAGTACCAACTGAGGAACCCCCACCAGCACTCCCAGTGCTCCAATGATATAACCAGACATCTTATGTAACAATGATTGTGACAATGACGTTACTAACTATGACACTGATAGTGATGATGATTATGAAGAGTTTTCTTGTTTATTTTATAAACTTTTAAGAAAACAGTGCCTTTAATTTAAACCATCAAAGTCCATATATGTTTCTTCTCTTTTCTTTTTTTTTTGCATTTGTGTGTGTTGTGACTCTGTTAATGCTGTTCCACGATGGCATGATGTGAATATAACAATACATCAGAGTAAATAATAAAAAAAAAAAGAAAAAAACAAACAGATGTAAAGCCATGAGAAATGTTTTCTGTTGATTTTGATAATAAAAATGTAAAAATATATTTTTGAAAATCTTAATGCGTTTTAAGCCACATTATTGTGTATCATGACAGCTGCATGCAGAGGCTAAGTGCTGTTGGCAGCACATCATCAGCTGCTAGTCCTACATGGGATGTCCATTAAAACAAGTATTAGTTTTAGTTAAGTGAGTTTAAAAACCAGCTCCCACCTAGTTTCTCCATGTGTCACATAAACTACAGAATCCATTTAAATTAGCTTCATCAATAAGCTGCTGAGACTTGCCACATGAATTTGGATTCTATTCCTGCTTTACGTAATTGACCCTTAGCTAAGTCCCGCCCCTGAATGCAGACTGACCAATCAAAACATAGCATTGGGCTGTGCTCCATTGACTCTAATGTAATTGTTTCAGATTTCCTTCATTTTCAGGCTGGTTTTGTGGATTTGGAGCTAAATGTTGTGGCTGGGGCACGTCGTGTATTAATGATACTCGTTACCTGGAGAGGTTGGAAAAAGATATGCATTTCTTCCCTGTTCCAAAACCAGAGTCAACCCCTTAAAAGTGTAGGGTTAGCTAGCTAGCTACTGAAGATATAACCTACTGAATGTATACACCTGCTACTGAAACAGACCGACCCCGCTGTACAGGAACCAGTGAGAGGAAGCAGATATTCAACCAGCTGTGTGTCATCACAGTGTGTGCAGATGAACAGTGTTTGACTTCCCTGGAAATGAAATATGGAGGCTGGGTTACAAACTTTCTCATTTTACAGCTAAACAGTACACTAAAATATGTTTCAGAAAGCATATCAGGTGAGAAATAGGTAATACAATAACAGAGTACTGATTCATATTTGATCAGTGCTGTTTAGTTTGACAGTTTGGTCACAGTTCTCCATTAGTGACATGATTGACAGCTGCATTAGAGACTCCTTGGCTCTGATTGGTTGCTTTTGGTGCACCGTGGTAGATTCTGGTAAACGCCAAAAGAGGCAATACAGTAGGAGGAGGGACATGATTTTTTTTCCGCAGACTACCGGTCTCATATAATACAGTACTACATACTGTATGGATGTAGTGACTCCCCCAATCCCAAATGGATCCCTTACAGACACGTTAACTTAAGCCCTAAAGCCTGATTTATGGTCCTGCGGCGTACCTACGACGTACCTACGTCGTTGCCATGACGCCGTTGTGAACCCTTCGAACTTCTCCGTCACTCCATTTCGTCACGGTGCAATTCACCGCCAGAGCGGTAGGGGGCTGCATTCCTTTCCTGAATAGTTATCATCGTTTCTAGTTGATTCTTTATTGTAGCTTCCGGCTTTTTTCCAGAGAATCTTGCTGGAGTTGGAGTTGCTGGATGTTGAAGAAAGTATGTTAATACTGCAACATCTACATTGCAACAGAAGATGTTTAAAGATGGCGGGGATGGCGCAATCTGGAAATACGGAACCGGAAATGTGTTGCTACCAAGCAAACCAATCACAACCCTCTCGGTCTGCGCTGGGTCTGCGTCGCCTCGACATGTAGTTACATTTTTTGGGAGGTGCACGCCGGGGGCTACGGTGAGCCTCCTGCACGTATCCTACAACGTAGGTACATTGTTGATTTAACACAGGACCATAAATCAGGCTTAAGCCCTTACAGACCTAGGACTAATTCCATTTCTTCCCCTTAGGCCTTGTCTTGGCCCTTCCCCTTGGTTTTGCGCATTCCATTGAAGAAATGGAATTGGTCCTAGGTCTGTTAGAGTTTAGGGCTTGATTGGGGACTCTCAGCAAATATGACAAAAGGTTGTTTTAACCCTTTGAGACCTGGAATGACATCACTTCAGACGCCTTTCGCAAGTATTTTAAAATTATGATTTCTTTCAGAAACATGACAAAAAAGGCAATGAGCAACTTGGTAAGAAATGTTCCACAAATTGCCAAAAATTATTACATACATACAAAAAGAAAAAGCTAGGGAAAAACTATTTATATTATTACATATTTAAAATTATATTACAGAGTTATTATAATTTTCAAGCACCTTTTCCAGGTCATGTCTGTGTTTGTTTGTTTGTTTTTAACTTTCTTAACTCTTTTTCTTTTCATGTTTTGAATTTTCTCTTTTTACTAATATCTTGCGAAATTTGGGGGTTATTACTTCTTCCGTTACTCATGGCCTTCTTCCCAGGTTTGTTGAACAAATCAGACAATTTGCTCAGGTTGCAAAGGGTTAAAGATACTGAACATTGTGCAAAATATTGTCAGTCGGCAGCTTCACTACAAAAGAATCTGTATCAGACTTTGATCTTAAAAACAAGGTGGAACCGTGTTGCTGAGGCACTACCAACACTTTTAATTTGTAAATGATTTGTAAGGAAGGGGATAACTTAACCTGCTTCCTCAAGAGCTTCCACTTTAGTTTGTTGTGGTGATGCCAGCATTACTATGCAGGAGTGGAAATAAAGAATTGAGACATACTGTTTAAATTGCACTTATTTTTCTGAACTAATCCAAGACTGTTCATTATCTGTTCTGTAAATGATGACTGTTTTCAGAGTTGTACTTCTATGCATTGACATAAACGGAATTTTTTGAGGTGTTGTTATTTACAGGTAATTACTCAGTGGTTTTTACTGGTTCAGCCCACGTGAGATCAAATTGGGCTGCATGTGGCCCATGAACTAGAGTAAATGAAATCAGCTAAATGAGTATGATACCCTGCTGTGGGGGTTATCCAGGGTAACGTAATGAAAATCAAGAGAGAGGGTATGACGCACAGCATTAACCTGTGTTTGATTACCACTGACCCAATCATCTCAGACACTGACATCAATACTCCCATGCATGGTTAACACCGGCATAAAAGGGTTTGCAAAAATAGAACAAGTGCCGGCTTTTGCTGATGAAGCCAAAAACAATGCAGCCATTATCCGCCAAACACCCTGACAGAGAATGGGGACGGTGTCAAGATCTGTCGATTACTTCATGTAAAATCACAAATGGCATTGTGCTTCAGCTGTCATCCGGCGGTGAGTTGTTTATTGCTGCAGTAATGACGGGGGATGGATGTTTTGATGGAATTTTAGATCTGATTCATGACCCGGCGACCACATTAATCTCTGACCCTGGAGATACAGCTGTGATCCAAATATAAACAGGAGGGCTGCCCTGCCACCAAAATTTATTACAGAGGACTATAACCTGCTCCCACTGTTAAATTAATTTACAGGTCTATTAATGCAGAGACTGACTGGAACTACACAACAAATAAATCAACTTAGGCTTTTTTCTGATGCTAGCAATAACATAATGTCTGATAAATAACAGACTGAATGTACTACACATACTCACAACCTCTGTATATACAGCAACTTATACATTCAGTTAGTTAGTCATTACAAAATTTATTGCAGATGTATTTGTGCCTGTAAGCTTGAGTGTGTGAAATGACTGAAATATTTTCTGTTTTGTCTGTTCATACTGGGCTATTAAAGGTGATTGCGGGTCTAATATATCAGAAAATTGACCCATATTTTTAATTATTTTTTATAAATGCGCAAAATACTGTTTTTTTTTTTTTATTTTTTTATTATGACAATTATGAAATAATGAATTTAAAAAAAGAGCTCTCTGCATAAGTAATGTGAGCACACAGACAAATAACTGACTGTGAGATACACTCACCGGCCACTTTACTAGGTACACCTGTTCAACTGCTTGTGAACACAACTACCTAATCAGCCAATCACGTGGCAGCAACTCAGTGCATTAAGGCATGTAGACATGGTCAAGATGATCTGCTGAAGTTCAAACTGAGCATCAGAATGGGGGAGAAAGGTGATTTAAGTGACTTTGAACGTGGCATGATTGTTGGTTCCAGAAACTGCTGAGGTCAGAGGAGAATGGCCAGACTGGTTCAAGATGATAGAAAGGCAACAGGAAGTCAAATAACCACTCGTTAAAACCAAGGTCTGCAGAAGACCATCTTTGAACCAAAACTGGACAATATAAGATTCGAGAAACGTTGCCTGGTCTGATGAGTCTCGATTTCTGCTGCAATATTCAGATGATAGGGTCAACAACATGAAAGCATGGATCCATCCTGCCTTGTATCAACACTTCAGGCTGATCGTGGTGTAATGGTGTGGGGGATATTTTCTTGCCACACTTTGAGTATTGTTGCTGACCGTGTCCATCCCTTTATGACCACAGTGTACTCATCTTCTGATGGCTACTTTCAGCAGGATAACGCACCATGTCACAAAGCTCAAATCATCTCAAACTGGTTTCTTGAACATGACAATGAGTTCACTGTACTCCAATGGCCTCCACAGTCACCAGATCTCAGTCCAATAGAGCACCTTTGAGATGTGGTGGAACGGGAGATTCACATCATGGATGTGCAGCCAACAAATCTGCAGCAACTGTGTGATGCTATCATGTCAATATGGACCAAAATCTCTGAGGAATGTTTCCAGCAGCTTGTTGAATCTATGACTCCAAGGCAGCTCTGAAGGCAAAAGGGGTCCAACCTGGTACTAGCAAGGTGTACCTAATAAAGTGGCCAGTGAATGTATGTGTTAAATTGTGTTTTATGCCCATGAGCAAAACTTTCTGTTGAAAATAATTAGATATAATAATTAGGAAATAAGACTCCACTACATTTAGCTGACAGCTTTACTTAATTTCAGATTCTCAGTTTAATGATCACAGGGGAGATTCACAAACAACCCAGCAGGTTAAGTATGTAAAGTATTTAAAATTAGCCCCATGTACTGCATACAATAATACACAGGGTTAGATTTAAGGGGTGTAGGGGACATGCCTTCCTCAAAATCTGGAACCTGTGCATTTGACCTCCATAATAACAATATTAAAGTAGCAGTAGTATTTTGAAAATAGAAGGCATTTACATCAACTATGAATTTAAAAAGGCACACATTAGAGCAAATGAAGAAAATGTTTCAGAAACTGTTTCTTGCATTTAGCGCGTCCTTCTTTGTTCGCGCTTGGAAACTTCCCCTGCTGCTTGCCGTAGCTAATTGTAAACACGGAAGTTGCTTTGCTTCAGTGCTCTGTCCTCATGTGCTAAAGGAAAATCTGATCAGCTAGCTATTTTCGGATGTATTCAGGAGCATTTTAACACTCGTACCAGTCACCAATAGTGTCCTAACTGTGTATCAGAGTATCCACGCTAAGAGATAAAAACGATTATAACAACTGTTTAAACTGAAAATGCGAAGGGAGCTAGTGTTAGCTACTGTAGCCACCGTTAGCTTGGCAGTTTTCTCAAAGTAATGGCAGACAGAAAAGAGAAAACATTCAGGTTTGTGATCGTGGGAGGCGGCATCGCGGGTGTGACATGTGCTGAGCAGGTGAAAATACATAAACACATCAGGTGTACACAGTAAATCTGTTAATCTAGCTAACGTTTCTAGGCTCTGTATTACTGACTGTAAAGCATGTCATATGGCTAGCTGCTAAACATTAATCTGCATTGACAGCTGTCATCCCAGATCCCGTCAGCTGATGTGGCTCTGATTACAGCAGGTCCCCATATCAAGGCGGTGACCAACTATAAACAGGTCAGGAGGATGATGATGATGATGATGATGATGATGTGTCCAGGGGGAACCATATTATACATCCACATATTGTATATGTACACTAATGGCTGACAGGGTTTGTTTCCCACTTGCTTTCCCATGAAATGAATGCACGGAGGCATGTGCTTTTATCAGATATCAAAACTTATCTAGATTTCTTTGGACATTAGGATACATATTTCCTCATTTGTATTAATTTAGCAACCATCTTACATTCTTGTCATTTTCCACTCATTAGTCTTTTCCCTTGTTCTCCTTGCCAAGGTGTCCAGGACCCTGGAAGAGTTTGGTGTGGAGGAGCAACCATCCAGTGTTTTGGAAGAGAAGTTTCCCAACCTGACTGTCATCCACTCTGCTGTCAAATCACTTCACACACAGTCACATGTAAGTAGCTATTGTGCAGACTGTAATAGAGACTGGTAGATTGTAAAAGTGTGTTGTTAACTGACTGTAATGCAATAATTCCATTAAAATTCACAGTGATTTCCTTCAACATATCTCAACAAAGGTTTTTTGCTGACTGTTATCTGTCTACTACTGCCACCTTGTGGACATGTGGTTACAGCATGTGGTCAAAGTGCAGTGGGATAGGACTGTGATTAGATTAAAAAGGTTTTATGTTCAAAATCCAACACCAGTTTGTAAAAAGCAACAAGAGAAACAACATTCAAAGCTTGACTTAATCACTATTTCCCGTTCTTTTTTGTATCCTCAGTCTGTGGAAACAGCAGATGGTCGGGTGTTTGGTTATGAGAAGCTGTGTATCTGCAGTGGGGGCAGACCCAAGCTCCTTACCCAGGACAACCCTTACGTCATTGGGATACGGGACACAGACAGCGCCCAGGTACAACCCCATCACTCTGTTTGTGCTGCTATTGACATGAGATTTCTTAAGACACTGAACACACAGAAGACCCTCTTAAAGTAACCTAAAGCAGATTGTACAACTTTGTGCAATTCTATTTTGTTTGTGTTTTGTTTGTGTGCCATTTTCTTCCTTTCCTTTATTCCTGTGAATGTTCTGCTAAGCCACAGTAAATTCCACAGCACTACGCCGTGGCTCTTTGTGCAAAAGGACACCCCAAAACATTTCAGCTGCAGCTGCTACAATATCTTGTTGCATTTTTATAAAAAATGAAGTTAATATCAGAGCGCATAGAGTTCTCTAATTCTCTAAATTTAAAATGGACTTTGTCCAGACATGTCCTTGTAATCTACAAACAGCCAAAGCAGTTTTGACTTAAAACATAACCTCTCTCCTTTTAACACCAAGTTTCAACTTATTTATCAATTGATGGTTTTTAATTCATTAATGCCTGGGGTTTTAGGGCCCTCAGCACCCCCATTCCCCACATCCATGCTATATGCATAGATAGTAAAATAAATAAATACCTCAGTGCTGTTGCTTGAATTCAGTCTGCATTGTGATCTCAGCTACATAACTGTTAAGTTTCGAAACTGCATTATACATGGTTACAAAGTTATCATGTTGAAAAAATCTGTCCACAGACAGACACCTGGCAACCTACTTAAAATGGTTACCGTGGTAGTTCCTTCCACCAAAGGTGTCACTCAGACCACATTTGGCCATGATGACACACACACAAAAACTCACAAGGTGAAAACAGCGCCAGCTGTCATGACGTTGTTGTGACTGGTGACAATGTCAGCAGGTTTTCAGTACTAAAATTCAATTGAAAGGTTACGCAAAGTGTCTAGGTTGCACATGTTTGAATAGCCTCTGCTACAGTGGACTTGATAAATTTATACTCCATTTTGTGGCCTGTGCTACAAAACTTTCAACTTCTGTAGCACGATTGTAATGTGTAAATAAAGGCTAACACACAACTCTGTAGTTATTTGCATAATGTGTCAAGAAAGAAGCACTGTGTATGGGAAGTGGTAGTGCTTAAAATGTATTACTGAGCCACCAAACGTGTGGTGAAAAATTTTGGGTGCACCTAAATTAAAAAGTTGGGTGCACCAGTTCAACCAGTGTAAAAGGTTAGTCAGGAGCCCTGTCACTAGTAACATGTTAAAAAGACAAACAAATGTGTTGATACTGAATAGTTTGTCCTGTTTTTGTGTTTCAGGAGTTCCAGAAGCGGTTATCCAAAGCAAAGAGAATCGTTGTAGTTGGCAACGGAGGGATTGCCCTGGAATTAGTGTGAGTAAGCAATAACCAAAGCCATATTTGCACAGGATTAGTACGATTTTGACTGAAGACCATTGACCCTTTATGAAACCCCCTCATGTAACATCACCACCATGTTCAGAGATATTCACACCCTCCAGTCCTTCAGTGCCTCTAAACATGTTGTGTTTAGGTATGAAGTTGAGGGCTGCGAGGTGATCTGGGCTGTGAAGGACAAGGCCATAGGAAACACCTTCTTTGACGCTGGGGCGGCGCAGTTCCTCATCCCGTCACTGGAGGCAGACAAACCAGAAAGAGCAGCTCCCTGTAAGAGACCTCGCTACACCACAGAGGAACCAGCACCTGGAGCAGCTCAGACCTTCACAGCAGGTCTTCATCTTAGGTTTATTTCTCTTCTTCTCTTTTTCTGCGGTAGAATATGCTCCAAGATGATCATATTGTTTTTGTGTGTACATTTCCAGATAAAAATGCTCGAAGGCAGGGTTCTAGTTCTACAGAAGCTGGCAGTGCCCTCGGCCCAGACTGGCATGAAGGACTAGCTCTCAGAGGAGCAGAGCAGGTGAGATAGTGTGTGCACCTTTGTTACTGGGAGCCTGGGAAGTCTGTGTGTATAGATATTACCTTCTGTATATGTCTCAAGCTTCTGTTATGTTAAACTTTCCTTCCTTCTCTCTGCTGGCGCGTGCTCAGGTGTCCCGGAGAGTTTCCTTAGAATACCAGTGTGAGGTGGAAAAGATCTTCACCTCTGAGGAGTTGCTCAATTCCCCACAAAAAACACTCAGACCTGAGAATGGTGAGAACTAGACCTCTGACTCATCCTTTCCTCACTCCCTCTTTTCCTCCAACGCCTCACTGCTGCAGCTTTTCTCTCCTCTCAGTGGGATCCTGGCCGGTTTACATCCAGCTGACCAATGGCAAAACATTTGGCTGCGATTTTGTTGTCAGTGCCACCGGTGTCGTGCCAAACACGGAGCCATTTCTCCATGGCAACAATGTAAGTAAACTCACCCAAATAAAATGAAATCATATTTGTGCAAATCGTAGTTTGCCATTAGATTAAAGTAAATCCTGCTGTTTCTCATTTTTTAAATGGTCACCTCGGTGATCATTTAGTAAGTGAAGTGCATCAAATGGCATATCGGGACTTTATCTGTTCAAGGCAGGTATATATAAAGAATAAATTGGCTCTCTTGTGCTCCAAAGTCTTTTAATTTGGCCAATGCTGCAGACTGAATGATGTTAAGAAATGCAGCTAAAGGCCACTAGATGTCACTAAAGGGCAGATTAGGTTTTACCATTCAGGCTGTGAGCTTGAATTCTCCCTGGAAAGCTTTTCCCCAGGCAGAGCCACCATATCAAAATAAGTGTCACTTTTACAGTCAAGAGTTTACTTCATTTCTCCCTTTTTTTTTAAACTCAGGCATTAATCATGAATTGGTTCTTGAAGTTGCAGTTAATTAATTATGTAAAAATAACTCTGTCATTTGCTGAAGCAGGCAGATAAATTGTAGGGGGAAAAAATCATGTTCCTCTGCCTCCTTTTAGTACGGAAGACGAGGACGGCCATGTCGCCACAAGGCGACTATTTGGAAATATACAGTATGTGACAATAATCATATGTGTATAATAACAGTAGAAGTGTGTCTAATGATAACAGCAGCAGCAGGAGGCATCTAGCAGGACCACGGCAGCTCTTGTAGGCTGAAATCAAGACGATCACATTAACCAGTGCACAATCATCAGACTTGACAATTATCACAGGAAAACAATCTTTGTGATATTGAGATAACGAAATAATTGATTCGTTATCACGAGAAAAAAATCTTTGTTATATTGAGATAACGAAATAATAATTCGTTATCACAAGATAACAGTGCACAAAAAAAAAAAAAAATACATGGCCGTTCTTGTCTTCCGTATTTTAGAGCTTTGACTGGCATTTACTAGTATCTGCAGCAGGTGTTGGAAAACAACCAATCAGAGCTGAGGAGTCTCTAACGCAGCTGTCAATCACTGCTTGTGAAATGCGGTCAAACTGTCAAACTTTGTGGCCTGGCTGCTATGTTGAAAGCAGTCTAGCCAAAGCAAGCACCACCAGCTGCAGTAAACATTCTCATTTTACAGCTAGACAGTGCACTAAAATATGCTTCTGAGAACATTTGAGGCAAGAAATACGCACTGCAGTAACATGTTTGATCAGGGTTGCCTTGTTTTAACAGTTTGTTTTTTACATATTTAGTTCGCTCTGGCAGAGGATGGGGGCCTGCAAGTAGATGACCATATGATGTCATCAGAGCCCGATGTGTACGCTGCAGGAGACATTTGCACTGCGTGCTGGGAACACAGCCCATTGTGGCAGCAGGTAAACTAACATGACAAATCATTGCATCAACCTGTGTTTCCCCTCAGGGTGTAAAGATGCCATCTGAAAATGATTTTGATAAACTTAAGTTCTTAAACAAAGCAAAGATTCTGTGCGTCATCAGTTCTCGCACACTTCCCATAATTCAGTTTGAACTAAGCTGATTATGTCATCAATCATTACACACATGCACTGTCAAAGTTTCACTAAAGTTTGAAGATAAAGTTGATGGCAAACTTGGAGAAAGATTGCTGATTGTTGTTTCCAGGTCATCAAATATCGTCAGCCATGTGTTAGACGACGTGAAAATGAGACTTAACAATCAGCTAGCTTTCTCCAGAACTACGTATTGCTCCTTTAATGAGTCTGTTTTGGAGTTTACACACTGGAACTGGGTACAGAAAATCACATCTGTGACATCTTACAGTATCATAAGTTGTTTTGGCCTGTAAAAGATGTGCTGGGTAATGTGTGCACTCAGAACCACTATTATTCACTTTTTGCCAAACATTTGTTTTTTTTATTCGAGTTATTTTAGGTCGTCACGCTTGTTTCACTTCCCCTGGTTTTGGCACGAGAGATAAAACAGCTTAATAAAATAGAAGTTGAAAACCACTGATTTATTCCCTCTGTAAATCTGAGGCCTTATAGTGTGTGTGTTCTGTGTGCAGATGCGTTTGTGGACGCAGGCCCGTCAGATGGGCTGGTACGCCGGCCGCTGCATGGCGGCACAAGTCCTGTCAGAACCAATAGAGCTGGACTTCTGTTTTGAACTTTTCTCACACATCACGAAATTCTTCAACTACAAGGTGCGTGTACGTTTCACATTTTACTGCAGGGAGCTGTTGAATAATAACCAATATGTTAATCATCTACTATGGAAATTATGACCATTCGTTTCAAAACCCTTCAAGGTCACTGTACAGTGCGACGTAGTGTCCTCGTGTCTCTACCTCCAGGCTCCTTCACAACTGTGCATTTTAACAACTTCCTGTCTGCTCGTTATTCCACAGGTGGTCCTGCTGGGGAAGTTTAATGGTCAGGGGCTGGGGCCTGATCATGAGCTGCTGGTTCGCTGCACCAAAGGCCAGGAGTATGTCAAGGTGATACTGAAGGGGATAACAACGTGCCTATACTCATAACAGTACCAGTGGCAGAGTGTCCGAGTTTAAGGTGTTTTGCAGATTATCCCATGTTTAAGGAGCACTGTAAGAGAATGACATTCTTCCTAGTTCAGTTCTGATTGAGGCAATGTGAAGCAACAACCGATTCCGTGAGCGAGTACCGAGGTTATGTGAGGTGAGAGTTAAAAGGGATGAAATGTAGGGTGGAAGCATCTGGATCAAAGCTTTATAATTGACCACATACCAACACTGTTCCCACCCGACAGCCAAATAGTGATTCAATTTCATAAAGAAAGATTTATTTTACACCCAAATTTATTGCCTGTTATGAAACAGTACCAGAATCACATGCTGGTAGACATTCTCGTAGTGCCTGTGGCGTCGAAAAAAATGTGCCATTTGAATTTGTGTAGCTGTGTGAATGAAACCACTGTGTTTCTGTGGGTGTGGTCTAGTGCTGTGCATGAGTCAGAAGCAAAACAGGGTCAGCTGTTTACTTCTTAGAGATCCCGTCCTCTCAGAAATGCGTTTTGGTTATGTTTATGTCCCGTGACTGTACTGACGTTTGTCACAAAAGAGAGAGGTGTTTTCACATTCCTTTTACTGAAGTATGTCACTAATATGAAAGCCTCTTGCTGTCCAGAATGAAAATGCCAGCACAGAAACCTGAAAATGTCATCGCTTATTACACGTAATATGAAAATTTAATTATAAAAATGTAATTACATCATAAAAACTTGACAATGTGAACACACAAGTTTCACAACCACTAAAAATGTGTTAGTGCCAAACAACAAATAGAAACTGCTAACTACACTTACGATTCTGATATGTCTTCTAGTCGCCGATTTTGTGCACACAAATTCCTCATCTGAGTCTGGCTGAGGCTCAGACATGTATGGCTGAATCTCTCTAGCAATCTTGATGTGCACTGCTTTGTCACGAGTCAGCTACCGCAAGCAGCGATGGTGGTGGGTGGGGCGCAAAGCGAGATCCAGAATTTCTTAATGAGGGAGAAAGAGTAGATCTGCTTCTAGCACCCGTTTTTGATGTAAGAAAACAGTGTAAAACATTAGCAGGGATCTCATTGCACCAAATTAGTGTTTCACCATGTGAAACAAAAACATTAGTCATAGCAGACTATTTTTATATACTGTAAAAAGTGTCTCAGGGGGAACTTTAAAATTGTAGATATATCTGAAAATGTCTTCTTCAAATGTCATCATCATAATTTCTAGCCTCATTTTCACACATTTTACCGCTGTATGACTTTTCCAGGTCGTTCTCAGTGGAGGTAGGATGGTAGGAGCGGTGCTGATGGGGGAAACAGACCTGGAAGAGACCTTTGAGAACCTAATCCTCAACCAGATGGATCTGACTCGCTATGGAGAGGAGCTGCTCAACCCCGACATTGACATAGAGGACTATTTCGATTGAGCGTGAGGGGGGTGATTAAGGAACATGTTGAGCCTGCAGATTGTCTAAAGGCACAAGAAGGAAATGTGCTCTGTATATCTGTGTCAGATTTATTTGTTGTCAATTAGAAGCAGCCGTCTGATGAAGTAGAAGCGGTAATCTTGGTTCTTATGTGGTTTTCAACCAGTTCTGTGTCATCACAGTGTGGCCGATGCGTTCAGTTGAACAGTGTTTGGCTCCCTCTGTGCTGTGTTTTGATTCATCAGGCAGACGTTAATGATGTGATGTGCATCACTTGACGGACTTTTGCTGGTAGATGGGCTGAGGACACTCGCGGCATCAGGGGAAACTAAACACTGTTCATCTGCACACACTGCAGTGACACAGAGCTGGTTGAAAATCGACAGTTTTCCTTAAAGACACTTGTAAACTTAAGAATATGTTTTTGCTTTAAAATAAATTATTTTCAAAACCAAGTGTACTAAATTAGCACTTGAGTGATACGTTTTTTCATTAACTTTTTTCAAGCCTTTTTACATATATGCTTAAATTAGAAACAGTTGCAGGTATGAGACCACAGAAATAGAGATTTATTCTATCCTTATGTATGCAACACTGACACTTTTTTACTCAGAAGAAAGAAATCTGTTCATCAATACATGGTGGTAAAGAAAGATAATCCTTTTGTTGCTGTGTAGTCTTGGTGACGCTGTTGATCGAATTTCAACCTAAACAGCAACCACGGCTCCTCCTGTGCCTCAGCAGGCATTATAACAATAGCCATCATCAGGCCTGCATAATGCTGCCTATTGTTCTGTGGACATGTTGTTCTTGGAGATGCTGCTATTTGAAAATCCCCTGAAAATCCACTGTAAAAAAGACAAGAAACATTAGAAGTAAAGTAGAAAGAGCAGTCGCCACAAGGACAATGTGAATGACTGATATAAGTGTTACAACTGCAAACAGACACCCATTTCCACTTGTTGGTTTACCTGTAGGTTTGTGTTTTATGGTTGTGTGTTTTTTGGGTCAGTGGTTCACCTACAGCAACCTTCCCACATTGATTTAGCTGCTTCCATTGGCTGATAACGGTTGATATGGCAACCTTGTGTTTTTACTCTCTGAGCATTGTGCACAATGAGTAAAAATCAATTTGTACACAGCAACAATCATTGTGTAGTAATCCTAATAGTAATGAGGGGGGCTCTTTTCCCTAATTTTCAACCGTAAACGATTCTCAAAAAAGAAACGGGCAATCAACATGAATAAAAAGCATTCATTTTCACCCTTCACTTAACTCACCTGGAGCTTCCCAAATGGCTGGCTGATTGCGCTGGGCAGCCGTCCCAAGTGTAAGTGTGTACCGGCGTGGGCGGAGAGCAGGGTATTGTTTACGGGGTGAGTTAACATTGCCCATGGTAGCACGTGTACCGAGATAAAATTCAAATCTCTGATGCATATGGAGGGGTAGGACAATTGGTGCAATGAGATCCCTGCTAATGTTTTACACAGTTACCAAGCAACGGATCTGGCACGGATCACATGCCAGCGTGGAACAGACATTACGTGGTCAAGCTGGCTTATGGTCAAGATGGAAATACACCAGGGGTGTCACCATTGATACAAAGTATATTTAGATTTATATATTTAGAGGGACTAAGCCTCTGCTATGGGGGCTCTGGAGGAGTGTTTCCTCTAGGAGACCTTTTTAAAACCATCTTTGCATGTAGGTTTTGCAAGTTGCAATGGATCTAAATCCTTGTTGCAAAGAATGTTTATCTGAATTGTTCATAACATGCATTAACAGTCTCTTTTTAATAAATTATATACATAAAATCAAATAGCAGAGGAGCACAAGATACAGTGATCGTGATGATGACCCCACAAAAACAGCTTGACGTCCCTCCTTGATTTAAAAAACTGCATGTTTCATACTGTCATTCAGCTCACATCTATAACATAAAATTGTTTTTGGGGGGCAATGTACTGGCTTTTCCAATATGCTGCTATTGCATAAATATGACTGGACACGTGCAATTCACTGAGGGATAAAACAAATGGTTAGATCTTTACAAGGCATTAATTACAATATTATAATATAAATTTAGGGTGACACATTGCACCAATATTCAAATATACTACCCCCTAATACATTGATAAAATATATATTTTGAAAAAATGCTATTGTACAACAGGCAACCACACCACTGTCTGAAATAATCATTAGCAAATGCAATTGTAAACATAAAGAAACCTGTACTTTTATTACTGCCAGTTCTAGTATCATGATGTACTGCAGTTCTGCATGAGGTTTGTCCAAGTGGTGTTGCCATACCCCAGCAGGACATGACCATACAGTCTATGGACATGACTCATTTCTTTATCACGTGAAGTCTGAGCAGAGTGTTAATCATTTATGTTGCAGTGCATGTGTATATTATGTGAACAGTAGTAGCTTTCATTTATTCCATATTCTTTTGGTAAACTGTATAGCTGTACTTGCTGGTAATAAATAATAGAATATACCATAACAGGAAATGAGATTTGTTCCCCCCAGTTGCAACTTTAAAGGGGAACTATACCTATTTTCAAAATGTATGTTATCCTATAATCTAAGACAGTCCAAAAATATGAGGAAACATGAACAACTCTCTCCCGAATCCAAAAACTAGAGTGCAAAACCTCACATTTGTGATGTCATAGGGTATGAAGTGTTGACCTGCTCCACAGACAATGAATAGTGAAAGATGTTCTAGATGACACTGAGAGTACCCGGAGAAATGTTCTGAGTATATGAGTACATTTTCTGTTTCATAAGTGAGAACACTACAAAAGAGTAAAGCTCATTTGTGTATAAAAAAGAAAACAAACATTCTGTGGGTCCACAAAATCAGGGTCCCATTCATCTAGTATGTTCACATGACATTAGAGAAAATTCAATCAATTTATTGTGTAATTCCAACTAAAACTGGACTTTTAAAACACGTTAACATGTAAGTCCAAATGAAATCGTACTAAATTGACATTCTCAACTAACACAGCTCGATAATGTGATTGGGAGCTGAATGCAGACCCAACTGTCTGACGCGCTCTGTGCATGCTCCACAGTTTCTGCCCCGGGCTTTGACCCAGAGGTCAAATAGCATTAAATGCATAACAGAAGAAGAAGCCAGTAACAACCAGCCGACATTTGTATGTGGGGCCCATGTGGTAGGCTGAAAAATAGGCCATATATTGGACTGTTCATGGGTTACATATTGACTCCATGTCAATTGCCCAAATGTGTAGGTTTACCCAAGTGGGTCCCAGATAAGTGGGTCCCACTTGGTACCCAGGTAGCCCTGGCATAACAATGTGGAGCCCACTTGGGTAAAGCCATCAATGTGCGCAGTTGGCACAGGGCCAATATGGAACCCATGGACCATCCCATACGGGGCCCATTTTCAACCCATTTACCACCCACATGGGCCCCACATACATATGCAGGCTTTGACCATGGCGACATCTACATCTGTGCATTTTTGGATGGGCAAAACATACAGAGCTGTAAAGTCGCCCACCATGGTAGCAGTTTGCTACCAGCTAACCGTTGCTAACTTGTTTGTCAATTGTTTGGTCTGTGACGTAATAGGTCAACCATACGTCATGCTTAGATCAATAAATTGAGTCCCCTCCTGCCATAACTGTAGCTCGACTTAACTGTGCATGTAAACATACTGATTGCCTATGGAGCAGCTCCAGACTGTACACCTTGTACTTGATGACATCACAAGTTTGACACGTACTTCTCTGGTTTCTGGCTTTGAGCGAGACGAGCCCGTGATCACAAATACCGATTAAACTTTCCTCATCCATTGAAATAACATATTGGAATTCTTAATTTAGGGTGGTGTCCTCTTTTAACTCCACCAGCAACCACAGTTAGAAGCAGAAATACAGTCTGTTTTCCCAAAAACATTAACTTTCTTGTTTGCCTTTGCAGCAAACACACCGGGAGAGTGTGTGCATGGCATTAGAAAGCCAGATTAACTTGAGTTGACATGGATTTACGCTCTCTGTGTCAGAGCATAGGCCTTGACAGCTCTGACATTTCAAGTGCTCAGACAGTCCTGACACAAAGCTCATTTCATTCAAATAGATTACTTAGGTGACGTCAGAAGCATAGTGCGCTACGTGTGCACGCGTGTATGTATACACCGAGGACTAGCGATCAGAGTTACCATCGGGGAATATGACTCATGGAGAGTCTTTGGTCATATTTTTGACTTGTAGTGGTTTTATAAGATTATGCGTGTTCTCAACTCGTGGTATTAATGATATAATGTTGGATATTGATATGCTTTTAACGATTAAGCTCCGCCTATGGTGCGCGCTGACGCATTAAACACGCGCTTCCAGTGAGTCACTCATCTCCCAGCATGCACCGGGGGAACTTTTTTTCTTCTGGTGGGTGGAGTTTGTTGAGAGGCGTTGCCGCACACGGACCACTCAAGGATTTATACACCCGCCGCCAGCCACACATTTTCATACATTACGCTTTTACCCGCTGCGTATCACACACTCACTGTCAGAGGTTAAGAAACTCCACGAAATAAAGACGTAACAATGGCTAACTACATTCACGTCCCCGAGGAGGCTCCCGCTGTGCCCAAAATAGACGTGACAGTTGACGAGAGCGACTACAGGTCCGGCGCACTGAAGCTCATCAAGGAGCTGAGACCGAGCTGGAAGCCATCTGAGGTCAAGCTAAAGGTACACTTTAAACATTTTACTATCTGTCTCGCTTGCTATGACACGTCTCCACCTCTTACATAGCGTGTGTCTTTATTTTTTTTGTCGTTAAGCTCGTGTGAAAATAGCGAAAACCGTTGTAAGCTTGCAGCGTGTTCTCAACTGAAAAACTCAAGTAAGCTAACACTAACGCTAATTTATTCCAGGAGCAACTGACACACGAAACCGGCTTTTACAGCGGCATTAAAAGCAGCTGAAAACGCTAAATGTTGTGTGTTAATGTCAGTAGCGTTGTAAAATAGCTGCTGACACCCACAGGCAGAAGGTAGGTGTGTTTCTCTTAAAGGTACTGCGGCAATTTAATGTTTTGCCTCTGTTAATAGCATCTGCGTCAGAACAGCTTGTGATCAAACGGTGGGAGTTCCGCTGCTTTTGCGCAGCCTGCACACCCCGTGTTCATGTGACTTCACCGACGATCCACTGAAGCTGCATATTAAATCATCCCGGTGGATGTTACATAAGGCACGAAGCTGCATATTTGCCTGGATGTGGTTTTACAGAGAGAGAAGAGGTGTGTGTATCCGACTAGTATTATCATCATGCTGCGCCTTGGTGATTGAGACTGGAATTTATGAGATAAGTCTGCAGGCTGGGTTTGTAAACTTCCAGACTACTTCTATGTGTCTCATGCAATCCAGAGTGTCCTATTTGATCTGCCTAACACATAAAATAAAGCAAAGAGAAAAGGGAGGGAGAAACATGGGTGGACATATGCTCCACATTACAGCTTGGGGCAGATATTAGCCAGAAAGTGAGTTATTTTTCCCCTTCCAGTAACAGACTGGGGGTGTGGCTCCACTTGGTAAACACAGTGAGGATGGGAGCTGGTCACATGCTTTCACCACCCTTGCCTATATTCATCAATGAGGCCAAAGTGGGAACTCAGCAAATGCCTGCCATAGCTTCCTCATGCAAAATAAAATTCCTGACCTGTTTTTCTCAGTCAATCGCTTATAGAGTGAACAATTCAGGCTGGTATGTAGGCATCTCCCACTGCACCACCCCCTCCTCTCTTTAAAATGTTCCCAGCTTCATAGAAGAGACAGTCCAGGCTAAATCAAACCAGACAAGCCCTAATTTCCCAATGCTACACTCACGCCTCTTTTGTGTGGCTTGCCAAATTCCAACTCCTGTCAGAACTTATGCAATACTCAAAACAATGTAGGTTTTCATGCACAGTACTTAAATCGTATAATGTGGAGGATGGGCCCACTGTCCTCCAACTACAGGCATTGTTGGAGCACAGGACAAATGCCTTGATTCACCTGTTCTCCACTCTTTCCTCTACTTGTCTCTTCAGTTTTTCACAGATGGGATTACCAACAAGCTGCTGGGCTGCTATGTGGGCACAGTCATGCAGGATGTGGTTCTGGTTCGTATTTATGGCAACAAAACAGAATTGTTGGTTGACCGTGAGAATGAAGTGAAAAGTTTCAGAGTACTACAAGCACACCGCTGCGCCCCACGTCTATACTGCACCTTCAACAATGGCCTTTGTTATGAATTTCTGCAAGGAACCGCCCTGGAGCCTGAGCACATTCGCAGCCAACCTGTTTTCAGGTAAAATTAATGCAAACTCTTGAGGTGTTTTCACAGAGTCACCTGACTTAAAGACGTATTTCACTGCTGAAAAAAATGTCTTTTCATAGAACTAGGCTGCTTATCCAATAGAAAGATGCAAATACGTTTGAAACTGGTGTTACATGACCAGAAAAAAACAGAGAAATTAACATTTCGCTCAAGAGGTAGATAACCTACAACCACCAAAATGCACTGCGCCACACTTGACCAATAAACGCTCCTGCTGGTGGGTGACGTAATGCAAGCTTGTCCGTTTTGACACAGGAAATAATGTGTTGGCCGGCTGGTAAAGCTTGAGCTAAACAGTAAACTAAATAGACCTGATGCATAGATTTGACAGACAGACAGACAGACAGACTCACACCCACATGCAGAAAGTGCACACAGTTGCACATCTGTCTGATCCAGTCCAACCCTAATATACACAGTATGGAGCTATTCTGCCAGTGGAGGTGCTGTAGAGACCGTCACAATTTTGAAAATGTCTCCAAAATCAGTCATACCCATCACGTTAAAGGTTTTTTCCAAAAGTGTAACCTTAGCTAGGAGGAATCTTTCTTGAACTGCAACCCTGTGAAAATCCACTGATATTATTTATAAGTATAAACTTGTCACTAAAACGTCCAAATCTTTAATAGTTTCACCAAAATTGTCATAATCTGATCAAGTTATTGTTGTATGTGGTTTGTTTACCATTTATATGCCATTGCATTGATCAGATAATTACATTTTTTCCCCTTTACAGCTTAATTGTTATACTGGAGTCAAGTTGCATATTACTGCTTGCTGCTCTGATCTGAAGCCTGCCATTTTCTGTCTTTTTACTCTGCAGGCTCATTGCAAGGCAGCTAGCCAAGTACCATGCCATCCATGCCCACAATGGCTGGGTGCCGCAGTCTGACCTGTGGCTGAAGATGGGCAAGTACTTTGCTCTCATCCCCAAGTACTTCGAGGACCCTGAGCAGAACGCCAGGTGAGGCCATGAGGGAGATTATTGTTACTGAAATCTGTCAGACCCTTAGATGTGACTGATGGACTGTCTGTCTTCTCTGTGTTGTGCTTTGAAAAGTTTTTATACATTAATAAAAGTTAAAAAAATTGTTTGGGAACATGTGACTTTACCACTTGTATATTTCCGTTTTCAGTCATCTCCACGTGGAACTTTGACTCACTATGTCTTTTATCAGAGTCATAAATAATCCAAATAACCTGATGTAGAGTGGCACAACACACATTTTCATTATCAGTTGTAGATGTGTCACATGTCAGAGGAAGTATGGGGAATTCCTTTACTGATCTGGCCAGGTGTGACTTCACTTCACAGCTGTGACATTCCTGAGAGATTACACAACCAAGTTAACAACAGTTTGCATTTAAACAGCATAAATCATGAAATAGCAGCACCCCAAAATATGTGGAAAATGGTAACGTATCATCAAGTAAAAATGATAAAATCGACCAGGTCTGTCACAGATCGTGCCTTTGTTTTATGTGGACAGGCTCATTAATATTACTCTTAGTTAGCACAGTAATACTTCACTCTGAATGAAGAATTCAAAGACGGACAACTATCTTGAGTCTTGGGGTCCACATTTAACAACAGCAAAACTATATCAAAACCTTAGTTTACAAACTCTCAGACAACTCCTGCAGTATAATCCAAGTCATCTATCCAGCCATATGCTCAGTATCTCCAAAACACAAGTATTGTCTCATAAATCTATTTGAAACACCTCTGCATAAACAGCCTAAAACATGGATGAATAGTGCACCTGGGTGAGAACATGCATTGGAACTATGCTCAGTGGAATGCACCTGCAGAGTTCAAACACGCACATTTGCCCAAGGGTGTAGCTTGTGTTATATAAGTATTCCTTTAAGTCTTGTGTCAGTCTTGCATAAGCCAAAAACCTGGAAGTATTGTATCCCTAAACTATTATATCTGCATCTAAATATGTACGTTACTCTGTTCCAGGTGTGTTACTATATTTGCCTGATGAAGGTCTAACACAGAACCATCGCAAACAAATGACAGCGTGCAGGAGTTTGTTTGCAACTTTTGATCCTACTTGTCCCTCTCTTACACACCCGTCTCACAAAATAGTTTTGAGAAGTGTTCTTTTGTTCTGGGTTTGTCAGTACCAACAAAACAGGTGTGCCACATCACAGGAAAACTAATATATGATAACAAGTTTCAGGCACTATGAAACCATCATTGTTTGAACATTGCATCGGCAATAACAGCTACCTTTGTATATGTTGCAGGCTGTTTTACTTGGAGGCCAACCAAGTATTAACATTGTAAATAAAAAATGCTAAAAGACTTGCATAAGACTGAGACACCCTGCGGCATCGTAGGGGTTTTGTGTGTGTTGAAGGCAAAAACAATTTAAACAAACAACAATTTTTTTTTATTTCTTGTTACCTCTTAGTCTCCTGATCATGTTCCACTGATGATTGTGGTGCTGCACAGTGTTAGTGTTGTGTTAATGAATTAATCCGGCACTACAGAATGTTAGCAAAGCAGAGTCTGACAAACTGACAAAAATAGTATACTGTTGTATGTAAGCTGCACGGTGTATGAGCACTGTTTTTCATTAATGGTGAAACTACTGTAATAATAGAACCTAATCTAACAATCTAACAGGCAGGAAATGCAGATGTGAATGCGCTGTAGTGAGGACTAAGCATGGGTCGTATCTATTTTTCCACGCCTTCATACCTGACAGTTCATTAGAGTGTATGTATATGACAGCATTTGTGTAAACAAAGTGGTTGGACCAGTGGATCCCAACTGGTCTAGCCACAGGGTCCAGATTTCTCTTAAGTCATCAGTTTAAGGTCCACAAAGTTTAGTATATTTAGCGTAATACAGTTCTATATTTAGCAGTCTCTGTTGAGTAGCTGTCTGTTATTAACTCACTCTACAACAGGAAACGGCACTTAAAATAAAAGCTTGTGCAGGAAGTTCACAGTACTTCAAAAATAAAATGTGTGTGGTTTTTTTTGTGTTTTTTTTTAACTTAACATGTTTGTGAGTCACTTTTGGTCCATTAAGAATGGACCTGCAATCCACTGTTGGACCACGACCCTCGAGCTGGGAACCACTGATCTAGCCTATAATACTGTTTTTCTACTATAACACTTGTGGCCCATAGAATAATGAACAGATAGGAAATGAGCGCCCTTCTTGCTGAAGGACCCGATGACACTTGTTGCGGCGGATACTGACACGTGTTCAATAAAATCACGTGGCTAATAAACTCAAGATAAAGTTAGGTGTGGCAATACTCCCAAACTCCTGTAACGATATCCCCACCTCTCACAGTCGCCATTTTCTTAGCCCAGCTGCCTGTTCCACCAGGAAAGACTGACCTCTGGTGGCATGTACTGGGCACTACAATACATTGCCTCAATACAGCATCTCTATCAGTTTAACAGAAAGAGGAGCGTTTGTATTTTTGACGGTATTAAATTAGTACCTTCAGTAATTTCTAAATACCCCAGTAAACTGTAATACCTTAATACTGCCTTTTCTTATTCTTTTAATGTCATAATATGTTCTCATTTTGCCCAGATTGGGATTTTGTGAGACACAACTTGTTTTCATGCTAAACTGATTAAATATTACATAAATAAGAGCTTCTGTAACCAGATTGGTTTCTTTGTTGTGGATCAATTTACATTGAGCTTGCATTTAGAAATATCTCACTCGTCTTTTTTCTCCACTTCTTCCATATGAATTGTATCGCACAGTCTGTAAAATTAGTGTGTGGTATTTCCCTGTCTTCCCTTTTCATGCCTCTTATTTTTCTGTTCCTGTTTCTATCCTCACCTCAAATTTCTAAGTCTACTTTCGGGTTCCTTAAACTGATTTGACCTCCACCTGTTCTTCTGTTAATGCTCTCAATGCTCCTGCCTCTTTCCATATACAGTATTTACCCTCTTTGACTCTGCCCCCCTCCAGGTTGAGCACGGAGGTGCCCAGCCCGCGGTGCCTCCGAGAAGAGCTGGTGTGGCTTCAGCAGAGCTTGTCTGTGCTGGGCTCCCCTGTCGTTCTCTGCCACAACGACCTGCTCTGCAAAAACATCATCTACAATGAGGAGGCAGGTGAGTATTAACTGCACGAGTGCAGTCATAGACATTACTGTGTGACTGAATTGTGTTGTAGTGTGAACTGCACTGGTGTCTGCACTCAGGTAGGACTGCATTAACTGCACTTCCTTGACCCCCAGTCACATGCTTCACTCATTGTTGGTGTTTGCATTGGGCTGCAGGTGTAGAATTAGAACGATCAGAGAAGACAAAGCTGTTAATTGGGTGCTCTTGTTTTGCTCAAGATGGAATCCAAATTTGAAATGGGATGAAACCATTTAAAGTTATGTGTTGATTTGGGGCAAAGTTACATGCAATTGGCAAATACAGATTTGATTTAGTCTTGAGGATTTCAATTTCCCATAAATTTTTATATACTGGGATACCTGCTGTAGTAAAGCTTTGTTGAGAAGCACAAATTGAAGCTGTTTCTAATGTGGATTTTATTCTTTTTCCCAAGTTTTGTCTGATCTGTTCTAATTCTGTGCTGAAACTTAGAATGTAAACCACTGTTATCAGCCTGGACAAACAATACCATTACATCATACCACATACCAAATCTCAGTTTTATTGACAGCACATGTTTTTGGTGCTTTAGCAATGTTTTTTTTTTTTCTTTTTTGATTTTATGAAAGTCAAGCGACCTGTCCTCAGGCAAACTTATCAGCTTGCTTTTGGTCAATGAGACTGTTTTAATCACTGTCTTTGTAGCAGAGGAATTTTTGGTTGAACGTGTGAGAGCAAATAAGAAAGGGGGGGAAGAAGAGAGTACAATTTTTTTTGTATGTGGGAGGTGGGGTGGGGGATTGGGTTTAAGAGCTGTCAGCCCCCTCGTCGGTTCGCGACGAGGGGCGGGGCCCTTCTCATAGCTCCTTCTGTCTAGCCTTTCTCCCCTAGGAATGACAGCCGAGGCTGTGGCTGCCCTGCGCCGCCCTGCCCCTGGGGAGGCAATGGAGAGAGAAAAACCTCGCGCACAGTCGGCTTTGAGGGCCCCTCGCGTAGTCTGTCCACTGCTCAGGCTAATCGGGATGAGTTCATGGCAGCAGTAGGAGCCACGTACCTACCTATTACCCTCCAATGCTACTCGCCCACCAGTTGTCCCACTGACAGCAGTGAGGCTACTTACGATGCTGGTTATTACACACATGTTTTTCATGTTTGCACATGCTTGAAGTCACTCTGAGCACCAGCCAAATGCCTAAAGTGTACTTCTACTTTCCGTCACTGCTTTTGACTCCGCAATTTCCACTTCATAGTGTCAGTATTGTTCACTGAGCAGACTCTACAAGTGGAAGGATATGTCTGGTGATATTCTGCATTTGTTTTTATTGTTAACAAACCCAATAAAAAAAACAAAACCAACCTGTGCAGCCAAAACTCTTTATGTAGTTTATCCCTCAGTGCCATAGAGATACATTGTTGTCCAGGAACAATTAATAATACAACAATGAGCCACACTGTGTTACTGGCTGACATGGTGAACAAAAACAAGAGTTTATTTTTGAGTCACCCTCCTGCTGTCATAGTCATTAGTGCGTCAAATGTCTATTAATCCACAGCTGAAAATAGTCTATAAATTCATTGTTCGCTAATGGTTGAGTAAGACTTGTTAAAAATGACAGTGTCCGCCTGTTTTAAGCCTTTCTTGTACATTTGTGACCCCATTTTTAGAGATTAGTGCTCAGAGGGGATGAATGGGCTTTGGGCTGAGAGCCACAGACAGACTAGGGAAGTTGGAAAGCACTGAGAGATGAACTAACACATTGTTGGTTTGGGTCTTCATGGGATTTGCTGGCATTAACAACAATAGAGAATATCACCACCTTTATCCTTCGAAACTGAAACATGCTTCTGCAAAAATGCGGTGAAACGCCTGTGCCTGAGCACACAGAAAGAGTTCTAGGCTACCATAGCTCGCAGAGAAGTAGACATGCACAACTGCTGAGTCTAATTCGAATCTGTGGCTCTGCATATCAAACAAGATAACCTCTTTTACTGGGATTGGACTAACACCCAGAGTGGAACTCCCTTGAGTTCCTTTACATTCAGTTGTGACAGATGCAACACAGTGTAGACTGGTATAGATCTCTTGTACGAACATGTAAAAGGCTGCATAACATCCATGCATATTTGCAGACTTGCAGAATCATGTTTCAGGCTTTAGTAAGAAAAGCTGAGGTGGAAGTGTCATTGATGAGAGGCCAGAACAGACAGGATCTTCCATTTATCCCAGCCCCTCCAGTTTATGTCTTAACACTGCAAACACAACCAGACCACACCTACAGATGACAGCCACAATGGAATGAACACCACAACAGAGTCCAGGGACTTCAGCTCCAAGCCATAATTACTGCTTTTCTGACCGCACCCACTTAAAGCTGTCGAACCCATCGTTCTAGCAAACTCTATCCCCATCTTGCCCTGCACTTGGAGCCCTTTGTCGAACAGAAGAACAGAGTAGGCATGTAAAGAGGCTAAACAGCTACCCCACTGCTTCCTGTCACTTCTCAGCTGTAGTTGCTGAGTTGAAACCACTTGTCTGCCAAATGCGACAGCAGAGAAACCACCACTTCCTGTATTGATAAAAACTATAAACAGAAGCGGAGCGGTGGAAACTCAATAATTGTTCTCACTTTTCCAAAGACATTGTTAATAGTTGCAAATATACCCCCAGCATGTGCTGTACCTTCTTACTTTTCTTCTCTCCTTTGTCTCTCTTTACTGTGTCACTCAGCCTCCAACACAGGCTGCTATAGTTTCCCTGCCCCTATCACTTTACTCAGATGTTTGCGAAGAAGAAGAAAAAAAATCTGCACACATTTTCTGAGTCCCAAGGGCCATAAAATCTGCAGCTCAGCAGCCAACAGGAAACTTCTCAAAGATTCTGTCATTTGCAGACGCAGCAGAGGGGGTCACGCTATTGGGTTCACAGTGAGCCAATGGGAAGGGAGCATTGGAGGGGTGTGTTGTGAGAAGGGGAAGTGAGGTTGCATGTGTGAGGAGGGCGGGCGAGGGGGGGTGGGGGGTGGGGGGTGTTAAGAGAAGAAACGGGAGGTTTGGCAGCGGAGCTTGGTCTTCCAACACAGTGCGTGGGAGCAAGAATGGATAAAAGACAAAATATGTCAGTGTGAGAGTGAGCATGTGTGAAAGATGTGTTTGCCCCAACCTTTTCATCTGCTGCACAGGGGGGGCTATAGCCACTGCCTGGAGGTGTTCAGTTGTGTCCCGCTAGGACCTACACGCCGGCTGGTAACCCACCTCAAAGTGTCTTTCTCTGTAGTCCAGCACCACCTCAAAAACTCATGTTCCACATGTTAAGCCAAAGAAATTAGGCAAGGCCAAAACAAAGAGTGGAGACATTTGAATCAAAATGTATTGTTCTTTAAAGCTACATTTATTTGCTAATCTCTCTGTAACAACCGGGCTTGTAGATGTAAGGGTTTGTATTTTGAGATCAGCCACCACCATTTTGAGATCCATGCTTCCGTTTTCCGTCACGACACCTCATGTTTTCACTGGCCTTCAAATGTAACCAACAACACATTCTTTGACTCTTCCTCTCCACGCATGAACAATGGATTGAAAAGTTTAAAGAGATGCCTTTTCAGATGTAGACGCCAAGTATGTATTTTATGACCTTAAGCCTTCAAGCTGTGCGACTAGATGTCTGACTGTGGGTTGACATAAAGACACGTGTGACATCACAAAACTTTAAAAACCATTGTAAATTGGCGTGTCCCGAAGGTTTACTGTAAGAGCTATAACTTTTGTTGGCCTTTAGATACAGACGAGTACATTGTCTGCTGTAAAACCAGACTCAGGCTACAGGAGTGCTGCGCCGATATATCCCAGATTCACCCCTCGTAAGACAGCCCGTGCTGCCCGGGTCTCTCTAACCATTTCCTCAACCAGAGTCGTTCAGCCTTCTGCTTCAGGTTTTGTCACTTTAAAGTATTGTTAACATTACAGCAAGTTACAGCACCACGTTAGTCTCCGTGTCGTTAACATCTGCTTCCTGATTTTCAAATCTTGTAGTGGATTAGACGCAAGAACATCTGTGATGCAACCCGGTTTCAAAATCAACTAGGATTTTAAAACTCCTGTAGTCTGAGCTCTGCTTAACTCAGCAAAGTTCTGAGAGAACACGTATCAAACAGTGTGTTGCTGTACATTTGCCCCCGGCAGCTCACTGTGCTTTTCCACAGACCACTTTCTTTGTGTTTTACTATCTTCCTCCCTTTGTCCCTCTGCTTTCTTTGCCCTTTTTTCCCCCTCATCTCTGTAAAACATAACTTTGTCTTGGCCATTTTCCCTTCACTCTGTGCATGTATCCAAAATAAACATTCTCTCAGAAGCCAGATGCACTCCTCTTTTCGCCTCGATTTTTGTATGCCTTCCATGTGTTGCATTAGGATTTGCACATTTTCATCTCTGCTAATGAATCCCGGCTGCCTCTTTTGTTTTGTTGTGGGGAAAACAAAGGCTGATAACTCAGTTAGTGTTGCATTTAATCTGCTCAACCTCCATGAAGATCTGCAAGCTATCTATATGCTCTGATTCTGATGACCAAATTAATATCCCACATTTACTTAACGAGCTTTTATTCTGAATATATATCTTGACTCTGACTTCCCTAAACAGCACTGTAGTGCATGGGTAAGAAGTATTTTGTCAGTAATTATTTTCAAAAGAACACCTTTTAAGTCTAAATGCGTCTTTTTTAATCCCTTTATTTCATTTTCTATGCTGAATTCTCCCTCTACAGTCCACTTTTCTCAAAATACAAGCTCTTACTCCTCGCCCCACAATCAGCTAACTAGCCAGCCACTCCAGTCAAGACAGAAAGAAAGTTACAGTGTAAAATGAAAAAGCCTTGACATTCTGAGTTATCAAAGGGAAAACACATCATTATCATTTTAACGTCTGCTTCCCGTGTCTCTGTCTAAACAATGCTGCTTCTCTTTCCAGGCAATGTAAAGTTCATTGACTACGAGTACGCTGGGTACAATTACCAAGCCTACGACATTGGGAACCATTTCAATGAGTTTGCAGGTGAGATTAACTTGTTCTGTTTGATGTGTACAAAAAAGATGAGTGTATGAAATGTTTACGGAGTGTTTAATCTGTGTGTGTTCATGTGTTGCAGGCCTGAATGAGGTGGATTATAGTCACTACCCACAGCGGGCCTTTCAGCTGCAGTGGCTCCGCTCCTACCTGGAGGCCTATAAGGAGTACAAAGGCCAGACCAGTGAAGTGACCGATAGAGAGGTGGAGGTTCTCTATGTCCAAGTCAACCAGTTTGCCCTGGTAAGCATTTCTCCACGTGTGGTTACTCCTTTCCCGTTGCCATGGCTTCCTCCGGCAAAGGTTTAGGCGCCTGTTTCTGCTCTGATATGTCGCCACAAATGCTTTTCAGTGGCTCCCGACTGTCCTCATGTTACTTTCGCTAACCATTCCACCGTGATGTTGGTCCAAGCAGAGAAATCTCTGGTCTTACTTTTCACCACTTGCGTAACAGTTACACAACTAGCCACAGAGAAGGCAGTCTGCTTCCTGTTTACATGCGTGCCCAGTGTACATGAATGGTCATGTGATATACATTTTCAGGCGTGTTAGATATTATTTCTGAAATAGTGCCAGGACACTTGTGTGTACAAAGATTGATTTTGTTCTAAAATGAGGATGTAGTCTGTGTGGTCACATAGAGAGGACCCTCCAAAAAATGGATTTATAAAAAAAACCCCAAAGAAGCAGATGTCAGTTTTGGCCAAATTCACATTTAAATTAGTACAGCACCTCGTGCGTTTGGGAAACTAAAATAAGTAGGTACAGGAGCCCATGGATTTAAAAACCTTTCTGTTTTCACATGGAGTTTTGCTGTTCATTTTTCCATTGAGTATGTTGATGTAGGGTGGATGTTCTTGTATTTTTTGGTCACCAACAAAAGCATATGCAGCAAGAAACCCTTTCCAAGTCTTGAATTTTTAAAGCCCAAGACAGTGATGGTTTTCTGAGAGGCAGATAATAGGTAGTTGTCAGACTGCAACTAGGCCTATAGTCCTAATATGGCTGTGTAATTATAGGTAAAAGGAGTATCCGGTTATTTTTGCTAATCTTGTCATCAGTTATCAGCTGTCACTCAAGAGTTGAGGAAGGAAATGAAGAAGAACAATGACTTTGTAATCTGATAATGGCTCTTCGTCACCCATGTGAGTTCTGTTTGCTGAAACACCTGTACTTTACATGTGCCTTGAGGCAAGTGAAGGCTGAGAACAGTTGGTAAAATAAAGTTGTCACTGGGTTAATATACTAACAAAGTATTAAATGAACATTTAGAGTATATTTTCTCAGTAGTTGGTTAATTATGAAGTGAAATTTTAGTCTTGATATGGTCAAAGATGATCAGAGAACCGAACTTGAACACTTGAAGAGCATAGCAAACTTCCTCGGGGCTCGTCCTGAGCAAATTTTCCAGGGCCTGCTGCCAGGTGTTGGGTCAGCAAACATGGATTTTATTGTTGTGTGGGTTAAACAGAGCACAGAGTGATGCAGGCTGTAACCTGCGCCACCTGCTCTGATTATGAGAGATGGATGTTTGTGATGTGCTCGCTGATGCGGCCAGCATGTGGGAGGTGCTCTTAATGCCAACTTGTAACCCCAGTGAGGCTCAGCGCTCTTCCCCTGAGCCACACTCTGCCTTGTTTACTGTCAAGAGGAAAAGAGGGCAGTGTGGAGGATGGGCAAGCGAAGCAATTGTGTTTCTGTGTCAGCTATTTGTTGTTGTTGCCATAGGGCTTCTGATGGCTTTGTACATGCTTGAGTGTGCTGTGTTGGGTAATTAGAAACGACATTTACTTTTAGACAGTGAGTGCATGCTAATCCTTTGTGTCTCTGCGTTGTTCTTTCTCCTCTGTGTCCAGGCATCTCATTTCTTCTGGGGTCTCTGGGCTCTGATTCAGGCCAAGGTCTCCACCATTGACTTTGACTTCTTGGGGTATGTTGCCATCTTGAAATATTTATCGACAGCTATTGTGTTATCTCAGCGCATAGTGTTTAACAGTCTGATAATTTTGCACTGGCTGCTAACATGTCATACATTTTTTATCTGAATCACTGACGCTGCTCTTCTCTCTGTGTGTCCCAGATACGCAGTCCTGCGCTTCAACCAGTACTTCAAAATGAAACTGGAGGTGGCTGAGCTGAACTTACCCGAATAAAAGCCCCCGCCCCCTCGTCTTCTCTTCCGCCTGCTCTTCCTCCCTGCCAACCTGCTCTGAGCCTCACATGACAACCGCAGAGCGCCCTGTAGGGTTCTATGTAGGAAGGAGCCAGACTGAGAGTCTGTCCTGCCCAGTGCCTACAGGACCCCTCAACATGTCCTTATCTCTATAGACTGAATGGACCACACTTTGCCATCCTCTACTGACACACATTTGTAAACTTGTAGCTCGAATCATTGGTAATGTGGGCGTGTGTGAAGTACAGACCTGTTATAATGTGAAGCCCACGTGGATTATTCTGATATCAGTTAGGGTGTTAACCTGGTATATGCGATTGTATTTGTAAGATGATATCACTATGAATAAGTGGAGGTGGAATGTCACCTGATCAAACATATAGTGATCATTGACATGACTGACAGGTGGCCCCAACTCTAATCTGATTGCCTTGAGAAAGCTTCCTCATGTGTGCGTTCATGGAGGAAAGAGTCAGCCCAGCTAACGACCAAATTTATAACACTGAATAAAAGTAACACAAAGCCTGCTTTGTTTGCTAAAGAACCGAGATGAAAGAAAAGAACAAATGCTGACATATAAAGGCCAGTGCTGTCCCAAAATCCCATGTGAGGTGAGCGAAGTCACTCCCCGCCCCCCTAAAAAAAAAGAAAGGAAAAAAAAAAGAAAAACTTGTGGCCTGCCTTGTGACTCTGTTGTTTTCACCCTTATTTTCTTCAGCATACTGTGGATGGGTGGTGCGCCAGAGTAGCTGTGTAGTCAATGTTGCTGTGTAGTTTGGTGAGGGCTTGTGTGTTTTGACTTTCTCGTATGAAGGTAGAAACATCGAGTTGTAGGAGAGCAACTTGTGTTTACATCTAACCTCTCCCTAAAGTCAAATAGTTGCGCTGCATATGGGTGAGCGGTTTTGACTCGAGGGAGGTTTTCACTGTAATGTACGTTTCTTGTATCGTTTTGACACTCGTTTTTCTTTGTCTTAACTGGGGACAAGCTTGCATCTCACTGTAATTTGAACATTCCGTGTTCATAATGGTAGATAGGAAATTTGGTCGTAGTTCACATGGTCAGTTAGCAGTGTCGGGGACTTAATTCACTGTGACATCGACTGTAAGACATGCTGTACATGCGAGACCAAACCATTTTATTGTCTGCTCCATGTCAGGGAACGTTTTGGAATCATCTTTATGAAACACTGCTGTTCAGTCCTAATGAAGACGGGACATTTTATATACGTTACGACCAGTTTTCACTCGTGTGTGTGTGTGTATGTATGTGTGTGTGTTAAGATGAATGTGATACAACCTTGCTGACTGTCAGATTGCTGAGCCACTGTTGGCATTCATTGTTTGAAGCGCCCGTTGTTGAAGGTCTGTTTTTGAAAAGTGGAATTTTGTTGAAATAGAAAGTGGAGTTGGTTGGTTAAACACATCTGTGTCAAGTTATAAAAGCAACGTAATGAAAGTCAGCTGTAAGAGGGACCTGAGGAGCAAGAGCACCATCTGTTGGAGAAAAAATGTAATGGCTGCTTTCAGTAACTGTTCTTCATATTCACCTTTGACTTTCATGTTAAATGTTTTTTAAATGAGCTTTAGCAGGCACGTTTAAAAAAACAAGTTCATCTCTTGGTTACTTTAACAAGCCTACACCAAAGTGCTGACATCTGTTTTTTTGCTTGTACATAATGCACACTGTATCATTTCCCATGTAGCACAAAGAGAATAACAGTTCTATAGACTTTTTATACTTATTTAAATGGAGATGTTGAGGCTGAGGTCTTTGAGAGTGTGTGGATGTTTCCTGATGCAGCAGCACTCTATATAGTGGCAGAAGAGCACCTGAGTTTCTGCTTCCTACACTTGAGCAAGTTAAACATCAAATGTCACATGTAAAAATGTGGTCAAACAAGTTTTCTTGCTTACTCCAAAACAGATTGCTAATCACACTGTTGCCCAGGTGCTCTCTACTGAGACGGCTTCGCAAACCCCCATGAAGAGACCATTACTGACAAGAATGGACACTAGTGTGATGGTGTGCCTGTGAAAGCTCTTATTTTGTACTTACGAAGAAGCAGGAAGCTGTTTGTGTCGAGCCTTATGTGAATTTGAAATGTATGTACAATGGCTCTTAGCAAATGTGAAAAACTGTTTTGATAATCGGTTTGACTTGTGTTGAAGGAACATGTATAGGTTCTGAAAAGGATGTCCGGTTAGCACACTGTCAGACCACATTTACACATAACACTCATACATGATTGAAGCTAGTCAAATTAGACTGCCACATAATCAGAGAATGTTAGAAATAAAATTGCTATTTTTCTTCTATCTGAAACAAACGAATGAATTTCACTGTACATGATACACAGGTCATCTTAGTACCGCTAACAATATGAAGCTCCACTACTATTAAACATTGTACAAAAGTCTATCCTTAAATTTCTGGCCACTAGCATATGTTTATATGTACAGTAAACACATGTAATAATATCTCTGCTTGTTCTCAAATGTGAATGAATGTAAATAGAGGGAGTTCTTTTTTCTTTTTTTTTTTCTAAAAGTTGCATTAAAGTGAATAGTTGCCTGGGGTAAGAGCTGAAAAAAAAAACAACATTTTCAATACTGTAAACATGCTTTGAAAAAATAAAGTCTATTTACCCTTATTTGTGTCTTTGTTTCGTCTTGTGTCTCTTTGGGTGTTAAAGAGCTTTTTGACTTTGTTGTGAGTTAACAAGCTCAAAAAGTTAAAATCTGGGTGGTAGTTTTTTGGCAGAGGGGCAGATTTATTACAACAACATAACAGAATCATACTGACCTTTAATTTTATACAAACATTGTCAAGACACTTACTTTAATGTTGTGGCCAGTGTTGGGGAAACCACTTGAGCATAGCTTTGCAAATCCAGGTTGGTTAACTAAAGTTACTAAGAAAAAGTCTGTTGAATTTCTTTATACATGTGATATGAAAATATATAATAAATAGCATGTGACAACTTAGCTGAACATTCATAAATAAATAATAGCAATAATCAATACTTGTGACTAATTGTTATTGAAGGGGAGTCACTTAGAGAAGCAATAAAAAAAATCATCCCATTGGTTTTATGGCCCAGAACTGTTTGTAGATTTAGTAAAGTACACAAAAATGGCACAAAAGTAATTAAACTACATGAATTACTATGCAAACGTTAGTTGAACTAGTAGCAAGCTACTGCAAAATGTCCCTAAACTACTAGTATAGTTACATGTTGTTCACTACTTCCCTACTGTTTTATTACAACAAAATAACTAAATGAATACGAAAATAATTATTGATATATATATATTTTTAAAATAAACAAATTCAATACGTTTCTGGGTCAAGAAACTTCTTATTTCCATGCAAGGGCCATGTCTTCTTCTCTTTCCATTCTGCCTCAATTGAGTGAAACAGCGCCCTCTAGGCAAACGGCTTGTAAACTTGTACCAGTCGGTGCGGTCAAAGACGGTATTGCACCCGTAGACATATATACGTCTATGCTTGCGCCCGTAGCGAAGTCTACCAGAGGGGAGAAAGGCCAAAAGAGAGAAAGAAAATTAAATGGCCTCTTCTGAAATTGTGCAACAAGTACTTCCTGTAAAGTAAATGTAAAGTTTACAGCATGAATCAAGTAAAACAGCCTGTGAAGTTAGCTTGTTTTCCAGAATTGCTAAAGTTGTGTTATAGTGGCTTGTCACACTGTAGCACTGTAACGTCAGGAGGAAAAACACAGGCGTTACTGACAACATTAAAAACGCCTGCATTACTTCCAGGGTGTTGGTGTTGTGACTGGCTCACTGTCATGACTAATTGGGCACCATTAATGTCACTTTACTCATTTTTCCTACTATGACGAGACAACGTGTCTGCCTTGGGAAATGCCTACTCTGCTAGTTAGCTTCAGTGTAAGGCTAGCTGTATTGAAGCAAGGCGACGAGGAGATCTGTCAGCAGCCACAGTTACTCTCCCTGGGATATCACATCACATCACATGGATACTCCGAGAAAGAAAGAAGAAAGGACTTATATATTAAAGAAAAGCGTGAGTCAAATACACCTTATTCCTCTTTCTTTGTCTCTTTGTTGCTGGTTTATTTCCAGCTTTTTTAAATGTCTCTGTCTGTGTGTATCTAACCTAATGTTTATTCCTTGCTGCTGTGTAGTTGTTCATCCTATGAAGGTCATATTATGTAGTTTAACTGGTCTCCAAAGCTGTTGAGTTGATGCTGTTGTCCACACAGAGACAGTCATGCCTGAGGGACTTTGAATATTGAGCTTTTTTTTGGCTGTTTGGTCAACCTGTCCATTACTTACTTTTGTTATTAATCTCTGCTGTAATCTTTTATTAGTAACTCCAAATCTGTAGGCCTTCAAAATTATCTTTTGCAGGTCTATGTTATGTCTTGCACATGTAGCCTACAATACTGTGTAAGTCATGTATTTCATACATGCATTGTTTTTTTTTTTTTCAATCTGTGACTGTTAT
Source organism: Epinephelus awoara (assembly GCA_035609425.1). Lineage (NCBI taxonomy): Eukaryota > Metazoa > Chordata > Actinopteri > Perciformes > Serranidae > Epinephelus > Epinephelus awoara. Next base: position 18,211,520 of record CM069316.1, on the reverse strand, counting down.
GTTCAGCCTTTGCAGTATTCAGATCTGCTTATCAGAGTATAAGATTGTAATGTGAACATAAATCTATTTCCCAAACCAATATACAATTGAATGTCATGTGGTTTGAGTGATATTACAAATCCAGATTTGTTAACTATGTTCAGAAATTGACACGTTGTCCTACTTGTGTGAAAATAGTTACATAAAAAAATGACTTGATAAAGTAATATCATTAAATGACCCAAAAAATAGTAATAAAAAATGCAAATATCAAGAAATAAATGTAAAAAGACAGACAGACAGTTAAATAGATACGTTCAGCTGCTAGGCCCAAGTTGCCACTGCATGGTAAAACATCAAACCTGCTTTAGATTTGGGTGCATTGCAAGCAACATGGCATCCTTAAATATTTCACGGTGTCAGAATGTTGCTATGAAGTTGCTTTATATCTGGAAAGATCCTGAGATTTAATTTCCCCATCAGAATCAGCTGGCCTGGGACTGAAAGCAGTGTAAGATTTATTTTGCTGAGCGTTTATATCAAAAACGACCACAAGATGGCAGCACATCCCATAGAAAGAAACAAGTGTGTGTACAGGTCCTTTAACCTGGCAGAAAGCTCACCACAGGGTACAAAAATAATCCTTTTTGCCATTTATTATTTGTGATATTAACGCTTATTAACAGATTTCTGTATCTAAAATAAAAGCAGTGCATTGATATGCCTTGCATTGAACCTCTCTTTCAAGGCAAATAGGAAAATACCAAATTTACTGAAGAAAATATCACATTGAAAATAAGGCTTAGATTGCTTTGCCACATTGAGCCCTGGGCCAGTTTTCCTTTGTGGAGGACCAAATTTGGTTATACAGCCTGGATGTAAGAAATAAGTCCAAATAATTGAGATATGGAATGAATTCAAAAAGTGACTAGGTGAGCTCTGGGGGACTCCAGCCTGATGTCAGACAAAACTTTGTTAGACCTATTAGTCAGTGAAAACTACTATAAAATGAGATAGTGTACCGCATTAGTTTGTGTGTGTGCTGCCAAAGTGCTGTGAGTAAATAAGGGGTGCACAGACAGGCTTTAGTTGTGCACATGTTTACAGTTTGCCATCCCAAGGGTAAAATTAGAAACTCATTCATGCCTCAACCCCCAAAACCAAACAAGTAATTTCTTACCATTCTCTTGAAGCAAATCAGGCCTGCCTTTCGTCTCCCTAATGTGAGCACTGTCTTATACAGTCCAACAATTACAACAGTGCATTATCCAACTCGCTGACTGTAATTCAATTAACTTCCTCCCCCCGGCTTCATCCACCCGGATAATACACACATTAATTAACAACAGAATCCAATATCGGCTGTTCTGCGCCTCCACTTATTTTCATTTCCCATAAAAAGGTCATAGCAGCCACTTCCAACTGAAGACAATTGGTGTAAGTGTGTAGTAATGGATTACACTTGTATATCACCAGAGTTCAGAGTGTGTGTGTGTGTGACTGGGAATAGGAAAGTGAGCCTGTTAGTAGTCAGAGGCTGAGGCCTGGGAGAAATGCTGACACAGCTGTGATGCACATCCATTACAGTTGTCATTTTACCAAACTCATAAGGCAAAGTCCCTGTGGAGTGGAATTTTAGCAACAAGCATTTCAGGCGGGCAGAACAATCTCATTGGTTTCATTCCTCTGCAGGCAGGACAAGCTCATTGGCTGAGTTTAAACCTCAATGGAGAGAGTTGGATTTCTTTCCCCAACTTCTCTTTGAGTCGAAAAACATAATAATAAATCCAATAAATGGTGGCGAGGAACTCACAATTGTTAAAAAGCAAATTTAATGGGACCTTATCAGAAATGTTTATCGCATTATGAGTCATGCAAAGAGAACAAGTATCTGCTGAGGTATCATTTCAGGATGTAAAACAGTCAGGCTATAATTCAGATTTATACATCCAGATATTACATTCTAGCAGTTGAGAGATAAACTGACTTGTAAAGATGACTTCAAATTGCTTGCATTGTCCCACAAGCCACCAAAGTAATCATTTTGTGAGAATATTCAACAAAGAAGCAAGCAAATGAGAAACCTTTTTTTTTTAGGTCACGCTACCTCTGTAGCCAACAGTAGAAGCAGCGACAGTGCTGAGTCTACGTGTGTGCAAAAGGGACAGCTGTCAGGACGAGATCATGGACGGGAAGGGTGTGGATGCTTTATGAGTGTGACCTACTGTTTGGAAATTAAAAAAACAGCGAGCAGCAGTTTGCAGTTAACTCGAAGAAAAGAACAGCAGTCAAAAATGTCTGTAACTTGGCTTAACAGTGAGGTGCGGGAGCTCCTTACCCTCCGAGCAGAGGATGAGATCAGCCCCCATAAAACAGGGATCGTAAATGGTTGTTATCGCCCATGTTATGCCATTGGTATTGTTTATAACGCGCTGTTGACACATACCTTTTATGTCATGCTAAAGGCTGACTGTTACACAGGCACAGGCCAGGACCATCCCACGTCTTTCACTTTCAAGATGCCGGCATGCCGTCTAAAATCACATACTGGGGTGGCATGATGCTGCTGTTGTTTGGTTCTGTATAAAAATACAATGGCTGTTTAAGGAAGGGACTTTGTAGCAGCCTTATTGCCAGGGGTGGAAGTTCACACCAGCCACATGCTCTTAAAATATGCAAGTGGTTGCCTCACTTTAAGGATAACTTTGTCCAAGTGGCAGCAACAGTTTTTGAAATTGGTCCAGTATTGAGTGAGACTGCTGCAGCTGGCAGTAGTGAAACAGCCTGCAATATAACCACTTTTTTGTGCATCGTCAATTAAGGTCCAGTAAAAGCGCTTGTTATTGCCACTGACAGGCTCAGACTGTTATTCTACCGCTCTGACAAAATAATGGAAGGGATCCCTACAGGGATAGACCTTTTTGTTTAACCAAAAACAGCCTCAGAATCGCCATCAACAAACCCACCAGACTCCATTTAAAAAATGGTACGTTTTTCATCATAAGACACACTTCTTTAAAGTCCACAGAAACAAAATAAAACTCATAAAAGCCATCTTGGTTTGTCCTCCCACTGTTCCAACAATCACCAGCTCTAGTTTGGTTGAAATAAACTCGTAATTCAATCAGTTAGATGTAAAAACATGCTGGCTTTATACATGCTAAAATTACAATTTATTAAAGGGGAGTCTGGTGGGTTTGGCGATGGCAATTTTGGGGCTGTTTTGTGTCAAACAAAAAGGATTTTACTCTTTAACACAAAGGTTTATCTCTGTAAGATAATGTTGTCAGACACCCATAGCAAGAATCTGAGCCTGTCAGTGGCAAAAACAAGCACTTTTAATGGACACACATTGAGGGTGCACAATTGCCCCAAGTGATTACATTGCAGCCTGTTTTGTTGCTGCCGACAGCACCCTTCTCGCTCAGTACTGGAGCAGTTTCAGAAGTTGTTGTTCCTGTTAGCCACTTAGACACAAACATGGGGGAAAACAGGGTTTAGGTTGAAAAATACCGGAGTTACCCTTTAACTAAGCATTAAGCCAAGAAGTTATACTTGGAAAACCAAACCTACACAGATGCTGGAGAATAATATATTATACTACAATAAAAAGTTTAAGTCGTATTAGCATGGCCGTGTGTCTGTGGGGAGGCCAAGGGTGCCCTTGCCCCCGTGACCTCTAGTTGGCCAATTTTATATCAACACTGTATTTCCCCTCACATGTAGATCAAAAGGTCTCAGACATGGGTGCAGTGCAGGTAACAGTCTCACTTTGGCCATCAAATTAAAAATGTCCATAACACACCACTCAAGAGAAAGAGACAGGAACACACACACACTCACACACATGTATCGTACTACAGTTAAACAGAGGAGCAGAGAGCAACACAAAACAATTGCGGGGTGTATGTGTGTGTGTGGAGGGGGGGGGGGGGGGGGGGGGGGGGGGGGGGGGGGGGGGGGGGGGGTCAGGGCAGTCTTGTTCATCCCCATTCAACGCTCCAACCTAATTACCAGAGGAGAGAGAAGCAGTAATTAGCAGCGAGTCTCACCTCGTTAATCACAAAGGGCTCCTTCGCTCTATTTATATCTGATTAATGGGTTGCTTAAGCACGGCGAGATATTTATGTTTCTGTTAATTGTGTGCTGCTTGTATCCGCTCCGCTCGCTGCGGCTTGCTCAAACCCCCAACTGACACACACAATGATACACACACAGACACACCTCCGCAACACCTACCTCGTCTCATTATAGGCTACTACTTACTGTTTTGCTCAAACAGTCAAAGCTGTTAAAAGACCATCATTTGTCTCATACCTGATTTGTTTCTTAGTCATAATTAGCCTATTAGGCTCTTAGGCCCTTGTCTACCATCTCATCGTTGCAGGAGGTGGGAACCTTTTTTTCTCACCTATCATTCCTTGTTTTGGATATTTTGATGACTCTCAGTGAACTTAACTGCACTTAAGTGGAAAGAGAGGCACAGCAGAATGTGAATATTTGGTAATGAAGCAGTGCAGGAGCGGTGCGAGGTGTACTGGAGGTGTTTGCGCCGGCATTGCCTCTCTGTTTCATATTTTTAACATTCAACAGTAGGTTTTGCCTACCTCAGTTTGTGCCTTACATTATTGTTTTTGCCACGCAAATCACACACCTTATTATTCACAAACATGACATGGAATATAAGGTAAATGAAGAGAAATGAGGCTGATAAGAAAACTTGCAGTTTTGTAACAACAAGAAAGGCAAAGAAATTTGTGTCACCTCTGGATGCCATCTTAGTCTGCAGGAATGAGGATGAAAATCTTCAGCACTGGACTGAATATTTATGGTTCTGGCAGGAAAGAGGAGTCTTTGAGGATGCTGGAAACGTCTTCAAAACAGTTAAGTTGTGAGAATTTACCTGCCAGTTTTCCACATTTTGGCTTGATTTTATTTTTGAGGAAACGGTGGCTTATGCTGTGTTTTTGACTTAAAAATAAGTCTCTTTTAAACAAAAGTCCATGGAACTTTTATTACCAGGAACTAAAAGGTCCCTTCAGTGCATGACTCGTAGTTAAATAGAAACTTGTGGACGTAAAGCAATTATTGTCCACATCCTGGTTCCTAGGTCTTAATTTGGATTTCTGTGGAATCGATCAAAGGAAGAAGTATCTTAATTATCTACAGCACCTCCCTGAGGGCAGAGCCTCAAAGTTCAAGTTCAATTGGTGGGAAGCTATCACGTAAAATCTTAAAAGCTGCTTTCAACTGTTGCACAATCAGCTACAAAGCAAAACAGGAGAAAGAGAACTGGATACAGCATTGGAGGCAGGACCCCTTTCATGCCTGGGAAAGTTGCTCGGTGGCCCATGAGGCCAAAAACGTTCAATTGCCTCACCCAGATGATTGGCACTACTTTCGCACTGTGTGGCCCATAGAGCAACTGCACTTGAGACTTCCGTCAGTCGAGTCAACTACTTCCAGTTTATCGGTGAAGATTCTCAGTCATCCAGGTCATGGTAATCATAAGTGCTATATCGTAGGCAACTGGACTTGTTTGCGTTTCTTGATGACATTTCGCTTCCGGGATCCCAAGACGGCATTGTAGGTGGGGATAAGTAGTGTCGTAAGCCCCCCCTCTGTTTATAATGCAGTCTTGGGATCCATCCCCAGACGACTTCCCCCCCTTCCCGCCTGGTCCCACCTGACCCTAACGCTTCACTTGGTGGCCAGGTGGGTCACAACTCACATTGTAACCTTAACAACTCTGAAACTAAGAGCTCATGTGACCCCTACGACTCTGCCAGGGTTCCCACCCACTCAGGGTTTATAGCCCGCAACTTCGTACCAGTTATTTTGAACTGAAAAAGCTTCTTGGATGAGAGGCGAAACATCTTCAAGAAATGCAAGCAAGTCCAGTTGCCTACGATAATAGCACTTACTTCCAGTTTAGCGTTCCACTTGGGGATGAAATGTTTTAGTCATGTTTCTCCTCTAGACTTTCAGATGTTATCGAACCAAATGGGTCAAATCTTGTTACTGAAACAAGTTATTTCGTGAGGGCTCAAAAAATTCACCCACTGATTCACAGACATCTCTTGCACCATGTCTCTGGGAAAATGCCTCTTTGGCACACATGGCATCACGTGACAGACCAAATTCTGCTGTTTGGCCACAGCGAAAATTGGCATCAAAGCCTGGTGTGGTTCCTGGCCTGAGTTAAAGCCCCTCCCCGGAAAATTCTCAGGAAATATTAAAAACTAACCTGCCTGAACCGGGACATTTTGATGTAAACACAGATGAAGTTCCTCAAAGGGTTCTCGGACCCCTGGAAAAGTTCTTATTGTGAGAACAGCCTAAGAAGATAGATGGACACTTTTTCTCGTATAATCACATGTATAACTTCATTTCTAATTCAAGGTGCTGTATCTGCAGGGACAGATTATAAGACCATAGTCCCCTGGGCGTAGATACACATAGGCCCCCCCTACCTCTTCTACATAGGAGCCAGACACACACACTTTATAGTTGTTTAGCCTCATTTTGTGTTGTGGTTTGCTTCTCTTTGTAGTTGTAATGCATCTTTTTGTAGTTTTGTGTCTCTTTGTCATCATTGTGTGTCTTTATGGAGTCACTTTGTGTTTTTTTTTTTGGTCATTTGGGTCTATATGTGGTGGTTTGTCCCTTTTTGTAGTTATTTTGTGCCTGTTTGCCGTTCCTTTCATCTCTTTGTGGTCATTTTGAATCTCCTTCTGGTCAGTACATGTTAATTTGAGTTAGTTTTGCAAGTTAGGACCAGGGCACCCCCTTACACTTGGGTCCCTGAGCCTGTGCCCAGTAGGGCCGTTCAGTAATCCTTCCATGTGTGCTCATGCTTGTGGCAATCTTGTATCTCCTGCACAAAGACAGGAGTTAACTTTTTAAGAATGACTTGTTATAGCACGGAGCAGACTGCCTAAAAAGAGGAGGGAAAGAAAAGCGGTGATGTGAGTCATGGCCTGACACCAGCTTCTACTCTACCCACCCACAATGTAAATCACTACTGTAAATCCTCTCCCATGTCTTAACGATGCAGCAGGCGTGCTCTTCCGATCTGACTAAAAAATCATGTTGTTTGCCTTGTACGCTCGTGGCAAACTACTATGACTGTGCACCATTGATGCACCCAAATTGGATCCTCGGTGTCGTCCACCTTTAAGAAGCATAAAAGGAAGTGAGATGATGTTCACCACTGAGCCCCTAACCACAACTTCTGGGTCTGCACTTAAAGCCTGAATAGAGTGATGGAGAACAAATGAAGGGTTTGGCAGATTTCGATCTTGTCCCGTCTCTCCGCCTGACTAGCTGTGACAGGTGTAAAAGCTCCGAGAGAGACGCACATGGAAAAACGGTAAGAAACATCTGTTAATAGACGAGCCTCTGATGGGAGCATTGTGTATTTTCCCCCTCTCTCTCTCTTTCTCTCTCCCTCTCTCTCTATCTACCCAACATTCCAGCACAGCTTTGCCAAGCTCACTCCCTGGTTGTGATGGGAAGGGAGGCATAATGGGAGAGGATCAAAGAGCTAAACGAGGGGCTAAAGATACTGAAGCAGATTAGCAGCACTTCCCACAATGCCGACAGCTGCTCATAACCACGCTGGGCCTAAAGGTAGCTGCCGTCTGCTGCCCATAATACAATAGGAGAGGGAGGATCAGCGCGCACACTGAAAAACATGTGTTATCATCACAAAGGGATTGTCAGCTTCAAACGCCTTACATCCCTCTGCCATCCCTCTGGATCAAACAGGCTGTTCGCTGGCAGTTATCACAGAGCTCTCTTCTAGTCTAGTCACATCCCTATTCTCCACTCTTCACTCTCCTTCCCTCGCTCTTTCTCTCTCCTCTCTTTTCGCCCCCTCTTTCTCTTCTTCCTTTCTCTTTCTCAGCGGGGCCTAATCTCAATCACCGTTATCCTCCGAGCCATCGTCGTTCATTATACGCTACTGACATCGCTGACGGACAAATAATCAAGACAATCCCTTTTGTCTGGAGTTTGTCTCTGTCTCAGTACCCCCCCCTCCCCTCCTCCTCTCCTCCTCTCCCTCCCTTTCAAAATTATCAACAACACAGGATCTTTTTGTGGAGCTCTTGATATATCTCAAAGCGATACATTGTTTGCCTGAATTCCCTGACAACCTCAGAGCCATACTCAGCATCATAGAGAGAGAAATGTCTGAAACAGATAGGGGAGCGCTTTGTTCTTTATTGTAATGGATGAACTCTCTAACTCAATCCGCAGCGTCCTAAACAGGCTGGAGCTGAATGCACCCGCTGATATAAATGTGTCATATTATGAGGCAACAATTACAAGAATTAGATGAGAATTGTGCTCGGCAAAAGAAGAAGAAAAAAAATCACAGTAATCACATTCCTGCACACAGGAGATCTTTCCCATCGCACATGCTTTCTGATCGCCTCGTGTGTGTGACATACACAACAACAAACACATATAAACGAAGACAGAGAAACAATAGAAATTTCATTGTACTCAGATCATCTTTAATTTTCTATTTACACCCCAAATTGACACTCACATTAACAAATTCCCCAGCAGACTTTTGGCAGCTGCACAGTAAATAATTCTGACAGTTAAATCTTGTCATATGCATGTTACTATTTACAGTCTTTATGTTTTTAACACCATTTTTACTGCACTTTTAACACACGCTGTCATATATATAAGCCTCAGACACGGGCAAAGTGAAGCATTTATAGCAGTCACTGACGCTGTGGTGAATAAACATGTCAAGTCCCATGTGTGCTCATACCGAATGCACATAAAAATACAGCACAGTAAACACGCAGGTATTTATTTGTATTATTTCCCCGAGAGGAATCTTTTGGACTATGAGTTGTCACATACATCCATTTAGAATTTGAGACTATACCACACCAGTGAAAGCATTTAATTCATTTCATGGTCAGAGAGAAATCTAATCTAATCTAATCTTGCAATATAAAGTTTAATTTATTTTTCCAATTATCATTTTTCACTTCTTGTTAAATGTTGTATCTATTCATCGCCCATGCATTCCATCTTTTCTGCCTCTAATGAAAATAGAGGTGGTAAGATGCAAGGGCGTACATTTGAAGGTTGTGGGATCCTCCGTCAGAAAATTATGAGCATCAAACACTTGATTTCCTGCATTCTGGTGAATTTTTATGCACCTTTTTGAGCCTTTTCTGCATCAAATTATACTTTAAATGTCTTTAATTTTGTCAAATAAAAGTCTCCTGCTACTCTAATGTTTTTATTGGCGGGGGACAAGTGCATGTGTTGTAAAAATTGAGGGGAACGTGTCCCCTTTGTCCCCCTCTGACATCTACACCTGTGATTTTATGACTATCATAGCCATTCTTAAAAATGCTGACTTGTATAATGTAACTAGTGACTAATACAACTAGTCTTTACTTTAACTTACATCCAAATATTGAAATAGAGCTGCAGTTTTAAACTTTAAAATCTGAAAAACAACACTTTCTTCTTCACTGGATCGAAACTTTAAAACCCATTTTGCTTAATTGCTTTACTTAATTAAATCTATATTGATCAGGTATAGATTAAGTGTTCTTAAAGTGGCAAACTGGCATCTTTAAAATGTTAAAATATGGATTGTGTAGAACTCAATATCCGAAAGTCCTGATTATTATGTGCATTAGACTTTACTGACACATCCCACATTTTTTTACTTTGTAGCTGAAACCAGTCTTCATCAGGAAATCTGTCAGTTTTGGCAAAACTGCTGATGATTAAGTACGTGCCTCGCTTTTTTTTTTTTTTTCCTTTTTGCCAAACCACATAATGTCTGTTATTCATGGTACGTATGATGCTTGAATCGGAGGTGATGCCTCATCTATGGAGTTAATCATCCACTTGGAAGAGGAGAGCAGGGAGAGGAGAGTGAACAGTGAGGGTCGGCCGAGTTGCCTCAGCGTCCGGGTTCCTCCGTTTCTCCAGTAGATGCCAGCAGTGAACCATTTAAAACGCCGTCGCCGTCTCTCCCCCTCTAATTTGAGGGCACTCTGCATGTAACTGCTCTGGAGTTGGAGATGGTACAGATGGCTGGCCTAAACGCAACACTTATCCAGACATTTCACTGTTTGCAGAATGATATCAAAGTCAACTCAAAATGGAGGCTGTGCCATCAACTTGAAACAAATTCTAACACTTCCAACAAAATTGTATTGTGAGCAAAGTCGCCGCAGATTTGGTCAGCGTTCAGCACAGATGTCCCCCCTGTGTGTGTTTGCGTTAAATAAAAACTAGTGCTCACATCCTCTTAAAAATTCAGATGTGGATTTTCAGGGATAAATGCTCACAATTATAATGTTTTAATCCAGATTGGATTCAGACACATTTATTTATTTCTGAGCGTGAGAGTTTAAATCGTGCATTAAGAAAAAAAAAAAAAAAGCAGTGTCGGAACAAAAACAAATGCCCTAAATTATGGGAAATATGGGAGAATAACTGAAACAGCATGGGAGAATAACTGAAACAGCAACACAGAGTTGATTTTGTCTTTTAGGCGCTGAAGAAATTTCAAGCTGATTATTAACATTTAGATAATTATGCACATAAATGTAATACAATTCCAGTTGAAAACTAAATTGTTTTCTTTCTTCTTATTTTTCGTGACAGGGGTTGCAGTCACACAAGCTCAGATCAAAGTCGTCAAATTTCCCACATGGGTTTGCAGACCTGCTGTCATTTTGATGTTACAGTGCAAACGTCACGTCGCATTAATACGTGTGAATCAAAGAATACAAATTTATCCCTCAATATTTGTCTCCCTCACATCCTAAAAGTGTGTGTGAGGGGAGGAAGCACATCTTTATGAATGTGGTATTACGTTTGTTAAACCACAGTTACAAAGGATGCCTTTATTTTTACCCTCTTCCAGCCCGACTGCCCCTTTTCTCACTGTCGCTCTCTGCTCTGCTTTTCACTCCGAGCCATTAGTTTCCATTAGTTTCTCGTCATGTGTACAATTTGTGGGATTAAATAGCTGCGAAAACACTCGCAGTACCTGCCGCACCTCAGATCCAGACATGTTTGCAGCCGGCTTCGGAGCTACTCTGAATATGTGTTTTTGTGTGTGAGGTCATCTGTGTGTGTGACCACTGTTTGAGCTCCAACAATAGGTTATCTGTGCCTATTTCTGGAGGGCGGGGCCCCTGAGACCTGGCCTCCCCGCATGATTGGCTGGCTCGCCACTGTGAGAAGTTTACTTTGGAGGGTGCTGTATGCTGGATTTTTTCGCTTCCAATTAAATGTGGAATGCAGCACTCTCGAAGGCCATTTGAAGTGTGTTGTGTTTGCATGCTTGTGTGTGTGTGTGTGTGTGTGTGTGTTGTGTGTTTGTTTGTCTGCGTACCCTCCTCTTTCATTTCCACACACAGAGGTCTTTCAGTGGAGACGAGACAGCCTCCCCGAGCAGGTAAGATGGGACCCGAGACCCGCGCGGTTATTTTTCCACGGCGTCTTCAATGTCAGTTTGATTCCATCTGTGTTTGGCGTCGTGACCTTAAGAGGGAACGAGGAGGCTACAAACACAAATTATTTCTTGCAATGCCAAAATCGTCTCATCCGGAGAGGAATAACACTTTCTGTAAATGTGTGTGTTCCCTGTGAGTCATAAAAGACTCCTGGCTCCTTGTTTACTGTTTGTCAGAGGTGTCTTTTGTCTGGATGTGATTAGTGCCAGCCTTTTCCTCTTCCATGCATGCTCAGGAGAAGATGCGGCCCGCTTTCAAAGGGCCCGTTTGGACAGAGGACTATTGTCGTGGGCGGCGAGCGAGAGAAAAAGATGTCACCGATTGGTCGGATGTTCAGTTTTTCAAGAGAACTTGTGCACCATGCAAACACGGAAAAACACAAAAACACAAATATTAGCAACCGGACTCAAATGTTAAAAGGGAGGTGGAAATAAAGGAGAATTTGAACTTAATGAACATGCATTAGTGGCATAGAAGTGCTTTCATCAGACTCCTTTTCAAACGTGTTTTCACATCCCCTCAGATGCAACATCACAGCACCAGTGAATCTGACAGAGAGGAGAGAAAGTCTTTATTTAGACTCAAATGGGTCTCATCTGAAATAATGAATATGTCCTTGAGAAAAACAAAGAGCCCCACAAAACGGGCTACTCTTCTACAGAGGCAACGGAGATGGCAGATAATTGTTTTCAAGTCTGGCACTGCTCTGTAAATGAGTTTGTTCTGTTCTGCGGGCGGCTAACTGTGTCTTTCCCTCCTTTCATTTCTCTCTCCTTTTCACACACACACATACACACACACTTTTTGATTTTCTTCTCTTTGCCTTTGTTTTCTTGTTATCTGGCCTCCATATTTACCCTCTCCTTGGCTCTCTCAGCGCCCTCTCTTTCACTTTCTCTCCTCAGTCTTTCTCTACTCCCCCTCTTTTCTCTCAGTTCCACATTCTTTGGTGCAGCGGGCTTTTTACATCTTTACTTGTTGTTCTCTTTGTTTTGTTTCCTCACTGAGTGCTAACAACAGAGGAATTCTCTATTTTACAGTGCGTTGTTCGCAGCAAATAGTTTACCTTGACATCTGCAGCCTCATCCTGCTGTATTCTCCTCTGACTGTTATTAGCGCTCCGCAACAATTGAAGATTTCCATGAAACACTGATGAGTTCATCTCTGTGAATATCAACTGTGAATGTTCAAGTTTCCTCCACACTGAAGTAGCTGTGCAAATTGTGTGTCCCATGGGAATAAAATGGTGAGCATGAGTGATGAACAAGGACCTTCCTATGCGCAATAGTAAGTCCTTATACAATTACAAAATGGCTGCCTGAACTGTCCCAGGAACAAAAGCTGACTGTTACAGCAACATGAATGAAGTCAAAAAGGACATAAACAAGTTTTTAGGTAATGAACAGTTAACTTAATATTTCTCCGTCATCTAACCTCTCCCTGTTTATACCACATAGGGTTTTCTGTGAACCAAATGTTGAGAAACCAAACACAGTTAAGACATTTAGACTAAACTGCTGTCTTTCCATGAAAGCTTTTGTTACACTGTAGCTGCTGAAGGGGGCTCTTTGCAAAATCTTGAGTGTGTCAGTTGTCTGGACATGGTTCACAACATAGAGGTGGCTGAGGTTAGCAAGTAGGATACACACATGGACTATCATGCATGTGGCCGGACCTGTTTACCACAACAAACCACAGAGAAGCTCGAAGCTCATAGAAAAGTTGCAAATGGTAGTTTGCTGCTATATTGATGCACTGAAAGACGCTTACAGAACCTTGAACCTTGGACACCCTTGATGAAGGTCAAGGAAGACCGAAACATTAGTGTTACTAATAAATTGTGAAAGTGAGCAAGAGCAGTGTGCAGGATTTTCTGTTCAAAGACTCGAGTGATATTTTTTAACGCACCTACATCTGAGACAGTGGGATGCGTGAATACCTTTCTTCAAGCTTACAGAACTCTGAAATGATCCAACGAAACTCAGTCCCCCAGAACTCGTTCTAATGACTGCAGATGCACAGTAACTATAACCCTGAATTGTAAGATGATTGAAATAGATTGAAAAGGTAATAGCCAAAGTGTTCTGGCAATAGTCAGAGCTTAACCCAAGAATTATGTACAATACAATAATTGTATTAGCTTGGTTCCAGATCTTCAAATCATCACCCCAGCCTAATTCAAAAAGGCCTGCGTTCTGTCCTTCTACAGCCATTTCCCCAATTTGAGGAATAGCTGACGCATCACATCTTAGGATTTAGAATAAGGACATATTTTTCCTACATAGCTCCGTAGCTAGCTAAATTCAAGAAAAATAGTGACTGAAGATTCAAGATGTTCAGATAAGGGAGTCTCATTCGATTGACGCAGCTGTACAAGTTAAGTCTACATACAGAAATGACAAGTCTTAAATGTACAAATTTATCTGTGGAAAATGTCACTTGGCTTACCCCGTTTGGAGAAGCCAGGCACAGATGAACGGTTGGTTCAGATGTTGGTTCAGAAAGTGCAGTTGATGGATCAGACTGAAATATAACTTCATTTTTCTAAAGATTTCATAGATGCATACTTGTTTTTTTCTTTCTTGTTCAACCAAAGACGTGTCCTTGAAACAGGGCCTGAGGAGGCGAACGCCAATTCCCACGCAAAATTAAAATTTTTAGGAACAAACTTGATGGGAGAATGTGTGCACCTGTACCGAACATGTGTACGGAGATTTTGGAGAGAGGGGAAATTTGTGACTCAGATGGTTAGGTGGTGAATTGAAGCCAGATTGTATGATGATGCCTCTCACACATTTAATTTCACTTGATATCAAATGTTAATTTTAGACTCATATTATCATAAACATCCAAACTAGCAGTGTGATTTGTACTTGTGCTTGTAGAGAGCCATACCTCTCAACTTAAAAAAGATATAAGATATAAGCCAACTCAAATGTTAAATAAGAGCGCTGTCTCACCATCACGTTCCCAAACTTGGGCAGAGGTGAGGGACGGACTGTATTGTAACTAACTGATGAAATTATCGTCATTGGTCATCATCATCAATTGTAGAACAGAGCATCAGTAACTTGTGGTGTTGTATATTATTGTGGTTATATGTATGATTTTACTTTTCATACAGTTTTGTGTGTAAAATTGCTGCAGTGACCACAACTGTGCTGTCACTGGAGATTCAGCGCTGGCTGCTACACACACTCTGCCTTCTCCAGTCACCTCACCCGGCACATCTTCCCCACCTGCACATATGGATTGTGTAAAAGTCTGGAAATAAAGCCAGTGACAGCTCCTGCACAATTATTACGCTCCATATCCTCATTATGAGTCCTAATCATAACGCAGGCCAAGTTCACCATAACAAAACTTAAATAAATATGTTCGCCTTGTAAATTATATATCAGGGTAGGGGGATACCACTGATTGTCACTCTCATTTTGGCCAGATGTCAAGCAGTCAGTCTGATTGCTGTGTATAAATGCTGCAGTGACACTCGTGCGTAATGCTGCATGATGGTTGCACTGGCGCTGCCAGAGGACTGTGTGAATGGAAGAATTAACTGTGTGCTTTCTAACCTCCACCGCATTCACAGGCACCACAATATCTATCCTTATTTTGGTCTTCCTCTCAGTTGTTGCCATTAATTACTGTGGAGAACCGTTGATCAGCAGGCTCATTACTATGCATTAACATTCATTAGGTGCTTTGACCATTTATGTTTGAATGTGGTTGTGTAGAGGATGAGATATAAGGTTGATAAGGCTGTGATTTATAAAGGGACCATTGCCTGTAGGTTAGGGATGAGCGAGTACACCATTATCTGTATCTGTATTTGTACCTGTTCAACCAACTAAATTATCTGTATCTGTATCTGTACTCCTGGCAGGGTTTAAACCAGAATTTAGGGCAGGGCGGCTTGAGTGACAGGATGTCAATGAGGCATCGCTACAGTCTGTGAGTCAGATTCACCCATTGCCCCTTCACAGCTCCTCCCTCTCATCCAAATGAGGTCACTTCTGGCTCCGAAAAACCAAGAGAGGGACGGACAAAATGCCGAACTTGAGGTTTCGAGTCCACAAACCAATGGGTGACGTCATTGTAGCTACCTTTATTTTGAATACTAGCTAACTGCAAACAAAATTAGTAGTCAGTGAACTGGCTGTTAGCAGTCAGTCATTCAGCCTGAATGTGCCTTTAAGGAGGCGAAAGCTGTGAAAGCTCCTGCTTCCTCACTGTATCCTCAGCTAATGACCATGTATAAATACCACATCTGATAGCTTATGTCGAAAAAATCTGAACAATCCCTGCAATTTGAAGATAGGAGCACTGTAGAGCAGGAGCTTTACTTCCTCACTTCCTTCTCCCCTTCTTCCCTTCTTGTTCTCTAGGGTTTTCTATTCCCAGGGTTCCACTCTGGGGAGCCCGCTGTCCCTTGAGAACCCTACTAAGCCCTCTTTGGCTGGGTAATAATGGCTTTCCAACGTCGCCTATTTAGACTGCAAGTTTCCATTAAATCTCACTGTGTCATTACAGTTCATATTCTTAATTATGCAGCAAATGTCCCCAAGGGAATATCATGGAGGCCACTACTCCACAATCTGTCCATATGGCACTTAATTAAAAGTTTTCTTAAGAATAAATTGCATTCAATTCAATTAAAACTGTAATGTCATACCAAAATAATGGGCAAAGCCTCCTACAACGTGCAGCTCAGAACACACACAAAAAAATCTTTTCTCTGTGTGTTTTTTTTTTTTTTTTTTGCAATGTTTGCAATGGGAAAAGTGCATATCTCCCTTCCAAAAAAGCCCCCTAGTAGAAAATATGCAAAAAGCAAATATCACCAAAGCCTCCTACATGCCACCGAGCCCCAGGCAACAACCGCGCTTGAACACTCGAGCTATTTCTAGATTCCACTCTTGGAATTCACACCATGACAAATGAACCATTGGAGTTTGGAATTCCTATTTATCTGCTGCGCACAGAGGCACTTGATTTGGGTGTGAAGAATAAAGGAATTATACGGACAAAAAACCAGACGACTTAAAGGATAAATGATAAAAAATAAATAAATAGATTGTGTGTGTGTGTGTGTGTTTTTCTTTTTCCTCTGGAGCCAGAGTTGTTTGTTCATCTGATTGAGGGCGTTTAGGTGGGCGTGTCCTTATCATCTGGATGCTCTGATCTCACCAAAGCAAGACAATTTCAAATAAGCAGCATCTGATATTAAACATCCCCTGCCACAGATGCACTTCCACCGAGCCCTGCAGGATTATTTCCAAGAAAAGACATTTTTCCTTTTGAACAATAAGTGATATTTATTTTTCTTCACCCAGTTCAGATCTGCGGCGAGTGCCGACACACACCTCAAAAAACACAATCACGCTTTTGCTTCAGCCGGCAACTTCCTAACCTCCCGCCTGCAGCTCCGGGTGCCATCTCGCAGACGACGAGCATTGATTAGTAGATTGGGAAACAGGGAAAAGAAAAGTCCATTTGGTAAAGTAGGCTGCTGTTCCCTGCGCCCCATCTGTTGGGTGTGAGATGCTGACTTCATCTGTTGACGACGCGGCGGTGGCTAGGGAACCAGGGATGAGTTGATTTCCCTCTTTCGCTGGTTGAGCAGTGAAGGGCCCTAAAGCGTAAACAAAGTGTTTTTCTTGTTCTAAACACAGAGTCTTGGCTCGGCTCTGGCTTGGACTTGGCTGCTACGTGGGTGTGTGTGTGCGAGTGTGTGTGTGTGTGACTCTGCTGCTCATTCAACCTCGCTCTAAAGGCCTGTTTGGTGCCCTCGACACAAACACCCTGCAACCAGCAGCCTACAGGTGATTAGCACGCACAAACATGCATAAAAAGTCCACACCTACCCATCGACAACCACACCCACGTATCCCACAACCCCCCCCCCCCCCACACACACACACACAAAAACACACACACACCATCTGAGTAATCATACCATTGAATGTCAATGCTTTGAAAGCTACCTCTGAATGGAAACACGCTTAAAAAGATTGGAAGGTTGAGGGTCAGATCGTTTTGTTCCCATCACTACATGCTGGTATTTTTCATTTGCTGCCTACACACAAATACTCTGACTCACAGGAAAGAACACTGGGTTTCAAATCAATCATACAATCACAACAATCCACATCTTAGGTACATACAAACATGCCTTTCTGCCATTGTGACCATTCAGTGCTTTGATATTAGAAGGAAGAGAGGCTATTATAGCTGGCGCTGATAGATTGTCTGAGTTATGTGGCCTCGACCTGCCGTCTCCCCTCTGGAAACGGGGTTTTTAAAAGAGATACCTGGGCAAAGCATTTATTTCAAATGGCCGCAAGTATTTCAACTGCTAGAGGTATAATTGATTTAACTTGCTGACCAGTGCGCCTCAAATGGGCAGCAGATGAAAGGAAAACCAGGGGGAGACTGAGAGAGCTTGCACGAGAGACAAAGACTGACAGCGAGACAGAAAGAAAGAGCATAAATGAATTTGTCCTTTTCCCTGCACAGCAGCCTCCATATACAATAACTCACAATGTGGGCTTTAGTGAAAACATTTGCTGTCAACAGCCAGTTTCACTGTACTAAGCCAGTCTAACAGATGTGCACTCACCCAAAGACTTGTGCAGCTGCTACTGCTGCTGCTCCTGTGTGTGTTTTTTCCCGTGTTTGTGTGTGTGTGGGAAAGCCTGCTTATATATGTGTATACGGCGATGTTTACGCTCAGTTCAGCAGGGTTTATGGGCATGAGAGTATGTGCGCCTTTATAACTTCAAAAAAGCACCATAAATAAACAAAAAAAACAACCCGAAATCTGTTCTAGTTAGATTTGATGTTGATTGCATTACCATATGAACACATTCTTGGCTATTGTCCTGCTCCCCTGGGCTGACTCGGGCTCAGTTTTGGACCATGCTGGGCTGGCCTCCGGATCCTTGCTGCCTTGGGAGAGGCATTCAAGGGACCGGGGGCATCCTGCGGCCCAGTTTAGCCTCTCATTCTGGTTCAGGGCACCTGGGTGGCTGCCCTAACCTCTCCCTGGAGGCCCGGGACAGAGTCTGGGCTCCACCACCGACTGTTTGTTTCACCAGCATCGTAAAAGGTAAACAAGCTTACAATGACGCTTTCAGCTCTTTTCCCAGAAATAGTTGTTTTTAGAATTCGATGTAGATGCTGAGTGAAGTTGCTGTCAGTGTTACTCTCTTCCAAGTAATTTTTTTTCTAAGCAGCAGTATGTAAGAATTGTCTTTAGGTTTTAATGTTATAAGAACTGTCAATCAGTCGGCTACTTGATCAGCAGAAAATTAAAGGGCACCTGTTTTAAAAACTGATTTATGAAAAACTTATTAATCATTTTAAGGCCAGTAGTGCACACAGCACATTTGGCACCCTAGGTAATTACTACTTAACTTTATTTGCTATTTATTTTGATTTTTATCATATTAAATACCAGTAACAACAGACAGCTGACGGGAAAACAACACAAATAAACAATTGAACTAACAAATAATAACAAATAACAGAATACAGCTTTTCGTCTTCTTCCTGTTTCGGTTTTTGTACTGTGCTCTGGTCGGCTTTTGCCATTTTATTTTTACTTACTGTAAAAACACATACACTCCACTCCATCATTTTCCTTATGTACAATTGGTGTTTTGTATGTTTTTGAGTGTCAAAAAAAGAAATTGGGGGAGTTGGGGCAAATCTTTTGGCACACCAGGAATGTATTTTTTCCCTTAACATTAATTCACATGTCGGTATATATCTCAAATTGTTGGCGTTTCTTTGTCATCAGTACTTTAACACAGAACATGAAAAATGAGCAGGAAAAAGTGACTTTATTTGCAGAATGAGGCTGATATTTCTGAGCTTTTGCACCACGAATAATGGCATCAACCAACCATGCTGCATCTGTACTCATGAGAGTGTAAAACAACATGTATGCTCCACAGTCAGAGCCAAGACGGCAAACTTTATTACTCCGTCAACCTTGACAAAGGCAGCACATTTCCACTTACATTCCTACCTTTCACAATAAAAACCTGAGACATTTAGTTTACATAAGGGACCTAAATTGACTCAGAGCATTCGCTAAAAGGACTTAGGGACTCGTCAGTAACATAACTGACAGTAGCTCAGGCTATACAACAGTTAACCCCAGACAGACCAACTGGTAGTAGTCGCAAAACTTGCATCGCTCCCGGCAAATCTGTTCCTGTCATAACCTTTATTTAACAAGTGCTACAAGTGTCGAATATTTGCATCTGTGCCAGTGTTTAGACACCTCTCCCTCGGTCTTGGAGGATGACCTCATCAGGCAAGTGGCTGACATGGGAGGGGTGTTGGCTTGATTGAGCTCACCTGGGCCTTCCACGCCATAAAAGCTGCCCTATGTGTTGCAGGAAACATCCATCCTGCACTGCTGCCTTTTGGTTTTGCACCTCCAACACCTCCACACACACACACACACACACACACACACACACACACACACACACACACACACACACTTCACAGGTGTGCATTTTGCAATTTTGTGTCGTTTGTGTGAAGGCCTTTAGTGTTTTTTGAAGCCAAACATTCTCTGAATTCAGCGTCTCAAAAGTGAGAATTTACTGCTTTTCATGGTAATTAATGATAATAAACTGAATATCCTTTAGTTTTGTATTGTTGGTTCAAACAAAACCTTTGAAGATGTTCAAGATTATTATTTGTCACTATTAAATTAAATTGTATAGAGCAGTGATTCAGTAAATTAATACAGGAAATATTCAGCAGATGAATAGATAAGGAACAAATATGGTGAGCTGCATCCTTAAATCTAATTGTCTTCTCCTCTCATATCTCCACTCTACAGAACATTTTCAAACAGGAGTGATACATACCGTGTCTAAAAAAGTATTAAAAGAAAAGGTTTGATTAAAAAGTCTACACCAAGTTTTTATGCGTTGGCCCTGCTGGCAAACCTACCTCCTAAATAATGAGAACACAGACACCAAAATCACCCATCTGTTGCTGTTAGATCACTCACTCAGCTGCTATTGATCGTAATATTACCTCAAAAGTGTGGGAACAGAAGAAATCGCAGCAGCCCTAAAGCTAAACTGCAACCTATCTTCAATTCACAGCCAAGTCTGGCAGTTTTGAGAATTTGTTTTTTTAAAAACTTGTAGAAAAAGTCATGGAAAATATGGCTGTTTTAAGGGACACTTGAAAGAGTCTGTGGCGCTGCGTTCAGCTACATAACGTGCCAGTGGATGCAGACATGATTCCTTATATGAAATTTGATTTAATCAATATTTGTTTGGGTTGACTGGTCTGATTAGTGAATCTACACCTTAATTATCATGCATGCTTTTGATCGGATTTCAAATATAATGATGTGACAATAAGTTTTTGTGTCCTCGACAATGGCCCAAACTTTTATGGAAATCTTTAAATCTATGGGAGAAAAAGCAAACAAAAGTAATACATTTTAAAAAAGGCTAATTAATAATCTGTTGATTTAACAATTGATGTATATATTGCGTGTGTATTTTGCTCCTATGGGCGTCAGATTTTAACAAGGCAGCCACTTCAGTAAATGTATTCTCATCAAGTCTGTTCTCTGTGCAACTGTGGAACTATGCTAACACACTGTTGCACTGAATGCACAGAAAAACACACTCACACACACACACACACACACACACACACACACACATACACACACACACAAGCGCCCTTATGCATGTGTGCGTGCATATGCATGACTGACACACACATACACACACACACACACACACACACACCACTCTTTCTTCTTGTCTCATTGGCAGGCTCATATCCCATCTGCTCTCCAGGGGGGCGGACAGAGAGATAGTTGTCATTGTGGAACATCTCTCCACAGACACACACACACACACACACACACACACACACACACACACACACCCCTCGATACCAAACTCACTCACACACACACACACACACACACACACACACACACACACACACACACACACACACGCACCCCATGAACCCCCATACATTTCACTTTCAAGCATCTTGAGTCCGGCTACATTCTTCTCTGCTAATTGACTGTCATAACGGCTGGAGAGATTAACTTCAGCCCAATCCCTGCAAGATAAAGGATAAAGACATGGGGGCCAAACTGGGCTGGGATGAGGGTGTGGTGGCGCTGGTGGAACTGGGCGGAGGGGGCTAATACCAGCACATCTCCTATTTGTTATTGATATTTACTGGCTGTCTTGTCCCTCCCCTTGCCGCCCGCCGCTCGCCGCTGCCCCTCCTCTGCTCGTCACCCATAGGGATTAGCGTTAATGGCAGGCTTATGAAGCGAGCGAGCCCCTGTCAAACCCATGTCCCCTCTTTGCCATCTCCCAGATTAGCTGACGCTTTGTGATGGGCTCTCTCTGCAAGACACAAGCCTCCAAGTGTAAGGAGGGAACTTTGTCTAAACTTCTCGTAAAGTGGGGAAAAAGGAGCTTGTGGCGATGCTTTATTTGAGTGTGTGTGCAGTGGGATGATGGTGCATGCTGGGGGGTATTAGCTTGTGGTTATGTGTGTGTGTGGTTTTTTTTACACAAAATGATTGACTGCAAAGGCTTAAAACAAATCATGATACTTAAAAAAAAGATGACACTGACTGAGTCCTCTGGATTTAACAGATGCAAAATGATGAACTAAAATGGATATGAAGCAGTAAATGAAACACATGCACTATAGTAGGCTATACTTCACATGGTGGAACATTTCAAAATAAAGGTTAGGGTCATTAAAAGCTCTGGCATCAGGCTCATCCTTCTTACATACATGACCGGCTGGAAAATATTATACAAGAGTTACAGCTCAGATTAAAGAAATATGATCACTTTGATAATAGACAGACTGTATTAGATATATGGAACTTCGTTGCCCTCGTAATTTCCTGTATTTCTTTTCCTTCCAATATATTTCCCAGAACCTGTTTTCTGCCTATTATGGTTACAGAAAACATCTCTATCGAATCCCTGTGTAAAAATAAAATAAGTCTGCAGGAGATTAAATTATTCTTTACCACACCAGCTGCACTGTTACAGTTCAGGAACATAGTGGTTATCAAGACGTCAAAACATACAGTTAGTGTGTTTGTATAACTAATTTAATTTCTAGAGATGATTATTATTTGGTTATTTAATCATATATTACTTTTTAAGCAACCGATTCAAAAACTCCAACACTCCTTTCCACCCTCTGCCACGAAGCCCTTAAACTCTGAGAGGAAAACTTACAAATGGTTACAAATGTATTGTTTTTTATCTTTTACCGACTGAGTTTTTATTGTTTATTTATGCTATAGATGTTGATGTTGTCGTCTTAGTGTTCTATTATGTGCTGTGTGTCGTATGTGTGCTAAATGTATGCATCACACTGCTGCACAACCAACTGCCCCACTCGGAACAAATCACGTCACTGATTTATTGACTGATGTAAACTGATTTAACTGACAGAAAGTAATATTCAGGCTGGTGCCATGCGTGCTGCGTGTTGTTCTTGTATGTTTTCATACATTTTGTCCACTGTATATGAGATAACTGTAGCAGTTGGGTGAAATTCATACAGGAGAACAGTGCTGAATAACAGTCCACAGTCTAATAACAGTATTTGCATTTAGCAATACATCATATTATTATCATTATACATCAATATACGGAGAGAAAGCAGGCAGTGAAATCTGATATTAAGGAACAAACAAAAGGAATTAAACACTTCAGCCAACTTAAATGTCACCACATTGAGTTATCTTTTTGTTTTTTAAATGTGATGTTGAAATCTATACACACATTAATACTTTGACTACTACGTAAAAGGCTCAAAGCAAAACTATGGATCAAATTCAGTGCTGACATGCAAAAACTTAGTAACTGGTCAGTCTTTACACATAAAAACCACAGTTCCTCCTAATGCAAGTGTTTCCAGGGGGCGGAGGAGTCATTTCTTCCTTCGTGTTTTGCATATTTTAGGCTATTGATTTTTAATGTAAATTGGGTAGTAATTTCTTTATTTCATATCAGTTTATTAATGGCATACAAACAAAGTTTACACAGACGACACATTTGATTTGATTAAAATAGTAACATTTAATAATCATTCATTAAAGAGTGCTTTTTTATTATAGAATAAGAGGAAACAGAGAGAAAATGACACACTTCCTGAGCCACATTTACTTTCCCCTACTTTCACCTAACTTTAAATTTCTAAGTTTCCTTTCTCTCCTTCCCTTCTTCGCATTCTTTCAACACACACCTGATGTCCCCCTTTCGTTACATTTCCCTCCATTGCAGTAGCCTCCTCTGCTGCTTTCAACCTCACTTTCTCCTTTCCTTCCCTTCTCCCACTCCTCCTTTCTTTCCCGTGCCTCTCTCTCTCCCCCTCCGTCTCCCTCCATCCCAGCCTCTCCTTCCTCCCTCTGCTCCGCCTCTCCTCCCTCCATCCTGGCTGTGCGGATGACAGCCGTGCTCTCATGGCATCTGTCTGCTGCTCCCCAGCTTGTCTGTGTGTGATCAGCTCCTCTCCAGCTCTCCTCCACACTTTATCTCCTCGTCTTAGTGCTCCCTTTTTTCACAGACCGCCGCTCAGCTGCCTCGCTGCCAACTCACTGTCGCTGTTAACTCACATACCATCTTATGTATTGCCAAAGCAGATTGTGTTTGGAGGGCAAGCAATTAAGGGGGAGGCAAGCGCAAAACTGTAATGTAATTTTGGCTGCGATATTTACGGGGGAGAAAGGAGGAGGGGGGGTTGGGGGGGGACAAAAAAGCACCGAGGAGGGCTTAAGCGGGTCGGACATTGCGGAGTCAACACCGTCGAGAATAATGATTTTGAGCTGAGATTTAGTGGGACGGAATCTGGCACTTCCCTAATTACGAGAGGCCAAATGTCAAGCCTGCTCGCTGTCAGCTTGGTGGCGGGCGGTGCTGCTTTCCCTCCGTCTCTCGCTCTCAGTCCCTCCCTCTGTTTCTTTCTCCCTCTCTCCCTTTTTCTGCAAGTTTCTGCATGTTTTATGAATCTCATTAAAAGTCATTAAAAGTGTGGTGAGATTTTCACAGCCTCCGCTCCGTGACCCTGTAGTCCTGTTTCTATCTGTCACAGATCTGAGAGAAAAAGAGTAACGGAAAGAGAGAGGAGATAGGGAGAAAAAAGAAAAAAAAACATAAAAACCGAGGCGATTTTCAGTTATAGAGAGAGAAAGGCATTTTAGGTAAACAAGAAAGAAGAAAAGAAACAGGGAGACAGACTCGAGGGCAGGGTATCTTAAGTGGATTAGATGGTAAGCATCGCACAGCTACCTCTCCGAAAGGTCTAATTTTTACAGGCCTGTAGCATTATCTTCACTTTTCAAGAAAGCGAGCACTCTAATAAACTAACAGAATGTGAGAATGCGAACAAACACCTTGTAGGAGGGGTGTTTTCAGACAATTTGGCCTATTTGGCGATGAATATCTTTCTTCGCGGTGTCCTATTCAATGAAAACTATTCTGCATTTACAGCTCCCATTCTGCGATGTTGGATACAACAAGAGGTCAAAGTCAAGGTCCCTCTGCGTTGCTGAGTGGGAGAAACTTCAGATCCTGTTTGCAAGCCATCACAAAGACCTGCTGTTTTTCCTCGTTTGGGGGCAGGTCGGGTCAGGGTGAGAGGTCCGACCCTTGCACATACGGTACATTCTTTAAGGCCTCTTGGCAGAGTCTCGGCGAGGATGTTCGGGCTGTGAAAAGAATGAGCCTCCATCCCATTCAGGAGAGACACGTGGATGGATGGGTTGGAGGTGAGAACCGGCAATGTAAAGGGATGGTGAGGGATGAAAGAGTGCATGTGTGTGTGCGAAGGAGAGAGAAAGGGAAGGAGAGATGGCACTAAAAGCAGTTGGTCTGACATATAGCCTCCCAGTTGCTACGCTGTCGGTCGTGCTCCCAATTACACCAGTTCAATAGACGTGTTGAAATCACATTGGCCCCCTGTGTTTGCGCTCTCCCGCTACAATATCCCCTTTGGACGCACATACTCTCACACCTACACACATGTAGCAAATGCCTCCTACCTCCACACACACAAAAGCACGCATTGTTGCTGTGTAGCTAATTGAAGGTGTGCATGTGTAGCCCATGTTAAAGGTTGTAAAAGTAGTTGTGTAACAGCAAGGTGACTTGGCTCGCCGCACCAGCACGCCAAGACTCTACAGATGGCCTGGTGCTGCAGAGGTGGTGATGGCCGGGGTGTGTGTGTGTGCGCGAGGAAGATAGAGCGTTGCTGAGCCTCGGGCATCGGCGGGGGCCCCCTGTGACTTGGCGGAGGGAAGCGAGCGAGGAAGAGGCCTGCGTGGGTGGGAACCAACAGAGGTATGAAATGATTTGGAGAGGTGGCGGGGGGGTCGTCAGAGGGGCAAGACATCAGTCAGCGGGGCAGGTTAGGGTTGAGGAGGTGGTGGTGGGGTTCAGTCAGGGTCTGGAAGCTGTGAGAAAGTTGAGGGAGGAGTGTAATGGGGTGAAAAGCAAAAGAAGAGCCACTTTTTTGTGAAAAATTACAAAACGTTTTCAGGTAATAATGCTGGTGACAGCATCAGTACAGGTAGGGATCAAGTCCAGATAAAATGGCATCTTGCGAATATCTGCCTTCAGCATTGTGATGTATTTCCTTGGACTGTTTAAAATAATGAATACAACCAACGCAGCATCACCCATTGGTTTGTGGACTTCCTTTTTGAAGCCTTGACAGTGGCATTCACCATCTTGGTTTCTTGGAGCCAGAAGTGATCCGTATTAACAAGAAGATGAAGAGGGAAATCAGCTATAGAGACCAAAAACATTTTTTATACCAGGCTGTAAACATGTTTATTTCTGCTGTACAGCATACGACATCCCTCTGTCCTTAGGATCCTTGCAGCGGAAAAGGAAAAACTCCCCCCCACAAAACTATGAACGGGGGAAAAATGGTCATATGATGGTCTTTTGATCTTCAAAATTCAAATGTAGTATCTATGGTATCAATGTTTGGTATCGATCTGCCCACCCCTAGTGTACACCGATGGGATATCCATCAGGGAGAGAGAGAGAAACGAAGCCTACTGTATGCCCGACGTAGTTGTTGACACTCTAAAATGCCTGAAGCTGTCACAGATTCCGCTTTTCTCAATGAGGATAAATTCCAGCAGGAGGGCAGAGCCAGAGCCCCACAGTATTTTGGGAAAACAGAAAGTAAGGTTTGAGTAGGAAGACATCTAAAGGCACACGCAATGTGTGGCTAAAAGTTGCAGACTGATTCAAGGGTGGATGTCATGACATGGCAAATACGAGTTAATCTTGAACCTCTTGGTTAATATCCCATTTCCAAGGGCTGTTATCACTGGATGTGGCTGGAAATGCCTCTGGAGGCAATGGAATAGACCTACAACCATAAAAAATGTGACATAGTCCATCAGTGATTCATTTGGTCTTTCTGGGCTGACTGAACGCATACATACAAGTGGTGGATAACAGGCAACAGGATAACACAACCATAATAGGCCCCAATATCCAGCATAAAGTGAGAATACTGTAATAAAATGTTAGAAAATGCATAACAAGCAATAGAAAATATATCTTTGCTGTAGCCTAATAGACCCTTATTCAGGTTAAGGCCTACTTTCCTACAGAGGAGGACAGCTGGATTTTCCTGGGTCCATTGTTGTTGATTGTCAGGTGATCACTTGCTGGATAAAACCCACCGGTTGACTCACGTCACACAGTCAGATTTAGGAGGAAGTTAAGAGCAGTTGAAAGCTAAGATGAAGAAAAGTGAAGGACACAGACATTTAACAATGGATCAAATGTTTCATCACATTTCTT
Organism: Epinephelus awoara; assembly: GCA_035609425.1. Lineage (NCBI taxonomy): Eukaryota > Metazoa > Chordata > Actinopteri > Perciformes > Serranidae > Epinephelus > Epinephelus awoara. The sequence goes on along the minus strand of CM069316.1, from coordinate 18,184,150 downwards.
CCTGCTTCTCTGTTCAAACAAAAAAATACTTGATGCAACCCAAGAACGTGACAGAACAACCTTTAGCCGCTGGTTTCAGGTTGAGTTTCTCACAAGCCTCTCTCAGCTGTATCGTCTTAATGTATGGCGACCATGGTCCAGATGAAAGAAGATCTGAGTGAATAAAAATGTTGATATGATCGTCTGAGTAGCCTTCGGTTATTACCATGCACTCAAAGCAATGAGCTGAACAAGCAGAAGTGGTGCTCAGGCTACTTACCTCGCCTTATTGATGGAGGTTGTTGAGGCGTGTGCAGCCTGAAAGAAATACCTGCAGCTACTACTTAGAGATAAAAAAAAAAAGGTAGCCTACTCCAACTTAATGATCTCTTTGTTTTTTACAGTTAACATTACTGTACTAGAGCTGATATCGAGCGTATGCCATTTGCTGTAGTAGTGCAGTAAGGGATGTTGGCTGGTCGCCCCTGACTATGAGCACTGTAAACTATATGCACTGTTTAATGTTTTTATCTAACATAATTTAATACATAAGCCTGTAGTTTCTTTGATTTTAAACCCACCTTGATCTTCTCTTAAAGGATGACAACTCTATTTATGCCCAGTTATATCAAGTTGTTGTCTATTCCTACAGTATTCTTACTGGCATATTAAAGACTAGCTTTCATCTATAGTTTACTAAAAGTTTTTTCTATGTAGAGATAAAATTATACTGTAACACACTCATGATTTTCTTTTCAATTTTATATCCACCTCCACCTCAAGGCCTGCATTTTAAGAAAAAGGAAACAAGACAGAATCTTCTGAATATGATAAATATAAAAGGGCCTCTTTTAGAAGAGCTTTGAGCAGCCTCTTTTCTCTCTATTATTATTTTTACTTCATTACTAAGCTATGTTATTCTGATGGTGCTTTATTATGACTGGAAGAATTGACAAGGTTAATGCATAGAGTCTGTCTCATGGCTTTATACTTTTTATACTGACTTCGAAGCGGAAGATGAGAGTTTTGTTTCCTGGTCAGGGCAAGGTTCTTAGTGCTGCAGTGCTCTTAATGCTCCTCAACAAGGTCTGCGTCAGGTGTTGAGGAACAGACAGGCAAAGTTAGCGACCAGCCAGTGAACGTAGTGGAGCTAGTGATGGGATTTCTCGTTCACTTGTGAGAGCCGGTTCAAAGATGCTTTTCATATATAAAGTTTGGTGTAGCCCTAGCAACGCCCTTTATAAACAACAAGCCTGTCAATACAAGCAAGTGCTAGGAGATAGTGGATTAGCTTCCTACCGTTCGTTTCTAACTGAGGGGGGGTCATCAACACGATGTGAATTAGGAATGGGCTCGTTCATTCTAAAGAGCCGGTTCACTCGTTCACTTCAAAGAGCCGGTTCAAAGACTCGGCTCGTTTGCGAACGCCACATCACTAAGTGGAGCCGCTGGCTGTTTAAAAGCCAGATGTTCACCTCAGGAGATGGTAGGGACCAAAACAGAGCTAAAAGGAGAGTAAATGTTGGATTTACATTCATAAGGTGGCCAGCTGCGCAACTCCACATGAATACCAATATTGCTTTTTATTTGCTAAATGTATAAATGAGCAACTGTTTGCTAACAACTTTACAGTGTCAACTTAAAAGGTGAGTCAGTGGGACCTTCCCAAAGTGTTTCCTTCACACTCCCACTCCATCATAGAGTATGAATCTGTTTGTAGTCACCTTCATAGCTGCATGAGGCAGTTTACTTTAAGGTGTAGGGTATAAATACAGCCATCCCTGCAAAGGGAACTTGTATCACTTATTTTTGATCTGTATGTGCTGCTATTGCTTACCTGATGTTTTAAATATGTGTATATTATCCATTTGTCTGTAAAATTTAAAAAAAAAATGATAAAGAAAGAAAGAAATAGAAGAATTAAAATTACTCCTGAGCTTCTCTGGTGGCATTTCTGTTTTCTTGTCAGCATCTTTTTTGTTTTACTCTCTGATGTTTATAACTGCTTGGTTTTTGCAACAGTCCCTGTAAATATACAAGGCTTTACAATAAAATAAACACTAGAGAAGGGTACATTTTAACTTAAATACATTGTAACCTCTATGCTGGTATTTTCTGTATGACAATATTAAATGTCTGTCTTCATTTGAGCCCAGCTGGCAAGAGAAAGACGGGCAGACCACAGACAACGTGGTGGAGAACAGTAACGGCTGAGCTAGAGGAGCATGGGGCGAAGCATCAGCCAAGGCACAAGACTGTGATGCATGGAGGAAGCTTATTGCAGCCATATGATCCAGAGCAGCTTACCTTTGTAAGGTCAGTCGAACAGAACTTTATTTGTACGTAGAATCACTGGCACTCACTGAGGTGGACCTTCAGTGTGAACGTGGTCATGTGGAGTGGACGTGGGTAGAGAGAAAGTAGGGGTGGTTTAGGAAAGGCCAAGTTTTGTGTTTACAGCTGGGTCGCCCATATTTAGGCAAAAATTAATCATTACCTGGTTAAAAAAGTTTTCAGATGGATTTAGTATATATAATCATTTCAGATTTGATTTTCTTTTTAGTAGTACGAAATTGAAAATACATGTGATGTTGTGTCATTGTGGATTGAACATAGATCTGAAAGGGCTGTATTCTAATGATGTGTGCACGATGTAGAGCAGCCAAAGTAACTGTTTTCCATAGTAACCAACATGAAAAACATGGTATATTTGGGTGTTAGAGGTATTAAAGAGCTGATTTGTTTTTAAGTTACAGATAACAAAGCTATGGAATTTTATTCATTTGTGTAAAGTGTTGATGCCTGCACGTTAAGCCCACGTTGCTCATGCAGTATGCCAGTTCTGTGGGTTCTGGCAACTACGGAAAGGAAATAGAGTGAACGTATTTCTATGATCTACCGTTACCTGACCATGAGCTGGACATCCCTCCTGGGCGTCCTGGTAACATCTAAATATAAGGTTGGGTCTTATCAGTTTATGTACACAGTGTGCATTCAAGCAACTTTGTGCAAATGAGTAACAGAGAATAATAAGTCAACTTAGTCTAAAGACATTACTCTTCATGGCAGCTGCTGGCGTGGTGGCCCCATGCATTAACCATTCATCCAACATGTCTTCTCTCCATCAGGGAGTCTGTCGCTGTTTATACCATGTCACCGAACTTCCTGGCAGAAATATGTAGGGTTCTTTTGGTAAATTTTCAAGTTTAATTACATGATATTACAGCTTTTTTCCTTTAAAAGAAAGACACAATGCACTCACTGACAATTAAACCTATAAAACCGGGTGCTGAATCCTTAATGTATAAAGTAAAGATCAGGACAGCGCTCCAGTCTGAATTTTTATTATTGCCACATAAACAAACAGTGTACACAAGTGGGGTTAGTTATAGGTGAACTAAATAAATAGTACGACTTTATTCTCAATAATTTACTTACCTTATTCTCGTAATACTATGACTTAATTCTCACAATCTCCTCCTTTGTACAAATCTTTGTGACATCTGACTGATTACATCATCACTGACCAAACATGGTGCTAATGTGGTGTGTGAATATTGGTGTGAATCAGGTAGATGTCTGAGTGGAATATCTAAAAAGCTGTTTCAGGAATATTTTTTCTCTCCCCCCCACACGTTAAAGTGACAACTAATCCCTGGTGCTCTGATATAAAATATTAATCATGTGAATATAGTATTTCATAATATAGAAACTGTTGGTTTTTCCTGGTCTTTTCAGCTAAAGTACAGCAGATTTAAATTCCCTCTTCTTGTGTTTTTACTTAAACAGTGGTTTTTATTTCAGACTTATTTTAACTCCAGAAATACCTTTTACTCCAAACAACATGACCCAGAAAATAATTTTAAAATGTAGTTCAAAAAAATATGAAATATTGTCAAAAACAAGACACAGATGTATCATCCAATTAGGCTGGCAGAGATCAGGGTCCTCTGTTTTCAGCTGTCTGAGGAGATGCCTGCCACGTTACCCGTCCACACCACTGTATACACACACACATCCTCCCCCAACCCCTGAGTGAGGAGCGGTGGAGAGGCGAGAAGTGCGGGGGAACCCCTACTGGGCACGAAGACACATGCCCACACACACACATAGATATACAGTACACACACACACAAACGTCAGACAGAGCCCTGCAGTCCCACCTTTGACACTAAGCTTCCAGAAGCAGGGAACTCTGGCTCATCCCCGCTAACACAGACTGGCAGGTGAAGCTAAGCGCCCTCTCTTTTCTCCTCCAGTCCTCTCCCTTTTCTGTCTGTCTTCTTCTCTTTCTCCATCCCTGTGTGTGTTTCTTTCTTCTGCTCACTTTCTCTCCTATTTCTGTTCCCTATATCCATCTGTTTCTTTCTCTTATACCCCCCCCTCCCTCCCTCCCTCCCTCCCTCCCTTCCACCTTTCCTTTTCTCTCTCTCCTCTCCTCTCTTCCCCTCGGAGGCTGCAGGCTGGGGTTGAACTCATCTGTCAGGATCAGAAAGGGGCTGGAGTGACGGGAGACTCCTGTTTCAGCAAGATAAACAGCCAGCACAGATCAAAATACTCTCCCTTAAACACACACACACACACACACACACACACACTCATACATGCACACCTACATGCATGCACAAAGGCGCACACAGGAGCGAGCGATCCATCTCGCACAACGGCGACGTCAGATTGAGGGTGTTAGCTCCTTGTCAGCTTAGAAAAAAAAGGTGCAGCATCCAAATTCAGGAGGCACCTGGTTATTTACAAAGTTAATCGTGGAAAATTCTGCTAAACTTGGCCAGAGAACTCAGGCGGCGCGTGATTGACGGTGACAGAGCAAAGATGGCGATATAGATCTTTAGAAGAAACAAACATATTTTTGGACGAGGCATAGAGACATCTGTATTCGCTTTGACTGATATGTTGAGAGCGGCTGAATATCTAAAAAAACTAACTTCCCTCTCTCTTTTTTTTTTAAATTTTTTTTTTATTGCAGACGAGAGCTACTTCAACACTTGCCAAGATGACAACGGTTGCCCAAATGTTCTATTTGATGTTTCAAGCCTCAAGAGCAAGTGGGAGAGAAAGAGTGATACAGAGGGAGAGAGGGAGAGAAACCGAGGGAAAACAGAGAAAATAAATGGCAATAAGAGAGAGGGAGAAAGGGGAGACTGAAAGCAAATGAGAATGAGAGGAGTGGAAAAGAACATTAGCTTGAGAGATGCCAAGTTCACTATCTGCCAGCCTGAGGTGTGTGCAGTCCCGGGTGTCGTAGTGGCAGTGGAGGGGGAGGAGAGGGGAAGGAGGGGTGAGGCAGTGGGTGTCAGGTATGTCTGTCTTTCTATCCCAGCACTCCAACATGCGCCTTTTGCTGCAGCTGCTGCTTGCCCGGATAACAAATCATTCCCTACAGCGCCTTCTGGTAACCTCGTCATTCCCGCTAATAACATTTGGAGATGCTAAGCTTGTAAATTAGCGAATCTGGACCGAGGAGATATTATTTATGCTTGTCTCCCATCCTGAAAGACTTGTCTTGATGGGTAAATTGTGTTTAATTCTTGGAGGAAGCCGTTTTTTTCTGCGCCCCAGCGTGAGATGAGATTAATCCCTTGACAACCTTTGCAGGCGCACTTAAAAATTGCTCCCAAATGTCACTGCCGCCGCTGCCACTGCCGAGATTTGCGGAGGGTGGAAGCAGGGAAGAAAACGAGCACCGTGCAGAAATGGGGACACATCCGACGCACATGATCCTCCCCTACACACACACACACACACACACATTCTTTAAGTGTATTTTCTTTCCCTTCTTAGCATTCACATACAAAAACACACACATAAACTCGAGGCACAAGCCGTCGCCCGCCCACATACACAGACACACACCTTGCACCCTCCTATAGATTATGTTCTTGTTACACAGACACACACGTACCGTCGCAAACTGTATCACTTCGAACTGTTTGAGCAGCAGACACACGCGTTCACACACAGGAGCAGTTGTCCTTACACACACACACAACACTTACAGCTTGTTCCCCAGATTGCCTTTTACTAATTTGTTCCCTCCGAGTGAGAGTTTGTCTTTGATTTAATGTTTCTTTATGGCTCGTGGTGAGAAGACAGTTTTAGATTTATTTACCAAAAAGTCAGACATGGCCGGAGGGGTCCCGTAGCCCCGAGCTGCTTTTTTTATTTGCACATAAATTCACATAGTTGAATTAAACACTGACAAACACCCCCAGTCATCTTCGTGGAGCTGTAAGGGGTGTTCGGAGGCTCTTTACTCCAGCTCGCCCTCACCCTGGTGGGGTTTAGTGGACAGGTCGGCCTGGGTGATGAGTCCTGGTCCTGGTTCAAACTCCCCTGAAGCTGCTAGATCAACTTCCCAGGGAGGGGTTATGGGTAGCGGGGGTATCTCTTCCTTAATGACCCAAGGAATGGCGGACATACCAACTGTCAGCACACATCCGCCTCCTCCATGCCTCCCCCCCGTGTTTGTTTCTCTCCGTGCGGTCTCATCTTCATGCTTTCGCTTTTTCCTCAGTTTTTTTTCCCTTCCCCCTCAATTCACAGCTGGGTTCGGAGGGGTGGGGTGGGGGGGGACAGAGAGAGAGTAAAAGAGTGGAGAAAAAAAAGAAACGCACATAATTAGATTGTAAATGCTTCATGATATTTGAGGACTTCAAAGGGCAACAACTGAAACGATGAGCGAGTTTTGTGTGTGTTTACGCCTCTCTGTTGACAAGTGCTTCTGCATGCACGCTTGTTGTCCTCCGCATGCCTGCTTGTTATGTGTATCCGTATGCTCGCGTGTGTTATGCATTATCATTATCAAAGGGGGCTGCTGACCCCTCTTTCTACCAGCTTTGCGGCGGTAAAAACACTCAGAAGTTCATTTCACACCAGCGTGTGAAGAGTTCAGCGGGAACCGCGGCGTGACTGAAAACAATGAGCTTTAATGTGTTAAAAATGAGTTGCAAAGTGCTGCAACCCAAAGTTCCACAGACATCTGACCCCCGCACTCAAACATAAAATGACACGTGTGACTGTTTTCATGAAACAAGTCATTTCTGGTAATTACAGTTATTTGCGGCAACCGTCCCTACACACCAATTACACCCGTCTGGGGCATTTCTGTGAGTGTGCGTATGAGAGGGGGAGAAAAAAAAGCAAAGTTGAAAGCAAACAATTGTCACATGAAAATGCTAAAACAAAATTTGACGAGACAATGATATTTTTCATCTGTCAACTTTTCCTCTGCAACTTCAAAAGCAGGAAGTTTAGCCTCTGACCCCCGGCTAGAGAGGATTAGTCGACTTCCTGTCCGCTGGTCCACGTCCAGCTCAATTTCTGCAGGGCCTCTGAGCATGTTCATTGTGACCGCATTTATTTTTGGAAGAACTTTGATGAAATATGTTACATGATGAAAAAAAAGGGGGCTTTAAAGTTGTTTTTGCAGAGCTGAAGAGATGTCATTTAAACAGAACATAATCCATAAGCTGAATAACAAGCAGAGATGTTCGTTCTCTCCCTGCTCCCTCTCTCCCTCTCTGTGTGTGACACAGCTACATAATGTCTGTCTGTCGCTGTCTGGATGTAGGCTGTGGATCTGGCAACACACACTTTACGAGCACACACACGCGCACGCAGAGAGAGCTGTCCTCTTGCACAGTAATGTTTATTTATTGGAACATTTTAGAGCCGGCATACTTCTGTCTGTAAATTGACAGCTTGGCACAATACTGAAGGGAAAAGCTCACTGGACCGCCGCTTCATTTCAAGACTGATTGATTGGCAAGGAAGGAGACAGAAAACTATCCTACTGATTACAACTGTTACTGTACACGGATGACATTTTAGAGTAGAGAACAAAGTTTCCAATAATCCATCAAATTAGCAGTTAGAAATGAGAGAAAGTCATTAGGTAAGGGTTTTTGGTTTCTCACGCTTTTATAATTTATTTGCAGTTAGCGTGATGTTTAAATGGAGTTCGGTGTGGATGCTCCGCAGCTCTTCTCTCTCTCTCGGAAGGTAAGTGGTCAAACAATCTATTGGAGAAATTTTCTAAGTAGAAAGCTACTTAAGAATAAAGCAGAATATACTGGAGGAGGGTGTGCGCCCACCAAAGGGACTATTCACAACCTGACAACTCCACAATTTTTCTTAAATACTTATTTATATAGTGTGCCTTATCTGAAACTTGGACTGACCTTGAGTTAGCAATCAGAGTTGTTATATTACACTTAATGTATGATTTAAGAATATAATGCACCTCAATGTTAGACACTTTCAAATTGAAGTAAAGCTCTAAAACTGAAAAGCTGTTGTATTATTATGTCTCTGGGCATCTTTACTTATTACTTTGTGGTAACTACAATGTATAAATTTATTATATTATTTATATTCTATCTCATTTTATTCTATTTTAAAGGCGCTCTATGTGAAGTTCCAGACCGTTCTCACTACCAACCAACAAATACAGACGGGGTGTGATGCACACTATGCAGCGGCTATTTCTGATGCAGCCGGCAACAGCCAAACTTGTCAAATACCACCACTCTCTCAGTGGATGTCGGCATCAGACATTGACATACTAAGACACTCTACATCACAGTATGTTATGCACTGGGCGGCGGCTATTTCTGATGCTGCTGACAACTACCGTAGTATAAAGAGCCAAAAAGTCTGTATAGAGTGGGTGGGAGGGGAGTTGGATAGGTCAAACAAACACAGGACTTTAACCCTGGAGCCCATTACTTGAAATGTCAGTTATTTTTAGTTATTTTGTAGTGTGCTAGCATGCTACACTAGTGATGTATGTCATGTGAAAGTCCATCCGTTACTAAGAACCATACTTACTGTAAGCCAAGCTATTATGTTTTTTGTTCTAAATCTAACCAGGGACTTTTTGTTGTCTAAACTTTAGGATATAATTGTAAAGCTGTTTTACCTATGTAGTAAGTTTACTTTGAAAAAAAAACTGTATGCATGTAACAAGCAGAAACTGTACAATTCTTGTGAAAACAGAAGTGTATTTTGAAAAGACACAATGCCCGTAACAAGCGTCAACTGAGACGCTGTCCGTGAATGTCTAAAACCGATGCAGGAGGTTACCTAGCATGTCAGATTTTGACGTTTAAGTTTTAGGTCCAGTGACAAAATGGTGGTATTTGACGAGTTGGGATGAGAACTTGTTGGAAATTCAGAGCACATGAGTCGTGTGGATGTGGTTCTCAACATGGAGTTGGCTGAACTGGCCGCTAACAGCTAACAGTGCTAACTCTATAAAAAAAGCGCTAAACATTGGTAACAGTGCTGACAGAGCTAAAAGTGTTAACCAGGGTAAAAAGGACGGTGGGAGCTACGCTCCTGTGATGTCCCGATATCAGTGGTGACTGCCATGGATGGAGTACCTAATGCCATATTTTGCGCAGGTATCTTACCAGAAAATGATTGTGGTAGAAGTTAAATTAACCTATTTGAATATTACGTAAATAAAAGTCTGGAAGCATTTTACTGTATTTAAGTATTAAAAGTAATTCTATTATATTAAATGAAATAAAGTATTTTGTGTGAAAGTATAAATAAATGTTGTTAATATAAAAGCAAATGGTCAGAATTTCTAGAATTATGAGGTTTATTTCTTCTTAACACGCACCATCTTAGAAATAGAGCCTACATAACACTTGAAGAAACTTAAAGGATTTATAGAGAACCTTTGACCCCCAGGGCTGACACACTGCAGTGGAGCAGTCAAATCAATATTTTGGTATCCACCCTGAGGATAACGATACACGCTTTCTCACAGGCATCCAGAGTTTTCCATGGTTTACACAGAGTGCAAAAATTGCCAGCTGGGTTTCTTGAGTTTCAGGTTGTTTTAACCGGAGTAGAAATGTAGTTCAAAAACAACAGGCAGTTTATTGACATCACAGCATGTAGTTTCTGGGTAATTAATCCCTCAAATTGTCAAAAACAGAATCCCCTGCTTCTCTTAGGGGCCACCTAGGTGCGAAATGCCCAAGTGTAGCTTTAAAGTATATGTAGCAGTATATACTTTTTGCAGACATTGCTAGAGAACATTGGAGATGCATTAAATACATTTACAGATTACCCACAATGTTCTGTATACCTATACAGCCCTGTCTCTTACAAATTTACACTTATATACAGCTTATTCGAAACTGAGAATATGACTGAGCAAATTGTGTTTCTATTAACATAATGAGTAGATGTTGTTAATTAACGCACCTGCTAAGTCGCAAAAATGTTGATACTGAACGTATCAGCAAAATGTTCACTGACAACGTATTTCAGTTATTTTCCATTAAAATAGGCCATCTTACAAAGCAGTATCCCCTCGTAGTGACTATAGCATTGATTTTTATTATTACCTTTTTGTTAGCATTTAACTAAAATCACGATCTTTCCCTCAACTTAACCAAAGTGCTTTTGTTGCCAGACAGGAGTCTGGAGATGAAGCTGAAGTTCTGTACAGTCCTGCACCTCTTACGCCCACCATCCTCCCAAACTATCTCCCTGCAAAGCCTGTGCAGTCGATGAATGAAGTACTTTGTCACCTGAAAAGAAAATGTTGCCTTTGAGCATAATCCAGGCGGCGTTAATGTTGCCACAACAACGTAATTAAGAAAGCAGTTTAGTCACATACAAACATAATTTCTTGGAAATGGGGTTGACTTATACTGTCCAACATAAGGCGGAAATTTCACACCAGTGACAAGTAAAATATTTGTAATGCAGCTCTGAGCATCAGAACAGACCATGATATCTGTGTCACAGACTAAAACCAGAGTGAACAGCTCTGCTATGACTTCATCACTGACAGTGAAGTTATCCCACAGACCTCCAGTCCTTGGCTCCATGCGCTGGCCGTCCTCTGCTGAAGTCAAAGTCTCTGACAGTGTTTATGGAGCTGTGTTTTGTGGTCAGTGTGGTCTCTCACTTGTCCCCGAGGCCTTGTAAAGAGTCTCACCGCAGGGCTGCTGAGCCACGCTGCGCTCCGACCACAATACCAGAACCTCACACATGTGTCGAGCAGCAGCAGCATGTCTGATCTGCAAATTTATAACCAGCACCCGACGGGACATCGGGAAGACTAAATGATCTTGCTTTGGGTTTGTTGTGCTCTGTGGTTTAAAACAGTTGTTTTAGTTTTGTGGTCCAATTTATCATCATAAAGACGCTTTTGTTACATGAAGCTGAATGTGACTTGGATTCAGACACATTTGGGTTAGATTGGGTCAGACTCAAAAACACTCAGATATGCTAAGGTTCCACAGATCCATTGTGAAAAAGCATTATTAATCTTTCAGACAACTTATTTCTCCTCTGAAAAGAACCATAATTTGCTTTTTATTATACGATTCTATTATTTTGTAATCATGTTTCTTTTATAAAGTGGCTGGAATGAAACTCTACCAAAGCGATGATGTGAAAATAAATTCCGGCGATTGTGCATAATCGTTGGAATTTCCCTTTTGATTAATGCACCAAAAGCTTTTCATTATCCAGAAAGCATTTCAGTTACATAAAGCATTCATTTGAATTCATTTAAAGCATTTCAGAATAGTTTTGTATTGTGACTGAGATCGGATTGGAATTTCAATGACCATCAATGCTCTGAACAGTTTTATTTCCCTGAGTCTTTTTTTATTCATACTCACACACACACACACACACACACACTCACACACACACTGCCGGCCCCGTGTCCCAGCGATGATGGCTAACACATGCCGTTTAAACAATCGCCCCAATCCCCCCTTATCTTCAGGAGTTATGGGCCTAAATCTACTCATAATACACAGCTCACTGAGGGTGTAATCCCTGGGAACATCAGAATAAATCCAGGCTATATCCGCTACATGCAGACTAGCGGCCAGAGCCAGGGCCATTATGGTGGGACAGAAGAAGAGGAGGAGGTGGGTAAGTGAAGGGCGCTAATGGGTCGTCTATGAATTCATATTAACGCCGACCCATTAGGACACCTCCATCCAGGAAATCCCTCTTACTCTCATGACACAACAGCTGTCTGAAGTTTAAACTTTAAACCGACAATCCCTCCGCTGTCACGTCTCTTCCTGTCTCTCTGTTTTTTCTCCCTCTCTCCACCACACTGCGGCTGGATTGTCCTGATTTGTCCCAACCGAAAAAGTCTTAACAATTCCACACAGGGCCCAGAGGCGGGGAGACGGGGCCAACTGGTCATGTTTGGTTCCAATGAGAGGGGACACAAAAGCAGGGGAGGACAAATACGTGACGACAACCAAGAGGGCAGTGTGTCTTTTCGCGCAACCTTTCGCAACCTCTTCTCAAAATAAAAAACACACATAAAAAAACAAAGCTGTCAAAATCAAGTGAATCTCGACTCGGATTCAAAGTCAACTGTCAGGACACATGGCTGTCTGCTGCATGGCTTGTGGCGTCTGTAGCGCCGTCTGGAGAGCACGCATGCTGGGGAAATCCTTGTCATATTAAAAAAAAGTCCAAAGCAAAGAGAGGAGTAAGTGGGCTTTTTAATCTTGGAGCGAAATGAAGTGACGAGGCGATCGAATTAAAAATGCAAACTTGAGGACTCTCTTTCTTTCTCCCCGTCCTCGCTCTTTTTCTGTGTCTCTCTGCCTTTCTTTCCCAGGCTTGAATAAGCAGCCAGCGCAGCCATCTTAGAGCCGGGCGGGGGGAGAGGAGATTGAGGCCCCTGGGCTCTTTGGCTCCTTGGCTGGACGTCAGTTTCCTGGCCTGAAGGGGTCAGCGGTGGGCTGTCTGAGAAACTGGCAGCCAATGGGGTTCCAGAGGGGATGTTTTTCAGGAGGGAAAGGGGGGTATCTTGTGGCTGGTTGGCATGGAGCGGACACTGACAGTTTCCAAATAGCGTTGTTCCTGCCAGGGCCCGCTGAGCTCTTACACATTACGCTGCACACAGGAAAAGACCAGAGGCACTCAAGGCCTGGCGCTATAAAGCCCTTGACAGATTCATAAGAAAACGATAGGGTGCCTTATTTATTTAGGGTGTTTGTACTGTAATGTTTCACAACTCTCAATACTCCAAACAATTATATGGTGCAACATGGGGTATGGAGAGTAGCCTATAATTCCTAGTAGAAAACAGACTTCATGAATCTCTAGAAAATTGCGTACCAGAACTTATTTATATCCTTGCACACAATAACTTTTGCAGTCTTTAATATTCATTACACGGTGTACATTATGTTTACTCTGCTGCTGATGGTCCAACCCAACCGACAGAAGGAAAATGAGCATCAGCCTCTTTCATCTTAAAACATTTGAAGATTGTGAGGACTTTGGGTGCTCAAGACTCAGAGACTGCTGTTTTGACAAGGCATACCAAAACAATCACTGAATCTGGGGTGTAATTATGACACACTTGGATGGTTCCAAATAAAAGAGATCATAAAAAATATATGTAATAAGTATGCAATAAAAGTCAAAGTACAATGTCACAAGAATGTCTTAAAAAAGTCACAGAATAGCAAACCATAAGAAATGTCATGTGGAAATATCAAAATATAGTATGCCGTAGCCTGAGGCTCCTGGTCAGGTAAGTAAGGACCGCTAACAGAGAGTAGACAGGTAAGCACCAGCAGCTACAAGCAACAAGGAGCAACAATGCTGAGTTAGCACTGAGCTGCTAACTCTGCAAAAGAATGACAGCGGAGCAGCTGGTTTTCTCTGATCTGCACAGTCCTTGAAAAAAAAAAAAAAAAAAAGACTATACCATTAAATATCGAAACCACAACTTTTTTCAACCTGGCTCAGCCACAAAGGCTAACAAGCAACACACCACCGTCCCTCCTCTCCCTCCATTCATAGACTGGTAATGTAACATGACTGGAACCTTCTCCTCTGACCTACTGGTGTGTTCATGCCCGTGCATACTGAACACACGAGGGCATAACCGGACACATTCTTTCAGGCAGTGTCTCCTTTATCAGCCATATTGTTTAGTAAGCCATGTGGCACACACACACACACATACACACAAACACACACACTCCTTTTTTTCTGTATTCTGTTGTAAGATTTATTTGATGTAGTATACATTGTGTGTTTTACGCTGATTGTCTTGTCTTGTTGAATAAATGTTTTGAGAATACCCATGTTGTCGATTTAATGCTGCACAAAAGTTGATCTTGCCAACCTTTTCTGTGTCACGACTCCAAAACCTTCAACCTTTACTACTGATGAGGTAAGTTGGGTTATACTTCTTATTTTAATTGTCAATCAGAGTTCCAAATTGATAGCTTAGTGTAATTACACAGAGTTAATTAATTTAAAATAAAAGAAATCAAATAACTGAATGTAATGATATTTTTTTCTGATAGCCATTTTATTTTTTTTTTCAATCTGCCAGGCCCGTAACCATGCCCATAATATGGAATATGAAAGTATGGTATGGCAGAAGAAAAAGTCATAAATGTACAAATGTACAAATGTCATAATGTAGTATGTAACAAAAATATAATTATGCTGTGTATACCATGCCGACAAAGTAATAAAAAAGTTATAGTATAGTATGCAATAAAAAATATCATAGTATAGTATGTCATAAAAAATATCATAGTATAGTATGCCATTAAAAAAGCCAGAGCATAGCATGTCATTAAAAGATATATCATGGAATGCCAAAAAGTTGTTTTTTTAAATTGACAGTCGACTATGCAAAAACACTTTAAAAACCCTTGGTTGAGAAAGCCATAAAAAGTCATAGTATAATATAACATAAAAAGTCATATTGTAGTATGCCATAAAAAATGTCAAGGTATACTATCTCATGACAAATGTAGATAAGTTTGCCAAAAAAGTCGTGTACTGTAGTATGCCATGAAAAAGGTCATAGTAGTCATATTTTTGATCACATACTATACTATGACTTTTTTTTTATATTTTTGATCACATACTATACTATGACTTTTTTGTGATATTTTTGATCACATACTATACTATGACTTTTTTAAATATTTTTGATCACATACTATACTATGACTTTTTTATGATATTTTTGACCACATACTATACTATGACTTTTTTATGATATTTTTGATCACATACTATACTATGACATTTTTATGATATTTTTGACCACATACTATACTATGACTTTTTTTTTATATTTTTGATCACATACTATACTATGACTTTTTTTTTATATTTTTGATCACATACTATACTATGACTTTTTGATGATATTTTTGATCACATACTATACTATGACTTTTTTAAATATTTTTGATCACATACTATACTATGACTTTTTTTTTATATTTTTGATCACATACTATACTATGACTTTTTATGATATTTTTGATCACATACTATACTATGACTTTTTATGATATTTTTGATCACATACTATACTATGACTTTTTGATGATATTTTTGATCACATACTATACTATGACTTTTTTAAATATTTTTGATCACATACTATACTATGACTTTTTTTTTATATTTTTGATCACATACTATACTATGACTTTTTATGATATTTTTGATCACATACTATACTATGACTTTTTATGATATTTTTGATCACATACTATACTATGACTTTTTTTATGATATTTTTGACCACATACTATACTATGACTTTTTTTTTATATTTTTGATCACATACTATACTATGACTTTTTGATGATATTTTTGACCACATACTATACTATGACTTTTTTTTTATATTTTTGATCACATACTATACTATGACTTTTTGATGATATTTTTGATCACATACTATACTATGACTTTTTATGATATTTTTGATCACATACTATACTATGACTTTTTATGATATTTTTGATCACATACTATACTATGACTTTTTTTATGATATTTTTGATCACATACTATACTATGACTTTTTTTTTATATTTTTGATCACATACTATACTATGACTTTTTGATGATATTTTTGATCACATACTATACTATGACTTTTTTAAATATTTTTGATCACATACTATACTATGACTTTTTTTTTATATTTTTGATCACATACTATACTATGACTTTTTATGATATTTTTGATCACATACTATACTATGACTTTTTTTATGATATTTTTGACCACATACTATACTATGACTTTTTTATGATATTTTTGACCGCATGCTATATAATATGACATTTTTATGATATTTTTGACCACATACTATACTTTGACTTTTTTATGATGTTTTTGACCACATGCTATATATAGTATGACTTTTATATGATATTTTTGATCACATACTATACTATGACTTTTTTATGATATTTTTGACCACATGCTATATATAGTATGACTTTTTTATGATATTTTTGATCACATACTATACTATGACTTTTTTATGATATTTTTGACCACATGCTATACTATGACTTTTTTATGATATTTTTGACCGCATGCTATATAATATGACATTTTTATGATATTTTTGATCACATACTATACTATGACTTTTTTGTGATATTTTTGATCACATACTATACTATGACTTTTTTAAATATTTTTGATCACATACTATACTATGACTTTTTTATGATATTTTTGACCACATACTATACTATGACTTTTTTATGATATTTTTGATCACATACTATACTATGACATTTTTATGATATTTTTGACCACATACTATAATATGACATTTTTATGATATTTTTGATCACATACTATACTATGACTTTTTTTTTATATTTTTGATCACATACTATACTATGACTTTTTTTTTATATTTTTGATCACATACTATACTATGACTTTTTGATGATATTTTTGATCACATACTATACTATGACTTTTTTAAATATTTTTGATCACATACTATACTATGACTTTTTTTTTATATTTTTGATCACATACTATACTATGACTTTTTATGATATTTTTGATCACATACTATACTATGACTTTTTATGATATTTTTGATCACATACTATACTATGACTTTTTTTATGATATTTTTGACCACATACTATACTATGACTTTTTTATGATATTTTTGACCGCATGCTATATAATATGACATTTTTATGATATTTTTGACCACATACTATACTTTGACTTTTTTATGATGTTTTTGACCACATGCTATATATAGTATGACTTTTATATGATATTTTTGATCACATACTATACTATGACTTTTTTATGATATTTTTGACCACATGCTATATATAGTATGACTTTTTTATGATATTTTTGATCACATACTATACTATGACTTTTTTATGATATTTTTGACCACATGCTATACTATGACTTTTTTATGATATTTTTGACCGCATGCTATATAATATGACATTTTTATGATATTTTTGATCACATACTATACTATGACTTTTTTATGATATTTTTGATCACATACTATACTATGACATTTTTATGATATTTTTGATCACATACTATACTATGACTTTTTTTATGATATTTTTGACCACATACTATACTATGACTTTTTTATGATATTTTTGATCACATACTATACTATGACTTTTTTTATGATATTTTTGATCACATACTATAATATGACATTTTTATGATATTTTTGATCACATACTATACTATGACTTTTTTATGATATTTTTGACCACATACTATACTATGACTTTTTTATGATATTTTTGATCACATACTATAATATGACATTTTTATGATATTTTTGATCACATACTATACTATGACTTTTTTATGATATTTTTGATCACATACTATACTATGACTTTTTTATGATATTTTTGACCGCATACTATACTATGACTTTTTTATGATATTTTTGACCGCATACTATACTATGACTTTTTTATGATATTTTTGATCACATACTATAATATGACATTTTTATGATATTTTTGATCACATACTATACTATGACATTTTTATGATATTTTTGACCACATACTATACTATGACTTTTTTTATGATATTTTTGACCACATACTATACTATGACATTTTTATGATATTTTTGATCACATACTATACTATGACCTTTTTTTATGATATTTTTGACCACATACTATACTATGAGTTTTTTTTATGATATTTTTGATCACATACTATACTATGACCTTTTTTATGATATTTTTGACCACATACTATAATATGACATTTTTATGATATTTTTGATCACATACTATACTATGACCTTTTTTTATGATATTTTTGACCACATACTATACTATGACATTTTTATGATATTTTTGATCACATACTATACTATGACCTTTTTTTATGATATTTTTGACCACATACTATACTATGAGTTTTTTTTATGATATTTTTGATCACATACTATACTATGACCTTTTTTATGATATTTTTGATCACATACTATACTATGAGGTTTTTTTTTGATATTTTTGATCACATACTATACTATGACTTTTTTTATGATATTTTTGACCACATACTTTACTATGACTTTTTTTATGATATTTTTGACCACATACTATACTATGACTTTTTTTTATGATATTTTTGATCACATACTTTACTATGACTTTTTTTATGATATTTTTGACCACATACTATACTATGACTTTTTTTTATGATATTTTTGACCACATATTATACTATGACATTTTTATGATATTTTTGATCACATACTATACTATGACTTTTTTTATGATATTTTTGACCACATATTATACTATGACATTTTTATGATATTTTTGATCACATACTATACTATGACTTTTTTTTATGATATTTTTGACCACATACTTTACTATGACTTTTTTTTATGATATTTTTGACCACATACTATACTATGACATTTTTATGATATTTTTGATCACATACTATACTATGACTTTTTTTTATGATATTTTTGATCACATACTATACTATGACATTTTTATGATATTTTTGATCACATACTATACTATGACTTTTTTTTATGATATTTTTGACCACATATTATATTATGACATTTTTATGATATTTTTGATCACATACTATACTATGACTTTTTTTATGATATTTTTGACCACATACTATACTATGACATTTTTATGATATTTTTGACCACATACTATACTATGACTTTTTTATGATATTTTTGACCACATACTATACTATGACCTTTTTTATGATATTTTTGATCACATACTATATTATGACTTTTTTTTATGATATTTTTGACCACATACTATACTATGACATTTTTATGATATTTTTGACCACATACTATACTATGACATTTTTATGATATTTTTGACCACATACTATACTATGACCTTTTTTTATGATATTTTTGATCACATACTATACTATGACTTTTTTTTATGATATTTTTGACCACATATTATACTATGACATTTTTATGATATTTTTGATCACATACTATACTATGACTTTTTTTTATGATATTTTTGACCACATACTTTACTATGACTTTTTTTTATGATATTTTTGACCACATATTATACTATGACATTTTTATGATATTTTTGATCACATACTATACTATGACTTTTTTTTATGATATTTTTGATCACATACTATACTATGACATTTTTATGATATTTTTGATCACATACTATACTATGACTTTTTTTTATGATATTTTTGACCACATATTATATTATGACATTTTTATGATATTTTTGATCACATACTATACTATGACTTTTTTTATGATATTTTTGACCACATACTATACTATGACATTTTTATGATATTTTTGATCACATACTATACTATGACTTTTTTATGATACTTTTGACCACATACTATACTATGACATTTTTATGATATTTTTGACCACATACTATACTATGACATTTTTATGATATTTTTGACCACATACTATACTATGACATTTTTATGATATTTTTGACCACATACTATACTATGACCTTTTTTTATGATATTTTTGATCACATACTATACTATGACTTTTTTTTATGATATTTTTGACCACATATTATACTATGACATTTTTATGATATTTTTGATCACATACTATACTATGACTTTTTTTTATGATATTTTTGACCACATACTTTACTATGACTTTTTTTTATGATATTTTTGACCACATATTATACTATGACATTTTTATGATATTTTTGATCACATACTATACTATGACTTTTTTTTATGATATTTTTGATCACATACTATACTATGACATTTTTATGATATTTTTGATCACATACTATACTATGACTTTTTTTTATGATATTTTTGACCACATATTATATTATGACATTTTTATGATATTTTTGATCACATACTATACTATGACTTTTTTTTATGATATTTTTGACCACATACTATACTATGACATTTTTATGATATTTTTGATCACATACTATACTATGACTTTTTTTTATGATATTTTTGACCACATACTATACTATGACATTTTTATGATATTTTTGATCACATACTATACTATGACCTTTTTTTATGATATTTTTGATCACATACTATATTATGACTTTTTTTTATGATATTTTTGACCACATACTATACTATGACATTTTTATGATATTTTTGACCACATACTATACTATGACTTTTTTATGATATTTTTGACCACATACTATACTATGACATTTTTATGATATTTTTGACCACATACTATACTATGACATTTTTATGATATTTTTGATCACATACTATATTATGGCTTTTTTTTTATGATATTTTTGACCACATACTATACTATGACTTTTTTTTTATATTTTTGATCACATACTATACTATGACTTTTTTTATGATATTTTTGACCACATACTATACTATGACTTTTTTATGATATTTTTGATCACATACTATACTATGACTTTTTTTATGATATTTTTGATCACATACTATACTATGACTTTTTTTTTATATTTTTGATCACATACTATACTATGACTTTTTTTTATGATATTTTTGATCACATACTATACTATGACTTTTTTATGATATTTTTGATCACATACTATACTATGACTTTTTCTTATGATATTTTTGATCACATACTATACTATGACATTTTTATGATATTTTTGATCACATACTATACTATGACTTTTTTTTATGATATTTTTGACCACATACTATACTATGACTTTTTTTATGATATTTTTGATCACATACTATACTATGACTTTTTGATGATATTTTTGATCACATACTATACTATGACTTTTTATGATATTTTTGATCACATACTATACTATGACTTTTTATGATATTTTTGATCACATACTATACTATGACTTTTTTTATGATATTTTTGATCACATACTATACTATGACTTTTTTTTTATATTTTTGATCACATACTATACTATGACTTTTTGATGATATTTTTGATCACATACTATACTATGACTTTTTTAAATATTTTTGATCACATACTATACTATGACTTTTTTTTTATATTTTTGATCACATACTATACTATGACTTTTTATGATATTTTTGATCACATACTATACTATGACTTTTTTTATGATATTTTTGACCACATACTATACTATGACTTTTTTATGATATTTTTGACCGCATGCTATATAATATGACATTTTTATGATATTTTTGACCACATACTATACTTTGACTTTTTTATGATGTTTTTGACCACATGCTATATATAGTATGACTTTTATATGATATTTTTGATCACATACTATACTATGACTTTTTTATGATATTTTTGACCACATGCTATATATAGT
The DNA here is from genome assembly GCA_035609425.1 of Epinephelus awoara. NCBI lineage: Eukaryota > Metazoa > Chordata > Actinopteri > Perciformes > Serranidae > Epinephelus > Epinephelus awoara. The sequence goes on along the minus strand of CM069316.1, from coordinate 18,162,485 downwards.
ATGACTTTTTTATGATATTTTTGATCACATACTATACTATGACTTTTTTATGATATTTTTGACCACATGCTATACTATGACTTTTTTATGATATTTTTGACCGCATGCTATATAATATGACATTTTTATGATATTTTTGATCACATACTATACTATGACTTTTTTGTGATATTTTTGATCACATACTATACTATGACTTTTTTAAATATTTTTGATCACATACTATACTATGACTTTTTTATGATATTTTTGACCACATACTATACTATGACTTTTTTATGATATTTTTGATCACATACTATACTATGACATTTTTATGATATTTTTGACCACATACTATAATATGACATTTTTATGATATTTTTGATCACATACTATACTATGACTTTTTTTTTATATTTTTGATCACATACTATACTATGACTTTTTTTTTATATTTTTGATCACATACTATACTATGACTTTTTGATGATATTTTTGATCACATACTATACTATGACTTTTTTAAATATTTTTGATCACATACTATACTATGACTTTTTTTTTATATTTTTGATCACATACTATACTATGACTTTTTATGATATTTTTGATCACATACTATACTATGACTTTTTATGATATTTTTGATCACATACTATACTATGACTTTTTTTATGATATTTTTGACCACATACTATACTATGACTTTTTTATGATATTTTTGACCGCATGCTATATAATATGACATTTTTATGATATTTTTGACCACATACTATACTTTGACTTTTTTATGATGTTTTTGACCACATGCTATATATAGTATGACTTTTATATGATATTTTTGATCACATACTATACTATGACTTTTTTATGATATTTTTGACCACATGCTATATATAGTATGACTTTTTTATGATATTTTTGATCACATACTATACTATGACTTTTTTATGATATTTTTGACCACATGCTATACTATGACTTTTTTATGATATTTTTGACCGCATGCTATATAATATGACATTTTTATGATATTTTTGATCACATACTATACTATGACTTTTTTATGATATTTTTGATCACATACTATACTATGACATTTTTATGATATTTTTGATCACATACTATACTATGACTTTTTTTATGATATTTTTGACCACATACTATACTATGACTTTTTTATGATATTTTTGATCACATACTATACTATGACTTTTTTTATGATATTTTTGATCACATACTATAATATGACATTTTTATGATATTTTTGATCACATACTATACTATGACTTTTTTATGATATTTTTGACCACATACTATACTATGACTTTTTTATGATATTTTTGATCACATACTATAATATGACATTTTTATGATATTTTTGATCACATACTATACTATGACTTTTTTATGATATTTTTGATCACATACTATACTATGACTTTTTTATGATATTTTTGACCGCATACTATACTATGACTTTTTTATGATATTTTTGACCGCATACTATACTATGACTTTTTTATGATATTTTTGATCACATACTATAATATGACATTTTTATGATATTTTTGATCACATACTATACTATGACATTTTTATGATATTTTTGACCACATACTATACTATGACTTTTTTTATGATATTTTTGACCACATACTATACTATGACATTTTTATGATATTTTTGATCACATACTATACTATGACCTTTTTTTATGATATTTTTGACCACATACTATACTATGAGTTTTTTTTATGATATTTTTGATCACATACTATACTATGACCTTTTTTATGATATTTTTGACCACATACTATAATATGACATTTTTATGATATTTTTGATCACATACTATACTATGACCTTTTTTTATGATATTTTTGACCACATACTATACTATGACATTTTTATGATATTTTTGATCACATACTATACTATGACCTTTTTTTATGATATTTTTGACCACATACTATACTATGAGTTTTTTTTATGATATTTTTGATCACATACTATACTATGACCTTTTTTATGATATTTTTGATCACATACTATACTATGAGGTTTTTTTTTGATATTTTTGATCACATACTATACTATGACTTTTTTTTATGATATTTTTGACCACATACTTTACTATGACTTTTTTTATGATATTTTTGACCACATACTATACTATGACTTTTTTTTATGATATTTTTGATCACATACTTTACTATGACTTTTTTTATGATATTTTTGACCACATACTATACTATGACTTTTTTTTATGATATTTTTGACCACATATTATACTATGACATTTTTATGATATTTTTGATCACATACTATACTATGACTTTTTTTATGATATTTTTGACCACATATTATACTATGACATTTTTATGATATTTTTGATCACATACTATACTATGACTTTTTTTTATGATATTTTTGACCACATACTTTACTATGACTTTTTTTTATGATATTTTTGACCACATACTATACTATGACATTTTTATGATATTTTTGATCACATACTATACTATGACTTTTTTTTATGATATTTTTGATCACATACTATACTATGACATTTTTATGATATTTTTGATCACATACTATACTATGACTTTTTTTTATGATATTTTTGACCACATATTATATTATGACATTTTTATGATATTTTTGATCACATACTATACTATGACTTTTTTTATGATATTTTTGACCACATACTATACTATGACATTTTTATGATATTTTTGACCACATACTATACTATGACTTTTTTATGATATTTTTGACCACATACTATACTATGACCTTTTTTATGATATTTTTGATCACATACTATATTATGACTTTTTTTTATGATATTTTTGACCACATACTATACTATGACATTTTTATGATATTTTTGACCACATACTATACTATGACATTTTTATGATATTTTTGACCACATATTATATTATGACATTTTTATGATATTTTTGATCACATACTATACTATGACTTTTTTTATGATATTTTTGACCACATACTATACTATGACATTTTTATGATATTTTTGATCACATACTATACTATGACTTTTTTATGATACTTTTGACCACATACTATACTATGACATTTTTATGATATTTTTGACCACATACTATACTATGACATTTTTATGATATTTTTGACCACATACTATACTATGACCTTTTTTTATGATATTTTTGATCACATACTATACTATGACTTTTTTTTATGATATTTTTGACCACATATTATACTATGACATTTTTATGATATTTTTGATCACATACTATACTATGACTTTTTTTTATGATATTTTTGACCACATACTTTACTATGACTTTTTTTTATGATATTTTTGACCACATATTATACTATGACATTTTTATGATATTTTTGATCACATACTATACTATGACTTTTTTTTATGATATTTTTGATCACATACTATACTATGACATTTTTATGATATTTTTGATCACATACTATACTATGACTTTTTTTTATGATATTTTTGACCACATATTATATTATGACATTTTTATGATATTTTTGATCACATACTATACTATGACTTTTTTTTATGATATTTTTGACCACATACTATACTATGACATTTTTATGATATTTTTGATCACATACTATACTATGACTTTTTTTTATGATATTTTTGACCACATACTATACTATGACATTTTTATGATATTTTTGATCACATACTATACTATGACCTTTTTTTATGATATTTTTGATCACATACTATATTATGACTTTTTTTTATGATATTTTTGACCACATACTATACTATGACATTTTTATGATATTTTTGACCACATACTATACTATGACTTTTTTATGATATTTTTGACCACATACTATACTATGACATTTTTATGATATTTTTGACCACATACTATACTATGACATTTTTATGATATTTTTGATCACATACTATATTATGGCTTTTTTTTTATGATATTTTTGACCACATACTATACTATGACTTTTTTTTTATATTTTTGATCACATACTATACTATGACTTTTTTTATGATATTTTTGACCACATACTATACTATGACTTTTTTATGATATTTTTGATCACATACTATACTATGACTTTTTTTATGATATTTTTGATCACATACTATACTATGACTTTTTTTTTATATTTTTGATCACATACTATACTATGACTTTTTTTTATGATATTTTTGATCACATACTATACTATGACTTTTTTATGATATTTTTGATCACATACTATACTATGACTTTTTCTTATGATATTTTTGATCACATACTATACTATGACATTTTTATGATATTTTTGATCACATACTATACTATGACTTTTTTTTATGATATTTTTGACCACATACTATACTATGACTTTTTTTATGATATTTTTGATCACATACTATACTATGACTTTTTTTATGATATTTTTGACCACATACTATACTATGACATTTTTATGATATTTTTGACCACATACTATACTATGACTTTTTTATGATATTTTTGACCACATACTATACTATGACCTTTTTTTATGATATTTTTGATCACATACTATATTATGACTTTTTTTTATGATATTTTTGACCACATACTATACTATGACATTTTTATGATATTTTTGACCACATACTATACTATGACTTTTTTATGATATTTTTGACCACATACTATACTATGACATTTTTATGATATTTTTGATCACATACTATACTATGACTTTTTCTTATGATATTTTTGATCACATACTATACTATGACATTTTTATGATATTTTTGATCACATACTATACTATGACTTTTTTTTATGATATTTTTGACCACATACTATACTATGACTTTTTTTATGATATTTTTGATCACATACTATACTATGACTTTTTTTTATGATATTTTTGACCACATACTATACTATGACATTTTTATGATATTTTTGACCACATACTATACTATGACTTTTTTATGATATTTTTGACCACATACTATACTATGACCTTTTTTTATGATATTTTTGATCACATACTATATTATGACTTTTTTTTATGATATTTTTGACCACATACTATACTATGACATTTTTATGATATTTTTGACCACATACTATACTATGACATTTTTATGATATTTTTGATCACATACTATATTATGACTTTTTTTTATGATAATTTTGATCACATACTATACTATGACATTTTTATGATATTTTTGATCACATACTATACTATGACTTTTTTTTATGATATTTTTGATCACATACTATACTATGACATTTTTATGATATTTTTGATCACATACTATACTATGACCTTTTTTTATGATATTTTTGACCACATACTATACTATGACATTTTTATGATATTTTTGATCACATACTATACTATGACCTTTTTTTATGATATTTTTGATCACATACTATACTATGACCTTTTTTATGATATTTTTGACCACATACTATACTATGACATTTTTATGATATTTTTGATCACATACTATACTATGACTTTTTTATGATATTTTTGACCACATACTATACTATGACATTTTTATGATATTTTTGACCACATACTATACTATGACTTTTTTATGATATTTTTGATCACATACTATACTATGAGTTTTTTTTATGATATTTTTGATCACATACTATACTATGACTTTTTTTATGATATTTTTGACCACATACTATACTATGACTTTTTTTATGATATTTTTGACCACATACTATACTATGACTTTTTTTATGATATTTTTGATCACATACTATACTATGACTTTTTTTTATGATATTTTTGATCACATACTATACTATGACATTTTTATGATATTTTTTGATCACATACTATACTATGACTTTTTTTTTATGATATTTTTGACCACATACTATACTATGACTTTTTTTATGATATTTTTGATCACATACTATACTATGACTTTTTTTTATGATATTTTTGACCACATACTATACTATGACATTTTTATGATATTTTTGACCACATACTATACTATGACTTTTTTATGATATTTTTGACCACATACTATACTATGACCTTTTTTTATGATATTTTTGATCACATACTATATTATGACTTTTTTTTATGATATTTTTGACCACATACTATACTATGACATTTTTATGATATTTTTGACCACATACTATACTATGACTTTTTTATGATATTTTTGACCACATACTATACTATGACATTTTTATGATATTTTTGATCACATACTATATTATGACTTTTTTTTATGATAATTTTGATCACATACTATACTATGACATTTTTATGATATTTTTGATCACATACTATACTATGACTTTTTTTTATGATATTTTTGATCACATACTATACTATGACATTTTTATGATATTTTTGATCACATACTATACTATGACCTTTTTTTATGATATTTTTGACCACATACTATACTATGACATTTTTATGATATTTTTGATCACATACTATACTATGACTTTTTTTATGATATTTTTGATCACATACTATACTATGACCTTTTTTTATGATATTTTTGACCACATACTATACTATGACATTTTTATGATATTTTTGATCACATACTATACTATGACCTTTTTTTATGATATTTTTGATCACATACTATACTATGACCTTTTTTTATGATATTTTTGATCACATACTATACTATGACCTTTTTTTATGATATTTTTGACCACATACTATACTATGACTTTTTTTATGATATTTTGTTTCACATACTATACTATGACCTTTTTTTATGATATTTTTGACCACATACTATACTATGACATTTTTATGATATTTTTGATCACATACTATACTATGACATTTTTATGATATTTTTGATCACATACTATACTATGACCTTTTTTTATGATATTTTTGATCACATACTATACTATGACCTTTTTTATGATATTTTTGACCACATACTATACTATGACTTTTTTTATGATATTTTTGATCACATACTATACTATGACTTTTTTTTATGATATTTTTGACCACATACTATACTATGACATTTTTATGATATTTTTGACCACATACTATACTATGACTTTTTTTATGATATTTTTGATCACATACTATACTATGACTTTTTTTTATGATATTTTTGACCACATACTATACTATGACATTTTTATGATATTTTTGACCACATACTATACTATGACTTTTTTTATGATATTTTTGATCACATACTATACTATGACTTTTTTTTATGATATTTTTGACCACATACTATACTATGACATTTTTATGATATTTTTGACCACATACTATACTATGACTTTTTTTATGATATTTTTGATCACATACTATACTATGACTTTTTTTTATGATATTTTTGACCACATACTATACTATGACATTTTTATGATATTTTTGACCACATACTATACTATGACTTTTTTATGATATTTTTGACCACATACTATACTATGACCTTTTTTTATGATATTTTTGATCACATACTATATTATGACTTTTTTTTATGATATTTTTGACCACATACTATACTATGACATTTTTATGATATTTTTGACCACATACTATACTATGACTTTTTTATGATATTTTTGACCACATACTATACTATGACATTTTTATGATATTTTTGACCACATACTATACTATGACATTTTTATGATATTTTTGATCACATACTATATTATGACTTTTTTTTATGATAATTTTGATCACATACTATACTATGACATTTTTATGATATTTTTGATCACATACTATACTATGACTTTTTTTTATGATATTTTTGATCACATACTATACTATGACATTTTTATGATATTTTTGATCACATACTATACTATGACCTTTTTTTATGATATTTTTGACCACATACTATACTATGACATTTTTATGATATTTTTGATCACATACTATACTATGACTTTTTTTATGATATTTTTGATCACATACTATACTATGACCTTTTTTTATGATATTTTTGACCACATACTATACTATGACATTTTTATGATATTTTTGATCACATACTATACTATGACCTTTTTTTATGATATTTTTGATCACATACTATACTATGACCTTTTTTTATGATATTTTTGATCACATACTATACTATGACCTTTTTTTATGATATTTTTGACCACATACTATACTATGACTTTTTTTATGATATTTTGTTTCACATACTATACTATGACCTTTTTTTATGATATTTTTGACCACATACTATACTATGACATTTTTATGATATTTTTGATCACATACTATACTATGACATTTTTATGATATTTTTGATCACATACTATACTATGACCTTTTTTTATGATATTTTTGATCACATACTATACTATGACTTTTTTATGATATTTTTGACCACATACTATACTATGACATTTTTATGATATTTTTGACCACATACTATACTATGACATTTTTATGATATTTTTGATCACATACTATACTATGAGTTTTTTTTATGATATTTTTGATCACATACTATACTATGACTTTTTTTATGATATTTTTGACCACATACTATACTATGACTTTTTTTATGATATTTTTGACCACATACTATACTATGACTTTTTTTATGATATTTTTGACCACATACTATACTATGACTTTTTTTTATGATATTTTTGATCACATACTTTACTATGACTTTTTTTATGATATTTTTGACCACATACTATACTATGACTTTTTTTTATGATATTTTTGATCACATACTTTACTATGACTTTTTTTATGATATTTTTGACCACATACTATACTATGACTTTTTTTTATGATATTTTTGACCACATATTATACTATGACATTTTTATGATATTTTTGACCACATATTATACTATGACATTTTTATGATATTTTTGATCACATACTATACTATGACTTTTTTTTATGATATTTTTGACCACATACTTTACTATGACTTTTTTTTATGATATTTTTGACCACATTTTATACTATGACATTTTTATGATATTTTTGATCACATACTATACTATGACTTTTTTTTATGATATTTTTGATCACATATTATACTATGACTTTTTTTTAATGATATTTTTGACCACATATTATATTATGACATTTTTATGATATTTTTGATCACATACTATACTATGACTTTTTTTTATGATATTTTTGACCACATACTATACTATGACATTTTTATGATATTTTTGATCACATACTATATACTATGACTTTTTTTTATGATATTTTTGATCACATACTATACTATGACTTTTTTTTATGATATTTTTGACCACATATTATACTATGACATTTTTATGATATTTTTGATCACATACTATACTATGACTTTTTTTTATGATAATTTGATCACATACTATACTATGACATTTTTATGATATTTTTGACCACATACTATACTATGACTTTTTTATGATATTTTTGACCACATACTATACTATGACTTTTTTATGATATTTTTGACTACATACTATACTATGACATTTTTATGATATTTTTGATCACATACTATACTATGACTTTTTTTTATGATATTTTTGATCACATACTATATTATGACTTTTTTTTATGATATTTTTGATCACATACTATACTATGACATTTTTATGATATTTTTGACCACATACTATACTATGACTTTTTTATGATATTTTTGACCACATACTATACTATGACATTTTTATGATATTTTTGACCACATACTATACTATGACATTTTTATGATATTTTTGATCACATACTATATTATGACTTTTTTTTATGATAATTTTGATCACATACTATACTATGACATTTTTATGATATTTTTGATCACATACTATACTATGACTTTTTTTTATGATATTTTTGACCACATACTATACTATGACATTTTTATGATATTTTTGACCACATACTATACTATGACTTTTTTATGATATTTTTGACCACATACTATACTATGACCTTTTTTTATGATATTTTTGATCACATACTATACTATGACATTTTTATGATATTTTTGATCACATACTATACTATGACATTTTTATGATATTTTTGACCACATACTATACTATGACATTTTTATGATATTTTTGACCACATACTATACTATGACTTTTTTATGATATTTTTGATCACATACTATACTATGACTTTTTTATGATATTTTTGACCACATACTATACTATGACATTTTTATGATATTTTTGACCACATACTATACTATGACATTTTTATGATATTTTTGATCACATACTATACTATGACATTTTTATGATATTTTTGATCACATACTATACTATGACTTTTTTTTATGATATTTTTGATCACATACTATACTATGACATTTTTATGATATTTTTGATCACATACTATACTATGACCTTTTTTTATGATATTTTTGACCACATACTATACTATGACTTTTTTTTATGATATTTTTGATCACATACTATACTATGACATTTTTATGATAGTTTTGATCACATACTATACTATGACTTTTTTTTATGATATTTTTGATCACATACTATACTATGACTTTTTTTTATGATATTTTTCATCACATACTATACTATGACCTTTTTTTATGATATTTTTGATCACATACTATACTATGACCTTTTTTTTATGATATTTTTCATCACATACTATACTATGACATTTTTATGATATTTTTGACCACATACTATACTATGACATTTTTATGATATTTTTGACCACATGCTATACTATGACTTTTTTATGATAGTTTTTATCACATACTATACTATGACTTTTTTATGATAGTTTTTATCACATACTATACTATGACTTTTTTATGATATTTTTTATCACATACTATACTATGACTTTTTTATGATATTTTTGATCACATACTATACTATGACATTTTTATGATAGTTTTGATCACATACTATACTATGACTTTTTTATGATAGTTTTTATCACATACTATACTATGACTTTTTTATGATAGTTTTTATCACATACTATACTATGACTTTTTTATGCTAGTTTTTATCACATACTATACTATGACTTTTTTATGCTAGTTTTTATCACATACTATACTATGACTTTTTTTAGGATATTTTTGACCACATACTATACTATGACATTTTTATGATATTTTTGATCACATACTATACTATGACATTTTCCATGATATTTTTGAGCAGATGCTATACTATGACATTTTTATGATATTTTTGATCACATACTATACTATGACTTTTTTTAGGATATTTTTGACCACATACTATACTATGACATTTTCCATGATATTTTTGATCACATACTATACTATGACATTTTTATGATATTTTTGATCACATGCTATACTATGACTTTTTTTATGATATTTTTGATCACATACTATACTATGACATTTTTATGATATTTTTGACCACATACTATACTATGACATTTTTATGATATTTTTGACCACATGCTATACTATGACATTTTTATGATATTTTTGATCACATACTATACTATGACATTTTTATGATATTTTTGACCACATGCTATACTATGACATTTTTATATTTTTGATCACATACTATACTATGACTTTTTTATGATAGTTTTTATCACATACTATACTATGACTTTTTTATGCTAGTTTTTATCACATACTATACTATGACTTTTTTATGATATTTTTGATCACATACTATACTATGACATTTTTATGATATTTTTGATCACACACTATACTATGACATTTTCCATGATATTTTTGACCACATACTATACTATGACATTTTTATGATATTTTTGATCACATGCTATACTATGACTTTTTTTATGATATTTTTGATCACATACTATACTATGACATTTTTATGATATTTTTGACCACATACTATACTATGACATTTTTATGATATTTTTGACCACATGCTATACTATGACATTTTTATGATATTTTTGATCACATACTATACTATGACATTTTTATGATATTTTTGACCACATGCTATACTATGACATTTTTATATTTTTGATCACATACTATACTATGACTTTTTTATGATAGTTTTTATCACATACTATACTATGACTTTTTTATGCTAGTTTTTATCACATACTATACTATGACTTTTTTATGATATTTTTGATCACATACTATACTATGACTTTTTTATGATATTTTTGATCACATACTATACTATGACATTTTTATGATAGTTTTGATCACATACTATACTATGACTTTTTTTTTATAAGATTTTTGATCACATACTATACTATGACTTTTTTATGATATTTTTGATCACATACTATACTATGACATTTTTATGATAGTTTTGATCACATACTATACTATGACTTTTTTTTTATAAGATTTTTGATCACATACTATACTATGACTTTTTTATGATATTTTTGATCACATACTATACTATGACTTTTTTATGATATTTTTGATCACATACTATACTATGACATTTTTATGATAGTTTTGATCACATACTATACTATGACTTTTTTTTTATAAGATTTTTGATCACATACTATACTATGACTTTTTTTAATGATTTTTTTTAAACATTCTATACTATGACGTTTTTATGAGATTTTTGATCACATACTATACTTTGAGTTTTTCATTATATTCCTGACGACATACTATACTATGATGTTTTTCCCACATTTTTTAGTCTTTTTTCATGTTTTTATAGTATGTCATAAAAAGTCATAGTTTGGTTTTGTCTTAAAAAAAGTCATACTATAATTTGTCATAAAAAATATTAAGTAATGTAAGTACTTTATGCCTATTAAGAAGTTCTAGCATAGTACGTCAAAAAAAAGTGATGGTACAGTACGCCATGAAAAAGTCATCATATAATATGTCGTTAAAAAGTCATCAAATGGTACGCCATGAAAAGTCATGGTATTGTACGACATAAAAGTGTCATAATATAGTATGTTATAAAAAACAGTCACAGTCAAGGATGTCATAAACTGTCATTGTATACATTATGCCAATAAAAATGTCGTCGTATATATAGTGCCATGAAAAAGTCATAGTATAATATGTCGTTAAAAAGTCAAATCGAATGGTGTACCATAAAAAAGTCACAGTACACCATGTAATAAAAATGTCATCACCTCGGCAAAAAAACATATTGTTGTTATCTAAATCACAGTGTGGTATGTCATTAAAAATGTCAGTTATAGTATTCTATAAAAAGGCCACAATAAAAGGTCATAGTGTATCATGCCATACATTTTTATATGATATCATACGTATATTTAGTCATAAAAAATCTTGATATAGTATGCACAGGACAAGTCATAGTGCAGTATGCTATAGAAATTGTCATAGCATGGTAAGTCATTCAAAAATATTTAAAAAAAAAAAAAAACCCTGTAGTTTTTGTTAATATGTCATAAAAGTCAAAACAGTAATAGTACTGTGTATCATAAAAGTTTTTATGTCATATGTCATTAAGTCATAGTACAATACACCATAAAAAATCATGAAAATGTCATTGTATAACATAAAAAAGTTATCAGAAGTCACCGTATGGCATGCCATCAAAAAATTCTTAATAATGTGATAGTATAGTTTGACATCAATATGTCATAAATAATGCCATTGTGTAGTAGTACAAATGTCAGTAATTTTATTTCAGAATATTTTAACAGAAGTACTTTTACTCTTTCTTGAGTCAGATTCTTTCAAGTCACAGCACATTTACTTGTTTACAACATTCTAGTACAATTTAGACCAAATCTCGAGGAGGCATCTCATGCAAACAACAATACAAGCAGTAGCAGCAGTTATATGTCATCCTCTGCAACAACTGATCTGAAAATGAACGACACAAGTCCGCGGCTTTGCCTCCCTCGACTTCGGCACACCAGCCCTGCCTGCATGTTGAGATTCAATCACAAGGCAGGGAGAACGGAGGTGAGAAGAATGTTTATTAATACCAGGTGTCATTGTCATTATCCAGATATCTATCCAGACAGAGCTCTCATGTTCACACCAGGTGTAAACGGGGCCTTAATTTATGCGGTGCACCCACACATTCTTTCTACCGCCTGAGAAGGAGAAAGGTAGAGCCTGTGTTTACTGCAGAGTGGCGATGAATGGCTTCCAGTTTCACTTTCATTCATAAAAACTTGTGTACATACAGAAACACTTATAGTTGATCCGGGGAGGCCGGTGGATCAGTGAAGACGGTCCCTGACACCTTCTCCTCCATCACCTATGTAAAAGTTGTGATTGGACGATCCTTATTGGGAGCTTGTCGCAGTGAGTCATTCCTTCCCAGATGACATGGTGACCCCATACATGTCTGCACTCTTCATGGTCTCTCTCTGCTTTAACATGCTCTCGTCTTCATTCTTCCTTGCTTACAGTGCCCCACATTTATTTACATTGACTTCTACTTTTGTAAACTTGCCTGAGTCCCTTTACTTTGCTTGTTTCCTGTTCCTCCATGTTGATGCTCAGCCTGCCGTCACCTCTGTTCTCTTAGCCTTCGACATAATTCCGTTCACACTGCTTTCTTTATCTGTTTATTCCCCCCTCGCTTTCCAATGTCCCATCTGTCCCTCTTATTTGTTTTACCTCTGTCCTGTGTCTTATTCCCTTTGCCGTGTCCCCTTTTAATCCCAGTGTCTCCCTCATAAACCCTCTTCCCCCACTTATTCATTTTACCCCTGTCCCTCCGCTCCTTCGTATTTCCATATCCCTGAGCTGATTCCCTTGTCCCCTCGCTTACAGCCTGTTGTATTCCCTGTCTCTCTTCTCATCCGTTTATCACTGGCCCTTGTTCTGTTAATCCCCGAGGGTTTTGTTTATTTGTGTTGGAGCTGCTTTTACAGCTTGCGACTGACCCCACCTATTTTCTCACCAGTCATTTGAACAGCAGGGCTGCTTTGCAGCTACTCCACCAATTAACATACCATTAGCATAATATTTGCATGTGTGCATTAGGGTGTTGATGGGGAGAGAAAATAACAGTTTTACAGGTTTTTTTTTTTCTCTTTCCTTGTCTCAAAAAAATATATATTTCATGGAATGACGTGAAAGCGCCCACGGGCTTCTTTATCTCGCTTTGATACTGCTGTTCAGCGAGCAACATCATGTTTTCAAGTTTGCTGTGAGAAGTTCTGCGGCTCTTGAGTGACTGGCCCACCTACACGCGAACATCTGATGATTATCATTTCTAATTTGTTCAATCACGATTCAGTTTTACTCAAACTGTTATATAATGGTCAGTCCTTTTACTGCTCAGCTGGTGGATGAAAAGTAATTAGTGAGAAAAACAGAGCTTGGATGATTTATCCAAATCATTTAAAGTTGTGTAAACGTGGTTTTCAGTAAAGCACAGGATGTAAAGTCTGATCATGGAGGTCAAAGGTGAAGAAAGGGGACGAAAGAGGATGATACCAAACACGCAGGAAGGCTTATGAATGAAAGAAGGAAGTGGGAACATGTCATTGAGAAAGAGACAGAACACAAACAATCACAAACATGACAGGAAGTAAACAAATCCATACATTTTGTTTGAGACAGACAGACAGGGAGAGAGAGGTGAAAGTAGGCCAGCTGCTGCCGCCGCCGCTGATGAAGCCAGTGAGAGTTTCATGTGGCGGCTGAGCAGAGGGGCGACGTGTCAGGGGGAGTGGAGCCAGTTTCCCACTCTTGATTGGGGATCAGCCCGCGGGCCTCGCTGTTCCGCTGCGCGCCACGCCTGTCCCTCACACACCGCCGCTCTCAGATGTGTCACATTAGGGCCGTCGCTCAAACACTGACGGCGCTTTGTGATTGTTCGTCTCGTGTCACGCTGATTACTTTGCTCATTGAAACCTGACTGAAGGAAGTGCGTGAAGTTGCAGCGAGGGGAAGTCGGGCTAATATCTGCTCGGTCATTGGCCCGCGTTTCTCTTTCAACCCTCCCAATCAGCTCGTCTCGTGTTGAGTCAACCCTTCTCTCCTCCAGAAACAGCAGATGCCAGATACAACCGATTGAACATAATCTGTCATGTTTGTATTTAAGACACAAGGACTGAGCAGTGCTGTCATGTGATAATGTGATATGTGCTACATGTGAACTGTCACACATTAATCCTACGTGTAAAACTCCTCACACTTAAATCACGGGAAATAAAGTAACTGGGTGGCCATCTGCCAAAATGATAAAAAAAAATATATTTAATATACCATATGCTTGCATATCTCTATTTTATTTTGCATCTCAGCATCGTGTTACTTTATTTTTATGGTTTGAGTGCAGGCACTTTCTGATATGGGATTATTTTATGGACTCTTAATGCATCAGCCACCTAATATTAACGGCCAGGCGGGGGGCCTCTTCTCACTTTTTTAGCATCGTCGAGAACAAGGGGTGACTGATGAAATATTTGAAAAATTTTGCAGCTTAAGTACTTTGCTGAAATCATTTTTATGAGACTTTAACGATCGCCTTTTTTGCTGTTTTAATGATGCTGCAGTTTGTGTGTACATTATTAGACGGGGGATTAGCTGGGCTGCCAGAATGGAAGAAGGACGAAGAGACAGCTACATGATATGTGCTTTTTGGGCTTCAGTTGATGTAATTGTGAGCTCTTTGCTGCTCTGTTTGCTCCTAGACAACTAGACAATCATGTATTTTCAAAATAAAAGAACCTGGATTCTCAGGCTTTCATTTTCCAATATAAAACCATAATTAAACCATATTTTTTGGAATATTTGCACATCACAACCTGATTATTCATCATATGCCTGTCTTGTTTTAACTGCATTGCCTCGTGTTTTATGTCTGCAGCTTAATGTAATTTCATAATTGTTGTCATTCAGACAAGGGTGTATTTTGGTTCAACGTTGGAGAGGGGGCACATATGATGTAGGGGGTTGGGGGAGGTCCTCCAACTGGAAATGTTAAGCATCAAAACACTTTCAGCAATTTCTGGCATTCTGGTGAGTTTTATTCATCAATTTATGGTTTAACTGTCTTTAATTCTGTCAAAATAAAAGTCCTCTGCTACTTTCGGTGAACAAAAGCACGTTCTGAACAATGCGGGGGACATGTCCCCTGCGTCCCCGCTGAAATCTGCATCTACGCATCACAAAACATTCTCTTCAACAATAAAAATTTTTGCAATACAGTCTGATTTTACACTGCTTCTTTTTAATTCCACTCTGCAGCTCCACAACATTCAGCCTGTGCGTGTTCAGTCCTTCCTCCCGCATTGTGAAATGTGTGCTCACGCAGTATAAATGCAGTTATATATAATATCTGGTAGGCCTGTTGGCCGCGGCTGCTCTGCTGCACTCAGCTCTCTAGCTGCTCTTGTCTCTGTATAATCCCCCCTCCTCATGAATACATTAACGCCGGAGCCTTAAACTCAGCTTAGCTGGCGGCTCAGCGTCACAGCACATCCTATTACCGACTTTAAATCATTAATGTGACATCGTTTTCACTCAATTTCCAAACACCCACGGTCGAAAACTGCATATTTCACTGAGCCAGTGCAGAGAGAGGGCCGCGCTCAAAGTCACACAGTTGGCTCGACGCATGCGCAGAAGGAGGGGAAACGTATATGTGCGTCTTTGAGCTGGATTTACACAAGCAGGAAAAGTTAGAGTAAATTAAATCATATTGAGAATATGCACAGAAAAAACCCCCAAGAGGCATTGAGATGTAAATACGAGCCCACTGTAATAGTTTTCACTCTTTGTCTCAACTATTGTGATGGAAATAGCCGGTGGATAATTGTGGTTTAAGCTGAGCTAACTCCTACAGTACACCTTAGGGTGTGTGTACAGTATGTGTGTGTGTTGCCACTGCTTGCTTCCTCCAGCATCTCGTGTACTGCTGACAATAAAGGAAAAGAAGGAAAATCTGAATCCCCCCTTTCTTGCTCCTCAACTATTCACACATAAACCTTTTCTCAGGTTTTTACCTCCAGGCTGGCTCTGAAAAATTCACAACGCCCAGAGAACAACTAGCTATAGTCCTTCACTTACCGTAGGAGTTGTGGATCTGCCCCCGTCGCGCCTCTTTATTGCATCAAAAGGGCTTTTTTGTGCGGAGCTATGGTAATTAGCAAAGCACGTAAAATCATCTCCTCTGAGTGCATTTAACTGTTTTTATGCGCACGGCGTCGGACGGGGCGGTGGGGGTTGATTGCCTAACATATGGACACAGATGGGGGACAGCGTTTTAATGGGCGCGCTGAGTGGGGTTTTGTGTTTTTAACCCTTGAAAGTGGAGGCATGAACATCCTCAACATCCTTAAGCGAGCATCAATTAAAGATTTTGCTTTTAAAGCGGCGACAGCAGCACAGGCGGCTGGCGCTCCTTACACGCGGTCAGAGTACACAGTCTTCCTTTTTTTTTAATTTTGTTTGTGACAAGCACATGTGCACACACACATTTCATCACCCCCCCCCCCCACACGTGCCCCCCTTCTCTCCGCCCATGTCCCTTGTTGTGCTTAATTAGGTTATCAGGTTGCTAACGGGCCGTGATTCGGCTCCACGCCTCCCAGCTGGCCCTCTGATTGGAGGGGCAAGAAGGTGGACTTAGCATAATTAACACGTTGTTATGGAGATGATTGAATTGTTCGGCGACACACGGGCAGTGCCACCACGGTGATGGCTCACATTGTGTCACGGAGCGGAATATGGGAGACGTAAAACAGGTGGAAAACAACAAAATTTGATTTGCATATCTTAGAATTTAAGTTTCATTTCAAAATTTGGCGGGTGGACACATGTAGCAGGAGGTTCGGGGGTCCTCGGACAGGAAATACAGGGTGTTAAACACTTAATTTCCTGCATTATGGAGAGTTTCATGCACCAATTTATGGTGGAGATGTCTTTAATTTTGTCAAAATAAAAGCCCCCCCCACCCCAAATCTAGGCCTATGCACATATCACCTGTTTATCCCCGATTTAACTCACTCCAGTTGAACAGTTTGTGCACATGTACTTGTGTATTAATCATTCTGGTTTCATCACTTCAATATAAACTTGTGTGGATGCATTCGCTGTCCCCTTCATCGCCATTTTTTCCTGCACAATAAGGCCATGGCAGTGTATATTTGTGTTTCTGTGAATATGTTGGAGCTGTAAAACCATTGTGTGAATGTATGTGTGGAAAGAAAGAAGTGACCAGGACCAGCACAAGTTTTTTTTTTACCGAACACATTGCTGTCTTTATTAGAGCCTTGTCTGGCAGTAATACTGAAAAAAAAGTGAACTTAGAACAGATGGTGGTGGCAGCCCACGGCTTTTTTTTTTTTTTCCTGTTTTTTCTTTATTTCTTTGATATTTTTCTTCATTTTTTTTTGTGAGAGTGCTGCGACTCTTGCTTTTCTGTGGCATGGATAACATCAATAAAAGAGACAGTAGGGAGAGAAAAAAAAAGAAATATACAACTTATATTACACTGTGTTATGAACAAAATATAAATCTATAACTCTATGTTATATTTACATAATTATCTTTCTTGATTTTTCAAGTTGAGATGGTAAGATATTTTTTTTTCTTTTAACTTGTAATAATTCTCACTTTGTTTTGAGCTCCACTCATGACTTTGATTGTCTTAAATAATATCATCATCATCATCATTTTCATTGTCTTGATATGGGGGTCAGACCTTGCCAGCAGGGATGATTGACGTCTTAATGCCCCACCCACCCACCTGATACCCTAAAAATGGATTGATCCACTTAGTCCCCTCTCTCCAGCATCGGGTTGAACCATGGCGTGATAGCAGGGGTGACTATACAGCAAAAATTAAGACCCAGAGGCTCATCGTGTGGCGTGGAGCGAACATCTACAGCGAGAATGATTGTGGGGATCACTATGTGACAGCACACCTGAAGAGTAGTCATGGCTCCTGTAGCGTCGCGTGGAGCTCAAACAAAGTAAAGAGCTCCTGATGAGAAGTGACTTTAAAGATACTGTAGATAACACCTGGTCATCTCACACACACACACACAGACAGTGGAACACCTCGGTGGATCACGGTAAACACTGCTTTCCTATGATTTAAAACCAAAAAAAAAAAAAACACCAAACAAATATATGTACAGGATTTTAAATCTAGAACTCTAGATTTCATAAAACAGAAAAAAAAGAACAGCATAGGATTCGTTTGGTTGTCACGATAATCTCTTCATTTTAAAATGTGTGTGTTTGTGCATGTATGTGTGTGTGTGTATGTGTGTGGATCCGAGCCAGAGGTGTTCCACTGTGCGTCGGTGAGGCGACCAAGACTAGTAAACGGGGACGGGACTCTTTGTTCACAGAAAACAGTTTCCAAAAAGTGATAAAAACTGATTTCCAAAGAAAAAAAAAAGGCAAAATAAAAGAGAGGAAACTTCACATTATACATTATAATAACCATTACAAATAAAATTATAATAACAATTAAAAAAAAAATCATGTTCTTCTTTTTCTCGGAGTCTGAGTGCTTTTTAGAAATGGGTTTGGACGTCGTGAAAAGGTTATGTCTTCAGCTCGGAGGGGGGCCGGCGTCGAGTCTGTCAGTCCAGCTCGCTGTCCTGACGTCCGCCCGCATGTCAGCCCGCCCGTCCGGAGGATTAATACAAAACGAACGCATCAAAAAAAGAAGGGAACAAAAGAATGCAAAAACAAAGCAAGGTAAAATGACAACTTTTGTTTAGATCTAAATACCTACCAGCTAAATAGAATAATGTTTCATCGACTGTCATAGTTTCATATGGTCATAAAAACCCGATAAAGAGGAGAAAAATAAATTATACTGTACATAACTTACTAAACTTAGGAAACGCTGACCATCCTTATAATTATTGTTAATAATATTATTAGACTAGAGGCAGTTTGAAGAGAAATAATAAAATACAGTATTCAAATACAAACAGAAACACTGACTGGCTGCTTCAGCTCAGCTCCGCCCACTTGGGACAGCAGGACGATGTTGATTGGAGGGAGCAGGAAAACACTGAGGAACAGAACAACAGCTGTGTGTGTGAGTGCGTATACGCGTGTGTGTGTGGTACAGTAAATAACAGCAGCAGTGTCTCAGCCCGTCTCTCTGTATTTTTCTCGCACTGGAAATGAGATTTCACACACATGTGCAAACCCGATAAATGAGTACACACAGCACACACCGACACACACTCGAGCTACTGATGTTTTGCCCCGGACGAGATCGCGATAGAGGGACGGAGCGCCAAGAAATCTGGTGGATTGTCTCACAACACAGTGCTTTCGTTTCTGCTCCGTGACGCCAGCGAGACTCCCCTTCTCCCCCCCCGTGAAAACCCCTCAAAGTGGGACGGTCCACGCTGTACCGGTCAGTCCTGGCTGGACCGCTCCATCGGGCTCCGAAGCGGGGGGAGGGGAAGTGGGCGGTCACAAAAACACAGAGAAAAAAGATGGGGGAACCGCTGACAGCACACTGCGAGGTTGAAGAAAAGATATGTTTTTGTTAAAAATAAACATGTCTGATGTCTTTTAGGTGCTTTACAACAAAAGGGGGAAAAAAGAAATGTCTCTTTTTTCTATTATTATTCAAACTTGTAGCACAAAAACAACAAATCACATTCACAAGCCACTTATTGGCACCGTGTACCTGAGTGAGAATATTATAGAACCAAAGAACAAAAAAAGCTGTTTTTTCGTTTTTTTTTTTAAAAGTGTCTCTTGATAATAAACAGGTCCGCCATCTTAAAGTGTCATCTGTTAGCCTTGGACAGGTCCACTGATCCATCTTTCATTTTTAAAACGTCTCCTTTTTCTCTAGAAACGGGTCTAAAAGGTCGCTTTTTGAGTGTGATTTTTATTTCTCCTCACTCGTGGCATTACACTCAAAGTCTTGCAGTAGTACTTGAATATTCCTCAGCAAGCGTCGGAGGCTGGCTTGGTCGTCTCTTCCTCCCAGACTCCAGTTTGTGTAACAGTCAGTGTGAGTGACAGGTCCTGTGCTTCAGTTGATTGATCAGATGCTGGTATCAGGACTCCAGTGGGAGGGGCTCGGCTCTGTTAGAAGAGTCCATGTTAGTCGGGATGGGGGGAGGACAAGGAGGGAGGGAGGCGGGGGTGGTGAGATTGGGGACTCAAGGTGATTGGCAAAAAGAGAAAGTTTTCTTCCTGATTGGTGGGTTTTGGGATTGTGTGGGATTAACCAGCAGTGATTGGCTTATAATTAGGCCGGCTGTCGCGCCGTCCTATTGGGTGATATGGTTCTCATTGTCGCTGGTGTAATCTGCCTCTTCGTCCTCGTAGTCGAAGTCGTCGTACACGTCGCCGTTGCTGTCGTCCAGCCGTAGCTCCTCCTCCTTGATTCGTGGCTCGTCCCCCTTCAGGCCGGCCATGTGGGGGTTCTGGTGGTGGTTGGCGTTGGGTTCTGGGCTGCTGGACATGCTCGAGTGCTCTGAGGGCATCTGGGGTGAGGGCATCCCCGCCATAGAGAGGGCGCCTGGGTAAACCACGCCTGCGGAGGACAACGGCAACTGGCCCTGCTGCCTGTAACACACACAGAGGAAGCATTTCAGTACATGAGAGGCAGCGTACGAGCAGCCAGGGTAGCCGTTTGCCTTTTTCCAGTCTTTGTGCTAAGCTAAGCTAACTAGCTGCTGCCTGTGACTTCATATTCACTGCACAAACATAAGAATGATACTCTCATTTAACTCTTGGCATGTCAAACTATTCTGTTTGTCCTCAAGATTTTTTTCTTGAATGTTTTTTATTGGTCTGAAGAGAAGTGACATGCTGATGTTATTCACAAAAAATAAAGACTAGAGGAAAGTCCGAAAAATTTGTGTTGCAAAATTCCTAACCCAGGGTGGAAACCACTGTCTTCAAGCCTAAATAAGCTAGCCTGGTTTATTAAAGAAATACTTCACCTGCTAAATTAGCATTTCTACATCAATCACTCACCGTGTCTTATGTTGGATTTGTGAAGAGAACTTTTTTTCTTGCATGCCTCCACAGTGAACGGAGAATCCAAAAAAGGCAAACATTCTTTATGAATTGAAGTAAATGGGGGCCAAGTTTACCAACAGTAGAACTATATCAAAACACCCGTTTACACAACTTACGCAACTCGTGCAGGATAATCCAAGTCTGATTCATCCAGTAATATGCTCAGTACTTCCCAAACACACGATATTTCACTCTAAGATTTAAAACACGTGAGTACGTTTAAACTCTGCTTAAGTGGAGCTCAGGCACACTCAGGTGGTGCTACTCGTAGGTGGAATTGTGTAATATTGTCAATTTTTAGCAAAAATTCATGTGTTTGGGAAGTACTGAGCATACGACTAGATAAATGGCACTTGGATTATACTGCATGAGTTCAGTGAGAGTTTGTAAATGAGGTTTTGATATAGTTTTGCTGTTGTTAAACGTGGTCCAATGACTTAAATTCACAATTTTTTTCCCCAGTTTTTGGATTCGTCCCTCACCATGGAGCCATGCAAGCAAAACAAGGATTTTTTTTTCACAAATTAACAAATCTTGTAATTGATATACAAAAGGCCATTTTGCAAGTGGAATATTCTTCTAAGAAAAAAGGAAATGACAGCATCAACTACATTGTGAGAAGATTTAACTAAAAAAAACTTTTAACCTTAAGTATAAAGCAAAAATAAAGTAAAACAAAAAACAAAAAGAAAAGAGTTAAAAATAAGAGAATTACTAGAAAAACAGACATTAAAATTAGAAAGGTTATTTCAAACCTTGTGGCTGGTGTTGTTTCACTGAACATTTACAGCAACAATATTAAAGCAAATACACGTTCATGCTCATTGAGTACTGTTTTTTGTAAATTCAAATGATTTTAAAATCAGGTAAAACAATAAAACCTACTCTATCTGCTTATCAGATGATAAAAACTGAACACTAAATTCTACTGAGGTATAGAAACTATTTCCTCTCTCCAGTTCTCTTACCCCACACTGAAGTACTGTCTCATTTCCTGTCTGCGGGACCTCATGATGGCCTTGTACTCGCCTATGCGCAGCTTCTTGCCGTCCACCAGGCAGGTGCGTTTGGGCCGCGGCTTGTACTTGTAGTCCGGGTATTTTTCCAGATGCTGCTTGCTGAGGCGAGCCTGTTCCTCGTAGTAGGGCTGCTTCTCCAGGTTGGTCATGGCTTTCCAGCGTGAGCCTGGACAGAGTGACGATAATGATCAATGTCAGTTATGTACGGTATCTCTTTGGATAATAAACACAAAAGTAGAAAAAGACGGATAAAATTGTTGCAGTGTGACAGATGACACCAAAGAAGTTCAAATAAAAATAATCATGATCATTATTCAGAAGCAAAATGATAAAAATCAGCTCGAAGAATTCATTTAAATTGAGCGTGTACGTCGGCTTTAAGATCAATTACAGCGTGTGAGGAACAAATGTCTGCGCAGCACACGTGACCCTACATCACATGTGCATACCGACACATTTACACGCTCACACGTCCACAAAGACACGCAGATAATGGCGAAAGTTTGCCCACAAAGAAAAAGGCGAGAGAGAGAATAAAGGCTCATAAGAAGAGCCGTGAGGACGACAGGTACTTATTCAAACTAATGAGGACTTCAATTAACCTGCTGCCATCTCTCAGTTCAGTTTCTGCTCATAGATTTGTAGTATCAGTCTCCTGCCTGCCTGTGTGTGTGTGTGTGTGTGTGTGTGTGTGTGTGTGTGTGGGTGTAATCTTAAGCATGTCTTCCCCTGTGTGTTTCATATCTGGTCTGAATTTGCACTTGACTACTGTATGTTTAATGGGTAAAAGCTGTCAGCACTTGGCTGTTCTCGCTCTCCGTCTTTCTCCCTCTCTGTTCTGCGATCTGTTAGCAATCGAGAGAGAGGGAGAGACAGACAGAGAGGGGGGGGGGGGCTTATTAAAACCAGATTTCCCTGTGTTATAAAACGCTTAGGAGCTCTTTAAAATGTCAGGGCCGATCCCGGCGGTCCGGGGGAAATGTCAGGCGGCTTCGCGCTGCTTGTTTAATGCATAATGAATTATATCATCATTTGTCGGAGCCGTGCTCTCCCCAGCCATTCATTAACAGCCGCTTACACAATGCCACCGCTTGTAATGAAATCACTGTGCGTGTTTGAGAAAGCGGGGAAATAGAATCCGCGGTAAGTGCATCTTCCCCTTCGCTTGGGTTGCGGGTGGCAGTGGTTTAGGCAACGAGGGGTGGAGGCAGAGGCGCCTGTCAGTCAGAGCAGAGTGTGAGTGAGGGTCTTACCGAGGATCTTGCTGATGTTGGAGTTGTGCATGTCGGGGAAGGCCTGGAGGATCTTTCTCCTCTCGTCCTTGGCCCAAACCATGAAGGCGTTCATCGGCCGCTTGATGTGCGGCTCTGCGCTGCCACGACCCCGAGCCTCCCGAAATATTCTGGAGTCTGACACACTGGGGGAGCCTGAAGGGGAGGAGGAGGAGGAACAAGATTAACGTGAGGCAGACAAAAGTCACACAAAAAATGACTATAGACATTACAGGAAAAACAATTATATCAAATTTAGGTTTTTCTTAAAACATTTTTTTTTATGTTTAAACTCAAAAGATTACATATTAACTAATGGGTTGAGATTGTTTTTGCTGCTTCTTCAGCTTAAGAAACTGTAAAAAAAAATCTAATGAAAAATGTACAAAATTGAAAAGTACAGAGCACACAAGAACCTGTTTTCTAAAGTTTTCTAAAACAGCAACATCCAGTATGTTATTCTATAACCTCCTAACAGTACACATTAAACTGTTGTAATGTCTCAAAATTTAACTCCTTAAACTAAGAAGAATTGCATTTTCGAGGATTTTTAAATGAAAAAAAAAAAAAAGGCACACTTTTTGTCACCTAAATGACGGCATGTATGCGTATGTGTCCAAGGGTGTAAGTTGTGTGTTAACATACAGGAGGACACGTATAAAATGGAGGATTTGGGGAACTTTTTTTCCTGCATCAGTTTTTGGCGTAAATGTCTTTAATTTTGTCAAAATAAAAGACTTTCATGCTTTTATTTGTAGGGACAAATACACATGCTGTAAATATTGAGTGGAGCGAGTCCATGGTGTCCCCTCGGAAATCTACACCTATGTGTGTCTCCATGTGTGTGTGTGTGTGTGTGTGTGTGTCTGTACCGTCAGAGTCTCCGCTCATGGTGAAATCCAGCATAGCGTGGCTGAACTTGTCCTCCGCCTGCTGCTTCAACTGTTGACTCAGACTCTCCAAGGCAGCCTTGTCCTAAACGACACAAACAGTTCACAGTTGCAGTCGATCTGTCGGAGTGAGTCAATGAGTGTGAATATATGAATGAGTGAGATCGCAGACCTGTAGTGACCCTGAGAAATGTCAAATTTACTATTAAACATTCTTATAACTAATTTTAAAAGGATTTTATTACAGTTTTATCTCTGATATTATTTATTGTGATAGTTGTATAATTGTTTTAAGTCACAATTTGCCATTTTAGATAACCACAGAAATCAAATTAGATACTTGATCCAAAAGAAAATCAGTTTATAAGTTTCAAATCAAAGAAGTAATCTCTGTCATTTTCCCCTTTGATCTGCAATAAATCATTAAATAATAATTCTTTTTATCAGTGAATCCAAGCACAGAGAACCCAGTCGAACACCGCAGCGATTTCAGCAGATACAAAGTTTCTGTTTTGGTTCGTTTGGATGTAAATTTGTGGAAATGTTAATGTCAACAGCAAATTGTTAGAGTGCTGTACGCCTGCATGCTTGAACACACATCTGTGTGTATGTTTGCATGTGCAAGAATGTTGATTACATTTAGTCCTATTTGGATGTTTACCGCGTTGTGTGTATACTGTATATTATATGTGTGTGCCTGTGTGTGCGTCTGTGTGTGTGTGTGTTTGTGTGTGTGTAACGACTCCTGGCAGCCACCTGCGAGAGTGGAGTGCAGCGGCTTGCCTCTCTCTCGCAGAGGCCCCCGAGGGTCGACGCATTAGAGAGAGAGAGAACGGGAGAGTGCAGCGCGGACGAGAGCGAGGCCACGCCGCACGGCCCCCTGGGTATTTATTACAACCAATAAAAGGCTGATTTACTGAGCATTTACATGCTTAATGCAAGCAGCCGGCACACTCTACGCTGGAACCTCACTGTCGACGAACACACACACACACTCGCACGTACACACACACACCGCAGTGCACCAGCGCCAGCATTTTACAGTTTAATTATACGATTAGGAGCGCTACCCAAAACACTGTCGTCTTCTAAAACAACCTTCCAAAAAGTGTCCCTCTCCATTTACATGTGACCCTGGTGAGCTGGATGGCTGGATGGGAGGAGGGCAGAATGATAATGAAATGCATTTTCTCTGTTTTTAGTCCAGCAGAGTTTAATTGTTAGAGATAATTTCCCCCCCAGATTGGAATAAATACCGCTAAAAAGACAGAGGGGGAGAGGGAGAATGTGAGGCAGAGGCGTGCTGCGGAAATGCGCTCTATTTGTTTATTTGCGAGCCATTTAAAGAGTATTTTATTTTGAATTTATTACGTTTTAATAAACGAACAATAATCTGCCAGTGGGGTTGAATTGAGTTAGTCATTTTGTATGTAAATCAGAAATATTTTAAGAATTTCTCTCATTTCACACAAATGATCAGCATCATTCAAACCTCGATCAAGGGGGGAAGAAAAAAAAAAAGAGCACAAATGTGTCTCACTTAGATTTTAATATGTGGTTACAAAGGTTTTTTTTCCCCTGTGTGTGAGACAGAGACAGAGATGAGCAGGGAGACGGAGTGGATGACAGCCTAGTCTGACATTAAGCCCCAGTGCAGTACATGAGAAAAGTGGATTGAATAGCTGACACTGGAGCCAAGACACAAAGTAGCGACAAAACTAATCCTCTGAGTGTGTCAGAGATGACACTGTTGTACGCTGAGAGCTCGCCGGCTTCACACTTGCGTAGCACAAAGCCAAAGGGCCGAGGGAACGGGAGTCAGCGTGGAGCGCGTGGCCTCGGAAGCTAAGGAAGAGTCACATTTCTAATAGAAAATGATCTAAAATTTAAAGAATTTACATTGAAAAAAGACTTTATCATTTAACACATTTTCTCTAAATCTTAGTTTTGATAATTTCCACTGTTATAACTGAGAGGAATAATGTCAGGAAAACCTCTATTTCATCTCATTTCACTGAATTCTTACAAGATTACAAAGAGCAGCTAAACAAGAAATGACAAGAATTATATAATAAAATTAAGCCTGGTATTTAATTATCCCCTGCAGTGGAGTAAAACAGCTAAATACCTCCATCTAATGCACTGAATGTGTGGAACAAGCTGTAAAATACGCTCCTGAAAAACAGCTACATCTCCCGATGTTCCCCCTCTCCCCAGTCCTCTCCCTGGCGTGAATCTAATTGGCTATTAGACTGAATCCTTTCTACAGTATCTACATTATATTACGATCTACACTCTGTCTAAATGTGCACAAAAAAACCTGAGCTAATACATAAATCAGTGTGGGCTTGACTGTTTGAAACACATTAGATGAGAGTCGGGAAAAAAAAGGAAGACAGAGAAAGAGACAGATAGAGCTGTTGAATGTCAGCGGTGCAGATGCTTCAAGCACACTGTTGCTCTGTGAGTGTGTACGTGTGTGTGTGTGTGTGCACGCGCGTGCACCAGCTGACTCCCAATGTGTTTAACAAATAACCACAATTTAGCCACGCTGCCGAGGAGCCGGCGCCGTCACTTCACATTACCGTCTCCCCAACGCTCCGCTCTGCCACACACATACGCACAAACACACACACACACACACACACACACACAAGTAGCCCTGCAGTGCGCCTCACAGACACACTCATTACCTCTGAGACGCCTCTGGTTTTACCTTATCTGGCCCTGTTTAGCTTCAACACATTTCAGCAAGCGCATTGTACACCAATTTACCTCCTACATGGTGCAGTAGGGATGGCATATGGCAAGACAAATTATTACACACTGACAATGAGACGGTACAGCCTGTGATGACTTTTTTTCCTGCATCTTTGGGTGAATTTATGAATTTAAACCTTCTGTATGGTTGTATTTTTTTTCTTCTTGAGATAATCTACACACTCTGCTTTAGTTTTTGATGCTACTGATGTGTGGGAGTAGTTTGTTATAATAATTATAAGATGCAAAAAAGAAATGCCTCAATAAAGACTGTATTCCAGCGTTGATTTTCATCCCAAAGAGCAAATTAAAATATAAATAAAGATTAAAACAAGAGGTCTTTTTGATGCTATAATGGAGCTCCAGCGATGATGTGTAACATATCAATACAATACCGTATCATAAAGTGGCGGCTGACCTTTTGAACTTCTGTTGTTATGAACTGAGATTGAACTCATAAAGCCTTGCAACCATAAAATCTCATGAAAATAAAATACCACGGCTGCTTGTGGCGAATAAGCGGCGCTTTATGTTCCAGGTTTTAATGGGATGAAAACACCTTTTTCTGTTAACCTCAAGAAATTGAAGACGATCAGAAAACCTTGATTTTTGTAGCTCCTTTAATGCTTTGGGGTCAGCTGTCACACTTTGTTGCCTGTTGCTAAGGTTACAGCACAATAAGGCACTGTGCGTTGTTACACAGGGATTTAAAGCAGTTTTACCTTGTCGGAGCGTCCATTGTTGAGGCTGAGGTTGCTGACGGCGGCGACCTTGGCGTCCAGGACCTGCTGCTCTCTCTTCAGCTGCTCCTTCATCTGCCGGGCCTCTGCGAAGGCCTTGGTCACCGCCTCGTGGTCGTTCAGGTAGGCGGTTGAGGAAAGCGACGACAACAAGTCTGCTGAGACACAGATAGGGACACAGAGAGGGGACGGATGCTGAATTAATTCATCTACTGTATTTGTACTTTAAGTGTATTTAAAAATAACGACAGAATACCAGAGAGAAGAGCAATGTGTGTGTGTGTGTGTGTGTGTGTGTGTGTGTGTGTGTGTGTGTGTGTGTGTGTGTGTGTGTGTGTGTGTGTGTGTGCGTGTGTGTGTGTTTGCGTTTGTTAAGATGACAGGGGGTTTTCATCCAGAATAAATTTTCCCCTGAACCATAAGGTAAAGACATTAACATACACTTGATGAGGGGCGTTTGCTGGGGCATCTGTGTGTGTGCATGTCTCGCTGTATTTCTTTTTCTGTATCTCCCTCCCTCTTTCTCACACACTCACACACTGACCACTTGACAGTCGATCTGGGCATGTGAGTCAGAGTGTGCCCCTGGCTAGCCTTGCTACAAGCTTCCCACTGCCTCCTCAACCTGCCCTCAGCCGTAAACACACACACATGGACAGACAAAAAACACATACAAACATAGGCACTCACTCAACTACCCCTGGATATCTCCTTTAAATCCCATTAAAACACCCATCTTGCAACACACACACACACACACACACACACACACACACACACACACACACACACACACACACACACACACGCACATATCTCTTTTCATCTGAACCCTCACAGTTCTACTTTGCAGAGAGGTGACCACATGACTCTTATTACGGCTAAAAAGTCCTGCTAATTTCCCCAGTAGAGAACATCTGCCCCACCACCTAACAAAGATCAGATCTCACCGCTCCTCCTCGCCGCCTATTATTTGTATTATTTCCGCAGCTTAGTCGCCGATGAGGCATCTGTTCTGACTGTGTGTTTGCGAGGCTGTGTGCGCCGCTATCGCCTCTCTCTATCAGTTGGGTTAGCTCTTAACAAAGAGCCGCGGCTGGCTTATGGGGCCTTTATCAGCGCTAATCCGCACCACTAATGCCATCTCAGGCCAGATTACCAGCTTCAGATTGGTAATGACAGAGCTGTGAACTCT
Organism: Epinephelus awoara; assembly: GCA_035609425.1. Lineage (NCBI taxonomy): Eukaryota > Metazoa > Chordata > Actinopteri > Perciformes > Serranidae > Epinephelus > Epinephelus awoara. The sequence goes on along the minus strand of CM069316.1, from coordinate 18,131,668 downwards.
TTCAGAAGTCATAACCGGAAAATCTGGATGCGAGCGGGGCCAAAAAAGGGGGTGGGTGTCGAGAGAGGGGGGGGGGACAGGAGAGAGGGCGATGGAATCGGGTGGCAGTCAATTTTAATCTGGAGTCAAAAGAGGGCGGCGGGGGGGGAGGCAGACAGATATTCTTGCGTTCATGAATGTGTGTGTGAGTCTCGCTTAAACTGACAGAGATGCCAACCATCCAGACGAGTGAATGTGACCCAGATAGAACAGGAGGGGGGGTTTCTCTCACTCCACACTCGCAAGTTTCTTCTCTCCCTGAGCGCCAAATCTCTACAGACAGGCCCAATACCTTTATGACCACAAAAACACTCCGGCAGGGAGGTCAGAGGGAACTGCAGTGTTTCATGACAGACAAATCTGTGATCGTGGTAGAAGTTACAGGCGCTGACAGCCCTTCAGTTTGGTTTGGGATGGGTAGCTGGATGGACAGACGGATGGCTGAAGTAACAGAGAAAGAAGAACATGCCTTTGGGTTGGTAGGTGTCAAAAAAGAAAGAGAGGTGAACTGTGAGGGGAGTTGCAAAGACAGACAAACTGGAATGTGGACGCATACGGGGACGTAGTGGAAGGTGAAACTACACAGAATGAACTCAGTTGAATCATCTTCTTACCTGCAGATATGACCCAGATACTCTAAAATCCTTAGTGAGCATTAACACTGCTGTAGCATAACACCAGTCAGATCCTATACTGCCTTGGACTTATTTATATGCTTTTAATTGTTATTAAGGTCGAAAAAAGTATCACCTCTTTTTCCAGGCATACATATTTTAATGTTTTTTTATGTAAGAGTTATCCTGTAAAACTAGCTGTTGAAGTAGTTGGTCAAGGTTGAGGTAATTTCAAATACTTAATATCATTTCAAGTAGTTTAATCTATAAAAACGGATCATATTTTATAAAGTGACCTCATATTTCGTATGTAAAATCTAAATCTGTAAAGTGACTAAAACTGTCCCATAAATGTGGTTAATTAATATTTCCACCTAAGATGTAGTTAAGCAGAAGTACAAATAAGAATCAAATGGAAATACCTTAAAATTGTACTTAAGTACAGCACTAGAGTGAAGTGTCAATTTTAAGTTTTTACCTTTTTCTTTAACATAAAACTGTCAACATTTTTTTTTTTAAAGTGTCAGTTAAGTGTGGCAAAGTTAATATTTCCCTCTGAAATGTAGTTGAGCAGAAGTATTAACTAGAGTAAAATGGAGAAACTCAAGTAAAGTGCCTTCCAATTGCACTAAAGTACAGCACTAGAGTAAATGTGCTTGCCAGTAGTTAGGTTCTACCACTGCCAAGAATATAAAACTTGTTATTTCACAGTGCTTATTCTAAGTTTTTAGTTTTTTTCTTTGACATAAAACACAACCGTCAGTGTTTAAAAAAAGGTATAAATTTCTTCTCCATCCACACATTTAGGTGGTTTTATCTTCAAAAATCAATCTCTTTTTATAAAATAAGCATATATCTTGTATGTAAAATCTAAATCTGTAAAGTAACACGTGGTGAAGTACAGTGGTGAAATACAGAGTACAATATTTCCCTGTCAAATTAAGCAGAATTATAAACAAGAGTAAAATGGAGATACTCACGTAGAGTACCTTAAAACTGTAGTAATGTACAGCAGTGAATGTGCTTACCGGTAGTTACGTTCTACCACTGCCAAAAAATATAAAACCTATAATTTCATAGTGTCAATGTTTTTACCTTTTTCTTTTACAGAAAACACAACTGTTTAAAAAAAAGTGTCAGTTTCCACTACACTCATACTTTCAGGTGGTTTAATCTATAAAAATAGATCATATTTTTTACAGTAACCATATATTTTGTATGTAAACTCTAAATCTGTAAAGTACCTAAAGTTGTCAGATAAATGTGGTGACAAATATTTTCTGCTGAAATGTAGTTAAGCGGAAGTATAAACCACAGAAAAAAGAGTAAAGTACATTACAATTGCACTGAAGTACAGCACTCTAGTAAATGTGCTTGCCAGTAGTTACGTTCTACCACTGCCAATCATTTAAACCTTTGATTCCAAAGTGGCACTTTTTAGTTTTCACCCTTCTCTTTAACATAAAACTGTTAGCGTTAAAAAAATGTATTTGTTTCCACTACATCTGCTGCATGTGTGTCTGTTCCTGTCTGAATTTAAATAACCTGAACACACATTCATACCAGCCGCCCACACATCCCCACAAATCCACACACACATAGACACACACTCACTCCCACATCAAAACGACCGCCTCTAGACTCTTTTCCAATTTGTCTGCCCCGTCTATCCCCTCTGAACTTGTAACAGGAATCCTAATACAACTATGAACCGAAATAACGAACGTGCTGGTGACCGGCTAAACTCACTGGCAACAGATGGGACCACAACATAACCGGGATCTGCGATACAAAACACGCTGGTCTCCACACACAAATAATTCAGCGGGGATCACACACAAACTTTAAACACTGTAATCCATTTTTCTGAACAAAAAACATCTGGGACCGCAAATCCACTAATCTGATATTAAATCCCCGATTTGTTGAAAAACAGTGAGATTAGCCAAGAAGTCAGAAAAAAAGACTAACTGCCTATTGCATAGGAGGAGGAGGTGGGATTGTGTTTGAGTGTGTGTGTGTGTGTGTGTGAGTCTTTGTGTGCGCTGGAGTGTGTGTGTGAGTGTGTGTGCTGTCATTGTGTCATTAATGCTGGGTGTTTGCGCTGTCCTGGCTCATGTAAGAGGCTTGTCTAATCTCATTGGTGATACCTCCTGTCTGTCATGCGCTCCTCTCTTTATTATTCCCCCGCTTCATCGCTCAGGAAAAAAAAAAAAAGTGCTAATCCTCATCTCTCTCTCTCTCTCTCTCTCTCTCTCCTTCCCTCCTTCCCCTCACTGCTATGTCTCTCTGTCTCTTTCAGTCACTAATAAACACATAACAATGAAGCAGCCCCGAGGCAAATAGCGACTCGGAAGAAAAACACAAACACACTAATTATAGCCTGTTACATATGTGTAATATTTGAACTATCAGTGTTGCGTGAAAAATGGATTAAGAGTACAAAATAGTGATTCATTTATGTCATATTTCATGTATGTGTGCATATGGTCGGGTATGATTATGGTACTGACTCTACAACAATGGCAGCACTAGAGAGAAACGCTGCTCTTGTACTGTGCCTTAAAGATGCACATTGTTATGATCAAAACAATTTGATTATTCTCATATATATATAAGTGTGTACTGCAGGAGCACTTACACTGTATGCATACAGCATAACAAATATGCACATATTTTTGTTTGGACATGTTATGTATGACTGTGTGCCTTCAGAGGAAAATTAGGGTTTAATACAACTTTGAGCTCGTAGAGTTGGCCATCATTCGTATAAGCAACAACAATAATGCTGTATTCACCAAATTAATTGCTGAGATCAGGAAAAAACGCAACAACACCTCAAAATAAATGAACACTGTGTTAATGAGCAGTAAAATTAATGTTTTTTAAAGCCCACACAGTTACGTTGATGTACTTCTGTCATTTTTTCTCATTGATGTGGCCAAGTAGCAAGTTGGCTTTGTAGAAAGATGATGTCGCCATTCCTAGTTCTGTCTGAAATACTGTCCCTCTCCACCTAGGATAAACAGCCATTAATAAGCACATTGTCAGACCTATTTGAATTTTGAATTGTTAAATAAATAGAAGATGAGTAATGATTCAGACGTTTCAAAGTAGGCTGGTATTTTTTTGGGAATCCAGTGGGTCACAGGATTTCTGTAGGATTCCTTCGGGGTAGGAAGCAATTTCACCATTCATCACGTGACTGAGACGAGACAGGAAAAGAAGTCAACCGGAGTGGGCAGGACGGGAATCATAACAGAAATATTGAGCTAGCTATGTGAAGTTTGTCATCTGTTATTGGTTCATTCCCAATCAGGAAATATATGCCTTTAAGTAAGCGCACACGTCATGTTATGTTAAGCATGTGAAGTAAAATGGATCATTTGTAAGGTTAATATTGTCATTGAGTTAACGAACTGAGTGCTAGTTATTTGTCACAGAACTGGAATAAGGTTTACGACCAACTAGGTTTTCACTCATAAGGAATTTGCCTTGGTGTTTAGTGTGGACAACAAACATATCAATAGCGAATAAAATTAAAGGCAAGGTACTGCGATGGTCAAGAGCATTATAATAGAATAGAAAAATCAAAATAAAAAATATGAAAAAAATATACTATGAAAATACAACCTAACAAAAAAACAAAAAATGTTACAAGCTATTTTAGCATTATGCCACACCATTTAGATTATTGAATTTGCTTAGTTTTGTTAAATAAATATGCAGTTCTAATATGATCCAGTGCTAGTTTTAGAATCATTAGGAAACTTAAAACTAAACATGGGAGCGAGATGGGACAGGAGTCATTCTTCTGGGATATGGGATGGCATAAAAATATTTTGTTTACTGCCATGAGATTGGGACAGGACAGCAATTAACTTAAGTACGATGTTATGCACCTGATGGTCAAAACTACAAAAAGACCAAAGTTGAAACAACCTCAGATTATTGTTTAACTTCTCCTGTGCTGTGTGTGATGGATTCTTCAGCCAACTTACCTATTGAGCTGACTCTGGTCGGTGGTCCTCCGATGCTGGAGGGGGCGACGCTGTGCTTCATGGAGCCGACAGGGCCCAGCTTGGCGCCAGCAGCAGCAGCAGGGACCTGTGGGGAAGTTGGGGGGGAGTTGGGTGACTTGCTCTCGGATGCCTTAGGCTTGGCCGACAGGTTCAGTGGCTGTGCACCCTCACTGTCCTGCAAAAACCAAAACAGCACAGTTTCGCCTGCTGTGACCACCGTAGGAATTTGGAAGCGGGAGGCAGGGGGGAAGCCCCTCCCCTTTCCTCACCGAGACAACTCCTCGCAATTGAGGCTTCAACACGTACTAATGAATCGGGAGCCCATGCACAGCAGTGGGACAGATGACAAGGTGCATGCCACTGCCTGTATCCAAACAGCTCATCATAAGCACAAAAATAAAAGAGAAAAAAAAAAGCTGCACAGACAATATTGATATATTTTGGTGCAAACCACTGACATTTACATGCAAAATAACTGATGTCCTATCACAACGAAGTCGAGACGTTTCATGCACATGCATGTGCATACTCCACATGCGGGCTGCAGTAAACATGCACAATAATGCTGCTCCTCGGCATGCTTCAAACAAGGCCAGCGGTAAGAGCAACAATCAAACACACCTTCAAATCATTCTTCAAACTACAGTGGACGCCTGTCTGTCTTTCACAAAGGAGAAAAGCTCACTGAGACTGTCTTTACAGCTGCGAGAGTCTGAAGACACGGTGACGTCTCAATGTATCAAACAGTGAACAGAACAGAGGGCTGTCTGCCACTTCAATGTGCACTTGCTCCATTAGAAACAAGGGACTGTCATGGCTGTGAACATGGGAGTGTGTGGAGGGAACAGCAAAGCAGCACTCTGCATCAAAGACACACTCACACACACAGCCCCAGCAACCAATCAATAACTTTATAAGTAGCTGTTCTTAAGGTCCATGTTGTTGATGCCAACAGTATCCATATATTAAAGTATCATGATGCCAAACAGGACTTCATATATTTATATCATTAAATTCAGTCATCCATCTAAATGAAAGGATGTCTGCACACGGCAATAACCTCCATACAAGAAACAGCCCCTAAATGAATCGGCATGTGGACCACCGCACGACGCCGGGGGCTGTTATCACGTTAATTGTCATGGCAACACCACCCCTGCTGATGACCTAATCCAATCAAGGGGGAGCCTCGGAGGGTCACATGACAGGAAGGAAGGAATTAGATCGCCGAGGGGCCAGATGTACACAGACCACTCTGTGTAATTAAAACTCCACAATTAAAAGGCAGACACAACATGGGGCAAGGGACGGCTTAATGGGCCTGCCAGAAAAGATGCACAACAATGGTGTCTGTGGGGTTCAGGCATACAGTTTGTTTGTGTTATTACAGTAATATATTAGTTGCTCCTAAGTGTGCATTTTGTAAAAACTGAATTAAAGGGAACTTTTAGCAAAACAGGTGTGGTCCTGGTTTAAACCAGAGAACAGAACAGAGACAATTTTTTTTCTTTATTTTCTGGTCATTAGTCTAATTGCTGCTTAGGCGGAGTAGAATCCAGCATACAGTGGGATCCAAAAAGGGAGCAAGTACTGTATGTGTGTGTGTGTGTGTGGTATACCCACTCATTAAGGCCGACTTTCCCTGATTCCCACTCCTTGAGTCGTACTAAGCCTTATGAGCCCCTCACAACTCAATTAAGCCCTTCCAATTAAGCCCCTCCATGAGTACATGCCTATACGTGTGTGTGATCACCACTTTGTGTGTGTGTGCGTGCGCGATGAGGCCTAACCGGATTGTCCTTCATTAGGGGGGTCTTTCTAAATAGACGGAGGACCCCCAAAGATGCCTTCAGTGAGACAATGGGCCGGAGAAGAAGAGGAGAGAAAGGAGGAGAGAAAAACTGAGCGGGATCTTCTCAATCCTGACCCATATTATGGTGGGCTTTGGCTGGGAACACGTTTGAATATTTATTACAAATAGATAATGCCTCCGCCTCTTGTACAGTGGATAGGGAGGGGAGGGGGGGTTTCCTCTCCGCGCCAAGCCAAATCCTATGGTGGGAAGGTGGCCAACCTGCATTATGCCAGTGTGGAGGAATTAGTTTAGACAGTGGAGCTGAGAGGCTTGGACCGACTTGTTTATGTGTGTGTGTCTGTGCGAGACATTGTTCAACAAGCTCTAAATCTCATGACAGTGTGTGTGTGTGTGTGTGTGTACGTGTGTGCGTGCGTGTGAGGCCTCTAAAGCCTTTGAAAGCCTTGGAATCTTGAATTAATACAATTGCTTTTGTGTCTCTCTTGGCTGATGAAACAGTCTCCAGCTTTGAGACCGAAAACATGCAGAGTGACAACGAGAGCCAGAGGGACAGAAAGGAAGCAGGAGGGGAGAGATAATGTGTGTGTGGTGTGTGTGTGTGTGTGTGTGGGCTGTATTTCACTTCTGTGGATGCCGACATGTGAAAGCGACATCAGGGTTCTGCATCTTATCACTGGAGCTGATGGTTCAATTAACAGGACAAGTGTGTGTGCCACTACCATTTATCCTGGGCAGGTTTCAGTGTGTGTCTCTGTTTGTGCGCTACGATGTCCATGTCAAGACCTTTACATGCTCCCCTCTCCCTTCATCTCCCTTGTCTTTCCTCCTCTCTCTGTTTCCTCCTCTCTTCCCTTTCCTTCCAGCTATAAGTGACTGTTTGGATATTAATTATATTGTCATATCTAATTCCTTCAGACAGCAGGCGACACAGAAGAGGCAGATATGACACTGTTTTATACACAACAGTATGTGGCGCTGATTTAAACACTAACTCCTCAAGTACTTCACTTTTTTTTTTTTTTTACTAATTTGTTCTTTGGGAAGCAGGAACGCAGACGTGACTTTACCTTGACAGTCTAGACTGATTGTTTTATTTTCCCTAATAAGGTCTTGTTGGCTTTTGCAGATTCTCACATTAAGAGTAAGACTGAAATTACTTGAGTACAAGTAGTAATTTTACTAGGACTGTACCCAATGGAGTCAGAATTGGCAGTTCAATATGAATATGACTATTCGCTCCTTCTTTTCCATAAAGACTTTGACAGTTTGGATGGGGTTGATCAGGACGTTCAGGGTGACAGCAACTTTCAAGTGATTTAGTCAACAAGCTACCTATGCTTACAATGTGTCAATGTGACACTAGATATCAAACAAAGCCGCACACTGTATCGTATTGAGTATCTGTGAGCTGTAAACTCACCACTTCTAAGCAGAAGGCAGAAAAAAATGTGATTTCAGAGCCTTGACTTCAGGCATCTGCCTCCGTGTCCGCAGCTCCATGTGCCGAAGAGCAGTGTGAAAGTGAAGAGTGCTCACTCTGCGGTAAATCCACGGGACCGGAATGTCCTAAGAAGTTCACTGCTCACTAACTGGCAAAAAAACTAAACCACAACAACAACGAAAACGACTGCTTGAGTTGAAGCAATCTCCGTCAAGTGTAAAGTAGTAGTACTATATGGCAACATAAAAATGGAAATTCTGAAGAAAAGCACATCATAACTGTTGTACATCGTAAGTGCAGTACTTGAGTAAATGTACCTAGTTACTTTTGAACGCTGCGTGTGTATGTGCTGCATGTCAGCGAATGGGCTACATATGGTGCATAATTTGAATCACACTATTGTATGTGTCTGTATGCATGCTTGCCTACATCTTAAGATCCACTCTTGCATATAAGAGAGCTGCATGTATGCTGCAGTGATTTGTGCATGGGTATGTGTGTGTGTGTGTATGTGTGTGTGAAGGGGCTGGTTGGCATGGTGTCTTCTTCAACACCTGTGTGTGTGTGTCTGTGTTTGTGCATGGGGGTGTGTGTCCGTGTCTCACCCGAGGGTAAAGCACTTAAGCGGTGTGCGCCTGAGTCCAAACAGCTGTGAGCAGAGGCAGGCAGCGCGTCTCTAAATGACTAGAGACCTGAGATAGAGCCCACAGGGGGAGCACACCTCTGAAATATACATGTCACTCACACAGAGACAGAGAAAGGGAAAGGAGAGAGTATTAGGAAGAATGAGTGAGGTGCTGCAGTGGTCAGCCTGAATGAGAGAAATCCAGTAAGAAAAAGGAGACTGAGAGATAGAAGCAGAAAGAAAGAAAGAAAGAAGAAAGAAAGAAAAGTATGTAGAAAATGGCACGAAGCACGTATCTAAAGTTTGTCTCTCGATGCTCACAAACAGTGCCAGTGCACGGGGGAGGAACACCAAAACAGCACTGCGGTCAATTGGCCAGTTTGGCTCCATGGGGCCTGTCGGGTGCCATGTGGGTCCACTCCCCAGTCTGCCACTCCTGCTGGACTTGGGAGGCCATTACGGCTCCCCACTCCCCCTCCACCACAGGCCGCAGCACTTGCCTGTCAGCCCAACTCCATATATATGGTAATAAGACGAGTGTGTCAGTGGGGCAGGATGTGTGTGTGTGTGTGTGTGTGTGTGTGTGTGTGTGCTTTGGTGTATGTGTGATGGAGGTGTAGGGAGGGGCTGATGGACAAGGAGGCAGGGGTGTGAGCCCCGGGGTCAACCGTAAGCTTTAATCTGTGCCATGAGCTAGTCCTGAATGTGAGACTGTGTGTGTGTGTTTGTGGACGGGCATGGGTCAAGAACAAAGTGCACAAAAAAAAGGGTGATGAAGAAGAATGGAGAAGTTGCAAGTAGCAGGGAAAAGATGTGAAAGTGGAAATAAGGAAAGGATAAGAGGAGGGGAGGGGAGAAAATGAGAGGATACAGAAGGAGATGAGAAGGAAGGAAAGGAAAGAGAAGTTGGGAAACTGATTTATGTGATGTTGTGGTGTTACTCTATGGGATTTTTACGGTGTTGTCCTACTCTAAGTCTGATCCCGTGTGTGTGTCAATGTCTGTGTTGATTTGTGACTGACCACGATATTTGTCGGGGGTCCTGAAGGTGGACAGAGGATGGCAGGGGGTATCAGGGTTCTGTGTGTGTGTATGGGTGGGTGGGGGAGGTGGTCAGGGTCCCAACGGCTGACCAGATATTCATAGAATTCCACTTGGATGGACACAAGGCTTCCCCTCGCCCCTATTGCGCAGCCAGCCGAGAAAACGGCACAAACACCAATACATCCTCAAATCCACCGCGACCGTGTACCAGCTGGAGTTTTGTGATAAAGTTGTGCTGTTTGATTTGCAGAGGTGACTGTGAGTTTTCTCAAGGGACCAACTTGTACCAAGGCGTGCATCAGTATGAGGAGCTGACCGTTGCTCGGGACACTTGTTTGATGGAAAAATAAAATAAAAAAAAATAAAAAAAAAAAGATTCGGGATGCAACCTTCAAACAAGCTTGGACACATATTTTCAGCTCATGCACTGCAGTGAAACACAATCTCGTCCAGGCGGATATTCACTCTCTAAGTCTCTGCTGTAACACTAGAAAGGCCAAAGTGTAAACAGTTTAACTGCAAAAGTCATTTCTGGCTATAATTGAGTCCAAAGAAATCATATTTCTTTTGAAAAAGTGAAAGAATTTGCTGGCGCAGAGAGAATATTTTAATTTTCTTTCAATAAAAGTCCACTTGTTTGAACAATTTTTTAAGAAATGAGTGTCTCTTTATCTTTAAGTGTGAAAGAATCAGTCAGTGGGCGAGAATAAAGAAAGAAATATGAAACTTCCTTTTAGAAAATACTTTTTAAAAGTTGGTTTGCATAGAAAACAGGTTCTGGTTTGATTTTTATTCATTTACGAAGGGACGGTGCAAATTAATAAATACTTATTTTTAAGGAAATAAGACTTTCAAGACTCAATTACTAATAAAATGACTTGCTAGGATGATGTGTCTTTTGCAGTTTAATGGCTAATTTAAATTTGTCTGAATCAAAATCATATTATTTTTTATCTATGTTCTTTTTTCTATCCACAAAAATTAGTTATCATTGTCCCTGTGTGCCAACTCTCACATGTCCAAATACTCTGGCGTTTCTAGCATTGAACGCACCCCACACTCACTGAGGTCTTACCTTGTTCTTGTTTGGTAGCGGGGAGCTGCGGCCCTTGTCGCTCTGTGAGTGTGTGTTGGTGGGTGGGGAGTGTGTGCCCAGGTTGGCTTGTGGTGGCAGACTGCCTCCGTGCTGCTTGGCCCCTGGGGAAACCTGCATGGCCGCCAGCTGAGCTGCGTACAACTGCTGCAAGGTCAGAGAGACAGGTAGAGAGACAGACAGGGAGACAGACAAGGAGGGAGGGGGACAAGAAGAAAAGAAGAAGAAGAGGGAAGGAGGGGGGGAAAAAAGGAAAAGAAAGGGGGCGACATGAATAAATGAATACTCAAGAGCACACAAACAAAAAAGAAGACGCCGGCTAAAAAGCTCTGGAAGAAGAGGCCATTAGTGGCCCGGCCTCTGTTTGTGTGACAGAGAGGGACATCTTCACTGTCAACCCCCTCCCTCACCCCATGGGAGAAGCGCTAACAGCCTCTCTGACAGGCCCAGAGATGGCCATGTCCCCTCCAGGTGCATCGTGGGAGAAAGGGAAAACATTCCCGGCTATCGAGGTCACGCCGGAGAGCCCGGCTCTCGCTCAAGGTGAAAAAAAAGTGATGATGGAGAAGGAAAAGAGAGTGAGAGAGTGAGAGAGAGAGAGAGAGAGAGAGAGAGCGGGGGAGAGAGAGAGGGAGAGAGGGAGAGAGAGAGGGAGATTTGTGGAGCTACATGCCAGATGGGACATGCCAGAAGTGTCTTGTGCCCCTGCGATGTTTTTAGTGTACCGACAATAAGACGCACACAGGAACGCTATAAAATAGTTTCAAATAAAGACGAATTGATTCAATAACTGCTGTGGGAAACAAAAAAAAAACAAAACAGGTTTCCCTTATTCTTATTTATGTATTTAATTAATTTCCAATTAAATAAAAGCATTATGGCTTGAGCTGCTATGGTGTGAACATACTCGGGAATATTTATGCAATACCATTGTATCACACAAAACAGTCTCTGGCCGGTATTTCCACAGCAACAGACACAGCATAATATTCACAATTTGGAAGGAGCTTCAATGTTCATAAACACTTCTTTCTGTCTCTCTATCTTCCTCCTCAAAAATCATCCTGCAAGAGCTCAATTACTTTCATGTCGGCTAATACAAATCTCCAAGACGATGTTTTGTTTTCTCAGAATTGTTATTCCCGCTTCTGAAGAGCAACAGAACGGTTGTTTAGCGAGAAGTAACTGATGTGTTGTTTTTCTTTTCTTTTTTTTTTTTTTTTTTGAATAGTTATAATTGTTATCATTTATTTCTGGTGGAAGATTTTTCTGGAAGAGGACCATCCTTTTTTTTTTTTTTTTTTTTTTTTAGTTTAACTTCCGTCCTTCTGTTGGTGCTTGGCTGCCGGCCACCGGCGTCAAACAAAGGCTGGTTTATGCAAATGGACAAGGAAGAGATGCTGTCACTGCTATCTCTCTCTCTTTCTCTGTGTGTCTGTTTGTACCTCTCTCTATCTCTCTTGACAGCCACATTAGCTCCTACTCTCCTCTGCTATCTTAAATAAAGACATTTATCTCTTTTTATACAAACAAGAAAAAAAAAGAGAGACATTCAAAACTGGCAGCACACACGCTGCACACAAAGAAGTACTTTTTGGAAGAAACTCATATTTGAATTTGAAATAATCTCCGCCTGACTGTCACTCACATGTGGCAACAACAATATTCACCGTCCAAAGCTGCAACAGAGAGAAAGCGTAACAGCAGCATGTTTGCAGCTACAATTCTTTGGCTTTTCTGCTGCTTTTATTTAATTTACAAACTTTTTTCAATCTTAGATAAGATACCTGCCATTCCAAAAAGACTGTATTCTGAATTTAAGTCTAGATAGGATGCTAGGTGATGTCAACCCTGAGAAACACTTTCCCAGACTCAGTGCTTTACATTAAAGACTGGGGTTATGGACATCCCTATGTGTGTCTCTCAGCCGTCTTGCACCTTAAAGATTTGTCATAAGTGCTGTAATCTTAAATGATAGATTTAAAAAGGACTGAACATTTATCTCCACTAAATATCAGACATTTGTGGTGACGATTTTGAAAGCCAACCCATGCCCACAGTGTCAGCATCTGCCGCTGTTGTGGACACCGAGGGGAACACTGATAATTGAGGTACATCCAGTCGACAGGGTGTGCCGCTGCTGCTGCTGATGTGGAACTCAGCGGGAGATCGGTCATGCTCTGGCGAGCTACGCGGGCATGGCGCGGAGGACCAGCTCGCTGAGATCAGATCAGCCTCCACTCGCTCATTTCTCTTCAATTAGCCGCACCGCGGCTCCTGGAAGAGAAAGTAAGGAGGGGTGGAGGTGGAGGGGGGGTGCAGCCGAGCATGAACACCCCTCACCCTCCCCTCACTCCCTACCAGCCAAACCCCCTAGCAAGTGGACCACAGGCAGTGTGTGTGTGTGTGTGTGTGTGTGTGTGTGTGTGTGAGCATGTGTGTGTGTGTCCTGCCGTATTCGGACCAGTGGTTCAAAGGCCTCTTTATTTGCGGAGTGAATTGAGTTCCATTACAAGGCCAGCTCCCGTCACTCAAAGCCCCGCTCAATGGGCCGGCGAGCGATGACACACACACTTATGCACAAACACACACACACACACCACGCTCACATACACTCACACACTCACACACACACACACACACACACACACACACACACACACACACACACACACACACACACACACACACACACACACAGTACAGAGGGCAGAAGCACTGTGGAGCGCGCCCAGAGCGTCGCCACAACGACATGCATGTCAACAAACAGGAAGTGACAGCGCAAAGCCCCCTGGGGTGACCGGAGGAGCGAACACACACACACAGGCGCAGACGCACACTCACACACGGAGCAACACAATGAGTGAGGGGTGGGGGAATGCAATCGTAGTTGCAGGATGAGACTAAAGAATTTGAAATGTCACTCACTGGCCGGGCATACCGCTGAGCTGAGCCGTGTGTGTCCCTGTGAGTGTGTGTGTTAAGACCTGCTCCTCACTCCTGCTTCTAATCCCCTAATGTGAGACCAACACATCTGCATATGTTTGTGTGTGTGTGTGTGCACGTGAGCATGTCTAGTGATCAGCGTGTGCTTGTCACATGACACCCCACTGTGTGTGTTTCTATATGTGTGTGTGTGTGTGTGTGTGTGTGTGTGAGCATGTATGGCCTGAGCTCTACTGACAAGAGGTGAAAAGGTGATGTGTGACTAGTGGTGTTCCTCTGTGAAGACATGGGGTGATTGCTTGGTATTAGTGTTATTGACACTGAGTGTGTATGCGCTCACAAACACACACTGGGCTGTGTCCATTCTCTCAGTCGTACTGTTTCTCCTGTCATTTTAGCAGGGGGGATCTATGTGTGTGTGTGTGTGTGTGTGTGTGTGTGTGTGTGTGTGTGAGTCTTGGTCAATAATCTGCAGCTTTAGTCAGATTACCAGCCCGCTTGGTCTTTGTTGTCAGAGTTAGCGGCGCTTCAGAGCAGTCTGAGCTCCATTGTTTACATGGACACTGAGGACTATTGTATGGATCCAAATGGATTCTCCTCTGTCTGCCTGTCTGTCTGACTTCCTGTCTGTTTAATCACGTTTTTTCGAGTTGCAGTGTGTTTTGATGCTGAAAGACAAAAAACAGACGGAACAAGTGCGGACTGATTGTGAGTAGGGATGCCGATTATTGGCTGTAAATAGGTACTGGTCGATATCCACCTTGTTGACTGCCATCGGCCTATCAGCATATACAATGACGTTCACCCATGGCAGTGGCCGATGTTTTTCCATCGCGCCACATCAGGTAAGCGCCGGCTAAAAGAGCAGGGCTTCAAACTTATAGCGTCCTGTGGTCCCAGGGACAAAAAAATGTGTTTGGGATGAACCAAGCTCTTCCCTAGGACGCTAACATTAGCTGCTAGCAGTTAGCAGCTAGTGGTGGGAGCTAACTGCTGACGGATGTTGCATCGAGCTACATTTTGATGCGTTTAAGCTCTCTTTGGTAAAAACAAGTATTAGATTAAGTGACATTATAATGTTCTCATGGTGTGTTCAAATACAGTCATGTAAAATGTAGTTTTTGGCGAGAAACTCCAATGAATACAGCTGCTTAAAGGAGATATTTGTTGATGTTTTCACAGCAATATAGCAAAGTTATTAGAGAAGGATTGCAGATGTATTATAAAACAGTGAAAAAGCTTTTGAAGCAGTCATTTAAAAGAAAATGTTTTTATGTGAAAGAAGGTTATTTTAAAGCTTCCATACATTTGTATTGTAATTTGTGCTCAATCAAAGATGTGTAATGAAGGACTGAACCACTTTAAAACACTTTCTTTTTCGATTGTGTCTCTTCTGAGGCTCATTTGAGTAACTGAAAATGTATCTGTGACAGAGCTACGCAACATCACAAATCACAACAACCAACATAGAAAGATGAATACAGTGGCATGGAGTACATACAATGATTACAATGCCTTCCTTATACCTTTATAGCACAGCCTCAAGGACTAACACAACAAAAAAATATGTTTTGTTTTTTTCAAACAACAAACATCTGAAGTATTTGAGGTATTTTTTCCTTGTGCTAGCTATAGACAGCTGAAAAGAACAAGGAGTAAGTTAGTTTTCACTTTATCTTTGCTGAATTACTTATAGCGAGGTGCTCTTCATGCTAAATGTTTGGCTTTGGAATTTCATCACAATTTCGAGACCGAATATAAAACCTGACAGCCAGTGAAGTAAGAAACACACTTTTACACCAATACTATATCATGGAGGATTATATAGACTTGTACATTTACATTTCCTTCACTCATTATGTGTTTGGAGGTGGTGAGGCAGAATTTGCCTAACTATAGTCACCTATCTCTGTTACCTATTGATTTCACATTGATCCCACGCTGCTATCACAAAATGGCATTTCCTTGCAACTCCAAGAAGCCTTTAAGACCGAGGAGAAGATACCGACACCGAAGCAATTCTCACATCTTAGAAAATGCTTTGCCGCGCTCTTTCTCTCCTTCAGATAAGGTTTTGTGGAGAAACGAGTTTCTCGATTGATTTCTCATTTACCTTCTGTCATCCGTCCCTGTCTCTTTTTTCCCTCTCCCTCCCTCTAACCGCCTGTCCGTTGTTCGCCCGTCCATGTCTCCGGTGTACAGTGCGGTAATCCAGGACAATATGTTCCAACATCTGCCTCTCCATATGATGCCTGACCTGCGCCATTGACCCTCTTTATGCCACGCAGCACACGCACACATTTAATCTCTAACACACATCCACACTTTTCTCCTCCACTTACCTCCACCTCCCCCCATCTCTCTCTGGTTATCCTTTTAACTGATCATCCTTCTAAATACCTCTCTAGTACCTCTGCATTTTCACCTTCATCGCCGAGCTCTTGCCTGGATAAGTGCATTTTTCTCTTCATTTTTCAGCTCTCTGTCTGTCCTTCTCAGTCCATTTGTGGATGATATCAATGATATCAAGGGTCAATAGGGAGCCAGATTAACATGCTCTAATGCACAATGTCACACTCATCCCCCAGATTAAGATGCTAAATGCCAACCTTGTACACTCCAAAGCCTCCATTGCCTTGAAAACCGTCTGTGAAGGATTCTGTGTTAAGCTCCCACTGACTGTAAGAGCTACTCTGTTGAATTCTATGGAGGATGTTTTACACATAGAAAGAGCTTTAAATCATTGAGAGATTAATACATTTTTCCAAGAACTGCACTTAACTCCAAGCCATGCTGTTGAGAGTTTTACTCAAAATCTCTTTTCTTTCTATGTATACCATTTTCACAGTGTAATCAGGGCAGAAGCCAAGGTTCCTCACTGATTTCCTCTTTTATGTCTGTATAGTTCACAAATAAAAAGACATTCCCAAATTTATCACAACCAGTGGGACTGAGATGTGGATTCTGTAAAATGGTTTGGCGTAATATCAGGACCCCCATTAAGTTAAACTTTCAGTTCATAAATGTGAGTGTTTTTTCATGGAGTATACACCTATTGTATCAGCTTATAAATTAAATGTTGTAGATTTTGTCCATATTCAATTTGTGCAAGTCTAGATCTTAAAGGGGCGCCAATTTTACACTGGAGCTGCTCCATGGACAATGAATTGGAGCATGATTTTGTGGACCCACAAGATGTTTTCTCTTTTATACCCAATTGAGCTATGGTCCAATTTCGTGTTCTCAGTTGTGAAACAGAAAATGTACTCATATACTCAAAGTACAAAATAAATTACCAGTCATGTTGCTCATAGAAAAACCATTACATGACCTCTGGTTAAAGAAATTGTTGAAATTTAAACTGGTGCTTAGTAGCCATTTGTGGCCATGGCAAGGTGCCAGGTACAGCTTTAACGTTGTACTGTCAGGGATCCCAAATTTCAGAACTTCTTCATGACTTTTCAAGGACCTGTTATAAAATTTCCATGACCATTCACAGTATAATACAAACAGAACTGTGTAGTATACTTAACTTGAAATGTTAATCATATTATTACAGGCAGTCCCCAGACAGGCTTATGTAAACAGTGGTTTATTTGTTTGAAAAAAAATGCTCCACACCTTTAAACTACCAAAGCATGTATCTACTCATGGACAAGGGGCTAATGTTTCTGACAGAGTGAGATGTAAACATTAATGCCATCCACCTCGGCTGAGCTGTAACGTTAGCTAGCTCAGTGGTGTGCTAGTAGATACATGCTTCCTTTTGCATGGTGATAAGGTCGGTGGGTGTAGTTCGGTAGAAAGAAAAAAGTTCCTACATGAAACTGCTCACAACAAGGTCTGGATTATTTTGAGGAACCATGTCATGATTTCAAGTAAGAGACATTGCTGTTGAATTTTTCTAATGTATTTTTTGTTGCAGAGTGCCATCTAGTTCCAAGCAATCCAGTTCAGTTTGGTTCTTTACACATTAGAGCAGCTATTATTTTGCTTTTCCATTGTCAAAAGTTGTGGATGGTACCTACAGAGCCATCCCGTTTTTAATATCCTTCTGTAATGGTGCCTAGTACAATGATCCTTTACTAAAAGGTGGAGCAAAAAACATTACAGTTCATTGATTAGTCAGTAGAGAATCAACACTCTTGATTGACAAGGACGCTATTTTTAAATATCCCATTGATTGCAACAGAGACTCTGGAGACTCCAGCCTGTTCTTTTTTGTTCTGAAAATGTTGTGCAACCCCGCTCTATGGATGATCAGTGAGGACCAGACATTCCTCTGCGTCATCGGTTCATTAAGAATACTGTCAGTGGGGGAAACACAATACAGATAGGAACATGTCTGTACAGGTTACATATAGTTTCAAGGGTACTGTATTAAAAGTGTTAAGTGGAAACCCAGCTTTGTAATCGAGAGGAGGAGGACATCTCTACGGCTCTACTGCAACAAGATTGATATTAGCGCTACCAGTGTGAGAGAAAATACCTAATTTTGATTTTGGGGTTAGCTGTCCCTTTAAGGGTTATATTGTTCCTATGTGAACTGAAAGAAAAAAAAAACATTCATCAACTTTTAAAAACCAAAAAATACAGATTATATTGGATTTTATCTATAATTATGGCTGTTTTATGTAGTTCTTTAAAGTCAACATGTTTGTGCCACACAGTATATGGAAAGATATGATGCAGCATACATGAGGAAAATATTGATGCTAAACATTAATCGCATACAAATAATTGCACTACACATTGTAATGTCTGTGTGTGTTAATGTGTGTCAAATGTCCACAAGTTGAAATAACTGTCAGCACGTGTCCATGCACTCTTGGCAGCAGCTGCGAAGTTTACTGTGTACTCTTTCAGAAAATCTTTCTTTTTCTCCCTCTATTTGTGTGTGTGTGTCTTGGCCAAGTGGGTTCACTTGTGTCCTCTCCGCCAAACCACTGTGTTGCCGTGGCGACCCGAGGCCCGAGCTAACTGTCATGTCTCGTCTCAGCGACAGAAACACCTCCTTATCAAATGAGGGCGCAGAGACGATCCCAAAGGAAATCCATCCACATTGAGACATCTGTACTTGTGTTAGCCCGGGCAAATCCTTTTCTTTCTGACAAGCCTTAATCTCAATGTGTGACTGTGTTTGTGTGTTTCTGTGTGTGTGTGTGTGTGTGTGTGTGTGTGTGTGTGACTGTGTTTTTCTGGGAGGATTGTAAGAAAGAAATCTGCTAGTGAGATGTTTTTTTGCACTTGTTGTGTCCTCTCACCCCTCCCTGCTGGTAAAAAAAAAAAAAATCCAATTGCAAGGTGGACAAAGCCGTTCAACTGGAGATTGAGTGTGTCTGAACACAGTCGAACATATGGACGGCTAGATTGAAGCAGTGATAACAGCACAGAGGACATTATTCTCAGGCTAAACACACAAATGTGCTCACACACACACACCCACACCCACACACCCACACACACACACGAGTAATAATGAAATCAGTGACGACAGCGGGGTCCGTTCTCCATGATAGAATTACACAGCTTTTCTGTTCTCCCTGCAGTGTCTAGCATATGGGGCAGCACGTTTGGCTGACAGGTGCAAATGTATTACACACACTCTGACTAACCTTTAACCCATATTTTCACATCATTCCCCTCGTGTGTGAACAGTAAGTGAAAAAGATGCACATGGAAATATGTGTGTCAATGCAGCTGTTTCTCTCAGATATTCATGTGTGTCATATTTTATGATAATGCGTGTCAAGGAGACATGAGGGCCAAGTGCAGCCTGTAGAGAGGCCGAGCCCAACACGGGAGGTTAATGTGTTTCAGACAGGCAACCGGGGGGACGCCCGCGCAGGCTCTTAACCCCTGGGAGAGGGGGCCCCCGAAGCCCACGTGGATCCGAGTGGAAGTATGTGAGGTCTAGTCGCGTGTGTTTGCCTGTGAGAGAGTGAGCGTACGAGCCGTGGGGTCAGGATTACCAAGCGATAGGCCACTTGTAAATATGCAGACAGGAAAAGAACCAAAGTCAGACTCATCCTCCCTGTAAGCGGGATAACAGATGTTTTGTTTTTACTGTTTTACCTCTCTGTGGTTTTGTCTCTCAGTCTCTGTCTTCTCTTTCTGCTTCCTGGCTTATTCATCGTTTGGCCTTCAAATTTATGACATAGCAGCAAAGAAAACAAGCAGACCACTTTCTTGTTCTTATGACGTACATATGGGCCGACCTCTTAAATTTCGATTGTTCAAAACGGTCAGATGTTTACTCAAAGGAAAGTTAACATCTCTTGTTAAAATAGCATTTTTCAAGTTTCATACCTCCTGTCACATTTCAAAAATGACCAAAAAAAAGCTGGGATGATCTTTTATCTTACCCTAACTGTAGTCATTTGCAGTTTAAAGACAAAAGTCAAGTGTCTGCACATAAGGTTAACATTTTGGACATATAAATAGCACATTTTTGCAGATTTTACACTCTGATGAAGACTGTTCAAGTTGAAACATGTTTGTCATCTGTATTAATAAAGGATTTTTACTCAAATGTTTTTAAGACTGCCAACTTATACCATGGACTTTCACATAAAGTGAGCTGTTAGAGCTTTTTTTTATTCTGTCAGTAACTTTAATTTGAAAATAAGACGTAGCTGAGTTCAAGTTTGCAAACAGGATTAATGTTACAATTTATTACTGATACTAATTACTTATTTTTGGACATTAAAATTGAGTTGAGTTGAGTTTGACTTGTCAAAAAAGAACACATACTGACCACTTTTGTACTCATAAGGTAAGTTTTATAGAGACAAATCTGTTTTTCCACTTGTTTGAAAATTAGGTTTTGGAGGCATAAAGCTTGCAGGATGTATAATCCATCACAGTTTGTTTTATACCTGAAAGCAGAGAGTAAATATTGCTTAAAATGTCTCTCTTGGTGTTCAGGTGCCTGTAATGTGGTGGAGGAAGTATTAAGATATTTTGTTTGAGTAAAAGTAGCAATACTACATTGTAAAAATACTCTATTACAAATAAAAGTCCTGCATTCAAAATCATAATCAGGTAAAAGTAAAAAAGTATTAGCATTTAAATAAAGTAAAATTACTGAAAGAAAAAGCTTTTATTATGTAGAATAGTTCCCTTTCAGATTCATAAATATATTACTTTACTGAGTTATAACTAATGATACATTAATATGTTCATGTATGTTAAATGTTGCAGTTGGAAAAGGTGGAGCTCATCTTAAGTACTTTGTATACTGCTGGGTAGTTTAATCTATAATAATACATCATCATGTATTAGTTTTTTGTATTTTGTATTAATAATGAATCTGAATCAGCAAAGTACAATATTTGCCTCCAAAATATAATGGAGTAGAAGTATAGAATAGCATACAGTAGAAATACTCAAGTCCAAGTGCCTCCAAATTGTACATAAGTACAGTACTTGGGTAAGTGTACTTCATTATATTCCACCACTACTTCTATTGTATTTATCATTTTGTTCATGATGATAAACCTCAAAGTTAAAGTGCATACAAAGATGCCTCTGTGCTGTTAAAAGAGATTGAAATCTCGTCAGCGTCAGCCACACATTAGCTTTGACAGTCAATCTGAATATTGCAGGACAAAGCCAGGGGGCAAGGGCTACACTTGTCAGTTCTGTGTGATTTTCTGAGCTCTGATCATGACGATCATGTTTTTATGGGATCACTTCACTGTCCACACTCGGGCTGAAAGTGACAGCTTTGCACCCCCCCGTGGCTGTGTTTGTGGTCTTGTATAGCTCAGTGGGCAGTATGTGGTGTGAACACTGTCGGGGGATTTATTCCCAATAGGACCGCCCAAGTGAAAAAGAAAACTGAATGTTTTAATCTGCGATATTCAAAGATGTCTAGTTGTTGTGGTTTATTTAAGGTTTTTGCTCCCTAAATTGGTTTCTGCAAGGTCGTCTCTAGATGCTGTGATCTTACCTGGAGTTGTAGGGGTCCCAGGCCTGGTGTGGCAGCGGCGGCAGCAGCCATTGTTGTAGGGATGAGCTGGAGAGGGTAGGGGTCACCTGAAGAAAACCAGAAAAGATCACATTTTTTAAGCATATCAGAGATTGTTTCTGATACGTTTTTTTGTTAGACTGTAAAAAAATAATGGACAGAGCCATTGTGACGTCCTTAGTCTGTGGGCTTCTGTTTTGGCTGTTGCCATCTTGGTTTTTGGAGCCAGAAGTGACACTATTTGGACGAGAGGCTGGAGCTATGGAGGGGAGTGAATGTGGGGTGAATCTGACACTCTAACACTGCCTGTTTAAGACGGGAATGTCGTGCCGTCATTCTGCCACGTCGTTTTGTATGAAGGGTACGGTCATGGAATGGGAGGACAGAGTTGTCTTACCTTTAAGTCGGCAGCGCCAAATTAATGTCTGCCTGAAAGGGAAAGCCAGCAGGACAGGGCCATGGATGGAACGGGTGCGACATTCTGACATTCTGTTTCATGTGTGCGACCCACTGCTTGCAAAGCAGCTAGCAGCAGTTTGCAGCTAACTCTACAATAAGGTCTGCGAGCTCCTTACTCTCTAAGCAGACCATGATCAACCGCTATATAACAAGGATGATAACTGATTGTCCTTGCTTGTTATGCCACCATTATTTTGTTAAGAAAGTGCTCCTTTTTGGAGCCAGCCTCATGTGACCATTTGAGGAACTGCGGTTTTTGACACTCTGTGTTGGCTTCATTTTGTCAGCCCTGGTGGTTGCTGCTTGATTTTTACACACTAGTAGCTCTATAGCATCACTCTCTTCTCTCACGCTCTCTACACTCATCCCTCACCCTCTCCTCTGTGCTCTTTCTGTCTCCCCTTCCTCTCCCTCATCCTCCATATCTCTGTCTCTGCATCCACCCTCCCTTTCCCCTCATCCTTTTGTTTTTCTCCTCCCTCTCATCCCACCTTCGTCCATCTCCTCCCCTCGCCTCACCCCCATCACCCCCCTCCCACCACCACCACCACCACCTGAGTCCCTCTCTGCAGCTGTTAAAGCCGTCCTTTGTGTGTGCTGCCGGTAGGGCCTTAATGAAAAGCCTGATTGTGTGTCCTCCTCCTTAATACCCCCTGACAAAGAGCAGCGAGGTGAGGGGATTCTGATAAAGCTGGCCCCAGCGCCGTAATTAAGAGCCGCCACTGCCGATTGCAGCTCTTTTTTTCTCCTCTCCCCTCAACTGTCTGTTCTCCTGCTTTGTTGGGAGACGGCTGCTTTCAGTTTCTCTCTTGTCTGTCTCCCACTTTCTCTCTCCTTATGTCCTTCTTGTTGTCATCTTTCTCTCTTCACAACTTACTCTCCACCTTTATCCCGTCCTCCCCTCCTCTCTGTCAGGAATGATAAATCAAGAGATAGATGGACGAACAGGGTGGAGGAGATGACAGAAGTGCAGGAGAAGCAGACAGAGAAAAAGGACGAGTGCGGTTTATTAGTGACCAGGTGCAGATAGGCCGTGCTGTAATTACTTCGAGCGAGAGAGAGAAAGACAGAGAAGAAGGGAGAGAAAGGTCAGGGATGAGGGGGGGAGGAGGTGGAGGGTGAAGAAGAGGAGACATATTGAACAAAACCTGCCTGTTGACAGCTCTGATTTACATTTGGACATGCCTACTAACCAAAATGTTGTACACTGAGGTCAAAATATATACTGGTATCACATTGAGGACACGGAGAATAACTTGGGAATGTTCTCGGGGCTTGACCTTGCATTTCTGACCTGAACCTTTAGCACAGCGGTCAGCTTCTTGGCCGTATCAGGACCTGCTATTGTGCATGTGCGTGCCCATGTAAATGTGTGTGTGTTTGTGCTTGGCATAAGCCAAGACTTTCCTTCCAACATATTTTCCCATATAACTCTGAAAAAAAAGTGAAGCTGAGACATTCTTTTCTCCAGCGGGGAGGGAGGGCAGGAGGGATTAAAGAATTATTTCAGGACTGTGTATTCTAGGAGATGGGTCTTTTTCTCCTCGCTCCCTAGACAAACATGAGCTGGGTGGATATTTATGCTCCTCCTGGGGGTCGCTGTAACAAAAGAGAGAAGGACGGAGGAAAGCAAACATGTTGCTCTTGGCTTGGGGACAGTGACCTCGGTGGACGAGGATGAAATTTCTCACTGACAAAGAAGGAGATGGATCAAGGGAAGTGATAGGCAAAAACGTCATCGATGTCCCTGTGGTGTCAATTTATGCACAATTATGCATTTTTAAAATTCTTAAAGGGGCACTACACAGATTCTTAACATGAAGTTCAGTTCACTTGTCACGAGGATAACTACTAAACTGCCTTATGTGGCTCTGAAGGGAGCTTAAAGTTCAGGAAAACAACCCTGATGATGTTGCAGGGAGTGTGGAATGAAGCTATTGGGCTGAATTATGGGAAATGTAGGATCCAGTGTATCTGGAGTTCGTCCCATTTTAGAGAAGCTGCTATTGCAGAATTTTTTCAGTCTGTCTCTTGTGAGTTACTCAGCTTTTCGAAAGTGCAATGCTAAAAACTAGAATGCCCCTTTCAAATGTGTTTCAGTGTCACCTCTAAGATGTTTGGAAATTACATGAAACGCAAGAATTTGACTGCATACTGTATGTATTTTTTTTTTCCATCTTATTTAAACAACCAGGTTTTGTACAGAGCCCCTATAGTCCTGAAAAGTTTTTTTGTTTTCAAATCAAAATTAATTTCTTGTGCCAAACAAATAAATAACTTTGGTTCACAAGATTGAAAAACTTCACCTTTTGGGACTTTGGGGGCTCCGTACTTTTGGAACTAAGAGAAAAACGTGGAAATCAGCCTCAAAGTCACCTTTTGGGAAGAAAATATGAACATATCATACCTGAAAATGCAGTGCTGTTAAAAAGTAATTAAGTTTTCAATATTCATAACAGAAAACAAAAAGTCTTCACAAAACTTAAACAGTTATCTTTAGCTCTTTCACACTGTGTCAGCGGCTTGGATGACAGAAGAATTGTGTTACTCTTCAACAAGTGTTCAAACAGTGCACAGAAATCCACGTGCAGATAAAATCTATTCATATCTTCAAAGCTATGAAGCAGCGTGAGAATATGTCAGAGCACAATGCTACACATGTCCTATTTAGAGCTGCGGCACCAAACTACATCAACTCACAACAACTTTGAAAGTTGCCAGAGAGTTTTCTCAGGGGCGGCTCAGCCTGGCGCAGAGTGCCAGTCCGGTTGGAGTTGGCGGAGGCAGTGAAAAGACAAGCCCACCACTTGACAGGGTATTTACGTGGGCAGTGGGCGTGGGTGAAGATGGCACTAATTAAAATGGAATGGACTTGTTTGGGAAGCTGTGAAACTCTAAGGGGGTGAGGGGAGGGGAGCGGGACTGGACGTGCACGAGCTGGTGTGCACGCTCTTGTATCTGTGTCTGAGTAATTTTTTTTGTGTTTGTGATATCACAAAGCATTCTCTGGCTGCCTGGACGTTTGTGTGTGTCTATGTGTGTTAGTGTGTGTGGGCTGTGTTGGAAACATGTTCTGGCTGCTTCCCGTGTTAATGTGAGGAGAACCTGGGGCAGGTCACATTACCACCCCCCACACCCCCTCTGCTAACCCCCCCTACCGTGCATTTATTCCCAGCATCCCCTGGCAAGCACCCACCCCTCTTTCTCTCTCCCTCTCTGTCTCTGTCTCTCTCTCTCTATCATGGTAAACAACACATTGCCACACAGCCGGAGCGTGATAGCCAAAAAAAAAAAAAAAAAAAAAAGAAGCAGAAAAAAAAAAAACCATGTCCTGCAGGACGCCTGTATTTTGTTGCTTTTATACATCAAAAAATAGACAAGACAAAAGGATGGAGCCAAAAGGACTGAGCCAGAGAGGGACAGATAAAGAGAGAGAGATCGAGAGTGTAAACAGGAAGGGTGTATTTGGACTGTTTTTTCTATTAGCAGAGAGATGTTGTTGTAGGGGCGAGCTCCTCTTTTGGGAAACAATCCGACTCCTTGTGTGGGAAAACGGTCAGACTCTACCTTGCTTGGTGAAAAACATTTGAAACACCACAAATAAAAAGTACTTTTATACTAAAAAAGTTGCGCCTGTTTATGAGTGTGCGTGTGGGGACATTACTCACTGCAGCCAGGCTTGTAGTTGAAGCCAGGGGGCATGAGGAAGCCTTGCTGGGCTGCAGCCGCCGCCAGAGTCCTCTGGTCTGGAGGAAAGACGGGAATCATCAGCGGAGGGAGTTGGCCCTGGACCTGCTGAGGAAGGAGGGAGAGGAAGGGGGGAGGAGGGAGACGGAGGCACAGAGGAAGACAGGAGGAAGAAGCGAGAAAAAAAGAGAAGAGAACATGAGTACCTTTGGCATCTTTTTCAATGACCACCCATAGCCATGAAGAATACTGCTAAAAATAGAGCTGTGTGTTTGTAACTGATCCCAGAACAGCCTTAAGTACCAGTTACATCTGAATTACATCATTATAATTTCTTAGAATCATATGCGTTCAGGCTTGTATACATATATTCATGTAATACATATGGGACACACATATGACATCAGTCTGCAATGAAGTCACACACACGCATGTACACTCACACACCCACACACACGCTCAGACCCTAAACACTCCATCGTCTGGATTCAAAGACAAAAAGCAAGTCATGAGAACAGTTCACTAAACTCGCACAACAGCTGGCCTTTTCCTTTTATTTGGAAGACGATGTTCTCTTCCTTCTCCCCACATCAATACCCCCCCCCCAAAAAAACAAAAAACAAAACAGAACCAACACACACACACACACACACACACACACACACACAAACACATGCACACACACAGACACAACCCTCTCTGCGCGCCCGTCGGCAGAGAGCCATACGACTTCACAAGGTTTCCAGGATTTTAAAAGGAGAAGCAGAAAAAAGCTCCTACGATGGGTGGCTTTGGCAGGGACGACAGGAGAGGGAGAGACAGAGAGGGAGAGAAGGAGAGAGAGAGAGAGAGAGAGAGAGAGAGAGAGAGAGAGAGAGAGAGAGAGAGAGAGGGAGACAGAAAGAGAGAGAAGTAGGAGACAGATGGTTGCACTAAACAGCGTTCTGCCAAAAACAACGCACAAAGACTCGCGTGTGATGGACTGACTGACAGTTTGAGAGGAAAGATAGGAGAAGAGGAGGAGAGGAAGTGAGGAGGAGAGGGAGAGTGGGAAAAGGTGAGACGGGGAGGAAAATGAGGAATCTTATCGAGCTGTAAAGCTGAGGTGTAATGATGGGAGGATAGAGAAACCGCAAATATGAGCGGAGGGAAGGAGCTCCAGCCAATAACTGTGCAAATTTTAAGCCATTTTCCAAAATGTCAATACAAGAAAATAAATGTGTTTCCTATTGAGAAACACCACTGCAACAGGGCCCCAGTAACTCTTTAGCTTCAAAGGTCCATCATGTCAGTTCTGTTATTTTCATCAATTAACTTGTTGAAAATACAATGTGGAGTTTTCAGTAGCCACCAGTTTTGCTTTTGAGTCTTTGGGCATGGCAACAATACAACAATGCTACGCCTACACTGTGCTGAGATGAAAAGAAGATGAAGAGACATGTCCTGCGATATAATCACTTATCTAACACTTATCTAAACAGTTTCATCTCTCAAGTCCTCCTTTTCTTTATCAATACAATGCATTTTATACCTCAGTCAAACTGCAAATGATTTCTTCAAGACTGAGGCTTTTGCTTCTTTTCAGATTTCAGGGTCTCGGCTTGAGATCAGTTATGTGTGTGTTTAAAGAATGTCGTAAAAACAAGTGTGTGGGAACAAACTTTCCAACTTTTGACAGAAGTGTTGTACATGCACCTGTGATGTCTTTAGAGACTTGGTAAGACTAAGCAGCAACCTCCAAGGCTGAAAGATTAAGCCAATGCAGAGGTGCCAAAAACAGCAGTTCCTCTAATGGCCACCTGAGGCTGGCTCCAGAAGGGTGTCAATCCTCATAGACCCCCATGTTAAAATGCAAAACTTAACAGCAGAAATTCACATGTTTACGGCCTGGTACAAAAACGGTTTTGGTCGCTTTAGCTAATTTTCCTTTCCATGACAACTTCCAACTGTAAATTTAACTCATCTTAAAATTTGATTAAGGTTTTGACTTACGCATAAATTAGAGCATGGCCACTTTGAGTGATGAGCTGTCTGCTAGGTTTTCCCACAGTCTTTAAGTCAAATCTACTCCTCACTCCTCCCAGCCTTCTCGTCCTAGGAATTACTTTTATATACAAGAAATATGAAACAGGTACTCCAGCTTCCTCCCACAGTCCAAAGACATACAGGTTAATTGGTGAATTGCCCGTAGGTGTGAATGAGAGCATGAAACCCTGTCTTTCGCCCAATGTAAGCGACCCCTAACAGGATAAGCAGTTATGAATGAATGAATAAATAATTTGAAACAGCACATAGGCTCTGAGGAGACTGCTGAGTAAATTACTTTTTCTACATCGGTCAAGTCGCAAAAATGCTGATACTGAAAGTATTACTAAAATATTTCAGGGACTACAGCATTTTATTAGCATTTAACTGAAATGATTATTCTTCCCATGAACCAAACAGCTTTTGTTGCCTAAACCAATGACAGTAGTCTGGATCGGTGTCAAGGTCCTGCACTTTGTACGCCCGCTATCCTCCCAAACCACCTCCGTTGTGAAGATGAATGAAGTGTTACATTACCTGAAAAAAAGGTTGTCTGTGAGCACAGTCGAGGCAGCGATTACACTGCCACAGCAACATAATTAAGAAAGCAGATTAATCTTGTCTCGTCCAAATATGGCCACTTCTGGCTCCAAAAAAACAAGATGGCAACGGCCAAAGTGCCAAACATGGGGCTTCAAAATGTGTGTAGGCTACACAGACCAATAGGTGACATAACGATGGCTACATCCATTATTTGAAACAGTTAAAGGTTAAGATTCAACCTTTCTCATCAGTTCATAGGTTGCATATTTGTTTGTTACAGTTACACACCAGGAAAACTCTTAGAAATTCATTTACAGAGACAAATCTGTATTTGATTTTGGGCAAATATTTGGTTGCCACAGAGTATCTGACAGAGAAAGCTCCTCCGGAAAAAAGTATTTCTTCAAAGGTTGACCAATACTCCACGTGAAGAGTAAACTTAACTGCATGTATAAAATTGGTGGAGTGCCCCTTTAAATCAAATCTCTGACGGGGTCTTTAGGCCTTTGACCTGTATTCCTGGCTGCAAAGCACCGTGCTCCCTCTTTACAACTCATTGTCGCTTTCCTCCTTCTTCTGCCACTCTTATTTTGTCAGGAGGGCAGAGAGGTAATGACTGAATAGGATAATGGGCAGGTAAAAGCTGTTTGATGTGGGAAAATTGATCTGGAATGATGGAAATGGCTGGAAATGGCAGCACAATCATAAGGATGTGGCGGTGCTGCGGTACAATCAGGTAATATCTCAGCACTCCCAGCTTTCCCTGCCTGTGTGTATATACTATATACTTTCCCTGGGTGTACGCATGCTCGCGTACTGTAGATACCTGTGTGCGTGTGTGTGTGTGTGTTTCTGTGTGTGAGCGTGTCTCCTCCTCCCCCCCTTCTCCTGCTCCTGTGTGTCGGCATGCGGCAGCCAGCAGCACTGTAATCAAACTATCACAGCGCAGGGGAATACAGCTCTCTTCAAGCGGCTCCTGTTTCCCCCTTACACCAAAAACAATAATTACTCCACCATTTTGGTTAACCATAAACCGCCGTGCCGCCTGCGCCGCGCGATCAGAAGGGAGAGGCGTTCCAGCGCGACGCTCGGACAGGACCCCCGCGGGGACGAATCACAGACAGAACAGTTCCGCTTTGCCTTTCAGGCCTAATTGGACATATGCTGGAGTGGAGCTGGCTAGCAATACTGTAATGTACCGTGGGGAGGAGGAGAGGAGAGGAGAGGAGAGGAGAGGAGAGGAGAGGACAGGACAGGAAAGGAAAGGAAAGGAAAGGAGAAGAGAGGAGAGGAGAGAGATAAGTCCATGGCAGCTGTAATACATATATACTGTACACACTGGCACATATACTGTATGACGCCTGTGTATGTGCAGATGGCTTTGCAGAGTCTTCTCCTCTCTATATCTGCCTCTTTTTCTATCCCATAACAAAAAGCCTGCACACAATAGGAAGATATTAATCAGTCTGCAGAACTGTTGCACAATACATGTAAGTCTCCACAATGGGATAAGAAGATCATGCGACAGAAAAGGAGGCGAGAGAAAGACACAAAAGAAGAAGAAAAAAAGCAGAAACGTACAGAGAGAATGGTTTATGGAGAATCATTCCCTCCCATATGGTGCTGCTATGATAGTTGAGTTGTGTGTAACAGCTGTTGAGCTGATGAGCACTAGCCTAGCATGGTCACTGGCACACACACGCTGACCTCCAAACGGTAATACGCACACATATGAGGCAGAAAACATGAGCAAGTTGAGCGGAACAGGAGAAACAAGGGACTCAAAAACTGTCTGAAGTGTGTGTGTGTGTGTGTGTGGATGGGTGAGGAAGTTTGTCCACTAGCTGATCATATGATATTGTCTCCCTCATCATGCCCCCCCTGTGCATTCCTTCCCATTTAGATTCCTTCACCATCTCCAAAATGACTTAATCTGATATTTCTCCTAATATTGGATACACAAGAATGCAATACCTTAAAGTGGATTATGAGCTCTGTGTGTTAGCCTCGTGATCACAGTGTAAACTTTGAAAGGGAGAGGAATAAAAGAGAGGGAGAGAGCTCTCCCGAATCAGAGAATGAGAATCAGAGACAAAGAGATGCATTGACAGAAGGAAAGAAAAGCCTGTGAGAGAAAGTGAGGGTGAGGGAAACAGAGAAAAGTGAGAGCGAGGCCAGATCTATCAGACAATCTCCAGATCCCACATAAAGGAAAAGGCACATCTGAAACAGCAGGCGCTTTGGGGAATAACGCACTCCTCAGCTTCTCTTTCACATCAGGCCCAAAGCGAACATGAAAACCTACAACACACACAGACAAAACATCACACTGCTGCTACTGTAGGCTGCCGACGTGGAGGATAAGGAGCTCCGTGTTTTATCTCCAAACCCCTCCTCCAGATCCAAAAAAGAAACCTGAAACAAACAAAAATGGAACTCATCTGAAAAAAAAAAATCCTCTAATCAGTGATAACTGAATGCAAAACAAAGAAAAACACTCGGAAAAAGAATCACACATATATATAAAGAAAACGTGTGAAACTTTTTTCTTGAGAACTTTCACGGGGGCAAAGAGGACAGAAAGAAAGAGAGAAGTCGACAATTCACCCTGGCATGAGAACTTCTCAGGAAATAAACAGCAGATAGAGCGAACAGAATGAACAAGAGAGGGAGAAAGAGTGAGAGAAAGAGAGACGGAGAGGGGAGCAAGAGTTGGATAATTGGCAGCGAGTCGAGGCTGCGTTCACCACGCGCCAGGCGGCACAGCTTGAACTTAAAGCGCCGCTGCGGCATAATGAAGATGTGGCCGCTAATTAACATATGGGGTGCGAAACAGGTTGGTTGGCACGCGGCGCGCTAAAAACTCCAAGGTAAAGTTATTATTGGGGAGTAATTAGCTCTATGAAGTTAATGCGCCGAACAATAGCTGCCAGCGCCGCACAATATGGCTCGCATCTGAGCGCGCGAAAAAAATAGCCCCCGCTAAAGTGCGAGTCCCACAGCTAAAATCTGTTGGCGACCATATGCTCCGGCAATTAATGCAAGACCTGGATGACCTATTGCTAAAGAAGGGACGTGCGAGCGACAGAACCAATAATTAATTTGGAGGGAGAGGGAGGCAAAGAGAGAGCTGGCTTTTAATATTAGTCCATTAACTTTCTATGGACAGAGGCTATTAGAGGCCAGCCTGCTGCGAATGTAGGGGCAAGGTTCATGTCCCGGTGGCACCGCAACGGCCGGGATGCACACACACAGGTATGTCTGTGTGTGAGTACATTAGAGAGAAAGCATGTGAGAGAGGGTGGGTCTCAGTGGGAATGGCTGCTTGGTTGTGGTCCAGTTTATGAGCATGTGTGTGTGTGTGTGTGTGTGCACATCGACGCATAAAGCGTGTAAGGAAAACACAAATTACACTGGTTGCGGTGTAATGGGAGTGATTAAACAATTACACAGGCAATTGGGTTAGCCGCTCCTATGCACAGAGTACAGAGGTGCTGGTGTGTTGTGTGTGTGTGTGTGTGTGTGTGTGTGTGTGTGTGTGTGCGTGTGTGCGTGTGCATGTGCATGTGGTATACTGTGTAGAAATGAATGAAAAGCTTTTTAGGGTTTTTGCTTTTGTGTTTCTCCCACAAAATGGAAAATGTTGACAGAAGCTGCGCTTGTGATTGCATCAAGTATTACACTTGGAGTGTGTGTGAGTGTGTGTGTCTGTGTGTGATTGAGTTACCAATGTAGGTTTGCCTTAATAGAGAGCTTGTTAGCCGCTGTCGCCAGAGCGTCTGGCCTCTCTTAAACTAGTCAAAGCATCAGATGGCTTTACTCTTTTTCTGATTCTTTCTCACTTTTTCTTTCTCTCAGTCTGCTTCACCGTCCCCGACCTATAGCAAACGGTGGCGCCTGATGAGATGAAAGACAGCCAGCGGAGACCCACACTTGACTGTGCGTGTGTTTTGGTTGAGTGAGTTTTGATTCATTAAGCAGGACACACTCGTGTCCCCTCATCCCTCTGTTTCAATATACATCGTGAGTGTGTGTGTGCGTGCCCACCGCCTCTGTTCTGTAAAAAAATGTGTGTGTGTTCTCAAGGTAAGCCCTGAGCCGCTCGGCAGGTGAGCTCCTTTCATCCCTGTCGCGCTTCCCCGCGCGGCGGCAACAGTCGTCCCCGGCAACACCGGAGGGAGCCTCGGAGACAAGATGTTTAATTAGAATGAGAGAAGACGAGGGGCAAAGCAAAGGGAAGTTTGAGGAAATGTGCTCACCCCTTCGAGCCTAACAAGAAGGCCCCTAGCAGGGGGTAGGAGTGTGTGTGTGAGTGTGTGTGTTTTTGTGTGTCTTTATAAGCACACATGTTCTTGTTTAGTATTCTTTAGAGAGCAAGTCGTGTTTTACCCTCAGATTAAGCACCATGTTCTGCAAAGTAGAGGTCATTTTTCTGGCTCTAGTTGGGTTTAGGTTTAAGATTAAAATCTGGATTACGTTGTTTGAGTTACAGATTTCAGGTAAAGATATGGATTGAAGCTGTAGCTGGTAACTTCTATAAAAAAACCAAACCAAAAAAAACCTCAACATTTTAATATTTGCTAAAAATGTCTACCATCAACAACACTAAATGAGACAGATTATTCGTGGAAAAAAATTGTATTCCTCTGTGTACTTTATTGCCTTGTAGCGCTTCCAATGGCTTAACTGTACGTGAACAAAAGCAACGAATCAGAGCCGAGAAGTCTTTAATGCCCAGGACACACTGCCTGCGTGAGTAGCACGTGACAGCTACCCTGATGAAATGCTGCAGCTTGCATGTGTGCCGTGTTCACACCAGTACTTCACTCATGTATGGATCCATGCAAGCTGCTGCATTGTCAACAACACAGTGTTGCAAATGTTTCACAATAAAACACCTTCTGTTAACAGGGATTCTGTTTATTTTGAAATGTAAACAGGAGATAAAAGTTAAGAGAAATAAGTCAGAAATAAATATTATCAGAAAAAATTAGCTGCGCCTGAGCAGCACAGCAAAGCTCACGCAGGCAGCATGGCCCAGGTGTATTACAGCTGTCTATCAAGTCAATCACTGCTCGTGAACTGTGGTCTCAAAATAGGCAGCGCTGATCAAATATGAATCAAGATTCACTTTAGTGTACTGTTTAGCTGTAAAATGAGAAAGTTGGTCCGGCTGGTGGGTGTTGCTTGGTACTTTGGTAGGCTATTTCCAACATGTTTTGATTAGACACTTTCTCATTCAACAGCTAAACAGTACGCTAAAATAAGTTTGTGAAAACATTTGATACTAAAAAATTGGCAAATGCAGTAACAGAGTCTTCTTTCATACTTGATCAGCACTGCCTCGTTTGACAGTTTGATGGCAGCTGATGAGCAGTGATTTCCAGCTGCGTGAGAAACTGCTCGGCTGTGATTGGTTGTTTTTGGTGCCCTGTTGTCGATTCTAGTGAATGCCATTAGAAATAGTAGGAAGAGGAGGAGGAACATGAATTTTTTTCACAGACGATCTGTCTCATGGAAGTTCAAAGGATCAGAGGTTTGGTCTGGATAAAGGTCAAGTTTAGTTTAAATTTGGCCTGAAGAACAGATCGAAGGTTAAACTAGGAATACTGCAGAATAAAAGGTCCCTCAATAAGTAAAACCTGAATGTGTGTGTGTGTAACTGCATGTATGTGTGTGAGGGGATCAAATTAATGGATCATAATTGATGCTAATTCATGGATTATTCCAGGTAGAATCAATTAGTCAGAATGATAAAGTAGCCAATCAGTGACTTCTGGACACTACTGACTGGTGTTTGCGTGTGTATTCTGTTCATACAGTGTGCTGTCATTAGCTTGGGTTGTGTGATGCATGCCTCTGTAAATGAACTCGGCTGCTTGTCGGCTTGCACCACACTCGTCGAGTGCGGTTGGCCTAAATAGCGGACGCTAACACGCATATCGCTAGCTTGATTTGGGTTTCAGGGTGAGAAAAAATAGGAAACCGGACGCGAGGACAATAAATAATTTGTCCCCCTTTCATGAGGGATGTGTGTCAGTCTCCTCTCTTTTTCATGAGCTTGATTATTCGTTTCATTTCATCACCTCTTCCAAGTGGACGGTTGAAAGCATTCTTCACAGGCCTTTGGGGGTTTGGGCCTAACAAAGCCAAGGACGCAGACACACAAACACACACACGAAGGGACAGCTGAACTCAGCCTCGTTAGGGGGAAATGCAATCACAAGGGGCTTATCATACAGACACAAAACACACACACACACACACACACACACACACGCACACACACACACCCCAACACACTGAACCTGGTGCCCTCTCTCTCTGGCAGGCCATTGTATTGTGGGATTGTGCGGACAATCTCTTCATGAATGATTAAGCAGTGTATTTCTCGACCAAGTCTTTGATGATGAGTGTGTGTTTGATCATCAGGAGAGTGTACAGCGCTCTCTGTGACTGCTTGCGATATGTGTGTGCGAGCGTGTGAAGGCGTATATTTTTGTATGTTTGTACGCATTTGTGTGCACTTTGATGTGTGTGACATACGTGAATGTGTGTGTGTGTATGTGTGTGTTTTGCGCTCCTGTGATGAGCCCCTGTTGATTGTGTCCCTCTCTTAACGAGGCTGCCTACAGCTGCCCCTGCTTGTGAGAAACTATTGTTGGGCCCGTTCAATGGAGAGACGCTTGTTTGGGAAAAGGTTGCAAAGTCATGGGAAAAGAGAGCTTTGTCTCGGCAGGGTCGCGAGGGAGTGAATCATGAGCGGACGTGTTTATAGCTTAACACACACAGCTGCGGCGAAACACACACGCGCGTATGCACAGATGAAGAAATGGACGCTCGAGAATGCACAGAGAAATCCTCAGAAACAAACTTCTTTTTTTTTTGTCAGCAAGACAAAATGGGAACAATTCAGAATTTAACTCACACAAAGCAAATAAACACAGCTGCTTTACACAGAATCGTGGACACACATAGACACACGTACCACACACATGCTATCACAAGGTCTCTTATCACACAAACTGTGTATGGCTAAATTCTTGGGGGAAAGGGAATGTGTGTTTTTGTGTGTGTGTGTGTGTGAGTGTGTGTGTGTGTGTGTGTGTGTGTATGTGTGTTCCCTCTTGGACAGGGTGTCTCTTTATGATACAAAGCCCGGCTTTCTCAGCTCAAAATTCAGTGTCATCTGCTTTTGCAAAGGCCTGGGCTATTCGTTCCAAGCCACCTGGACCAACATAGAGGCTCCAGTGTAGCACCCTAAAGGACAATACCTCCATTTTTAAGTGTTACATATATAGCCACCCATTTTCTTAGACACAGAGTCACATTCAAAAGGACTGTTTAGTTGATTTACTTTGCAGACTTTTTTGTCAATATAAGGGTTCTTACTATAACGTCTCTAATCTACATGATTTTATCATGATCTTTAAATAACGGATCAACTAAGTTCATATTTCCAAGTATTTCTGGGTGAAAGGAACTTCTCCTGTGGATGTTAGGTGACAGACAAAAATCAAAGTGAAATATAATGTGT
Organism: Epinephelus awoara; assembly: GCA_035609425.1. NCBI lineage: Eukaryota > Metazoa > Chordata > Actinopteri > Perciformes > Serranidae > Epinephelus > Epinephelus awoara. Next base: position 18,095,805 of record CM069316.1, on the reverse strand, counting down.
CATCTACTCAGGGGAGGAAAAGAAGCTGACACTATGCCAAAAGTGTGAGAATCCAACAGCCAAAAATGCCTATCTTTCTCTAACTTCATTTGATTTTTTTCCATTATTTGTTTCTTGTAATCGTGCTGTATACACCTCAGGATAAAGAGAGGTAGAGGATAGGTAGCCAAAGTTACAGGCTAACTATTCACCTATATCACCTCTACTCACTTTTGGCACCAGGTGCTTTTCTCAATATCTTTTTCTACACATGCACAAAGTACCTGGTCAATGTAGGCAGGACTCTTGGCTAGTCGTCATAGCAACTGCTGCTGTCTAAAACTGCTGTGTCATCATCAGCAACCAACTAGAGGAACATCTGCACTCCACCAATTGACCACACCGTGGATTTGAGTGCTGCCATTTTAAAAAAAAAAATGGGTTGTGTGAATAGAAAAAACTGTGGTCTCTACTGACTGTAGCTTGGTTATTTAACACGTTCCATGTCATGCTAGTGACGGTTCTCTCTGACCAATTTGTGCTCTGCAGTTTCTTAACTTTGCCTTCTAGTATTGGCTCAGCTCACCTGAAACCTTGACTAAGGTGCTACCGGTATCCACAACTTTTGACAGCTATTTCATAACAGGCGTGTAGAAAAGGGGCAAGTAAGACAAAGTTTGCAGACAAACGCCAGCACACTGTCTAACTTGCAAAAAGAAAAAAGAACTTCGCAATGTTTTGGTGCCACAACTTCATGAGACAGACATGGCAAGGTTTGCCTGATGAAGTTCTACCACAGAACAGCTGCCTTTATCAGGCAAACCTTGCCTTGTTTGCCCGATAAAGGACATGAAATGTCACAATAGATTTATTTGTTTTTGGGAATTTGACAGTGTGTGGGAGTTTGTCTGCAAATTTTGCCAAAGGAAATCCAAAAAAGAATGGTTCCTAGTGAGTCGAGTCTTACGGGTACCATGCAGTGGACATGAGACTTAGTAATTTAAGATGAACTCATTATCTACATTATCATTAATCAAGATTTGTCTGTTTATGTGTAAATAAATAATAAGACCATATATGTGCTTTGAGATAAAGTAGGAAGTTCACAAAGTGCTTCGTCTGTCTGTCTGCCTTCATGGGTCCACTTGGTTACTAGTAGCCAAGACCTGACCCCAGGCCAGAGTCAAACCAGGTCAGGATTATATCAAGGATAACTGGGCCCACAAAGGGTCCAATTCTACGGGTTAGGGTCTGTGTTTCAATATGTCTTGTATGTGATGGCCCATAATGATGCCTGTTCACTAGCTTGTGGTTGCCATGATTAATAAAATATAATGTGACCTTAACTTTTACTGGCTTCAAAGTGAAACCATGTAAAAGATGAGCCTATTTCCTGCTTTTCTGACGTGAGTGTCTTCCCTACATCACTGCCTTAGTCGCCTAGTCTGAATTTATACAACACTGCTATTGCTTAACTGTGCCAATCTCCTGCTCTGCCTCTGAAAACACCTCCACAGTCATTCAAAGGCACAATGGAACAAACTCTGCCACTGCCAGTTTGACGTGCAAACTTTGATTTATATAATAAGGATTTAAAACATACATACTGTACTGATTTTTTCCAAGCAAAATGGCCACTTTCAAGTGATTACACAGGTTGTGCTTATGTGTGTGCTTGTGTGTGTTAGAGGAGGAGGGGCTTTCATAAGTCGACACTGATTCAGGCCCAAAATGCTGATGGCTGAGCAAAGAAAAGCTGCAACAATCACAATCACAAAATTGCCTTTGTGGGGCCATGCAGACGCACATCAGGACACAGCCACACAAACACTCGGAAGGATACATACACATGACTACACACGTGGCTGGACACACAATTACACACATACACACACAAAGCGGCCTCACCTGGATTTGTTGCTGCAGGAGGTTGATTTTGTGTTGCTGCTGCAGGAGCTGCTGCTGTTGCCGGGCAATCTGAGGACGGAGCACACGACATATTATTAGAACGTACAGTATAGGAAGTATGTTTGTGTGGGGAGTGTGTGCATGTGTTGTGTGTGGATGTGTGTGTTTTGGTGTGTGCGCAGGGCCTGTGGGAGATGCGACACATCTGCAGGTCTCTGAGGCCCCAGTTGCACGACAGAGGGTCGATGCCCTGGTATGAAATATTAAAGAGCTCATCTTATCTGGAGTCAGCTCGTAGCCAAGTGGACAACAGCGTCACACCGACACACTTACTGACATGAGCACATTCTTTACCGAAAAAACTCATTTTTTGGATTCTTATCTACTAGTCAAAATCAATTTGGAGACATTTTTCACTTTTATTTGCACTGTTTATTGTTTGTGATTTTATTTTACTCTGTTTAAAAGCTTGCGCTTCTTTTGCATTTGTTCTCACTCATTCTGCAACAACTTGAAACCTGAAATATAATTAACTCCTGCACACAGAGTTTCCAGTGGCTCACAGAGTGGAGTGGAAGCACAAGAATACAGTATCCACATACAGTACATCCACATGCAGCCACAGTCTGTGCGCAGTGGTGCCGGGATTCAGCCATGGGCACTATAAGGCATTGTGTTTGTCACAGGTGATTTGTCCTTACAGCTGTGTTTCTCCATGTGTGTGTGTGTGTGTTCTCTTTGCAAAACCCGAGCTTTCCAGAGGCTAAAAAGCACAACAAAGAGGGAAACCCTTCTCTATGCAAATACCTGGCAGACCCTCGCCTGGGAGCTTGGAGTGTGTGTATGTGTGGAAGCGCGCGCGTGTATGTCTGTGCTGCATCCGCTCCAGCACTACATACCCTCAGCTTATTCCTGTGCAGTGTCCCTGTGTTTGAGCTGCCAAAGGCGCATGTCTCTGGCTGCGTACAGTAGACGATGTGTGTGCGTGTGTGTGTGTGTGTGAGAGTGAAAGAGTGCAGAGAAAAGAAGAATCCTGTATGAGAATTTATGGTTACCATTTGGGATGTTTAAGTGTGTATGTGCATCTGTGTGTGCATATAACTTATGATTCAGAATCGGTATCCAATCATGTGCGTTTGTGATCTGGCTCAACAGATATACAGGATTTTTTTTGGAGTAATTACAAAAGGGGAAGGAGTAGATTTGATTCCCAAGGATTCAAAATTTCTACAGATGGGTAAAAGTGCTGATCTGATAGGAGACTAGCGATGTAACAAATGCTTCAATTTTTCTTTGATTCTGTGAACTCAAGCCGGACTAAAGGACTTGTTAGCCTGAATTTGCTTTGCAGCGTAGGCATACAGTGTACAGCGTTTCCAAGTGAAGCCCTTCACATGCAGCGTGGCCCCCTGTATACCTGGTCCTGCTGCTGCTTGGCCAGCTCCATCTGCTGCCTCTGCTTCTCCATCTGCGAGGCAGCCAGCTTCTTCTGCTCCTCGTGGGCCGCCAGGAGCTGCTCCCTCAGGCTGCTCAACTGGCCAATCATGCCCATGAGCTGGCGCTCTTTCTCTGCCAGGCTGTCTGCGGTACCTAAAGGGTGAGAGAGAGGGTGAGGAGGGGGGAAGAGAGGGGTTAAAGGTGAGATGGTAGCACTTTGAAGAAAACAGCAAGACTCGGTTGAGGTTACGCTTTGAAACTTCTATCATCATGTGGAGGAAAAGTTTGATTTACAGATGTCTTCCTGATCACATATATCAGCAGAGCAGTAATAGATTATTGCATTAGGACATATATGTAACATGTGAATGCAACAGAAGCATTAAGTTGACACTGTGTTGTTCTTCTTTTAGAGATTTTCATGGTTATCTGGAGGCCAGAAAAGATTGTGGGGGTGAGGTTAGAGGTCAGAGGCATGAAGGAGAGAAAAGGAGGAGGAAGGAACAACAAAGCAGTGTAGAGCTTTCCATGGCTTGTTGGTCAACCTAATATATGACTGGTTAGGGGTTTCGGACGGCAGGAGGGGGGGGCATGTCAGCGGAAGGTGCGTTTGGCAAAGTGCTGCTGAGTTGTAAAACCAGATGTTGACTTATTTTCCTGGGCACAGAAGGCCAGCAGCGATTACTCGAGCCACATCCATCACTGCCTTTATTGCCTTATTGAAATAAAGCAAATAAATCTGGCCGAGGAAACACTTGTAAACAGGCAAAACGTGGCGGCAAAACAAATGCAAAACGTGAGCCAAATTCATATGTTTTAACAAACAAAAATAAATCTTCAGCCAGGTTTTGAAAAATGTACGTTTCTTGTATTCTTGTATTTTATTAAGGGTAAATGTGGAGATTGGTCTTTTGTGGCTCGGTGAATGTGTGTGTGTGTGTGTGTGTGTGTGTGAAAGAGCAAGAGAGAAAAAAAGACAGAAAGAGAGAAGGCGAGTGTGTCTGGTCTGTGTTTACCCTGCAGTCAGCCAACCTCCTGCTCACATTTAGCATGGCCTGACCTTTGACCTCTCAGATCCTGACATACTAGCTCCATTACAAACACACACAAACGCACGCACGCACACACACACATACACGCACACACACACACAAGGCCTAAATCATTCAACAGGATGTAGTTAGAAAGAGGCACACTGAGGCACAATCAGTACGAGTGTGTGCGCCCATGTCTGGTCATATGTACCAATGTTTCCCTACATGCCGCTGTTGTGTGTGTACGTGCATGTGTAGAATAGCACAATCCCCCATTGTTCTTCAGCTGCTACCTTTAACAGGGCCACATTCCTGTGCCAGTCAAACCAGATGAGAAAGAGAGGAGGGAAAGAGGGAGAGAGGGAGGGAAGCAGGGAGGAAAAGAAAGAGAAACACAACAGGGGATGAAAGGGGGGAGTCAGGAGAGGGGCAGGAGGGAGCGAAGGCGAGGAGACACGGCTGCTGACCTGCCCTTTGACCGCCCCGGGAAGGTGAGAGCCATCCATTTGTCCTCCCTGTTGGTAGTCGCCGCCTCACGCCACCCCCCAACCCGCCCGCCTCCACTGCCCACCTCCCCCTCCTCCTCCCTCACTTCCCTCCGTGCTCCATCCATCCGCCAACAATGAACAATAAAGGCAACTGTCGGGAGCACTGGCCGCTGGAAAAATAAACACGCCGCTGTCCTAACTCACAGACCCACCTTTGTAGAGCCAGAAATGTGTGTGTGCGTGCTTGTCTGTGTGTGTGTAGCCAAAGCTGACCAAGACAAGAAAGAGCCTTGTGTTAAAAACGTTAGCCTGTTCAAATGGGGGGTGAAGGGGTGGGGAGGAAGGGGGCAAGGGTAAAAAAAAAAAGGATAAGGGGGGGTTGCAAAGGTGAAACGATGGATCAAAGGAGTCTTTCTTGTAGGAGGTTCTTGTTAGGGTTAACCCCCCTTTAACACACACACATCCATGCACATGCACAAATGCAAACACAATAAAACTGGGTGCTTCTGTGCAAAACTGTGTACGCTGAGGTCGAAGGACATTCCTCTAACCAGCAGCCTGGGTAGTTAGGTGTGTAAAAACTAAGACAAGCAGTCTATTCTTTTTCTACAAGCTGCTCACAATCCCCCTCTCAGCTGCGGATCTTTCATCAGCAAACCAGAGTATTTGCAGAAGAAGACGAATCCAAGAAAACAACACGCTCCCTAACTGAGACGAGATTTTAGAAACTCTCCTACGTGGATGTAAGCCACCCTGTCTCTCGCTCCTCTTTCCCTCCCATTCAGACTTTCAGAATTTCTGCGGTCGCCCCATAAATCAGTTCCGTGTCGGCTTGTTTCCTCAGCTGCTGCGAGGCAGGCAGGCGGATCGATAACTGGTTTCCTCCATTGGTTTACACACATTCCTCCTTAGGCAGATTGCTTACCTACAAACCCACAGAACCAACAGCAACTCTCTCTCTTTTTTTTTCTCACGCACACCCGTGCGTGGCGTAATTAACCAATTTGTAACAATGTAATACTTGTCACCGTGTTCGCGGTGCTAATTAATGACCCCGGCTGCATTGATAACTCCCCCCCGGTAAGGAGGGAGGAGCGGGGATGAGATGGCTGAGGGGGGAAGGGAAGGAGGAAGAGGAGGAGAGGGATAAGACAGACATGATGGTGAAGGAAAGATATGAGAGTTAAGAGAGGAGAAGGAGAAGGAGAGACAACGGAGCAGTCTGGAAGTATATTAAGAAGCACATTTATATGCACCAGGACAACACAATTACTGTAAATAATCAAATTAAGTTAAGATTAAGATAATGAAATTAAGGTTTAATTATAGCACTTACTACACAGTTTGCAGTAACTTGATTTTCCTAATAGTTTACTTCATCTGTTTGACTACAGACAGGATCTTACTATTAGTGGTACTTTGTTGAGTTTGTTTGCTGTCTTTACCCTCATAAATCCTGTTAACAAGCTCATGTTGTACAACACAGCTGCTCCCTTAGAAAACAAGAATTTGGAGATACAATACATATCATGATACATGGGGTGCAATTAAATATATTGCAATATATTGCAATACTGTAAATAAGGCGATATAGTGCAATGTTTTTAAATCTAATTTTAGGAAAACTGTCGTAATATAAAGATTACACCACCATATAAATGAAATCTGAGTTCAAAACTTTTTTTATGCAATCAGAACAGTGGCATCTGCGTTTAAATTTATCACAGTCCCTGTAAAACACTGTTGCTATGTTGAAGTGGAAGAGTCAAATGGTTGACGACAGATTACAACACTGTTATTCTGTGTGTGTCGCGGTAGCAGGCAGTGCTGGATGTGTGTGTATGCCTCTTCATCATTCTGTGGCCTGCAGGTCCATGAACACAGCATAGAGGAACTCTTCATGAGTTTTATTTTTTTTTCCCTCCTTGAGTTTGAGTCCCTGACTGGAGAAATGATTGGTCAATCAGTTCATGGTTGGATCTATCAAAGCTGTGCAGTTCAAATCAATTGATTAGACAACCAGCTCCAGCAGAGTAAAGTGAAGTCAAACTTTCTGTTGCTGCTGTTACACAGGTTAGAACCATACTATAACTATAGACCACAGGGTGCGCAGTTTTCTTTGGAGTGCAGCTGATTTCATCTAAAGTAGGTTTGAAAACACTAAAACGAGAGCACTGAGAAATAGAGCGTTATATTTTTTATATGAATTAACAAACATGTAAGAGAGAAAGAGAGACAGAGAGAGAGGGGCACAGCTCCAGAAATAGAAAATGTATATGTGGTGACAAATGCTGATATTGTGGCAGTTTGCCAGAAATGAATGAATGTGTGGGAAACCCTGTTATCGCCCCTGGTAAATTGCAGTTAAGATTCCAACATTTCTAAAGATACCAGATATTCTGGGCAGAAGTTTGAGAAAACGGGCATCAAATGATGCAAAGACATCCAAAATATTTCAATTTGATGGAATAAAGAATCTTGGGAAGAATAATCTTTAAAATATTTCCCCCAGTATAACACCATTGAGCTCTTAAGAAGTGCTGAAACAAGCTGATTCCGTATATAAAACTGTTGTACAGCATGTAAAGAAGCACAAGGGGCAATTCAAAGGAAATCAAGAGTTTAAGAGATCAAGCTTTCCTGTCACTTTCAACTATCTCATGCTGCAGATCTGATGTTAATGACACTATACCGTGGGGGTATTTATTCTTGTGCCATGAGTTCCATACTTCTGTGTGTGTATGTGTGTGTGTTTTGCTGTGTGAACAGCATGGGGCCTTTTACCAATGTGGCTTCTCAATGCGGCAGACAGAGCGAGAGGCAGTGGCTCAAAATCACTTTGTTCCCCACAAAAAGCTCTTCAATGGAATTCGATGGGGGAAAAAAAAGTCAAGGGATGCACTGACAAACAAGAACAGCGCACACACACACACACACACACACACACTAACACACACACACACACACACACACACACACACACACACACACACACACACACACACACACACACACACACATACACACACACACACCTACGTGTACAATCAAGTGTACGAATGCTTGACTTACTATATATTTCTGTCTTCTTTTCCCACAATCAGAGGCACAAGTTCGCACTCACAGACACACATTGTTATGTAAGCACTGTCTAAGACACACACATGGACTCAGCAGCATATGCACTTCCACTGCGTACACGCACATGCACTCATACACACTCCTGATATTGCTCCCCAGCTGTTGGTGTGTGGTGCGCCAAGCGGGACGCCCCTACACAGAAATGTCAGCGCGGCAGGGAGCTGGGAAAAGGGGGTTTGATCAATGGAGCCCCCCTCTCGACGGCCACGCCGCTCTGCAAGGCTCTTTGATTACATATTGCTTTGCTTCCTAATGAAGCTCAATTACTGGAGGAGAACGACGGCTTTGCCCTGGAGTTACAGGGAATAATAGCCAGACTCTTCGACCTCTCTCTGCTTCCATCACATCTTTTTCCCCTTCACTTTCTCTTTCTCTCTGGCTGACTCTCGCTCCTGCCTATTCACAGCGCTGCTTCTCTGGCTCCCTTTTTGTTCCACTTCCTGCCCTCTGTCCCGCTCTGTCTGTCTGACTCTCGGATGTTAAGAAGGGCTGGTGTGGACAGAATGGGTGATTAACACTGAGATTAACACAGAGCTGAGAGACGTCATTGAGTGTTTGACATGTTGGTTAAACACGGGACGATGCGGCTGGCTTGGTTAAGTTCAGGGCAGCTCAGTTCATTTGAGTTCAATTCAACTGAATTTAGTCAATTTTAGTTTATTTCAGTTCAATTTAACCTTGAATTAAGGCTGTTTTTCTCACTCCGTTTAATTATAAGCTTACAGCCGAGTCACTACATGCCATTTATTATTATTTTTAAGTAATTGAGCTTTTCAGAAATGCCCTCAACTGACATGCGAGTGGTTTCAGTCAAATAATTTGACTTTGCTCCTACTGTTTGTATATATGTAAAGAATGAGATACAGGAGAGAGTTCCAGTAATATAAGAACTATTTTTTGTTTTGCTTATGAAAATCTTTTAAATCTTTGCTACTGCTTTTCCTGTCATGCATGATGTAAACAGGAAGTACAGTGATGCCATTGATTTTTTTTTGTTTCGCTTGCTGAATATGTGTTTGCATTTTGGTGGTTCTGCACCATGAAATCATTTTGCATTAGCTGCTCACAGTTCTGCACTATCACCATGGAGTTAAAATTAGTCTTTTTTTTTTTTTTTAAGATTTAAAAAAAAAATAGATTTATAAAATGTTTCCCTCAACGGACATCGGAGGGGCATCTTAAAGTAAGTGTAGGCCGTTTTATTTTGCCTCCATTGGGCAAAAATTCAATATTACTTACTTACTTATATTATATTATAATATTGTGATTCAAGTGGACTGAGAAAAAAGTTGATCTTTGCACCTCCTCCTGGCTCTGTTTTTTTCGGCTTTAGAAATCTTTCTATGGCAGGAGTTGTCAACCAGTCACTGGTTATTTCAGATAGAGGGCGTTCCTAATGGCTGTTCTACAAATGCAGATGCACATACACGTCCCTTCGTTGAAAGTCTGATTCAATGGCGGAGAATCCTGCAGAGAAAATTGCTACTCCAGTACTGGCAACATTTGCCGACAGCAAAGCAACCCAAAAAAGGAAGATGCAAAGAGTCTAAAGCGTGTCTGTCTATGAATGAAATGAAACCCCTGTAATATCGGCAAAGTTTTTAAGAGATAGAGAGAAAGCTCGAGTTTATGTAGCCAATGTTAGCTAAGGCCTCAAATCACAGTGTGCTCTCTGCCCGTTGCAACATCCACCTCACCAGGAGGCGAGCAGGCAGCAGCTCCAGAGACAGACCTCAGTCAGCGGCCTCAGCAACCTGAATCCAAACAGTGCATACCCCAGCTCCAGGAGTGCCAGACAGTCATGACTCACCGCTGGAACAGCAAACTTTCTGTTGCTGCCATTACACAGGCTGAATTCAGCAATGCCACTGGCCACCAACCTGCTGTAACACTTGGAGCTGGGAGATTTGCGCTGTTGGAGTTGGAGCCGCTACAGCTGCCGACCAAAGGTCAGTTTTCGGAGCTGATGCATGCTATCCCTCTTGAGAAGCAGGCAACAGCGGCGGGGAGCGAGGTGGAGGGACCATCAAGCGGCTAGCTAGTTATTTTTATGCCTCATTTTTGGTCTGACCCACAGAAAGAGGCAAGCAGGGGCTGAGTAAATGAGCAGCGCACAACTCTTGATTAAATTAATCAATGAATTGGCATGCATATGCCTGTGCTCATCTGGTCGGAGGGGCTTAGGACAGAGAGGGGAGAGCTGCAGAGGAAGGGTGTATTTTCAAATTTTGATTATTATTATTTTTGTCTGTCTACCTCAACTTTAAGTTTAAATGGTCAATTGAATTCAGCTCACTTAAGTTTAGTTCTGTCATTACTTAGTTGTACCATACCTTTAATTTCTCCGATGTGCCCTGAGCCCATGGCCAAAAGTTTATCCTTCCAGTCCTTTGACAACAGCCTCTCAATGCTGGGGGCCTCTGTTTAGGGGGGGAGGGTGGGGGCAGAGGAAAAAGAGAGAGAGGGATTCAGTTGGCTGGCCAACATGACAATAAAGCTCATTTAAAGTCCATTTGCTGTAATAAAGGCAGCGGCAGCTCAGCCTAATGGCCGCATCAGCAGGAGAGAGAGGGAGAGAGAGGGAGAGAAAGGTGGAAAGAGAGAAGCTGATAATCGAAAGAGAGGAAATCTGAAGAACAAAAACAAGTGAGCAAAAGGGAAAGAGCGAGAGAGGCAACGCAAGATAAAGAGAGAGACAAGTGGAGGAGAGAGGGAGAGAAAGAGAGAGGCTTTTTCCCTCTCACCTGCTGCTAGAGAATCATTAGCCCTGTGGGCCCTGAGACAAAGAGGGCCTTAATGCACCCGCCACAATGGACACATTATCAGCTAGCGCTTTGTTTTCAACACACACTCCACAGACCCTTACACACACAAACCCCTGCGCAAACACACATGTGCACACACACCCGCGAAATCACTAATTACACTCCCTAACTATGATCACACTCACACACAGATGTACACACACAGTGGGGAAAATGGAAATGTCACACAAAAGAGCATACACACGCAGAGATTCAGCTCTACATGTGTGCACATATATGCGCTAATAGCAATCACACACACACACACACACACACACACACACACACACACACACACACACACACACACACACACACACACACGTGCACATACAGACGCGCTGCCATCAACCCCGTCACCCTGTTGACTGTTACTGATGTGAACAAAGGGGAATGAGGGAAATGATGAGACAAAGGGAGACTGAAAGTGTGAAGCAAGAGGGTGAGACAGAGAGAGAGGGAGAGAACTCTATTTACTGGGAGCCATCTGCACTTGGGATGCGAGACCTTGCGAAGGAAAGAGGTTTTACACTTTGAGTGGGGAGATTAACCCTATCAGCCAACGCAAACACACACACTTGAATGCACAAACACCCGCAAAACACACAGACACATGCATGCACAACGCATGCACTTGAGTGAGCCCACGCTGTATGTATAGCTGCACACACAGACATATACACACTTGCAACTGCTGATGGCAGGCGAAAAGTTTGTTTGTCCCCGGATTATTCCCCCCCCCATAATGACTGATTTAAGAAAAAAAAAGTCTTAATCTCACTGGTATGAGACAGCTTGCCTGCACCGACGAACACACACACACACACACACACACACTAATGCTTTTCACAGTGGGAGAGGAAGATGACCGGTGTGTTGAGCTGAACAGCTTAGCACTTTTTCTCCACTAAGTGAGACATGAACGCACACACACTGCCACTACACTCAACAACAAACTCATCATCATCCAAACACACAAAAAGCAGTGCTTTGCCCAAACTTCTTTCTCTCCTCTTCATCCCTCTATTTTTTTTCCTGGCTGCGATGGAGTGAATGTGGCGAGATGAGGATGAGAAACCACCTGGAGATTTTCGGGATTTAAAATGATACATGATCACACGCAAACAAGTACGCATGCGAGAGAGAGGAGACATAGGCGCTCTGCTCAGACACACACAAAGCATGTCCTACATACTGTACCTCAGTGTGTGTGTGTGTGTGTGTGTGTGAGCCGGCAGCCTCCCCAGAGGCCTGAATCAGGTCCTTTCCTCTGGCTTCAAGACTTCAGCACTCACGCTCTGTTGATTACAATGGGCACACATTCGCAAACACATGTAGCGCAAGATCAGAGCTGAACTTCAAGGTGGTCCACCTCTCACTCTTTCCATTTCTCATCCCTCACTCTTTTCAAATCCCTCCACCGTCCTTGGACTCTGACTGGTCTGTCCTTGCGTTCTCGACGCTGCCACTCAGCCAGTTAGTCAGTTTCAGCACTGCGTCCCCTGATGCGCCCTAGTGCTTTCTGTCAGAAGCCACCACAGCCTTCAGGGACAAGGTTAGCAGTGGGGTGGAGGTGGGAGGAGGACTGAGATAGATGGGGAATCGGTTGCACAAAACAAGGAGGACGGAAAGAAACATGCGTAAAGAGGAAGAAAGAGTAGAAGAAAGAGTGTGCTCCTGTTTCCCCCCCATGACAGCTGTCTCACCATCACCCCAACAGGTGCTATTAGCCCCTGGCGCTCCCCCTCTCTCCCCCTTTCTCTCTGTCTCTCACTCTCATCTCTCCCTCCAGCCCCCTCTCCCTCAACAATGACAGAGGCTTTTAAGCCAAAGAGCTTTGACAAGTGAGAGGGAACAACAAATGGCAGTGTCGCCTGTTCTCTTTCCATTGCACTCCCTCTCTGTCTCCATCTCCTAGTTATTATTTTTATTTATTAACAGGGCTGCAGTTATTGTCCCCAGTGACAGGCCGGGGCCACTTTAACTATTAATAAAAGCCAAGAGGCTCTTTCATTGTGCGGCGGATGGCAAAATGGGAGGAAATGGGCAAGAGGAGTGGAGGGGAGAAGAGAGAAAAGAGGAGAGGAGAAGAGAAGAAGAGTTGGCATGCTGCAGCTTTTAGTGAGATGTTGATTGATGTGGTGAACACTATGAGAAATGAACCCTCACTGTCGCCCCACGATAAACATGCACAAGCTTGTGCATTGCTTAAAAGATGTGTTTGGACGTCCTGAAACCATGACCTCACAAAAAATGCCGAGCTCTCTCTTGTGCATTAGCTTCTCGTCATGGCTGTTTGGGCATTAGTTGGTGCATTAGAATGCTTCAAACTGCCAATTGCATTTCCTTGTTTTCATCTTCATATAAGAATGTGATATATGGCCACCATTACCTGACACTGCACAACAATAACAACTTCCCTCTTGAAAGACTTCTTTCCACTTCGCTCACATTCAGAGATTTACTCCCTTCAGCACAGCAGATGCAAATGCACCTGATTTTATGTATGCAATATTTCAAGAGTTCTTACAAAATCCGCTTGACAGTTGGATGGAAACACAGCGAGCGTCTACTACTGCTAATTACGGCCAAAAATCACATAATGAAGGAGGACAGCACAACACTTTCCATGAAAATCAGAGTAGCTACTCCCTGTTCTTCTGACGTATAGGACGTGTGTGTGTGTTCTGTGAGGTAAGCGGGTGGAGTCTGGTGCCCACGCAGGGGTGTGGGCTGCATATTTGCAGGGTGGGGTGTTGGGAGCTGAGGGCGAGGGAGGACACCCGCCTCCCCCTTGACAAAAACGAAGGAGTGAGGAAATGAAAAGACGAAGGGAATAAAAGGAAGTGGATGAGAGAAGCGTACAGAGCAGTAAAGGAGGGTAATGTTAACTCATGAAATTTAGTTTCCCTCTGAAGTAGCTTTAAGGTTGGTAAAATGATCTTATTCCACTTATTTATATTCTGTATCAGCTTGTTCCAGCTCCTTATTAAAGCTATATGATGTTTACACAGGATGAAATATTCAAACCCAATATTCTTTGGGACATTAATGGGACACTGGAAACTTTTAAAAACCATACTTCCTTGTTTTGACTGTCTGGGTTTTGAACGCACAACTCTGGATCCCGATTGTTGTATTTTTAAAGCACATTAATTCATCCGAGGGTGACGTTCCCAGTCCGATCCTGCTCTGCAGCGCGAGGGATTCTGGGAAAAGCAGAGGGGGGAAAACGCTGACAATAACTCTGGAATCGTCGGCTATTATCTTGGCTCATTGGCTCAAACGGAGTCAAGCTGCTGCCCTGCAGCCGAGCCAAAACAACCCCGTCCACCTGCCGAGAGAGGGAGAGAGACACTGTGTGCATGTGTGTATGTGTGTGCGTGTGTGTGTGTGTGTGTGTTAGAGCGAGCCCCCATCCGGCTTTTGGATCCACAGTGAGCTTTTGGTTCAGAAGCTGCTGGAGAGAGAAGGCGAGGGGGAGAGAGAGAGAGAGAGAGAGAGAGAGAGAGAGAGAGGGAGAGATGGGAGGAGACTCGACTTCAGTCCAGCTCGCCCCGACCAACCTCACAAACAATACCTCTCTCTCCCTCTCTCACTCACTTTCTATTTTTCACTCAGACGTTTTGCCCTGAGTCACCACAAGCGGCCAGCTCTATTTTTCCTATTATCTCATATTTGTGAAGCCTGGAGACCTTTAGAGGAAAATGGAGGGAGGGTTGGTGAGGAGGAGGAGGAGGAAGAGGGGGGTTTGTGGAAAGAGAGGGAGCGAGAGACAGAGAGAGAGAGAGCCCGGGCCCTCGGGTGCACAACAAAGGGACCTCTGTGCCAGCGCCAGGCCCAGCCGGGCTGAGAGGAGGGTGGAGGATGAAGGAGGAGAACGAAGGAGGAGGAGGAGGGCCCACAGGAAAGGGCCCTGGCTTGGGACCCGTGGCCGGCCCTTATATTCCGAAAAAAACAGGCTCCACATTGACTTGGGCCTTGGCAGCCATGGGGCGGGCTCCTGCTACTTCCCCCAACCCGCCACCACCCCACCTTCCCCTCCTTTTCCTTCTCCGTTCTTCTCCTCCCTCCCAAACTGAGCAGGGGTCAGCATTGAATAAGCAATTATACAAGCACTGGTGGAGTTTGTCTGAGACTGCCACCCTGAACACTGAAGTATTGAGATGGAAGGAAGAAGTAACAGAGACGGAAAGCGAGCAGAGATGTGTGGTGACTTCTGTGGGGGGAAAAACATTCGCTGGCGGCCATGACGGAGACAGAGAAAGCACGCTTACATATGATGGAAAGATTAGATTATAACTGTAAACTGAAATAGTCTCCCTCCAAGCTCCTCAAATACCGATAATATGACGGTCAGTGGCCATTGGCGTCAGATACCAAAGCACGAGGCGCCCTTTAGCGCTGTATGAGATGCTCCAAGCAACTGTCAGAGTATGAAGAGTAGGAAAGTTTGCACAGGGCGGACAGGAGAGGAGGTGGATGGATCAAACAAACTCAAGACTTTCACCTACGAGACCGCTGTTTGTGTCATGTATGAAACTAAAGTCAATCAAGTTATTTTAGTAACAATGTAGTGCACTAGCATGTGTAGCATACTACAGTTGCAACGTATGTCATGTGACATAACCTAACGTACTTTTTTTTAAGCCAAACCATGGTGTTTTTTCTAAACCGAAACCTGTGCTTTTGTTGTCTAAATCTAAGGAAGTAGACCTAAAAAGAAACGTTTATGTTACCTATGCTCTAACTTTATTTTGAAAAGAAAATGTTTGCATTTAATCAGCGGAAGCGTAAATTGACATGTGTGCTGAGTGTGCAAAACTGATGCTAGGAGGGTACCTGGAGCATCATAGTTTCACGTGTAGGGCCACTGACCAAGCATTGGCATTTGTTGGAGTCTTGTTTGTCCATGTGTTTCTGAACCTGATAGATGCACTAATCAAACTTTTTCCTCTTAATCTTGGGCTGCAAACACACCTGCACATACACTCGAACTTACATGGACATATTTTAGTCAAGATAGCCCCAAGCTGTGCTACCTATGCTACACAAATGACACGTCTTAACACTTCACCTAACACAGCAGCAGTCCCTGTGTACTGAATACTTGCTGTAGTTTAAAAAGGGAAAAAGTAGTGTCACTATCTAAATCATATGAGGTAACTGAGGTCTTTCAGTAGTAAGATGTTACAACTTTGACAGATTCAACCTCCTACATTATGGAGATGTTCAAAGAAACTTCCGAAAAGAAAAAAGCAGAATTTGGAATACAACTGCTCACTTATTTACACCCTCTTGATACTGCAGCTTTTGCTTTTCAGTCTGGCTTATTCCCCCCCGCGCTGAAGGCACCGACACACTCCATTACGAAATGATGATGTTGATATTTTGATGATCAATTCATGTCTGGTTGAGCTGGGCCATGTGTCTGGACACATTTTCATCGATTCCTTCTAAAGACGGTCCAATCGTTCCAAAGCGAAGGGGGCCGTGCCAAGATTACGGGCAGTCTCTTGTAAAAAAAAAAAAAAAAAAAAAAAAAGAGAAGAAGAAGAAAAAAAAAACCAGGGGCACTATACTGCGGCTTGAGAGAGGAGAAAGAGATAGAGAGGGAGATGTATCAAAAAGCTTTTTGTCCAAGCCCACCTCGCACCACCACCTCCGCAAGGTTAGCCGCTAACAGTACCAATTACTGGCTTGTTGTTGGGGAGAACAGCGCTTGGCAACAGTTGCCGCGGTGGCCGGGCCTCTGTGTAAACACTAAAATCCCTCTCCTCCTCCTCCTTCTTACTTTCTAGCCCCCTCCCAGTGCTCCCTGTCTCCCACTGAAGCAGAGGATCGCGAGTCAGAGAGAAACAGAGAGCGTGCACATATATACTGTATGTGTGTGCGTGTTAGGCTCAGTCCCAGGTCGCTCTCAACGTCCACAGTGACTTTTTAATTCAGAAGCTGCTCCAACTTTAGTTATTAATAAACACCCAGACCACTAGGCAGGCTAAGGGGACACATTCACACACAAACTGAGAGTATTTGGCACACACTCACACACCGAGCTACATGACATCAACTTCTGAGAGTTAAGAGACTGTTATTCACCGTGCAAAGTAAGTTAAGTTTTTGGGTGAAGCAACAAGGGACATATGGTCCTCCCCTAAAGTACTGTCACAATCGCAGACGCGTCTCTAAACACATTTCGGGGCGACACACCTGTTACAGAAAATCGCACACACACCATATCACTTGCCAAAACACCTAAAGGCTAACCGAAGACAGGGCTTTATTTTTGTTTTTTAAGGAGATGAAGTTTTAGGGGAGAGGGAAAAAAAAGCCTAAAAAGGACAAATTAGCTTTTTTTCCCTCTCCTTTAAATGTGAGGCCACCGTGCTGCAGAAATATAAAAAGCAGGAATGTAACTAACACAAAACAACAGATGTAGTGTGCTCTTTTTTCATTCTAATATTAGGGATTGTATGGATGTATATAGCAACATGTTTCCATTAAATGCGACGTTCTAAGAATAGGCCACAGCACATAAAGCGAACATTTACAAGGGTGTCAGTCAACAATTTAATAAATTGAAAATCCATTTATCTGAATACAGAGTTCTGCCCTTCACTCCACTGCCTTTCCCTAACAGATGGTGTTGTGGGTGCTTATGTCCAATTTGATTTGAACCAAACCCTCAGCCAATTTTTACACTGGCATGAAATCTCAGCGAGCCAGATCCACACACTGGCAGTCAGAAATAGCAGCGGAGAGGGCGCGACATTGTGAAAGAACGATGAAGGGCAAAATCTGGAGCGACATTCGAGAAAGTCGCAGAAAAACTTTCCTTGTTGTTTCATTTTCACTCGTGTGCTGTTTATATTTTTTTCTCCACTCTTTCTCCTCCTTCTTCTTCTTCTCCTCCTCTCTCTCCCCTCCTCTGCATGTTGTTTTTTTGCCGAGCTGGAGAAATTAGCGATGCTATCTTAATGCAGTGTTTTTTGCGGGAGACAGAGAAACATTCCTTTCACAGACACACACATACACACACACACGCAGCATTTTCCCAATTGCCTCTGTGACCTCCATTATCATTAAATGGTGTTTGATAGCATCTAGACATTTGAATCCGCTGCGGACTAATTCAGCTCGGCCCCTGATAGCCGCTGCCACTGCACCTTATTAGGGACAAGCTATGGGACCCAACACAGATCCCATTTTCATTTTACTGCCTCATACTTTACAGGCTGAAGAGACCAAGTGTCAACTGTGGTACTGATAACCACCACATACTGCCCGCTAATTACCTGGTTAACAAACATACCCTCATGAGAGACTTTTGAATAGATAATAGAGCTTCACATGCAACAATGGGTCATGCTGTATTTAAAACCCAATGTATTCACAGAGGATCCCTTGAAAAGCCGCTTTGACGATTACATTGTGTGTCAGGTGAAAAACGTATATCTCCTGAATGTAAAGTAAGAAAAGCATGTTTATTACTTTTAGGTTTTGGGGGCTTTTCAATATGATCTGAGAGTGTTTCAAAAGCATAATAGGTCAAAGAGTTTTCTCAACCAATAGTAATGCATGATGTAATCTGCCAACTAAAGCATGAAAATCACTTAAATTAGGTTTTCAGCAACAATTTCTATGCAACTTGCAGATGGAAATGTAATTTGCAGACTCTTGAAATCTTTAGTTTCATGGAAAAAAAATTCTGATTCATATCAGTGACCTGTGAATCAACCGATAAGACAAGCCAATTTTCTTCAATTGCAAATAATAATAATAATAATAATAATAAAAAAAAGCGTGTCTGCAAAGTCTGCTTTCTCAACCTGATGTCAGAGCGAGGAGAGGGTTAAATACTCAGGGCCGGCACTCTTTTAATGCACGCACATCTCTCCCTGTCAAAAGCATCCTGTTGAAGTAGGCCAAGGCGTGTGTATCGGTGTGTATCTGTGTGTGTGTGTGTGTGTGTAACTGTGTCGTACACAGTGGCTCGGGCTGCTGTAATGGAAAATGACACTTGCAATCTGTCTCGTGGCAATAACCCCTCTTCAGTGCTCTTGTCTCCACTCCGCGCACGCACACACGCACATGTGCACGAGCACACACTCAATGTCTCTGTCACCGCAGCAGCCCCCGGGCCGTCCTTGTCACTGCACAGCTTTATTGCATCACTTTAACGTGACAACAAAAGAAGACATTGTGTATTAGGCCTGCTGTGTATAGGAGGGGAACGGACCCACGCATTAACTACGCGAGAGACAGAAGGAGAGTACACACACACACACACACCCACAGAGTGCAGCGTTTTCTCTTGTGAGTCGTGACATTTTTCGTCTGCCTGTCAAAGCAATGACAGAGAGACAGACAGAACAGCAAGACACTCCTGACACACTAATGTTGCTTTGCATGTTAGAAGCCTATTCAAACAAGGCTGAGCTGCGACTTTAACCTCCCCTGTGCTTGTGTGTGTACACACGAATGTGTTTGTGCATGTGAGACTGATGGGTAAAGACTGTTATTTCTGATGCTATCATAGTTTTGGCCCTGTGTTGGCTGTTTGATTGACAGTTGGCTTGGCTTTAGAGTGGCTTTGCTTTGCCGGACGGCGGAGGCGGGACCCGCCTATTCCAGTTAACGCGGACGCTGTTGACAAGCACAAACAGACGCACACGCACACACTTCTCCCTCTGTTTATGTGTCTGTTTGAGTCTTGATATCCGTCTCTGTCTCTTTCTGTCTTTCTTCTCTATGTGTGAATGTTTGTTCCATCTGCGCATCGATCGGCCCGAGACAGAGCGCGTTGTAAAGCCTTAAGAATAGCCCACATTGTCCTGGGTGCTGCTCAAAGATAGGGCGACAGACATGTGAGAACCATTAGACCAATGGCAACAACAGTCCAAACAGCACTGGAATGCTCTGCTGACTAGCATGTGTGTGTTTATATGTGTGTGTGTGTGTGTGTGTGTGTGTGTGTGTGTGTGAGTGCCTGACCTGTTGGAGCCTTAAGACGCACTGAGCTCCAATTATTCACTCACGTCGACATCTCCCCCTGTAAATCTTTTCCTACTCCCCAATTTTCCTGGCAAGATCATCATCGTTTGATTGGTTGATGAGATTTGCCTCGTCAATAATGGCTGATGCTGCTGGTTAGGTCACATTTAGATCACTTAGCCATCTGTGGCTAACAAAGAGGAGGGGCAGAACTCACACAAATTAAATGACAATGACAGAGTTGGTGAAAGAACATATTGTGTTGACGGTGAATCATTTTTCTCTTAAATTTTACCTTTTTTTTTGGGTCGCATACAAACTGGACCTGTGGGGTTTCAAATCAAGGGGTGTTTGAGAGGAAGGCAGGGTCTAATGAAAGATGCCATTGAGTTACATCATGGGAAATGTAGGATCGAATGTTTTAGGGACTGAAGACTAAAAGTCAGGATGTCTTGACAATTGCTGAGTTCCCTAACTTTCCAGGGGTGCAAAATCAATTTGCTAGAGTCCCCCTTTAATGAACTAACTTTTTTGTTTAATGCTTAGTCTTAACATTTGTCATTTAATACCAGCACTGGCCAATTTGTCAATAAAGTCATGCAGGAATGAGTCCTAAAGACCACAAATGAGTTAGCGTGTACTTCTGGGTCCTTCATCTTGAAGTCCATGAGTTTTTTGAATGGGATTTCGGTTAACACAAGCTTAATAGACTTTCACGACTGTCTACAGCATAAAACACACCTGTAAATACCTCACTTGAGAATCAAGTGAGGTATTTTTCTTGATCAAGTGAGGTATTATTCTTGATTTTTATCAAGAATAAAAAAGGCAGTGGCTGAATGAGGCTACAGAAATTGTTGGAGACATTTAATGACATCCTGTAAAACACCACCTTTACAGCCTGATTGCGGTCATGCCATTAAGTCATGCGACTATGGTTTGGTTCATTCATAGCCTAACTTTAGCTGTTTACTTCTGGCGATGTTTCAAAAATCATAAAAGTGGTGTTCATTTGTGAAGATAACCTTGCTGAACAAAATGTGTAAGCATCACAAACTTTTGTCTGTCACAGAGCTTATTGAAACAATCCAAAATCCAGTGGAGAAAAAAAAAATCCTGTTGGCTTTTTGTTGAGGACACTAAGGTGATGGTGGGCTAGAAAATGTTTTTTGCATGCCGATTTATTGGTAGATTCAAGACCACTAATGTATGTCATTATAGTGGAGAGAACTGGAGCTCAAATGTGCAGTCCGCCCATTCAAACTTGATATGTTTTAGGCGTAAAATTTAATTGGTATATCTACCATAAACACTAAGAAGTAATAAACGATTAGGATGTTTATCAAACCAATCCCGTATCTTTATCAGAACAAGTTAACTGTGTCAATTCAATTACACTTACATTGACTTCACTGATAAATATTATACAATCTTTGACTTCTGCTCCTCTCAGACATCTTGCATCAGTACTTCTTTTCTTCCTGAACATTCCTGTCTGCCTTTGACCCTCTCCACCTCCTCCCCCCGCCGATCCTCCGACAAGACACCCATGACTCTTTGAGTGGGCTAATTGTCATAACAACGTTTGGCTCAGAAGAGACTGGAGACTACAGTCGGGTATGATAACCTTGGTCGTAACCTCGTTAGTGTAATTAAACGAACCAACAAAACGGATGAGGAGGGCGTGATCTAAACTGGGGCACAATCCAGTCCGGTTTAGTGGGCTAGAAACCCTGCGTTCGCCTGTGTTTTCACATAGTAAACTGATACTGGGGGGGCAGGGAGAGCTAGACAGAGGGCTCAATGTTAGAGAGTGTGTTGGGTGTGTGTGCTTTTGGGGTGTAAGAGTGTGTCAGACAAACCGACATGACTGAACAAACAAGTGTCCAGTGTCTCGGCGTGGACAGCTCCTTGAACCAGCATCACAAGACTGTCTAGTGTGAAGCTTGCGAACAAACATGAGTACAGTACATGAGTTCAATTCGAGAGACAGAGGGAGGGAGAGAGAGAGGACAGACATCGAGAGCGGGAGAGATAAAGATAGATCAAAAATCTGCCAGAAGGAAGAGATGGATTGTGGAATGTTTCCCTCAATGCTTTGTGTCTATGAAAGTGGACACAGATACCAGCATCACGGCTTTGAAACCCACCACCCACCATATGACACACACACTCACGCACATGGACAGACAAGAAAGCTTGCAAACTCCACCCACATCTAAAGGAGCCTTAAATAGCGCTGTTACACACCACTTACACACGGCTGATCATTGATATTCATAGTTACTCATCATTTTACTCACAAATTTCAACAACAAGGATTCTAAATTTAAGCAACCAAAAGAAAAGGGCTGTGAGCACAGGCGGGGAGTCTGTGGTGATGCAGGCAGACACAGATCAGAGAAGTATGAGGTGAAAGTTTCATGGTAACTCTTTGAAATGAAGCGAAGAGGAGTGAGGAATGAAAAAGACTCAGGTGTACATTTGTGTGTGTGATGTTTTGGAGAAAAGAAAGGCACAAGTTAGCGTGAGGAAGGCGGGGAGGTGAAGGTGGAGAGGTAGAAATCATGTGTCGCAGTAGGAATGGAGGGTTTCTCCAAAAGTAAACACAGTTACAGGCCAAGCTAATATAAACAAGCCTTTTTGGAGGTTTACCCGCTGAATACAGAAGTAAATCCATCATTCAGAGAGAAGACTCGTTCCTACAGCCTCTAAATGATGGGCTCTAGTTGTCTTGGTGAGTTCAGAGCAACTCTCACTATGTATTAATGATCACTGTGGTGTCATGTCGTAACGTCCCTTTTAAACCCACTGACGCTTATGTTTTGGAGA
Organism: Epinephelus awoara; assembly: GCA_035609425.1. NCBI lineage: Eukaryota > Metazoa > Chordata > Actinopteri > Perciformes > Serranidae > Epinephelus > Epinephelus awoara. Next base: position 18,073,188 of record CM069316.1, on the reverse strand, counting down.
GGCTACAGAAACACACACCTGGGTTACAGACAAGACTGGCGTGCAGCAGCTGATTTGCTTTGTCGGTATTACAATGAGCCAAGAGGACCCCGTGTTTGTGTGTGTACATGCACACGTCGCCCCGTGTGTGTGTGTGCGCGCTTTGCATCTGAGTGTGCGTATGTTTGGATGTTTGTGTGTGTGTGTGTGTGTGTGTGTGTGTGTGTGTATGTGTGTGTGTGTGTAGGTGACAGCTCCAGCCCCAAACTGACTGGCATCTGGCGGTGGCAGTTGTTTTAACAGCTGAGCTGACAGCATTAATCCGAACGCACCCAAATCAAAAGGAGACAACACCTGTTCACTGCTCCTGAGCCCAGCCGAGGAAGAGACGAGGGAGGGAGGAGGGGAGGCGAGGGGGGTGGGGGGGACGGAGAGCGAAGTATGAATGGAGGCAGGGAGTGAAAGAGATGGAGGGGGAGTGATTAGAAGCAGGTGGAGAGAGTGACGGGGACAAAAGGAGGTAGGAGGAGAGGGATGGAGGGAAGGTGGCAGGGAGGAGAGACAGGAGCGAGGGTAGGGCAAGGATGGAAAGCAAGGGATAAGATGGGGAAAGAGACAGAAGAGGGAAGGATGAGGTAGGAGAAAAGGAGGAGAAGGCGGGGGGAGGGGACGATGAGAGCGGGCACGCTGCCAGGCAACACATACACACAGCACTCTTTCCCCTGAGCGAAGCGGAAAGGGGCAGTGGGCCAAACAAGGAAGGAGGGGTGAAAATAGAGGAGAGGGAGGGGTAGAGGTGAATGGATGGATAGAGGGATCCCACATGGAGGGAGGGAGAGAGAGAGAGAAGGACGGCTGAGGAGGGATGAGGGGGGGAGCAGACGGGCAGACAGAGAAGTGCAGCAGCAATCTATCCAGAGGAGCATCACAGCTCCAACATGAGTGGCTGGCGATAGCTGCTCCGCTGGCCAAGCAGCAGCGAAGGAAAAAGAATGTGAGTGAAGGGGTGGGGGGTGGAGAGGGGACTGCTTGTCTCCCAACATCTGGCTCAAATAAGGCCCGGGCCTTGCTGTGGGCTCGGGGTCACAACCCCTGAGGCTGACAACACAGACGCCACCACTTCATCTGCGGAACCCGCCCTCTGACCAGCAAGCCAGGGGTTAATTAATATAGACCCTATGGCTTCAAAAGCTGACACAGTGACTGGCTGACGGAGCGGCTGAGTGGATGGATGTCTGAGTAGCTACAAGACGGAGTAGCTGAGAGTCTGACTTCTTGGCAACTGCAGAACTGGCCTCCATTGCTCGCTGATTGGCTGACATATTGAAAGACTGAGTAACTAGCTGACTGACTTGTTGCTCTGCGACTGACTGAAGTGCTAAAGCTCCACAACAGTATGCACACCACCTTGACATCTGTCATATAAGATGGAGCGGAAATGGTAAGGGTGGCCTGTGGGTGGCAATTACGTGGACGACTGGAATGTGTCCATTCGCTATCCCTGATGCATCATGGGTAGCTCCTCGGTCAGGTCACACAAGCTGGTGCGTTCGTCATCCCAAGTGTGGCAACATACTGTACATGAGTGTTTTTACTGCAGTGTGTGCAGACAATCTAACAACAGCTACTCGGTGATACACACCAGTGCCACGCCTCCACTCAGGCTGTTAAAGCCCCTTTTACATCCGTGTCAGGCCTTGAATCCTGCGCCGGACACTGCTGACATGGGTGATAGGGGGCTCTGATGTTTCCACATGTGTAAAAATTGCGCTAAGGAGATTTTGCTACTTTGCGCACAAGCCTACATGGATTTACAAGAAGAAACTAGGGTGTAGCCTTTGTCACACTTACACACACACACACACACACACACACACACACACACACACACACACACACACACACACACATATATGTATTGACATGTAGTATGTGGTAGTTAGGGCATGGAGACACACAAACTCAATCTCTTGCAAAAACAGCCACAGCTAATAAGCTCAAACACAGAGCTTACTTACAGTCTATTTAAAGTACATTATAGCCTACAGTAAGCTTACGTGCTGCCATGAAGGCACCATAAAATTGTAGATGTGCACCTACAGTATAGGACCTGTTTATATAGGTCACATAAACACATAAGCAGATGCATGCATATATGCACTGTAGATGCACATACATGTATGTATATATGCATTCCAACAGTGAAAGTTAATCTCACTTTTATCTGCCTGAATATGATCATCTTGCCATGCCTGGTATCACTGTTTTGTGTTTGGTGAGGTTGATTTGCTCATGTTTTACTGATTTAAAAGCATCTCTTCAAAGCTCTGCTTCCTGTATTGGCTTCTGGTTCTTCTGAGTATAATGATTCATGGAACAAACATTAATACCTTATTTTAGGGGTCCACAATTTCCTATATATATATGTATATTTTCATTTCGATTAATTACTAACCTATACCTTTTTCCCCGCACCAAAATTAGCTTGTCTATGCGAGTTTTTAAACATGGGAAATCCACTGGAAATAGACGATAGAGTGCTTTTCAACTGCCAGTGGACCAGAGCCATATACATGGTCACAAACAGGCCTGAGAACAGGTTAGTAAACGGTGGAAAGCATGTAGGCCAGTGAAAATGCAACAGTGGTCACTTATTTTCTATAAACCAAACTCTTTGTGTGCTGACCAAATTCTGAATGATGTTTAGGCGCTGTTTGGATGAAGACAATGGATATTTTGAGGTGGTATGTCATTGAATCGCACCGGAAAAGGGGCTGAAGTTAGCGTGTCCACTTGAGTGCTGTATTTCCATTACTGCCAATCAAAGCCGATTGGAGCAGGAGCCTATAAAAATATGTGACAACTACAGAGATTGTAACGGTCCCCATTATATACAAAAGTCAGATGTTAGCAGGTGTCAGAGGGTTATTTCTGTCCAGTGGAAAAGGTACGAGACCAAATCTAGGGTGTCCTCAAGAAGTTAAGTCAAGGTTAAGGTCACAGAAAGTCAGGTGAACATGCAAAAATGTGAAATTTGTACACAGATAGGCTCAAAATTGAACATATAGGGATCATTTTTCAAATAATCAGTGATTAATAAATGACGATTGACTTGGGTTAAGATGTTTTTCCCACTGGGAATTACCAACTGTTTCATAACTCAACATGCTAGCTAATTAAATTCAAGCTAAAATAAAGTCAGACCTTTGTCTCTGTTTTCCTCGTAATTAGGATCAAATTACATACTTCTTTCCAGGAAACTCTCGAGGCTACTACCGACGTGTGTATTAAAGACTTACAAATAGTTGTAATTGAGCCTTCAATACAAGACTACTGTATGAGAAAAGACAGATGTCATTAATTACCCATTTCTAAGTAAAGTAAACTTAAAAATGCCTCCATGCACACACACACTTTAACATTTGCATGTTCACAGAACTGTCTGTAAAGCTCACAGCAGAGTGAGAACTTTTTATATTTCGCCGTGGCACAATGTCAAGATGAAAAGTCAAGCGTTTCATTCCAAATTGCGACATCCACCTACTCACAAAGTGACTGCTGGTATGTCAGTAAACTATTTAATGGAAGATTGCTGAAGTTATCTGCTCGCTTGACGACGCTTCCTATTAAGTGAAAATGTTTGAGGGTGCAATTGTCTGGCCTTTTGAAAACTGGTTGAACTCCAAGAAGCAATTCCTTTCCACAGTGTTTCTCAGAGTGTTATTTGTTGCTTAAGTGCCTTCAAAGGGAAAGTTTTGAGACGTTTCAGCTGCATTTCATATCCTTTTGATAAAGTAATTGAGGGACAAAAGTCAGTCCACTTTACACAAAACTCATTCATCTTGCAGCCATTTTGCAGCATAAAAACATTCCTCCGTCTCTCCATGGCAATGGGAGAAAAGACCCGAGAAAGGGTGATCACAGAAATAGAAGGGAAAACAACAACAGGGCGTGCAAATGAAGAGAGTTTATGAGAACGCTGAAAAGATAAATCATGAATTCCACTGATTTGGTCATGGGACATGGCGCTGAATGGAAGTCAATGGGTGGATGCCAAAACACTGGGGCCTGTCTAACATTTGGGAGTTGGTGACAGGAGGCCTTTATGTGGGACAGTCTGACTCACAATAATACACACACAGACACCCAAACATATTAATATGATTGCATGACAAACAGGAAGTGCACAAATACGTTCCTAATGCGAAGAAATAAACGCATTAACACTCCCACTAGTGTCTTCATCACCAGGTACCAACAAGACAAGAATACACACATGCAAATACAAATACTGTAGGACAGTCATATTGTAGATGGGTCACAATAGCCATGCTATGGAAGCCCTGGCTGATTCATGAACCTTAGGCCTTTGTCCTTAACTTAATGCCACGCCGGGAGGCCAATAACACACACAGGCACACACACACACCATCAGGAAAACCACAGGACCCTCTCTCCTCTGTCTAAGCCCCTTTATGCTCATGTATTGGACAAAAGCTGGGGCACTGCTTTTCCCTCAAAACACTCTCTCACTCTCACACACACACACACACACACACACACACACACTATTCATCTCCTTAATATCACTCATCTGGACTGGGAAGAATGGTAGAAAGGAGTTTCATCCTCACTGATTGTCTCGTGCAAGGCTGAGAGAGAGAATGCCACGTTGAAAAGCAGACGCAAAACAATTCAATAAGAAAAGTGACTTGAATGCGCCTTTCATCAAGCCAACAATGGCCGACCTCACAATAGGCCTCAGGTTCGCCCCATGACGTTGCCTGTTTCTCATGCCACAAAAGAAAAAAAAAAACACAAACTGACTCGATTTGAATTGGAAGCCATGTCCGCGATGATTTTCCCCCCATCTATTAAAAAAACGCAGTGAAGTTAACTGACACTTGGATAACTGGGAAGAGCGATAAATAAAAAGGAAATGGTTCTCTTAGATGAGCGACATGAAGAGTGAGCTCTTAGTCTGTTTCAACGTGAGTTTTATTGGTGCAAAGAGAGATTCTTTTTCAATCTGCGCAAAGAACGTTTCAATATCACCACTGGCATTTTAGTTTTTCTCTGCCAGGTCACAGGATCGGAGGCGTAGCATAAAAAACAACACATAGAGTTCAGATCTCTTTAGTTAGAGGTTCAAGGCAGAATTAGTCTCATAAGCACAGTGTCAGCTCCTCTTTATCGAACGCTGACTGTGTATTTAGAGGCCTTTAACTGGCAAACAGGACGACAAAATCGCACTTTTCCTGGCTTGCCTGAACTTTCTTTTTCACTTGTGGAGAATTAGAGAAAAGAAAAAACAATTCCCTCTTTCAACCTCCCCCTCTGTTTCGTTTCATTCGCCTTCCTTTTCCCAGCGCGAGAAGAATGATCTCGACAAACAATGGCTGTAAGAGTCCTGCTGCACTTCATGTTAATTTATACAACTAACTAATTACCGACAAAGGGTGGAAATCACATAAAGACGTTCGCCCGCTCCCACGCTAGGGCTGTGAACCTGCTGCTGTACGAGTGTGTGTCCGTTGCGCTCCACAAATTCCCCTCAGGGATCTGTGCCTAGAAGTCACAGGTCCATGTGATGACTTAGGTTTTATTTTTTATTTTTTTTCTTGGGTTGAAGGATTAAGTAAAGTGAAGGAGGGGGGTGGTCTGATGGACGGATGAACCAGAGACTGCCTCGATCCCTCCACTTCTCCGACTCTTTTATTTCCTCCCTTTCTCCCCCTCTCTCCTTCTTCTTGGCAGAATGTATCCGCCCTTCCCATTGTCACCCATTGGAGTGTACGGAGGCGTGAGGGAGCTCCAGCCACTGTGTGCTTGTGTGGCACAATGGCCTTGCCTAAGTGCTGTCCTATAAAATGCCTCAGTGCTCTCTAAAAGCAAGCCCTGGGTTCCCTCCCTGCCTTGAAAATAGATGAAGTGCTGTGCGTGCATGTGTGAGCATGTGTCTGTGTGTGTGTGTGACATCTGTCATTGAGTTGGCATTTTCAGTATGGAAACCAGTGCCTCGGAGCAGAGACTACGCTCAGCTATAAAAACACCATTCTGGTTGACCTCAAGGTTGCCGGCACGGCTATAAACCTGCACATCGTGCGTGGGGGTGTGTGCAGGCGAGGCTGTGTGTGTGTGTGTGTGTGTGTGTGCATGAGTGTGCCTTGTTTCCCTGCACGTGCGCTCAGGTCAAGGCCGCGCTGTATAGAGGGCAAGGTCTGACCCCAGAGCTGTGCCACAGCTCGGTAAAACAAGAAGATATTGCCATTTGTTGACCTTGACGACGTCACCGCCAAGAGAGGTGACCACCGAAGCCACACAATCAAGCTCAGTGCAAAATTATTTACAGTGCTAAGCTATTTTTCATAAGAGTAGCAATCATTGTGTCAAACTGGATGTCAGCTCACATGAAAGTGGGCAATTTGAGTGTGTTTTTCTTCTCCTTTTTAGGGAAGGACATCTTAATTGTTAAAATCAGCCTTTAAAGAAGTTTAATTCTGAAATTTAGAAGACGTGGTGGCATTAAATTGCTGCTGAATCAATACAAATTTGTATCGCAGGTTTTTTTTTTCACAGGAAGTGAAGTGTTGACACTGGGAGTGCAGAGAACTGAGGAATACTGACAAATCTGGCTACTGAATAAAAAGCCAAGAACTTCATTTTCAAAACAAAACAAAAATCGAGTGAAAACTGGCAACTCTGCATGTTAAGTGATGGATGACTCACATCATTTAGGCAAAATGCAGTGTCCAAAGGGTTATTCAGCTAAAAAGATATATAGTGGAAACACAGTCATAGTGGAGGACCTGTAACAGCAGAGGTTACACATTAAAAAAAAAGAGAGATAACAGAAAAGGTCCCGGAGGCCACGGAGCCCCAGTGACGGGTAGCTGGAGCTGGGTAGCAGAGGGTCAACAGACAGGTCCAGAGATGGAGCTCAGCTGGCACTGACTGTGAGACACTTACAGTTAGAGGAGGAGAGGAGAGGAGAGGAGAGGAGAGGAGAGGAGAGGAGAGGAGAGGAGAGGAGAGGAGAGGAGGAATGAGGCTGAGTGTCTGGTGAAAGTCCAGGGCAGCAGAGGCACCACTCCAGGGGCCGAGATGAACATCTGTGCCCCATTTAGTGATGTTTCTCCTCCTTTTAATTCCCCTCGTTTTTCTTCTTCTTCTATTTCGCAGTGTATCATCTCACTCTGTCTGTCTGTCTATCAAATGCATGTCTTCTTCCACCGCTGGTCTAATAGATTATCACCAGGCCCTGCTCTGTGGCACAGAGGTCACAAGAGGTTAAACGGCGAGTCCAAGGGAACGGTCCAGGTGTGTGTGTGTGTGTGTGTGTGTGTGTGTGTGTGTGTGTGTGTGTGTGTGTGTGTGTGTGTGTGTGTGTGTGTGTGTGTGTGTGTGTGTGTGATCAGCCGCACAGGTGTGTGTGCAGCCATCTCTCTCGGGCTTTAACACCGGCTCTCCTCTCGACCCATCGCCTCCCGCGACGCTCTGCACTCTGCTCTCATTATTCCACGTAATGACACACACACACGCTGCAGCACGAGCCGCTCACCCAGCGGCCTCTCGCCTGGGGTCCAAACAAACACACACATAAACACACACACAAGCACACACACACACACACACGAGTGAGTGTCATGGCATTCTTATCTTCACTGTTCCTCCCTGTCGCTCCTGAAGAATTTATTGAAGGCGGCATTTGTGCGTCTGCACATACATGTACCGGTGTGTGAGTGTGTGTGTGTGTGTGAGCGTGTATCTCCAGGGTAGCAGGTGGCCGGTGGAGTAAGACAGGAGATGAATGGAGAGAGCAGGGGAGCGGTGGAGCATGGTTGGGCCAGGCCATGGGGGACAACATGGCTAGTCATTTATTAGAGGGCCAACACACATACACACCTTGCATGCATGCAAAATGCAATCCTCGCCATAACACACACACACATGCACTGTCACAAATACATATGCAAATACACACACACACAAACACACACAAATATACATGCTCCCAAAGGCTTAAACAGCACACACATACACACACACTGACCTAGTAACTACCACTCTCCATTCATCTAGCCTAAGTAGAGCAACACTAGCCACAGACACAGAACTATATCTTTCAAACTTAGGCCATATTTGTGTGTGTGTGCGTGATTGTCTATGTGTGTGTGTGTGTGTGTGTGTGTGTGATGTCTCGCTCCAGGCTTGCCTTCGATAAGTCAAGCTTCTCATTCTGTTTCGAGATGTTTATCGTTTTCTGACCCATTTTGTGTCTTTGGCCCCTTGTTCACATCCCTCCTAGTGTTAATGCTCCTAGACTCTAAATGTGTGTGTGTGTGTGTCATTGATCCAGCTGGAAGCAGTGTGCGAGTGTGTATGTGTGTGTGTGTGTGTAAGAGAGAGAGAGACAGAGAGAGCAGTAATATTCCAGGCCTTTCATAATGATTAAAGCCTTCATTAAATTTTCATCCCAACCTGCTGTTTGCTGCTAATGGCCTTTGTGAGCCACACAGCCAAACAATAGCTAGCCGGGCACAGAAAAGGGATTTCTATCTCGCGTTCAATACCGCCCCTCGTCGTTTCTCTCCAACCCACCCCCCCCACCCCCCACCCCCTCTCCATTTCCCTCTGCCTCTCTTCATCTTTTCTCAGCATCCCTTTTCTTCCTTTACTCTCTTTTCTTTCTTCCTTTCTCTCTTGCTTGGCCTGGGTTTGTGTGTGTGTGTGTGTGTGTGTTTGTGTGTGTGTGTGTGTGTGTGTGTGTGTGTGTGTGTGTGTGTGTTGGGTCTGCAGGCGCTGGGGCCTTTTGTTAGCGCGTTTCATTTAAACGTAGGGCAGATAATGCTCCGGGTTGGTTTGGATGCCGCACCACTGTGGCACTCCGCTAATGGGGTCTGTGAAGACACTGCTCTCTCTCTCTCCTTCACCCTTCTCTTCTTCCGTCTTGTCTTTACATCTCCCTCTCTCTCTTCTCCCCCTCTCTCTGTTTCTGCACTGGCTGACTCATAAAGATCCATTATTGTTGTTTTTTTTCCCTGTGCAGCCAGTTCACGAGGTCCAGCGAAGCAGCGAACAACCCAAAACACACCTCAATTACAGCTCAGCTCGACAAACAGCCCAGTTTTTTCTTTCTTTCTCTCTCTCTCCCTCTCTTTTTTTTGTAAAATGTGCCACAACAGGCCTCTCTATTGACTGGAATAAAAACAACCAGACGGCGAGAACTGACCGGCAGTCTCGGGCGCTTTGAAAAACCTTGCAGAAAAAAGCCTGGAAAAAATAAGGTTAGTGCATCCCAGCTTGAAATGAAAGCCTGTTGATGCACTGCCGGAACACACACCAACACATGAACACCTACACTTAAAAGACAAACACACACTGTACAGCTACACTGTTCTTTCACCTTTCGGAGCACAGTGCTGTACGGTGCTGCATACAGTTCAGAGATGTTTGAAAAAGAAATCTCAGCGCATAGCAGTGGTGGATTTAGAAGGTAGAGGGAAAGTATGGAAGTGTATAAGAAGATCTACCGGTTGCATCTGCTTTAGAGGTCCTGACCGCATTGTGGATTGGGTCCAATTATCCTCGGGTCTCTTCAGGTCTTGTGTTTGGGTTTGGACAGGTTTACCACAGGTCCTTTTTGGTCTTGGTCCAACATTTTAGGCCCATGTAGACACCCAATCTAGTTTGCTTAAAGGTATATTACGCAGGATTGTGAAAATCCAGTCCCAGATTCACTCTTGTTAAGCATTTTGCCTCGTTATATTTACATTTTGTCGGCACTGTGTCTCTTGGATGTCTATGCTTAAAGGTCCAGTATGTAGGAGAAACATTGATTTGTGACGTGCAACTGCTTTATTCAGCGTTTTTACCGGTTTAAATGACCAGGTCTGTTTGTTTTGGAGAGGAGGAGACCTCTGCGGATAATTCAACTCCTGTTTCAGTTGGTTACAACCTGCAACCCTCATCTGATCGCTACCTTTTAATAAGCCCGAACCTCATCTAAACGCTGTCGGGGTACACATCCATAAACGTCCTGAACATAGACAATAAGAAGAAGGTACGAAAATCCAGGCAGAGGACAGTCTTTGCAGAAAAACACCCCCCGCACACTTCCAGTGGGTCATAAGTGATGACTGAGAGATATTACTTCTGTATGGTTAAAGGTAATTCTGTGTAGTGTACTTTTAAGGGCCTTTGAGCAAGGCAGTGAATCCCTACTGCCTTCAAGTACCTGTTTTTCAAACTGACGCTGACCTCCCCGTGCAGCGCATGAAAGTTATCTTCACCAATAAAGCACAATGTTATTTATATTATCCCATCAGATGGACACCTGTTGGTAATCTCTTTATCACATTAGCACTATCACATGCATTTCATAGTGACTTAAGCCCCCATTTATGTGCCCAATGAGAAATTAGAGCTTGCCATGAGCTAATTTTATTCGTTGACTCCGACTGTTAGCCCAAGGCTAAATTTGTGAATGAAATGTGGGGGCTAATCGAGCTATGCAATGTTGCCCCGGGCAAAAATCTGGTTTATTGTCTTCAACAGTGTGCAAAATTTTTATCTTGTGGCTGAGAGAGCATTATTCAAAGGGTTAAAAAGGTAGTAGGAAAGGTGATAGGATGCATTTAACCCTCTGTGATCGTTTAGCAGAAAGAAACCTCAATGTAAGTGTCTCTTCTTTGGAATGAAAGCTGGGAAGCATTTGGAGAGTTCGGCTTTTCACACACTCCGGCATACACTCCGCACACATGAACACGCACACATCTTATTTGTCAGAGGGTGATAGATATGCAAAGCATGGTGGACAATAGGCCCAAACAGCTGATGCTGTCTGTCTGTGTGCTGGAAAAACAAAGGCTTGCCTCTCATCTGAATGTGTGTGGGTTCATAACAGAGGGACAGAGGGAGAGAGTGATAGAGAGAAAACAAGAGAGAACGAAAGGAAGAAGATACAAGGGACAACAGAGTGTGACAAAAAAAAGAAGCGGCACGGAGCCAGGGGGATGGCGGGGAGTTGCGGATCACACATCTGGCCGCACAAGCGTCCCCTTTCATCACTGACCTTCTGGCTCGTTCTTGATCAGCTCCTCCATCTTGCGTTGTTTCAGTGTGTCCACCACGTCTGCCAGGCTGCCCTTGCGTCTCTCGGGAGTCCCCAGGGTGCCCGTGGCCGAGCCCCCGTCACTGCAGGGCCGCCCTCCACCTCCGCCATCCTCTTTGCCCGGTGAGGTAGCATTGTGCTGGGGGTAAGGACTCAAAGAGCTCCCCTTAGTGCCGTCCTGCTCCTGGAAGTGACGTAGAAGAGGAGAGGAAAAGGATTAAATAAAGTGTAAGATTCACCTAAACTTTAAGATGTAAGTAAACAAACTGTGGGAGAAAAAGAAGAGGAGGAGGAGCTGGCATACGCCCTTCATTATCTCCATCCTCCTCTCCTCTTCTTGCTCCCTTTATTCTCTCCATCTCCCCTTCTCATAGCTTGACGCAACCAACTGTCATCCCTGGCCAGTTATCTCAAGTTAGGGCACACTTCTTCTTCTTCTCTCCCTCTCACATCCTCGGGAATCTGCATTTGACTGACTTGGAGGTACTTGACAGAACAAGCACATGAAACAGCAGCAAAAAGACTCCGCACACTCTTAGAGTCACGCTAACTCTTCATTACAAAGCCTTCAGCAGCTCGGCTTTGAGGGACGTCCAACGCTTCTGTACCAAATCCCAAGCCCAAGTTTCAGCACTACTGCGCTACTTTTGTCCTACGATTCATGACAATTAATGCTGAGGATGCAACTCCATCAAACAGGAAAATCACAAAAAATAGACCCCCTTTTTAAAAAAAAAAAAAAAAAACAAAGCTTTGGAGGGGTGTCAAGTCATTTCCATAAATTCATGAAAGCTCTGACAAAACAACAATCAGCATGACAGATACAAAGTATAATATATACAGCTCACAGTAAAGCTCGGCGCCTTTTGCCAAGCTGTCATGATGAATAATTATCCCACTGTCTCCTGTCTAAAGTTTACACTGTCTTTAACACCTTAAGTTTAATGACCTTTGGAAATCATAATCCTCTCCTAAGTTTAAAAAATGCACAAAATTTATTTCTATATGTTGAAATCTGTACTAATATATCTGTGTAGAGTTTGACACCAGACTGTTTTCACATTCATCTGCTCAGTGCACATACAGCCAGAATGGACATTTTCATCCTGTATCTAGTCAGTGTTTCCCCTATCATTATATTGCAGTTGTTACGGCAAGATGCACCATATCAAAGTTCCTCAGTATAGACCAATACCATCAACCTAACAGCTGAGGTGATGCAGAGACATCAGACGCTGCTTCTGGACCAGCTGAGAAGCAAAGGAGCTGACCGAGTAAAAGATCGGAGTCACTTGCAACTCTGTGTGACTACGTCTGCGTTTCAAAATAAGGTGTTAACACAGTGCCTGTCGGTGAAGATTCTCAGTCATCCAGGTCATGGTAATCATAAGTGCTATACCATAGGCAACTGGACCTGCTTGCATTTCTTGAAGACGTTCCGCCTCTCATCCAAGAAGCTTTTTCAGTTCTAAATGACTGGTACGGAAAACTGAAGAAGCTTCTTGGATGAGAGGCAAAGCTTCTTCGAGAAACGCAAGAAAGTCCAGTTGCCTACGATATAGCACTTATGAACACAGTGCTTATAAGAAATAAATGTATGGAAATATATGAATTGGATTGCATTTACAGGAAGAATAAAATTTGACCTCTGTTCCTTATAAATCAAAATTAAGAAACCCAACTAAATTTTGAGAAAAATTAGTTTATTCTTTGATTTTGATTGACTGGACATGAATTCTGACAATGACTAATACATTTCAATTAAGGATATCTTTGACTGTTCTTACACAATGGTCATACCTTAATCTACGAAAAGTAATGTGAATTCGTACATAACCCACAAAATCAGAAAACAAGTGAACTGCGTTATTTTAAGGCAGTAGTTCCCAACTGGTCCAGCCACAGGGTCCAATTATTCCTTAGTCATTAGTTCAAGATCCACACAGTTTAATATATTTAGCATCATAATGCATTTGGCCATGTCCTCGAGCTAGTTTGATGTAGCTGTCAATTAGTCAATTACTCTACAGCAGGAAACAGCACTTCAGGAAGAAGGAAGAGTCACTTGCAGTCGGAACTTGACACCAATCATGGGCGCTAATTCACTAGATATCATACAAACCGTTGATATTTTGTCTGACTCAAAATTAAGCATGTTGTACTGTATCAATCTGGAGAATTGCAATTTGCAAACAATAAAAATCTTAAGTGTTTAAACTTTTTTTTTTTCTTTCGAAAAAGCATATCAGACCTAAGCTTGTTTCAAAACCTAAGGAGGGAATCTTTAAGTCATAAATGATAAGCTTGACAAAGTCAGACGAACAAACAGTAAGTAAAAAACCTTAACGACAGCTGACTGGTAAGTAACTTCCACTGTCTTAATCTTTGACCTGATAAAACCTGTGTTTGTTTGGAGAGCCCGCATGATAGACTTAATGCCGGCTGAGCCCAATTAACAGTGACACCGAGAAGGAGGACGCCGTCAGCTTCCGACGGGAGCACACACTGCTTGCTTGTCACACATACATGTACAGAGGAGTGTACATTCTGTATACTGTACGAACGTGAGCTAAATGCATACACGGATATGTGGGCGCGTTCAGTAGTCGTCGCCCCCCCGCCCCCCCCCACATGCATGCACAGGTGTGTTAAGGAGGGTGTTGTGCTCTTTAATTACAGAAACAAGTGAGTCAGTCTGTCAGCTCAGCTCTTTGTCGACGGAAGGGTCAATGGTCCACAGGGTTAATCTTTGGCTAATCTCACTACAATATGCAGCATGCCACCTGGGACAGTGGCACACATATACAGTACCTCTGATAGTCAGTGTCGGTGTGGTACACAGTCGTACATTCCAGCTGTATTAATGATATTATAGTTTACTAAGGCTATTAAAGAGATAGCTTATAATCATTAACTCGCAGGCTACCGGTGGAAGTGGAACTTAATATGGAGATCACAGTCCATGATGAAGTCATCTTGACCCCAGATGACCCCTGATTCTATTCTTTTCTATCCTCAAGGCAAAGCATTGTCTAAAATTAAAGCAACCATTTGAGGAGAAGAGGAAAAACTCCTCAAGACAAAGTTTCAAATCATCCCTCTGTGTCCTACTGAGAGAATAAAGGCAGGCAGAAGCTTTCAATATTGAGATGCTTTCATTGTCAGTGGCCAAACTGTGTAAGAGAGGTACAGCGGACCATTATCACTTGCCGTTTTCTACACTTCACTGACTCTCTCTCTTTGGCGTTGTCTGTTTCCACACTCTGAATAAGTCAGCACGCTCAATAATTCACTAATTCTCTCTTCGGCGCGCTCGCACATGCATTGTAACGGAGGGACGGAGTGTGACAGTGATGATATAGCTGTAAGAGTCGTATGTATATGATGCGGTTATGAAGCTCTAACCGGTTGCTGTCGGGGCTTCTGACATTGGGGCTGTGCCGCGCTGGGAGAAAAAGTGTCTTGTGATCTGAAAGCTCTGAAAGACTTTACTCTTCTCGGCTCACCACCTGACCAAGTGATGGCTCGAGCCGCTCCTGTCTTTCTCCCTTTGCTTCATTTCTTCCCTCACCCTCTCCTGTTTTTCAGATTAGGGAAATTCAGACTTCAAATGAGTGGCTTTGTGATTATGAGTTGCATCAGCGCCGACACGACGTGCAAATGCAACGAGACAGAGGGAGAGAAGGAGTGTAAGTGGGTAGAAGTCAAAGAAAGAAAGGAAGAAAGAGCGAAAGGCGACGGAGAGAAAGAGAGAGAGGCGATGTTATTAGAGGAAATGAGGGAGAGAGTTGACAGAGAGATGCGCGGAGACAGAGAGGGAGAGAGAGAGGAAGGCAGGCATCTTGAAGGCAGCGGTCACACCTGTCACATCCCATTTATCTAATCCAGCGCCTACTTAAAACAGCCGCACTCTTTCTTTTGAGAAAGATGTCGCGCAAACAAAACAAACAGAACAAGAATACGGGAGGGAGACGGAGGGGGGGATGGAGTCGGGGGGTTGAAGGGGTTGTCGGATCTCTCAGCTCTGTCGAAAAATCTGCCAGGGAGATGTCATCTCGCTGCGTCCAACAATGAAGGTCATTTCCCAATCAAGGGGAATTAGCGGGGCGCCGTGGCTTCTTCAAAGATCTGGTAAATTAGGGCCCATGACATTATTTATGTGTGAAGTCAGACAGACAGCCTTATCCCGGAGGCAACTTAAATGGCTTATGATTTTTTCTTTTTCTCCCCCCCCCCCCAATCACCCTCCCAGCATATAATCCATGTGCCCTGCTAACACCCTTACCCCGGCGATTTTGCAAAGTCCAAGACAGAGGGATCAAAAAGACCAGACACAAGTTTATTGTAAACGGGTGTCGCTCAGCCGGCGACACGCTCCTGCTCTAACGCGGGGCTGCGAAAACTTTTCTCATCAACATGCATTTATTCATAAGTACAAACAGAAATTCTGGATACTGTAAACGTTCATGCCCTCCTCTCAGTGCATGCGTGTGAGCAGGTTTCTCCGCGTATATGTGTGACACTGTGAGTGCGCATAGCCTGTAGGTGTGTGTGTGTGTGTGTGTGTGTGTGTGTGCGCGTGTGTGTGTTAATGTGTGAGTGCCTGCATATATGTATTTATATGCACTGGATGTGGCAGGCTGGCAGTGTGGGCGGTTCTGCCTTTAGTTTGCAGATGTCAATTCTCTTCCAAAATGACTGGAACAAAGTAAAAATTGCGCCTCACTCTCTTTATCCTTTTACTGCCTCTGCAATGGAACCGAATTAAACAACTTTTGTCTTCTTAAGCTCATCTGTGAGGGGAGGTTGGTTTAAAAACACGTAACTCTTGCCAGAAAAAGAGGGAAAAAATGCTATTTTTTTCCTACAGCCAGCACAGATGCCGCTGTTCATGTTCTTTTTTTTTTATTTCTCCTCCTTCTTCTTCTTCTTCTTCTTCCCTTCCTCCTTCTCTGTTGCCCGACAGAAGAAACTCTCTTTCTCCCTCTCTCTCTCTCCTTCTCTCCACCATAGCCTGACATGTCTTGGGCTGTGCAAGGTGTATGTGTGAAAAACAATATTTGATGCTTGGCGCGTCGCTGCGGATCAAGGCATGGACAATGTGGCAGTAGGAAGAGCTGGAAACAGCTGCTCAACTAAAATACTCGCACACAAATACACACCAAGAGAATGTCACTGATCACTCCTGCAGGGGGGTAAGGACTTAGCTCGACTGCCAGGGCTGCCAATCTCCACGACATACACTTAACACACCTCCGACTACACTGAACACACACACACACACACACACACACACACACATGCAGCAAATCCCTTTACATGCCATGGCTAAACACAGACACTGTCAGTTTTGACTTCGTGGTCCCTCAGGCTGGGACAAGCAAGAACATTACTTTTATCCTCCTGTTCCAACAATATGGTTGAGCTTTTTTTTTTTTTTTTTTTACCATGGAAAAAAAAGTAATTTAATTTTAATGTCCTAATTCTAATTGTATATTTAAACTTATTGTCCACGAATGACACGCTTGGCCTTTCCTTATCTGAAAACATGCAGCTGTATTTTCTGTATTTTAAATAGCAGTTTGGCTAAAATGTGACGCCAGTATATTTTACCACGACCCCTCGCTGTTGACAGGCAAGCGTGTGTTGATTCATTAGTGCATCACTGGCATGAGAAATTAAGTGTGACCACTGTGTCTCAAGACTGCTCAATGACTGTGTTAAATCTGTCATATTCACATGCACACACACACACACACACACACACACAATCACACATACAAATTACACAAAAAAAGAGAGAGAAGAGAGGGCTCGTGGAGGGAAATGAATAAGAAATAATGCCTGATGAAATATCTTTATAGTTTTCTATCGTGGTAGCGTGCATCTCGCCTGTTAATGAAATAATTAGTGTTTGTCCATTAACACATTTATGAGAGAAGATGCTTGCCTCTGCCTGATGTGAAAACATTTTTTTTTTCCCCGACACGCATTGGCAAAACACAAACATGAAAAGACCTTAAATAAAGCAAGCACAGAGGAAAGGTATTGGAAAAAAACCAGAAGTACTTACAGATATAAAGGCACCCTGTTATAATAATTCAGATTTTTTTGGATAGGTTTACTGGAAATAGCGTTTAAAATAATCCACCTTTTACTAACTCTACTGCATCATAACCGGATTCCGTGTTGATTGGCTGACCTCGCTGAACTACCGCTATAAAATCCTTCCCATCAGGCATTTGAACTGAGCGGCTCTCAGCCAATCAGGGCCTGCCAGCACGGTGAGAACTTCACATTCAATAAAAAAAATAAAAAACACCCTTTTAGCTAAACTACATTCATTTGCAAACCATTATGAAAAGCACTATTCTCAACTGGAGCCGAGGTTTTGTACAAAAACAAAATTTAAAAAAAAAGGGAATAATGTGGCACCTTTCAGCTTTTTGAAAAGTGTGTGAGTGCCGTTGTGTTTGTTCTGTGTGTAGCTGTGTAGCTGAAGCAGGCAGGTAAAGCGGCCGGGGCCAAAGCTGAGCAGGCACGCGAGGCAGGCAGGATGAAGAGGTCAGTGTGTAGCTGAGCGCTTCTCCGCCGCCGTGTTAATTTACTATGACAAGATAAAGCTGTAATCTCGTCTCCCCCCTCCACCCCACCCCTTCTCCTCTCGCTCCCCCCCGCGCCTTGCTTCCAAGTCAACCGCTCGCCCGTGAGCCATTTACTTCCCCCTATCACTTTACGACAATTGCCCTGAGAGAGACGGACCCCCACATCACTCCCTCAGAGTCCCACCAACACCCCCGCCACGCTGTAAATCTCCTTCTCCCCTCTCTCCATTCCTCTCTTCATCCACTCTTCACTGACAGTCAGCGGCAAAGGGATTGGCGCTGTAACCCCCCCCCCCCAAAAAAAGAAAAAACTTAACACACATCTTACAACATGCCAAGCAGGCAGTCGGATAAGCCCCCATCCCACCCGCCAGACACACACACCCTGACTTGCCACTTAATAAGCCACATCAACTATTATGCTTTGTATGAGGACCCCCCTGTCTCACAACACAAGTCCTTCCAACACACACAAACACACACATCAACGCTGTCTCACTTCTGCTGTCAGTTAATAGACAAAAAAACAGTTGTGTGTCATTTTGAGGATATTTAAGAATTTGTCAAGAAGGGCATAGGTGTAGATTTTGAGGGGACATGTCCCCCGCAATATTTAGGATGTGTATTTTCTCTGTGTTGACGACAAAATGAAGATGTTTCCACCCAAAAATGGAGCCAAAAGGCACAAATTGATGCATGAAAATTCACTGGACCCCCTGTGTTCCCCCCTTCTAGTGTTAAAAAGAAACCTACACCCTTGAAGAAGGGTCCCTAAATTGACCTAAAGAGCACAGTAATAAAGCAAATTATGTACAAAGTGTCCATGATAATAATGTTTGTATATTTGCTTACATACCGATATTATATGGTGTAAATATAAAAGATAAATCTATCTAAATGAACAAGAAATAATCTAATCACTGTCCTCAACAGCAACAGATAACCCACAGTGTGTGCGTGTGTGTGTGTGTGTGTTTCCACGCCTGAGTGTTCCCCCCACGGTCCCAGGACTTTGGTTTACAGTCGGCACCTGCCACACATGCAGAGTCCACCGTGGGAGGGGCCTGCAGGCTAATCAGCGGGCTAATTACAAAATTAGCTTTCCATTACAGCTCCTAAGCACTGCTTCATTGTTTTACAGCATGCAGGCATTTATCGTTGGTATGGGGGAAAGGTCGATGGTGGTTATCAGAGCACTGCTGTGACAAGGTGTGTATCAAGGTGAGGGACCGGGAGAAGGTAAAAGCGAGCGGTGTCCTAGCATGAAAACACACCTGGGAGTCATTTACATTTTAAAGAAGACAAAATCCTTTAACAGATGCCCTGAAACGTTAATAACACGTTTCTCACGTTGAATAGTCAACTTTGTGTTGTGCAAACATGATTTAAAAAAACTAAATTAAGCACACAAGCAACACTCGATACCCGATACAGTCACATAATCACACTTGTGTACTGAACATGCATTGTAAATCACACCACATGTATAGAATGCGGAATGAGTCACATGCAGGGAAACATCTCAAAAATGCTCACAAAGCTGTGCGCTCAAACACACACACACACACACACACACACACACACACACACACACGTCAAGTAACAGAAGTTTGCAATAAGCCCATATACCGCGAGGACTCCACTAGTATTGAACATGAATCGCACAGAAGATGCAATTCAACTGTACAAATAGACACACAAATGCACGTACACATACGGAGCCATACATACAGCACCACCACACAATGTCACACTTCATCCTGAAGAAAATGACTCACTGCAATGGCTCACATTTTGCAGTCACGCAACTGTGCATCAAATGGGCTCAAGGCGACGGCTGGTGGCGCGCACATAAAAGCAAAAACACGTGTGCACCCAAACAGTAGCCTTGAACCTTCCTTTTTTTTCCTCCCATTTTTGAAAAAAAAAAAAAAAAAAAAACAACCTCCAGCTCCCAGCGCCAAACTGCTTTTCACTTGCAGAGAAAGTCAATTTCTGCCTCTTTAGAAATCTCTCTCTTTTCATGTCTGAATCACCAAACATACATTTTGTTTCCTCATTGTCGAGATTTGTGCAGTTTTTTTGTGCCGGGGGTTTAAAAGGTGACTCTTACTCACCATTAGAGGAGTAAACAACATACCAAAGTCAAAGACGCGTTCGAGATCCAGACTGAGGAAGCCTTCGTTTTGTTTTCAATATTCAGAAACATTACTGTTCACTTGTCTTGACATGACTGGAGATTCCATGAAAGCGACACAATTCTAATTATTTTGAAAACATTTCTTTCCTCAAACTACATCTGAGGAAATGACAAATGAACGAGGTCAATGAAGTTAATTTCTAGCTGAATTCATACATAATTTTTTTTTGAAAAGGGTCAAGGTTGTAATTTACTGTCGCACAGATGCTACTACTTTTCTGACTGACTTGAGGAGCCTTTATTAAAGACAAAGGGCTACATTTGTCCTGTCGCTTTGTGATGCTGGAGGCTAGGATTAGCATGAACATAACCTGATCTGGGGTCTGCGCCCTAGGGGTCATCTAAACCTCTCAAACACACATAGGCAGATGCTCTTATGAGAGAGAATGGATTTGGCCCCTCCTGTTGCTATCATTCGTTTTACTTCTAGTTGGGGTATAATCATGCTTTTTGTTTGGAACTATGAGTCCCATAATGCTTTGGGGGTAGAAGCTGTCATGGATTTAAGCTTGTATTTCTTTACATTTCTGGATATTGGCACAGTTAAAGTCATGCTGAATTAGCTATTAGCACTTCCTGTTTGCAGTTTGGGTGCACTGATGTCTATTATTGGATTACTTTGATACTGAGGAAAACTTTCAATGATTCTCAAGCAAGTTTTTGAGTTTTACGATGCATATTTTTTCCTATAATTTCTGAGCAACCTTAAGGACATTTGCTCTTGATGCACAAATCATCAGAAAGTGTAAGTCACACCGCATCTAAAAATGTGTGTGTTCAAATTTTCACTGGCAAAGTCCATTTTTTGACACCAATAAGTTCAGAAGGATTGCTTGGAAGGGAAGCAATTTTACATGGATGATTGTGTCTCTTATTTTAAGCCAATGTCTTGTTTTTTTGTGAAAAACAGTATTGAAACTTTCCCCAAGTTCCCAAAGTCCCAAATGAGACAAAAGTGATGTGACGACTCTTGTCAAATTCAGAATAAAACCCTGACTCAGTGACACAAACTGTTGGGTCACACCAATTGGAAACATCGCCACATGTCGCACCTGTTCCATAGCACAACCCTGAGTCGGCGCTCAAGGCCGCCGTCGCCCAATGGTGAGATTGCATGCAAGAGCCGGTGGCCGTCCTTACCATGTTGGGGGGGCTGTCCAAGTTGCGGTTGGGGGGCGAGCGAGGGGACACCTTGCCGCAGTAGGAGGCCAGAGGGAGGTGGATGACACCGCCCAGTCCCTCGCTATCCTCATCCTCCATTCGCTGTCTGCTGGTTGCCATGGTTACCTCTCCATCTGTCCCCCCATATGGAGAGGCTGGTCGCTTGGAAGACATCCTGGAAAAAAAAAGAAAAAAAAGAAGGGAGATAGAAAGACAGAGAGAGAAGGAAAAACAAGAGGAAGAGTGAGCAATATTCAAAGGGTGATATAATAGGTAGACAACTGGAGGTATACGGTATAGACAGTGGAAAACAGGAAGCTAGTTCCGTAAACTCCTGGATAGTCAGATCCAACTTTACTGTAGAAGAGCCTTTCATGAAGACATCTTTAAACCCACCCCCCAGCAGGTATTCACCAAATCCCATTCAGCTCATCAACCTGTACCGATTGTCTTTCCTCCTTTTTCTCTGGATTAGTTTCTTTTTCTAACGTCGCACATTCAGCTCGTTCAGTCGACAGAGCTCTCGCAGTGCAAGTCCACACAATATCCCCTTCAGTGGGTTTGTGAGCATCCAGCTCCTTGGCAGACCTTCAAACACACTCTCAGGTCTTACAGTATGTTTACCATGGGGGCCATTCAGCGTTCACATTTCCAAAAGACGAGGCCATTACTGCAAATGGAGCCCGCTTGCACCGGCATTGTGGAGGAAATGACCATGTCTTGACAATGGGCTTTCAGAGAGAGACACAGAGTGGGAAAGAGGAAAAAATAAAAAAAGAAAGTGACAGAGAGTGAGAGCAGTATGCACGGTGACAATAATATGTGTTTATGGAAACCTCTGGACAATGGAGGAACTGGAGGAAAATAGCGCAGCAACACGAGGGCCCCGCTGTTTGCATTTGTTACCGTGGCTTTGTTCCCTTGAAAAGAAGGAAAGGATATAAAGCCACATCTATTAGGTGAACCCTGTCTCTCACAAGGTAAATTTGCCTCCCTGTACTTCAGCTGAATAGGGATGCAGTGACTATGTAGCAATAATAGAATTTAATGTGGTTCTCAGCATCGCCTGAGTGCTTTCAGATGCACTTGTCAGCCTTGAAGCCACTGCGACTATGACCCTGGGTAATAGGCTGCTAAAGCTCAGTCGCACAAGAGGCAACGCATGACAGGGATGGAGGCGTGGATGGAGGTGTGGATGGAGGGACTGTGAAAACTTGAGGGGAGGGGTGTGCAATGGGAAGCGGTGAGAGAAGCAACAGGCGTCTGACTCTCAAAGTCCAATTGTTCTTTCTCCCCCTTTTGATTGGACAATCTGTTTTTCAACTGTTCTGATCACTTTCTTTTTCACCCACATCCTCATATCGTTACCCTCCATCCATACTTCATCTTGTCTGATCTTCCTCTCCTTTCTCTCTCAAATTCTTCCCGGTAAACTGATCACACTCCTGACTCTACTGGATTTCCTCCGGACTGTACATCTGGCATTGTTCCTAGGAGCAGCCCCGCCACTAATTCAATGCTTATTTACCTTATGACAGTGGAAAGCCAAACAGTATTGAGTGCTGCTCACTGGAGGTGACGAGGAGGGCGCCACGCTACAAAACGCAACATGCAGAGTTATCACATAGAGGGGAAGGTTACAGTCAAAATCACTCCACTCCTGTGATACTGTAAAAAAAACTCCACCATGGTGATATAATTTAATTACCTTTAATTGTTTTGGGAAGATTTCGCCTGCAAGATTCCCAAACCTTAGAGATAATCTAATAATTGAAGGCAATTTACAAATCGTTATCGTTTGCATATTGCTGAGAAGCTTTTTATCTCCAAAATGTCAAGTCAAGTGTCAGGAACACAGATAAGCAATTGAATGCGTTTTCGAGTTTGGATGGGCTCCACAGGGCTTTGAAAGGGTGGACAATTCTACTTTCTTATAAGGGGCCCATATCTTTATACTACTGAATCACCACGACAGAAATGTACACCTTTGGCTATTAATTTAATGCTCTTTCATCAATGTTAATCACAGTCTATCTGTCACAATAACAAGATAGGATCGCTGTTTTCACGTAGGACAATGTGCCCAGAAGACAAATCCATAAACACCCACGCGTACATATCTTCTTTATCTGTTTCTCCTGGACGCTCTATCTTCATGAACTTGCTCAGCAAATACTGACGCCATAAATGACCAGTAAAGATTTTGTATTTGTTTCAGTGACAAAAGACTTTACAGATAACACTGCAATCATTAAATCCAAATCATATTAACGCTGAAATTGGCTTGTGATAATATTTATGATAGAATGACTGAGGAGTGTGTGTGTGTGGTTCCGCACACCATCCAATGTGAGCGGCAGGCCCAGCTGTACAAACTACAGGGCTTTGAGCCACGTAGCCACACACACACACACACACACACACACACACACACACACACACACACACACACACACACACACACACACACACACACACACACACACACACACACAGCAGAGGCCCCAACACTGCAGGTCTGTCTTCATCACTGCCTGTTTACTTTACGTCCTTTCACTCTCTCACACTGAAGCCTTTTGTTTCAGTCACACACACACACCTCCCCTTGTGTCCTGTGCACACCTCTGCCTAAGCCCTAACCCACACACAGACCTGGGGTCAGCTTTACGTCCTCTCGCCTCACTAGCATCGCACTTTGGCTTGGCTGCAGAGACGTCGATGTGCATGTGAGGGATTTGTAGTTTTGCTTTTACTATTTTATTGTGCATCATTTAACCACAGTAGCCACACTGACATATCTAGATGGACGGGAAGTCCGCAGACAAGAGCGGTTACACATTAACGCAGATGTCCCAAAACTCTGCGGGCCAAAGAGAGCACTTCTCCCTTCTTAAGAAAATAACATTTCATCATGCCTCTTCTTCTTGTTCTCCCTCCACTCTTCTTCACACCCATCCACCCCCTCCCCTTACTCTGCTACTACTTCCTCAGAGGTGGGTGCCTATGAATGGGAAGGGCCGTTCACAGCTCCTCTCCGGCTATAAAATCCCTCTCTCCCTCCCGTTCTTTGAAGTCGAATTACTATACAATTGGGCACGGCGGGTGTGCAGGTTGCGCCGGGCTACTTCATTTAAAGTTTGGCAGGGGCTGTCATGCCGGCGGAGACCTGGAGGAGACCTGGAGGAAGCTGCTTGAAAGCGAGGAGTGATGTGAGGATTAAAAAAAGATGAGGTTTTATTAA
Source organism: Epinephelus awoara (assembly GCA_035609425.1). Taxonomy (NCBI): domain Eukaryota; kingdom Metazoa; phylum Chordata; class Actinopteri; order Perciformes; family Serranidae; genus Epinephelus; species Epinephelus awoara. The sequence goes on along the minus strand of CM069316.1, from coordinate 18,048,889 downwards.
GCAGATAAATTGGCTGCCTTGTCCAGGTCACAATAAGAGACTATTAGCATAATTTTGCCCCCGTCCTGCAACGCCAAACATCAAACTCCTCACAACAAACGCAGTCATTAACATGCTTAATACACACACATGGTGCTCGCCTTTTCCATACAGCAGCAAGGGGATGATATTTCAAATGACATAATAGCAGTGCAACAATATTGCAGTGTATTTCTTTCACTTACAAATAAAAATGAATAAGTAAACTCCAAAGAAACACATTTCTAATGTGCTGTTTGTCTCTTCTGCCCCCCAAACTCTCATCTCCCATGCAGGAACCACACACACACACACACAAAACCATGCACACGGTGAGAGCGCTAAGCTGAGATTAGAGCGCCACTTCCCCTTGGCTTCTTGATGATTAGCGGCTCCTCGGTTAAGTCCCTCTCATATCACATATGTCCACTGCTGCTAAGTCACTAATCGGACAGCGACGCACGTCCATTAACGGGCCGAATAATCGCCACGGACGGTGGTTAACCGTCTCCTGGCCTTGGCTTACTGTAATCAACGCGTCCATTTCATGTTGGCACGTCAGCGGCGGCAAGTTTGCGCACACACAAGCATGTTTAAATACAGGCAGCGAGCTTATGAACACACGGTAGGGGCTTATGCTCACACACACACATGCATCGAAATGTATTAAGCAAAATGGGGGCAAAGATTTGTTTCAGCTTTAATGAAGAGTGAGAGAAAGACAAAGCAGCCATCGCAGAAATGTCACAGGCTATCACACACACACAGACACACACACATGCCCGGCTCTCTCGCTCTGTGTGTCTGGCTGCTAACATAATCATGGTGCTAACTGCTCTTGTTAACTCCTCTACTCAGAACAAGCTTTCAGGGAGCGTGGGAGCCTCCTCTGGAGAATTCCACAGTAAAGTGTGTGTGCTACTGCATGTATGTGTGTGTGTGTGTGTGCGTGTATGTGCTCAGCCTCTCTTTAAATTACGACCCATTATTTCAACCACTACACAAACACACGCCGTATAGTCAGTTGAATCCATCGTCTACAGTAAAAACGAGCACGGCGACTAACTCCAAAGTGCCGTCAAGAGTCAAAGTGACATTTGAGGGTTTTTTCTTTTTTTCCCGCCACCTTGTGACTGCTCAGAACTCAGCCTGCCTGTCACTCAGGTGCGGGCCTATTTGCGTGGAAATGCGAGCTATCTTTGAAATTGTTCTCTGTGGGAATGGAAAGGCATATCAAAATAGTTGAGTGGAATGTGCTTTTTAGATAAGGCACCCAGGGCGTTTTGCCTCGGAGGAGCCGACCGCAACATTTACATCCATGTGACACCTCAGGCGGGAATTTAAACAAATGTATCCCCCTGTGTCACGCTATCACTCGCTTTATTGTCATCTCTTTTTTCCCCCTCCTCTCTCTCTCTTTCTCTCTCTCGCTGTATTTGCTGTTCCCTGTCTCGGCTTTCAAAACGATTCCTCCTTCTCTTTCTGTCTCTATCTCTCCGTCACACACTTGAACTTATTTTAACATCATCTCTCCTCCTGCTCTTCCTGCCTCTCTCTCTCTCTCTCTCTTTCTCTCTCGCTCTCTCTCTCTCTCTCTCCACCCGGTGTTGTCTTACTTACTGTTCCCTCTTTACACAATCAGCTGTTTGTAAGAATGTCGCTCCATCCCTGCCCTCCCTCCCTCCCTCCTTCTCTGTGCAGACTCTTAAGGATATTGCCTAATATCTATTTATAGGCTGTCCTTTTGAACAGTGGGAAGAGTGGGGCAGCAACATAGAGGAAAGGCTATGATGGAGGGATAAAGATTAAGGGAGGGAGGACCTGGAGGAGGGAGTCAGTGATATTCCTTTTCCCTTAGTGTGACTGTTAGGTCTGATATCATTGATAAGTTTGTTTATTGGACTTTAAAAGCAGGCGTTTCACGTGTAGAAAGTGAGTGTGAAAAAGAAAAAAAAAACATATGTCCAGAGTGCACGGGCAAAATGCCAAATTAAAAAACTATCTCTAAAGATGTCTCAACATATAATTTGACTCCACCAAGTACAAATTCTCTGCTTGTTCAGATTGATGTAAAATGCTCGCTGGATTTTCCCTGATGACTTTCTCCACTGTAAACAGTGTGTAACCGGGAGAAAATGTGCACACAGCTCCTGCCTGTATATGCTCACACACTCATATACACACAGACACACCCTGACACACACACAAAGGCGCAGACACACACTCACAAAGCATCCTCTGTGAGGTGCCCTAAATTGGCGGCCGACAGCCCAAACCCTGTTTCCTGTCCAGCTTAACCACAAAAGGCAATAACACACAACCCTAATGTCACCGCTGTTAATCACACACACACGCTGGAGAGACAGTCATGTGTTGTGTGTATGTGTGCGGAGAGGGAGAGAGGAGAGAGAGAGCAAAGGGGGTGGGCGCTAAAGACGTGGGCTAACTCATGTGGCCTCTGGGACTACCTCTCTTTCTCTTTTTCTGTCTGCCTCTCATTCACCCAAGGGTTTAGTCACCAGCACTCCACATACTTTCCTTGTCATGTTTTCAACCCTTTATTTATCCCTCTTTAAAACCTTATTTATGTCTTAACACTGAGTCACCAGACGACGTGATTGTCAGTGACATTTTAGAGCGTAAGAAAGGTTGAAGAAAAGATGAAGGAGAGCGTGAAGGAGGGAGGGATGAAAAGAAAGGAAAGAAAGTTTGTGGAGTTGTCTATATACCTAAAAACTTTGTCGTCATCAGTTTGAGGCCGAGCTGCGACAGCTCGTGGGAAAATCTCGAGTGTTTCTATAGAAGACGGAAGAAGAGAGGCAGGAGGAGAGAGGGGGGGGGGGATGAGGAGAGACAGACGGAGAGACGGAGAGAGAGGGAAAGTGCATCCGGTGGACGGCGGCCCCGCTCCCCCGGTGTTTTGCGAGGGGGAGACGCTGCATAATGTTTATTGAGCGAGGGACAGTGTTTTTCCATTGTTGTGCCAGGGCCACTATTTGTGCTGCATTTGTTAAGCAATCCATAAAGGAGTCACAACATTTGTCTCACTGTCAGCGACTTGGCCTGCCCCTGTAAACCAGACACAGACACAGACACACACACACACACAAATGGGAGCTCATTCTCTCACGTAAATGACAACACACGAATACCCATGCACACACTCCCAGCTGGCCTCTTTCTTTCGTCCCACACTTTGAAACTCTCCCACCTCGGCCCAAATGGTCTCCTCCTTTTTCCTCTGACCCCCCCCGCCAGTCTTTCCCTTCCTCCCTCTTTCTCTCCCACTCCATCTTCCCCCTCTCTCCTTCCCTCACTACCTGGAAAGACAGAGGTTTCATTGTAGCACACTGGGAGGGAGCTCTGAGCTTCTAACACTGTCTTCTATTGTAGATTGAAGGGATGGTAAATGGTGTGTGTGTGTGTGTGTGCGTGCGTGCGTGCGGGAGAGAGAGAGGGAGCAACAGAGTGGGATTAGTGTAAAACAAGCTGCCTGGATTGATGGATGCCTCAAGAAGTAGAAGAAGAAGAAGAGATGGAGAGTGAAGGAGGGATGTGAGGTGTGAAATACACACACACACACACACGAGTGCATGCACATCGCTGAACTTTTCCTGCTCTGTTGACAATGCAATACCACCGCCTGACCTTTGACCCCTACCCTGTGACCTCATGTCATATGACCAGACTCCTAGTTAGCCTGGAGGGACACCTCTGTCTGTCTCTGTCTGCGTTGTCCTTACACTTTCGCTCCCAGTCACTCCTGAGACTCCATCACTCTCCCCTTTATCCCTGACCCCTCTCCACCACCTCCTCCTCCTCCCTCTCTCTCCCCATCCGTAAACAACAACAACAACAACAACAAATGCAATCCAAACATTCCCCCCTCCCTTTCTTCTATTGGCTATCAGAGAGGGTCAGCTGATCGCACTGGGGTGGGAGGCTGTGGTGGGAGAGAGTTGGAAAGGGGGGAGGGTGGGAGTGTGCTGAGAGAGGGGAGGAAGTAGGGAGGGGGAGGAGGAGGTGGGGGGGCTTTAGCATTCTCCTCTGGTATTTTTCTGTCTGTCGTTCTTTCTTTCCCCTTTTCTTTCTTTTTTGCCCCCCTCTTTCGCTCCGTGGATGGAGACACGGTTATCAAGACTCTCTGGGGACAGACAATATGGCCCAGACAATGGCCTCCAGTCCGAGGTGGTGGTGGTGGGAGAGGGAAGAGGGGAGAAAGAGAGACAGAGAGACAGAGAGAGAGAGAGAGAGAGAGAGAGAGAGAGGGAGGCCGGGACAGGGCCGGGACAGGGCCACAGGGGAAGAGAGGGGCAGAATGGCGCATTAGTTTGCAGAGCACGGACACTCTACTCAATTACTCCACTCGCTCCCTCTCTCTCTCTATCTCTCTCTCTCACTCTCTCCTCCACAGACACACACATTCTCCTCTTCCTCAAACACACACACCACTTTAATCTCGCTCTTTTAAATGAAGTACAGAGACACTCACACTGGAAGCAGCCCTGCTCACTTAAAAATTGGAAGTTTTTATCATCAGCTGCGAGAATTTCCTCCCTTTAAAAACTGCCCTGTACCCTTGTAATTACAAAATAAAAGTCAATAATTATGCAAATAAATACTAATAAACAGCGGCGGGAGAAATTTAGTTTAAGTGACAAAACAACATGATAAAAATGCACATTCCCGCATTCAAAAATTTACTTTAGTAAGCGTATCATCAGCACAAAATACGCAGGCTTTAACAATAAAACTTAGTAAGCAGAGGGGCCTTTTTCCACTTTGTTTTCTTGATATATTAATATATTATAAATATAGATTATCATGAATACTGAGGCCATAATGTGTACATGGCATCTTACTGTTTTAGGTGATCACTGTGGAGGCAATTTCAGCTACTTTATAAACTGATAGGTAATTTAATCAATGATGATACGTCATATTTTATACGTTGGTTACTGTTTTGCATGTAAAATATACTGTGCTTGTTATAGCTGTCAGATAAATGTGTTCCAGTAAACAGATGCAATATTTTCCGATGAGGTGTAGTGGAGTTGACGGGAATACTCAACTACTGCCCCTTAAAATCAAACTGAAGTACACTACTTGACTAAATGTACTTATTTACTTTCCACCGCTGGAAATAAATCAGATTAACTTATAGTAATAAAAGGATATAAAGTAAAATCCTTCAGGCTTGCTGCTGAGTGCGATGTCAAATTGCATCTGAGTGTGTCCCGCTTAAAACCGTTCAAAGTGTTGACACAACCGCTGACACACACACACGCATACACACACAAACACCCCAATAAACAGAGGGGGACAAATGGAAGGGTGTGAAAATCCACCGCTGCCTTAACACCACACTGACAGAGACCTCTTCCTCTCCTCCCTCCTCCTTCACCTCCTCAACTACCCCTCCTCCTCCCCTCCAACATCCCCCCCCCCTTCCCTCTTAATCTCTGGCACTCTCACTTTTCTGTAACCCTGCTTCTTCATCTTCTTCTCCTTGTTGTGTTCACCGGGGAGGAATGTGTCAGTGTGACCACATCGTTCCCTTCATCTCTCCATCCGCTGTCAAACCAGCTACTCCAAAATGTCTCTGTGTTTCCTCAGTGTTTTGGTTGCTTTGGCTTTCCTCCGTTTCTCCCTATGTGTATATTTCTGTTCTGTTTGTGCGAACAGATGAGGCCGTGTTAGCGAAGGCAGTCTGTTTCCACTATTTTCAGCCTCGACTGGAAATTTTGATACACAGCCGAGCGCTCGGAGAAACCAAAAAATAGTTCAAATCATGAAAGGCGTAATTAGAATGTAAAATTAGAATATCAAATAATATAAATCACAGAGTGCTCATGCTTTGTCAAAGCATGACACGCGTTTTCAACAGCTGAGCAAGAAGAGATTAAAAATCATATCACAAGACTTTTGCTGGCTGAAATAAAATGAGAATAAAAAATTGTGTTTTTAAGCTTTGACGTAGATGTAAAGCAACAAATTTAAATAAAATTCCAGTAGTGATTTCTCATGTTTAAAAGAACAATTTCCTTTCAGACAAACACTCCTCTAAAAACTCAAACTCTTCTCCATCTGCTATTTCCACTCAAAACTCTAAGTGAATTTTAACAACAATATAATTTAAGAAGGACAGAAGAAGAAGAAGAAAAAGGGGAAGAAGCGTCGAAAACGAGAAGAAGAAGGAAGTGTGATGAGAGGATGAAGAAGAAGCATGGGTGAAGGAGGCGAGCGGACACTTACAGAGACGCAGGAACCGAGAGCATCGCGACCACCGAGGCTGGAGTGCACACACACTGGCAACTCACACACACTCCGCTCCGCAGAGAGACTAGCGCTCGACGCACACACACAGGAAA